>CM028336.1:17629879-18347379 GCA_016647705.1 Eucommia ulmoides | reverse complement strand
TCTTAACATTAACGCTTTTGTTACAAGTATTTTCAGTTGAATTATTCAGTTTTTCTCCATTTCTTGCTATGGATATGGAAATTATTTGTAACAAGTGTTTTAAGTATTTTTTAACACAAAAAATTAAATAAAAAATGAATTATTTATCTTAACTTGATCGATGGAATTAAATTAATGAGAACATGAGAAGTTTTGTTAAATAGCATATCCTCTTGTAATAATGAAAATAGAAATTGATAATAAATAAATTACATATTATTAAAGAAAAATAATAATATCTAAAATTAAAACAACACATTGATTTTTCTTTACTTGCTAGCATTTTAGGCACTTTATGTTTGAAGTTGTCATTGTTATTGTCGAATTCAGAATGATGCGAATCCTTTTGGGTCCATAGAAATTCAAGAATGTGATCAATGAATACTTTTGCATTACACCCATATTCTTTTGCATATTTAATAACATGAAATCATTTCCAACATATGTCTATCAAATCAATTTCACGAAACCTTTTATCACTTGGATTGTCACATGTTCGACTCAAAGATATTTTTGTTGACTGTACTTTAGGCATACATAACCTATGAAATCAACAATATACTTCTAGTCCACAACGTTTGTTGTAAAGTTTTGTGAATTAGTTCCATTCAATGGTCATGACTCCTGAAGGCAGTTGAGGATAAAGTCTTTCGAGGATGGCATGATTGACGTAAGACTTCGAATAGGTGATGAAGTTGGTTTTTAATGTATGTTGTCTTCACCATTTTGGATAGGCGATTTACGAATAAGTCCATGACCATAGATTCCAAGTGCTTACCCTCTTCGGAAGAAGGACTTGATGCACCAACGAACTTCGAAGATTTTTATTGCCATTTTGATCGGGAGGACCTTTCATTTCCTAATGAGATTTACTTAATTGTTATACATTTTTTTTTTCAGACCAACTTTCCCATTTGAAGTGCTCCTAACCAATTTTTGCACCCAAGTTTCTTGGGAAATTTTCATATTTTCACCCCCATTTTCTCTCTTAAATTTCTCTGTTTGTCAAGCATAATATTTTCAAATGTTCTAGGGATACTTATATCATAATTATCAGAAAACAAATAAACTTAAATTGAACACAACAAATGCACTTGAATCATGTACTTGTAAGAAAATTTATACATTAAAACTAAAGGGTAGAGACAAATAACATAGAACATCTAATCTTCAGACGAACAACAAATGCAAGACCGTGACTAAAATAGCTATAATATCGAGTCCATAATTGGGTAAAAGGTGCAATTTAATTCATAGAAGACAAACCAACTCTATAGTCCATCGATACTATGTGTTAAACTTATAGTCAATGTTGTAATTTTACATTTATGACTTCTATGCGTAAAACATTTTAATCTCAAGTATTAATAAAAATATATTTTTTATTTTATTCTCTAATTCTATCAATGTTGCTATAGACTTTGGATATTAAGTTGAAATGTTTTAACTCTTTAATGTGATTAATAGTCGGAGACCAAAGACATTTGGTAACTTATATTCTTAATTGTTCCTAGTCAGTATTAGATTGTTAAAAACTGATCTTCAACAATCTAGGCTATTTGTTATGTTGTTTTCTCTTATGAGAGCGGTGAGTCTCAAACCATTTGAATGAGATACTAGAACAACTACAAAAGATTTACTAGTGTAGTAAGGGACCAAATATGATCATCCTTGATATCCTACATGGTAGTTTTGCTCAATATCAAAATAGGATATCTGAGATATGAATGTATAAGATTTATCACTCTTAACAAAGAGAGACACGACATGGTTGTGATATGTGGGTAAATGTGACCCACAGTCAGAGGAAATGACTTTGGGGAAAAGAGTTTTCTCCTAGAAAGGCCAAATTGAAACTATTTAAATTTTAAGTAATTAATAAATTAATTAATTAATTAATTAATTATTTTCACCACTCAACTTTTGGTATAAAACTAATGGGTCACACACAATGGTAAATGGAAGATAGAAAATCCCTTGAAAAAAAGAAGAAGGTAATAATGCTAAACTTTTGAAAGTTTGGGTGTCAAAGTGCAAAATATGGAAAGAATGAGTCCAGGGTTTTGAACCCTAAACAAATTCTATAATTAGGGCAAGCCTATATGCCCGCCCCCTATTAGTATAATTCGACCAAATAAGAAAATTTCGGCCACTTCCTACTGTTTTGTGTATGTGCTACTAATTTGAATTATACTATCACATATATTCAAATCAGATCTACCTAATTATCTTAAGATTAGAATACAATTCTTAGATATCTCAAGATTACTTTTCTTTTTGAGTTTTCTGTGTGGATATTATTAGAGGCAAGACACTTGTGTTGCTTCTAAGAGAATCAATCTCTATTGTAGGTAGCTGATCAAATCTAGTTGCTCTTGGAAGAGTTTTCTTAAATTACGCCTCGGGAACTACCCGCTTTAAGGCTGAAGCACAAAAAGAAGTAATCCAATCAAATATGATTTAATTTATATATGTTATATTTGTTTTATGTTGATATGGATACATCTGTCTTAGAGGAATTGTGATTTAATTTTTTTATATTATGCTACATAAATCTAGTGTTTTAATATCTGGTTCCTTCAAATGGTATCAGAGTTAGTCCATAATTAACTTAAAAAAACTTTTTTGCTTATGTTTTACAGAATATTGGATCATAGTAATATTGGATCATAGTAAAAACCACGACGCCTTTGGGAGCGCTAATAGCACGACGGTGGTGGTGCCATCACCACTGTCGTGCGCCCTGTTTGCGATGGTACAACTCTAAGGGCACCACCATGGCGGCACTACCCAAATGGACAGCGCGTTGCTGCAATGATTCTCCATTGCGGTAGCGCGACTGCGGTTGAATTCTATTTCAATAATTATGAGAATTTTTTTAATAGATATATAGTTTAATTTAATTTGAATTAACGTTCTTATGAGATAAGAATTATTTTCTAATTTATTTAGGGAACCTCAATAATTATCGATCCAATTAGATTTCGTAATGGGATTAATCTATTTTTATATTTTACATGAGGTGTATTATATATGGTAGTTATAGGATGATCATGGATTAAAACCATTTCACCTATGGGATTGATTCGTGGAGTAGTTTTAATTTTGTAGATTGGATTTTTTATTCCAATTAGGGTTGTAATTAATTATTGAGAGTTTTTTAAGGGCATACATGGTTTGCCTCATTTTTTTCCTTATATTGATCATCTTCTTGATATCTATTTCCCCTTCTGGAACATATCCCTTTCATTTATTATATTTGTTTTGTATTTGTAATTTAAGAAGATGAAAAGGAAGTCTAACGATGATAGAAAAACCGAAGTGCCCAATCTGGAACATGGAGGCCAGGATATTGGAAGTCGAAGAAGGAGGCCAATGAGATGTGTTATCTTAGGATTAATGTAATCAATTAAAAAACTTAATTACACCTACAAATTTGGCCCAGTGGCTTGGGCCGAATTGAACTGCAAGTCTATGACCATCCTAACCCATTTATTTGCGTGTATGGAGAAATTATTTTAGGCTACTTTATTTTTTGGCCTAATTAGTATGCATTTATGTGGCATTTATTTATTCTGTGACATGTATATGAAACAAATTAAATAAATTAAAAGATGAGATATAAATAAATATCCCTCAAAACAAATATTAAGTTGTAAGCGGGAGCGTATGAGATATATGTTTTCGTGGTCTTCCACCATGGGGGTTTGTTCGGGTAGAGGTTCCATAAGCCTAAAGTTGGTCCTTAGCCAATCGGTACAATCATGTCATGAAAATCTATCTCATTGTGAACTTATATTTATTTATAACATACAAATAGTATACTACTGGGTTTCAATAGGTTGATAGTGTAAGGGGCTCATTAGGACTGGTTTGGACCATACCAGATTGGTATAACTTAACTAGGAGATATATCCTTAGACGATGGGCGGACTATAATCAAACTAGATACTAAACACGTATTGAATCTTACTCATAAGGTAAAAGGCAAGAGTTGTTCGTCCCCGAGAATGATAGTCCCTTAACCGATGGGCGGGTGTTATCAACAGGTTAGAGATTATGGACTACACTAGGGACATTTAGAATGTAACCATTTCTTTAAAAGAAAGTGAGATTTGAAAATTTTAGTTGAAGTTCATTTAGATTCATAAAGGATTTTTCATCTAAAATTTATGTACACTACTTTTCTATTTAACTTATACCTTGCATTTACTTTTTACGAAGATATCATTATGTCGAAACCACTGCAAAATGTTATTGAGAAAAGTATTTTTGATGGACTATCTCTTTTTTAATTGGCTGAGAGTTCTCAAAATTATTGTGACCACTCACCCTAATATGCACGGTCAAATCTTGGCAAACCTCAGTGGTTTAGGAGTCACTCTTTCGGGGGCTATTAACATGTTGGAGATAATCGAGGAGACCTTGAAAAATTTCAAGGGTTCGCTGCTCGTAGTGGACGGGCCTTCGACCTCATAAAGGAAAAAGTAAAAGAGAAAATCCAACTAATCTTTGAAAGTGAACCAAAAGCCAAGGAAAGATGGAAAAAAAAATAAAGGAAAATACTTTCACTACGACCAACAAGGGCATTGGAAAAGGAACTATTATCAGTACCCAAGTTTCAAGAACAAACCCTCTAAAGATATGTCGAATATGCTTGTTGTTATTGGTTTGACAATATTTTAGATTGGGTTTAGATTCTGGTGTTAGTTTACATGTGTGTAATACTATGCAAGGTTTAAAGGAAAGTAGAAGGATGAGTAAAAGAGATATCTTACTATGCGTGGGAAATAGAGCAAGAGTTGTTGCATTACCCGTAAGAGACCTTTGTTTGAGGCTACCTTCATCACACATTTACAATTTAAAAGATTCTTTGTATATGCCTAAAATTTTCAAAAATATATTTTCTATTTCTTGTTTAATAAAGGATCGTTATTCAATTGCTTTTAAGAATAATAAATGTATTATTTATTTACATTCAAAGTTGGTTGGATTGAACATATGTTATAACAATTTTTATTATTTAAATACATGTGGTGAAATTAACAATATAGCAAATGAAAGTATAGCAAAGAAAATATTTAGAAATAAAAATCCTATATATCTCAGACTATGACATATTAGTGAGAAGAGGATGAACAAGATGGTTAAAGAAGGCTTTTGGGCCCATTTTGCTTGTAGCTATTATTAATTGTGATTCTTGTCTAATCGGCAAAATGACTAAGTCACCTTTTGTTGGACATTGGGAAAGGGTTGCTGACGTATTGGGTCTGGTATATATTGACATGTTTTGGCACATGAGCTCCTTAGCTCGACCTGGATATTCATACTTCATTAATGATTATCCAAGGTATGGGTTTGTGTATCTTAAGAAACACAGGTCTGGTTCTTTCCAAATGTTCAAGGAATTTAGAAATGAAATAGAGAGATAAACTCAATTATGATCACACATGACACTTATGAAATTAATTGAACTATGTGTGTTATGCTCCGAAGTGATAAATCCAAGAGTCTAAATATTTTTCCAAAAAGTTTCATTTAAGAAAATATTTTAAATATGAAAAAAGGGAGATTTTCGGCTTGGACAATTGACCGACATTATGGGCAGTCGACTAGGAGATTTAGGTTGGGAAAATTGTGGTTTTAGGTTTGAACAATCGATTGACATAGAGGTCGATCGGCTGGGAGATTCAGGATTAGGTTTTTGGTGGTTGATTGTCTGGTTGACCGACTGGTTGTCAACGTTTGAAAAATGAGCCTTTGAAGGGGCAACTAGTCGACCACTAGGATAGTCGATCGACCAATGGTGCATTTTTTAGATTGTTTGACCAATTCGATTTTCGAGATCTTCAACCTATATCTTAAGCTTTTGAATGTTACATAATCTGATTTTAAGGGGTTTTGAATATATTCCATATATTTACTACATTTTGAAGGATCTTATTATTTACTATATTTTGAAGATCTTATCATTTATCTCGTGAGATCTTATTATTTATCTCGTAAGATTTTTCCAAATATTTTACGTGCTCAATATTTTGTGGGTTACTTGATATATATATATATATATATATATATATATATATATATATATATATATATATATTTGTGAGCTCGTAGTAATTTTGTGTTAAGAAAAAACGTTTTCTATTTTTTAATATCTTGCATATCCTGTTAAACAATTTTTGCCCACGAAATATGATTTACATAATCACGGTGCTTTAATTGAGTAAAATCATATTTCTATTCTCACGTAGTTCTATCACGTAATTTATCAGGATATTAATTGAGCATATCTTTATTGAAATGGTAAAACTCTTGTGGGAAGAAAATCGTTTTTTGTATTTAGTAAGTGTGAGAGGATTAGACATATTGGGTCAATGTCTAATAAGAATTTAGATTTGTTCTTAGCATGTAAAATGATTAGGTTTGATTCTTACCTGTAAAAGGATTAGGTTAGTTTTTAGCCTTAAAAAAAAGATAGTTAGGTTTTATTCGTAGCCCACAAAAGAGTTAGATTCTTCTTAAGCCTGGAAAAAGAAAAAATTTAAAGGTTTGATTATGATCTTGGAAAAGAATTAGGTTAATCTAGAACCTCTAAAAATATTGTAAGGTGTAGACACGACATTTTGACCGCCCCGCAAAACAATTATGCTTTATTTTATATATAACTTTGTTTTATTTAATTTTGTTTTATTTTATGAAAATACAAAAAAAAAATAGATAAAGAAAAAACAGAAAGAAAATTAAAATAAAGAAAGTGGGTTGAAATTGAAAGAAGAAAAATAGGGGGGAGTAATTGAAATAAAGGAAAAGAAGTGGGCCCTACCCTTTTGGTCAAATCCGTGAGAAAGAGAAAGAGAGAGAATGGAAGAAAGAGAGAGAGAGAGAGAGAGATCCATGTGTATGTGTGTGGACCCCATTGCCTTTCCAACCACAATAAAAAGAAGAAAAAAGAAAGAATGAAAATGGGTCCCCTCCATGCCATGTCAACCGTAAAACACAAGCCAAAAGAAAAATGGTGGGCCCTTTACCACGTGTCAAGCCGAAAAGAGAGAAAAAAAAAAAAGGTCCAGAAAAATGGTGGGCCTTTTTTTTTTTTTTTTTTTCTAGAAGCCATACCTAATTTTTAGGGTTTCCTAGTTGTTTTTTATGCCCAATTTTCTCCTATAAATAAGACCCCCCTTTAAAGGAGTGATTCTCAAAACTCTTTCGGGAAGTCGTTTGCGAGAGAGGAAAAAGCCCGAGCGTCGGGATTCTTGGCCTAGAACATGTATGTTTTTTAATTTTTAATTCTTTTAGTTTATTTTATTCTCTTCATAATTTAAATTCCTGGAAGCTTTATTTTTTTTATTGTCCAATGACGCGATGAAAAAAGTCAGGATGAGGTTCCCCATTCTCAATCTAAACCTTTAAGCGTTTAGATGAGGACACCCGTATCTCGCTGTTTTTTTTTTTTTTTAATAATAAAGAGAAAAAACTAAAAAAGCAAGTCGTCCGATGATGCAATGAAAAACGCCGAGGTGGGTTTCTCGTGCTTAAACTTAACCCTGAGCGTTAAATGAATTATGTTTTATTATTTATTTTACTGTATGTTTTTATTTTGTATTTTTTTGCATTTTTTAATTTTAATTTTAATTTTATTCTTCTTATCAAAACCCTAAAAAAATCAAAAAAATCAAAAAATAATGAAATCTTTTATTGGTAGGAATTAATCCTTACCAACCTTAAGTTGAATCTGACGATTCGATAAATCGTGGGAGAGTTTTTCATTGTCTCGTTTCCATTTTCCTACCCGAGTGGAATTTAAAAATGAATGGTTTTAGGAAATCTCTTCCCTTGGTAAATTTTTCGTGGGATTTCGTTTAAGTTTCGGAAAGATTAATTTCAACTAAATTGTTTCCGCAAATCTCCCTCGATTCTCATATCCATAGAATTTGAGGGAATTTCAAATCGGGACTTCTTTAAATTAATTGGCAAATTTAAAATAAACATTTTACATCCATCTAGCATATTCTCTTCTTGCATTATTTAGATGACATGTTTAGTACACTTTCACCACTCACATTTTTTTTTCTACATATAGTTTTTTTAATTTTATAAATTCATGTTACTTTTTCATATCTAGTCACGAGACGTGCGCCACTTACATTTTTTTTTTTGTAATTAAATCATTGTAAAATATAATCAGGTTAATTCACGTAGTATTCATAACAGTTTGCATTCACATATTTAAATTAAACCCTTTAATTTTTGTCACTTTTGCATATAAAATAAAATTCACATAATCTAAGTTTTTGCATTCATATTTTCATATTTATTCACTTATTTGAGTTTGCACATTTAAAGTAAAGAAGTCTTTAGGAAATATATATAAATATCCCCTAGGGACCATTCTTATCAAATCCTTAATATTCGATAAGAGGTTATACTGGGGGAACATTCCAAAAAATACAAAAACTTGTCCCACCTTATTTTTAAAAATGCCAAAAAGATTTTTATAAGAAGGAAATGATTTCAAAATAAAACAAAACACTTGAACTAAACTAATTGGACTTAATTGGACATAAGGTACCGTTTTCAGACGAGCGTCTTGGGGTACCTAATACCTTCCTCGAGCGTAATCGACCCTCGAGCCTTTTAATGAATCTTTGGTTTGACCGTGTTTTTTTTGAGTTAATTTTTTATGTAGGCCTTTTAAATTATTTTCTAAAAATTCGGTGATCTAGCACGTCATTTAAACCCAATGCTAGGTAACAAATCCTTATTTTTAAAATAGCCTAAATATATTTTTGAGAAAACCGGCGCTTAAAAAACCCCCTCTATCCTTAAAATATTTATTATTCTTTTCCTCTTCAAAAAAATAAGGTGCGTCAACTGGCGACTCCACTGGGGACAATTAGAGGGTCGAGCCTAATATGTCCTAATAAGTCCAAGTATTCCACGTCCGAATGTTATATTTTATTTTGTTATCTTTTTTTTTCTATTTTTGTAAATGAGTTGTGATGTTTGTTTCCTTTTTTCTTTTCGTTATTTCCTCTCAGACTCTTATATTGTTGTAAACCCTCCAACACAAGTACGATGGTCTTGTTTCCATATTATCCCCACAGGATTTTATTAATATAAGACGTGGAAGAGGGTTTTATAATTGATGGATTTATGATATCTTAGGAAGTCTTAAAAACCAAACGAGTTCAAAGTTTCTAATACTGATTAAGTAACGAAAGAATTTTATAAATCCCTATCTGTTTTGATCGGTCATTTTCAGAATTGAGAACTTCGAACTCAAGTGGATTTTAAAACTACCTAAAACCCACGTGGACTAATAAATAGGTTTGTTGTAAGAACATGACAAAACAAGAACATTGGTCCCAAAAAAGCAATTCTAGTTCCCCCTATCTGAAGTTCGGTCTTTACTCGCAGTCGGGCCCAGACTCATTTTGGGATGACATTAGAAGGCAATCCCAATCTCCCTGTATGGCCCAGATGGCTTGTATGCAAGAAACCATCGACATACTGAGGGAAAGGATCAACGAACTTAGTTGACCCCAAGAGGTGTCTGCTTCTCCGTCCAATAGAAATCTTGTGACTGAATCACCAAATGGAAATCTTCCAAGTGTTGGGGTGGAGAACTCAGTATCGAATCTGAACTCTGTCGGCCAAAACTTCATGGGGCCGGTTTATTATGGACCCCAGATAGGCCCTCATCTTTTCGCCTATAGAGTACTGGCATATCCCAACCAGAGGCATGTCTATCAGGCCTCACCAAAAGGCTTGGCCCCCACCGTACTGCAATTTCTCATCCACCCAGAGAGAGTCGTTGCTTCACTGAACGATCCGAATGCTAATCGACTAGCCCCGACCACTAAAACCGAAAACAGAGACGAATATGGACCCCTTCCGGCCTGGGTCCTGAAAATAGAGGAATTGGAGATAACGGTAGAAGAACTAAAAAGGGAGAAGCCATCCAGGAAAACGACATACAATGAGCTGTCAACACCATCCTGGGTGATATATCCGAAAAACTTCGTAGTTCTGGAGGTCACGAAGTATGACAGTATTGGCCCCGCAGAATGGCATGTCAATATCTACACGGAGTTGGGAGTTCATGCTAGGAACGAAAATCGAAGTTCATGCTAGGAACGAAGACCTTTGCCTGAAGATGTTCCGGTGATCATTAAAATGATCGACTCTCAGTTGGTACATGACCCTAGACTTAACGTAGATTAAAACATTTGAGGATTTGGTAGAGACCTTCTATGAGAAGTATGTGTACAATAAGGATGCCACGCCAGACCATAATACCCTCTACCAAATACTGAAGAAGAAAGATGAAAGCTTCCAGAAGTACACTGCCCGCTGGAGGGATGAGGCTGCCAAAGTCGTCCCTAGGCTGGGCGAAGAGGCTCAGTTAGAGATATTCAAGTCAATCCAGATGTTGCCGTTCTATCGAGATCTTTCGAGCATAGCGATGGCTTCTTTTGGCGATGCGATCAAGCAAGTCGAAATGATAGAGGGAGGAATAAGAAGTAGAAAGATTAAAGGGGTCTCGCCCGATGCAATAAAGAGGCCAGCTCCGCCAAAGAAAAGAGAAGATGATGTAGTTGTCGTTGTTTTCCCCCAGCAAACCCTTCACCAAAATAACCCCTAAATTTTCTATTCCCAAAACCACCCGAACCAAAATAACCAGTACCGCAACTATCTCCCGCAAAATCGCCAAAACCAATACTACCCCCGGAGCCAGCCATATTCCTAAAGTCGTCCCTACTATTACCAGAACGTACCTCCCTCTTACTAAAACCACACTCCTCAAGCCTACCAGACACCCTCTTACTATACATATCATCCAAACCCGTACACCCCGCCTCAAATTCCTAATCACACCCTAAAGTCAAGAACCCAATACCGCCCAAGTTATCTACCTCGCAATACTGGGGAAAACTTTCGAAATGATGACGAGGAACCACTAGACCTTCCGATCTCAATCACCGAGTTGTACCAAAGTTGTTTGAAGCAAGAGATGTTGACACCCATTCCATCCTACGAACCTAAGCTTGGGAGTAAAACCGATTCTTCGAATGCTTTCTGTGAGTACCACTCGAGAACTAGAGGACATGCGACTGAGCAGTGATTTCAGCTAAATGATAAGATCTGGGAGTTCATACGAACATAAGCCATCACGCTTCCTAAAAAGCCTGAGACCGGTGCACCAAACTATCAGCAGAATCCTCTACCTAAGCATGCACTTTTAAGGAGTGGTGAAGTCAATATTTACCAAAATGTTGGTGGAGATGGGAGTGAGTCATGTGCCCAGGGCTCAAGTTGAAAAATCTAAAGGCTACAAAACTGGGTTTTCTTGTTTACTTTCAATTTGCTATGTGTTTTTGATAAAATTGGACGCTTTCGTGTACTCAACTTTCTATCCCGTTGGTCTTTTGGATGGAAAATGATTCTCTTTGTAACAGCTTTTTATATTTCAATAATGCAATACTGTTTATCCAAAACTGTGGTCTGATATTTGAATTTTACTCTTGCAGGTACCCAAAATTGTCTGCATATGTTGTATGTGATGTGACTGGGCGAGGATGCGAGTATATAATTTCAATACAGAACTAGACCATGATCTAATGGGACTAGAAACAAAGGAAAATTTTGTTTAGCCAAACAACGGTGAGATCCAAAAGGCCCCTAACCAAATCTGACATCAATTCCAGAGTACCAGAAGATTCAAAAATCAAGATTAGCTTCCGTTACCCTAATGATGCTTTGATATGTTGTTGAAAGCTAATAAAGTCATCTCTGGTGGTCCTTTAGTGATTTGATAAAACTGGGTGTAAACATCCTGGTTCGCTTGCTGTCAAACCTAATGGAGAGAAGGGAACACAATCATTCCAGGTCAATGATCCCAATATAGAAGCTCAAATGTTGCAAGAAGGTCTCAATTCGCAAAGAGGATCCAATTCATTTTTAAGCTCGGCTTCTCCCAAACCATTGTAAGTTCAATAATCTATTCCCCCCCCCCAAAAAAAAAAGGGAAAAAAAAAACAACAAAAAACAAAAAGAAAAAAATGAAAAATAAAAATGGGGGGCAATCGAGCAAGAAGCGCTAGTATGGAAGAGATTTTTGCCTCAAGTCAATTTGGCAAGCAAACAACGTTTATCTAGATCAGAACTTGATAGATTTGAATGGAATCTAAATTTGTGAAAAGAAACATTGGTTGTGGTCTAAAAATGTATCAGAACTATATTTCTCTACAATCTGACTCAAGATCTCACAGAAAATCATATTGGGCATTGAAGGCATTCATTTTAGTAATTTTTGACATTTGCCCATTTTTTTTTTACTAAATCAATTTTGCAGGACTTGAGAAAACACAGAGCATACGGAAGTATTAGAACCCAAGTATCGAAGCACCTAGAAATTTGAAAAGACAATAATTCAATTGAGCAAACCAAAGAGACCATGATGAGGTATGTTAGGCCCTCGCCTAAGTTGAAAAGCAAAATTTCAAAAAAAAAAAAAAGTTTCAATGAATCACCCTGAGGCATGTCAAGCCCTAAGTTGGAAAGTGAAACTTGTAATTTCAAACGGAAGAATCTCTCAATATTACTCCGATCCAAGTGCCGTCAGTCAAGTGACTGCGACAAAAAAAAAAAAGGGAACGAAATTGTGAGTCATCAAATGTGACAATTTTTTTAGACTAAGGTTTTGTTTTGAAAGCGTTATTTTATAGAGATCTCAAAAGGACTGGAAGCATGAATTTCTCTATCAATGGGATCTCTCACCTTCCAACCGACTCTAATTGGAAACCATTATTGTTGAAATTCAAAAAGCTCTAAATGAACATCCAGGTATGCGTTTTGTCCTGAAAGGTGCGTCAAGTGAACTACGCTAAACCTGATCTTCGGCATAATGCTAAGGTACGTAGGCAACCTATAAAGACTCGGTCATCTAAGGCTGGGGCACATTTTATATCTTTGCTCTCTTATTTTTGCCAAGCCACAAGTTGGGGCATATTTCATACTTCTGGATTTTCTTTTGTCCCCCGGCCAAGAGGGCTTGGGCATGAGTCATTTTTTCATTACTCTAAACGATCCTCTAAACGGACACTTGTTCGTCATCAGTATCGTCATAAGTCCCTTTTTTATCACTCTAAACGATTCTCTAAACGGACACTTGTTCGTCATGAGTATCGTCATAAGTCTTTTTTTTTTTTTCATTATTCTAAATAGACACTTGTTTGTCATGAGTATCGTCACGAGTACCCTTTTTTTATCACTCTAAACGATCCTCTAAATGAACACTGGTTCGTCATGATTATTGTTATGAGTCATTTTTTAATTATTCTAAATGTTCCTCTAAACGAATATTTGTTCGTCATGAGTATCATCATGAGTCTTTTTTTTATCACTCTAAATGGACATTTGTTCGTCACGAGTATCATCATGAGTTATTCTTTTATTACTCTAAATGATCCTCTAAACGGACACTTATTCGTCATGAGTATCATCATGAGTCATTTTTTATTACTCTAAACGAACGCTTGTTCGTCATGAGTATCGTCATGAGTCATTTTATATTATTGGTTTTGTCATTGAAAAATGCACTTTGAAAATTCAGAAAATGGGATGATCAAAATGACGTGATCTTTTATCTTTGTCAAACAAGTGGAACTCGTATAACAAAGAGGGGCAGCTGTAGACACGTCATTTTGACCGCCCCGCAAAAAAAATATGCTTTATTTTATATCTAACTTTGTTTTATTTTATTTTACTTCAAAAAAAATAGAAAAAGGAAAAAAAAAAATAGAAGAAAATTAAAATAAAGGAAGTGGGTTGAAATTGAAAGAAGAAAAATGGGGTGGAGTAGTTGAAATAAAGGAAAAGGAGTGGGCCCTACCCTTTTGGTCAAATCCGTGAGAAAGAGAGAGAGAGAGAGAATGGAAGAAAAAAAGAGAGAGAGAGAAAGATCCATGTGTGTGTGTGTGGACCCCATTGCCTTTCCAGCCACAATAAAAAGAAAAAAAAAAAAAAAAAGAATAAAAATGGGTACCCTCCATGCCATGTCAGCCGCAAAACATAAGCCAAAAGAAAAATAGTGGGCCCTTTGCCACGTGTCAAGCTGAAAAGAAAGAAAAAAAAAAAAAAAGGCACGTGATTTTCACGCGCCATGTGTCCAGATGCTTCGTTTTTGCCTTTTTTCCCCCCAAATTTACCCTCTCCTAGTCCAACTTGGACTAGCATTTGGCGGTCAGACTTAATTTTTAAGGTTTCTTAGTTGTTTTTTACGTCCAATCTTCTCCTATAAATAGGACCCTCTTCCTCCCACTTTATTGATTCAAAAATTGAGATGAGCCACCCTCTTTAGAGGAGTGATTCTCAAAGCCCTTCCGGAAAGTTGTCTGCGAGAGATGAAAAAACCCGAGCGTCAGGATTCTTGGCCTAGAACAGGTATATTTTTTAATTTTTAGTTCTTTTAGTTTATTTTATTCTCTTTACAATTTAAATTCCTATAAGCTTTATTTTTTTTTATTGTCCAATGACTCGATGAAAAACGTCGGGATGAGGTTCTCTATTCTCAATCTAAACTTTTGAGCATTTAGACGAGGACACCGTATCTCGCTGTTTTTTTTTCCCTGCATTTTTCTTATTTTATAATAATAAAGAGGAAAAGCTAAAAAAAAAACAAGTTGTCCAATGATGCGATGAAAACGTCAGGGTGGGTTTCTTGTGCTTAAACCTAACCTCGAGCGTTAGGTGAATAATGTTTTATTATTTATTTTACTGTATTTTTTTATTTTATATTTTTTTTGCATTTTTTAATTTTAATATTAATTTTATTCTTCTTATTAGAACCCTGAAAAAATCAAAAAAATCAAAAAATAATGAAATCTTTTATTGGTAGGAATTAATCCTTACGAACCTTAAGTTGAATCCGATGATTCGATAAATCGTGGGAGAGTTTTTCGTGGCCTCGTTTTCATTCCCCGACCTGAGTGGAATTTAGAAACAAATGGTTTTAGGAAATTTCTTCCCTCGGTAAATTTTTTGTGGGATTTCGTTTAAGTTTTGGAAAGATTAATTTCAACTAAATTGTTTCCGCGAATCTTCCTCGATTCTCATATCCATAGAATTTGAGGGAATTTCAAGTTGAAACCTTTTTAAATTAATTAGGCAAACTTAAAACAAACATTTTTGCATCCATCTAGTATATTTACTTCTTACATTATTTAGACGACATGTTTAGTACATTTTCACCACTCATATATTTTTTATACATATAGTTTTTTTTTTAATTTCATAAATTCATGCTACTTTTTTATATCTAGTCACGAGACGTGCACCACTTATGTTTTTTTTTTTTTGTAATTAAATCATTGTCACATATAATCAGATTAATTCGCGTAATATTCATATCAGTTTGTATTCACATATTTAAATTAAACCCTTTAGTTTTTTGTCACTTTTGCATATAAAATAAAATTCATATAATCTTAGTTTTTGCATTCATATTTTCATATTTATTCACTTATTTGAGTTTGCCCATTTAAAGTAAAGAAATCTTTAGGAAACATATATAAATATCTACCAGAGACCATCCTTATCGAATCCTTAATATTCTATAAGAGGTTATACTAGGGGAACATTCCAAAAAATCCAAAAACTTGTCCCACCTTATTTGTAAAAATACCAAAAAGATTTTTATAAGAAGGAAATGATTTCAAAATAAAATAAAACACTCGGTCTAAACTAATTGGACTTAATTGGACATAAGGTACCGTTTTCGGACGGGTGTCTTGGGGTACCTAATACATTCTCCGAGCGTAACCGATCCCCGAGCCTTTAAATGAATATTTGGTTTAACCGTATTTTTTTTTTGAGTCAATTTTTTCTTAGGCCTTTTAAATTATTTTCTAAAAATTCGGTGACCTAGCATGCCATTTAAACCCAATGCTAGGTGACAAATCCTTATTTTTAAAACGACCTAAGTATATTTTTGAGAAAATCGACGCTTAAAAAACCCCTCTGTCCTTAAATTATTTATTATTCTTTTCCTCTTCGGAAAAATAAGGGGCGTCATAAGGGTTTGGTTCCTACATTGGAAAGGAAATAGGGTTAGTGGATTGCTAAATCCTTGCGGGAGCTCTAGGGACTGGATATAGGCAAGACTAACTTGCCGAACCAGGATAAATCTGTGTGTGTATTTTCTCTATCCCTATTTGTTTGATTGTGCATCTAGTTAAACATGGTTTCACTTTAACTCAAGATAATAACCGGATAGAAAAATTGGTGATTGCTCGATTGATAATTTATTTGTTTAAAATTTTTATAACTACCTAATTCCCCCCCTCTTGGATAAATTGGTGGGCCAACAATTGGTACTAAAACTGGTTTTAGTTTAATTGGCTTAATATCCTAGCTAACACAATCACATGGAATGAATTGAGAAAAATGTTTTATGTGTATCTCTTGCTTGTTCTAATAATCAATGTTTGTTAGTGGGAATGATAGAGATAATGATAATGAAGCAACTAATAAGGCTATTGAGAAATTGATTGCTCTTACATATGTTTCTAGCAAAGAAAATTTGAAGTTTTCATAGAAAATTGCAACTCTTGAAAACAAAAAAATTAGTACTTCCAAATCTCTTAAAAATAAAATTTTAGACAAGTGTTTTGAAACTGCTAAATTTTTAAATGCTCTATTCGAGATAAGCACTCTTCTTGAAAAAGTTGAATCACTTGAAGAAGATAATATTTTCATAAAAAAATAATGTTTCAAATCTTTTTCAAGGGCTTTTGAATTCTTGTAATCTTGAAACTTTAAATGAGACTTTAAATATTGAATTAGATAATGCAAGGTGTGAACTTGATAGAGCTCAGATAAAAATTTATTATGTTGAAAGTGATTGTCGAATTCTTAAAAATGATATTGAATTTATGCACAGGAAATTTTTTGGTCTTTAGGTGAATGTTAGATCTTTGGAACGCTCATTTGAACAAACTCAAAAAGCACTTAATAAGACTGTTGATAAATTTAAGAATATTGAGAAAACAAAAGTTTTTGAAAAACCAATAGGCCTTAAGGCAGCTCCTCAGCATCAACATCGATATTGTGTTCCTACATAGATATTTGATTATCCTAAAAAGCGCCCAAAAAAATTTAGATGCTATTATTGTGGAAAATTTGGTTATCTTGAAAAGTGGTGTTACTAAATGCATGGTTACCCAATTGGATCCATAAATAATTTGATACCCAGAAAAGAAAATTTGCATACTGGTATGAATAATTTATATGTTAGACCAAAAAGGATGAACGAAAATTATCAACAAAGAAAAGATGCAAGATTTGTAGAACCTAGAAGGATGAATCGAACGAGTTCAAAAAGTCACAGCTTCAATTTGGGAGACAAACCAATGATTATCACTGAAGACAAGTATAAGTTCAAAATCAGAAGAAACCGGTGTATAAATTCATTGCGGATCGAAACAAGACTAATCAATCTCAAGTATCCCAAAAACAGGCAAAAAGATTGTTACTAAAGATGATCAAGAGATAGCCTTACAAAAAGAAGACATTATCAAGGTGAATCAACCAGATTCATCTCAAAATATCAAGTCTGATCAATCAGTTGATACAAAGAAAATCGAGACTTGTGTTGATTATCAAACTAAGATACACACACCAATCGCTCTGAAGGATAAACCAGGTATGTCAAACTTCTTAAAGTAGAAATATATAAGCTTTGCTAGGGATACAAATACATCTCATTTTTCCACTAATTAGATTTATATTTTTACTTAGTAGTTGTGTGTTTTCATTTAACGTTTTAAAATGAGTTTTTAAATTAATATCTATGTGGATTAATTGAGAAATGGATGAGACTAAGTATAACAAAAAGAGATAAAAATTAAGCCTATCAGGTCGACCACCAAGGTTACCGGTCGACTGAAAAAAGGCGGTAAGGTCTTAAGGGGAATAAATAGATAAGGGTCGATCGACCGCTCGATTAGTCAGTTAACCGACTGTCAACGAATATATTGTCAAACCTAGGTCATTTTCTCCATTTCTTCAATTCTTTTTACTTTCTCTCCGAGATTCGTTTACCTAGGACAATTCATCTCTAATTAAACTCAAAACTTTCTTTAGAGTCAGATCTGAGTATTTTGAAGGAAGATTGCGCGGTCTCGAGTCATTCAATGGTTGTTCAAACTTCATGTGAGATCTATTCCATTTTTTGTTTGATTTGGCATTGGTTTGCGTAAAATCACTTGGTTATTCTAAGTTCGTGTATTAGGTTATAAATAACTAAGTGAGTTTAGTTGATTTCTTGATTATGGGGGTTAAGCAAGTCGCTAAAAAAGGGAAAAATAAGAAAAAACCTAATTTTGATGAAGTTCGATTTCTAAGTAAAGAAAATTAGATGAAATTTAATGAGGACATTGACAAATGAAGGGTCGTTTAAGGTAGGCCGGTTGAATTTGCCAATCTAAGAAATAATCATATTGATCTTGAGGAGAGGTTTAGTGGATTAGGGTGGACTACTTTTTTGTCACAAAGTAATCCTTGGTTTTCACATAGGGTGAAAATATTTTATTGTAATTTGACAATAATGGATGATAGGCTTAGTTTATATGTTAGTGTGGTGGATATTAAATTGTCTCTAGATGATTTTGTTGACACACTTAAGATTCCTAGAGGGACTGTTTTCCCTTTAAATACTGCCTATTGGATCTTGCAAAATTTCAATAATAATAATAATAATAATAATAATAATCACTCTCAAAGAAATTTAAAGATCACTTATGGCAAGTCTGGGGCTCTGAGTTTAGAAAGTAGGGGTCTCTACTCCATAATCACCTATTATATTGCTCCACGTGGTGGAAATCATATGACTGATACTGATCTTGACTTGTATCTTTGGTCATCTATTATAAATGAAACAAAAAATGATATTTCATATCTCATGTTTGAGCATATGAAATATCAATTGGGGGTGTCTTCACGAGTTTAGTCTTATGGTGATGTTATTCAAAGAATTTTGAAAACTTTTGGTATCCCTACTGATGATGAATTCCCTACATATGTCATAACTTGCTCATCTCGTTTGAATTCAGATAATATCATAGTAATGGGTTATGAACATGTAGGGAATAGATGGGTTAGAAGAAGAAAAGGAAGTTGAGAACGAATAGGAGATAATGGGTTTTGATGGAATGTATCAAAGAATGGATCATTTACAAAATCAATTTGATAACTTCCAGCTATATACTGAAGTGGCTGAATGAAAGGCTTGATGAAATCTCTACTTAGGTAGGAAGAATGTTGACGTTAATGGATTTACAGATGAAAAGGATGGCAAACTCAATGGAGCAACTACATGGGATGATGCAAAATTTCCAGTCGTACACATGTTTCCTAGAACAACTGGCCCATCAAGCTCCTATTATCAGCAGATGGCTCCTGGAACAGTAGGTCAATCAAGTTCGTATTATCAACCACCACTGTCCAGTAGCTCTCTTGGCCCGTATTATACCTTTTCTAGTCGCAGTCCATTTCCTTAAACTATCTATTAATTTGTAATATTATTTGGACAAGCTTCAAACTTTTCGATCTGTAATAGTAAGGTAGGTTTGGTGATGAATAATAGTAGTGTTTAGGTGTGTGGATGGCATTATGTGTTTGGATATTAGTTTGGTTGACTCTATTTTGATCCATTACATGCTTAATCTCATTGTCTCAATGTGATCCATATAAATATTAAGATTAGATTTTCTTATGAATTGTTTATTTAAAATGGATTTTCATCTTTTATAAAAATATTGATGTTTTAATTGGTTAAAAATCTTGTTCAAATCAAAAATGAATTTTCGTCTATGAGGTTTTTTGAGAGTTGTATTGATTTATATCAAGTTTTTGAATTTTGCATTGAATTATATCTCAATCTTACAAGATTGAAAAAAAGGTTTCAAAATTGATTCTTGAAAAATTATAATAAATATTATTTTCTAAAAAGAATAATTTTTCTATAATTTCAGTTTTTCCAAACTTATCACAATTAAATTTTTTAAAATTATTCAGGGTTTGGGAATGACTAGGAATAATGATGTGTGCCTAAAAAAGATGTTTTGATCATTCATCTCCACTTTTTTGAGATCACAAAGGGGGAGAAGTTATGTTATGATGTTTTTCATGCATAAATTCATAAAGTTATTTAGAAATGGGGAGTCATATAATTTTATGTTCTACATTGCATATTCTTGTAAATATTTTTCTCATTGTGATCTTAAATGAGTAAAATAACCCCTCCTCATATTCGGGGGAAGCGTGGTTATATATTTCGGTGAGAAAAATATCAAAGTTAATTGTCATCATGAAAAATAGGGAGATTGTTGTCCCTAGATATTTTGATGGACAAATCAATGTTGATATTTTTATAAAACTAATCATTTTATTAAGTGTTTTCAAATTTATTGTTCCAATCGAGTAAATGAGAAAAATGATGGACTTTAAGATAATATTTGATGATAGATTTCAAGATAATATTTAATAAATGAGTCAAGATGACTGCGATGAAGATATTGAAGATTTTTGGAGTAAAAAATATTTTTTTGTATTTCTTGATAAAAACAACTCAATACCTTTTATGCTCTTAATGCAAGCCGATTAAGATCACGCACGATACTTATGGATTAATTGAATTATGTGTGTTATGGTCAAAAGTGATAAATTGAAGAGTTTAAATATTATTTTTTTTTCAAAAATTGTTGTTTAAGAAAATATTTTTAAAATAGAAAAAGGGAAATGTTATGCCTAGACGGTTGGCTTGCACTATGGGCGATCGACTATGAGATTCAGGTTAGGAAAATTGTGGTTTTAGGCCAGAACAGTCGACCGACATGGAGGCCGGTTGACTAAGAGATTCAGGATGGGGATTTTGGCGATTGACTTTTTAGTCGATCAACTGATTATCAACGGTTTAAAAATGAACCGTTCAAAGGGGCAACCGATCGATCGCTAAGATGGTCAGTCGACCGATGGCGCATTTTTCAGATTGTTTGACAAATTCGATTTTCGAGAACTTCAACCCAAATCTTAAGTTTTTGAACGTTATAAAAATTGATTTTAAAAGGTTTGATATATTTCATATATTTACTATATATTTTGAAGATCTTAATATTTAGTCCTTGTATTACTTGATTCTATGAGATTTACCGAAAAAAACTATTTTCTATTTTTAAGGGGTTTGAATCAAATTCTTTGAGGACTAAATTGAGTCTTTAAAAGAGTATTCTTAAGTCAAACATTTCAGATTTAAAGGAGTATATTATATGGGGACTATATATGACATTTATGATCTTATGTTTTGAAAAATAGCAGTTATAGGCGTAGTTTCAAATTTATATATATGGACTGGTGAATTTCAATTTAAGAAATTAACAATAAGAATTTTAAATCAGCCTTTTCCAAAAGAGATATCATTTTGCTAAACATATATTTGAGATATTTTATTGAAGAAGTTATTGATCAAGGTGTTCATTAATTTTTGCCATCGGCTTCTACGCTACGTTTTTATCTCTATTGTTTTTAGAGAATGTAATGTAAAATAATTTCAAATACTTTACATGCTCAATATTATGTGGATTACTTCATATATATATATATATATATATATATATATATATATATATATATATATATATATATATATATATATCTGCGAGCTCATAGTAATTTTTTGTTAAAAAAACCGTTTTCTATTTTTAAATATCCTGCATAGTTTGTTAAATGATTTTTTCCTGCGAAACCATTTACTTAATCATTGTGCTTTAATTGAGTAAAATCATATTTGTATTCTCACATAATTTATCGGGACATAAATTGAGTATATCTTGTATTGAGCTGATAGAAGCTTCTGTGGGAAAAAAAACATATTATTTTTGGTACTTGGTGAGTTCAATATGATTAGACATATTGGGTCGATGTCTAATCAGGGTTTAAGTTTGATTCTTAGCCCGTAAAAAGATGAATTTTGATTCTTTCCTGTAAAAAGATTATGTGAGTCTTTATCTTGGTAAAAAAATAGTTAGGTTTTTTTATTCTTAACCTGCAAAAGAATTAAGTTTGATTCTTTCTTGTAAAAAGATTATGTGAGTCTTTATCTTGGTAAAAAAAAATAGTTAGGTTTTTTATTCTTAGCCTGCAAAAGAATTAAGTTCTTCCTGAGTTTGGTACGAGAAAAGTTGTAAAGGTTTGATTTTGTGCCTAGGAAAGGAATTAGGTTAATTCTTAACCTGTGTAAAAAATTATAAGAGTTTGATTCCTACCTAGGAAAAGAATTAGGGTTAGTGGATTGCGAAATCCTTGTTGGAGCTCAATGAACTGGACGTTGGCAAAAGTAGCTTGTCGAACTAGAATAAATCTACATGTTCATTTTCTCTATCCCTACTTGTTTGATTGTGCATTTAGTTAAACATGTTTTTGTTGTAACTTAAGATAATAACCGGATAAGGAAATTGGTGATTGTGCTTGATTGATAATTTATTTATTTAAATTTTTATAATTACCTAATTCACCCCAATTGGGTTGATCTATGGGCCAACAATTGTCATGAGTAAGACTATATGCTTTGCAATTGGAAGCCTCTTGTACGGAATACTATGTACTAGGCCCAATAACATTTATGTTGTTGAATTAACTAACAAATATCAAGAGGATCCAAGTTTAGAACACTGAAAGGCTATGAAATATATCATCAAGTACTTGAGAATGACGGAGAATAAATTTCATGTCTATAGGGGAGTCGAACTATAAGTTAATGGTTATACTTGTTCGGATTTCCAATCTGATATGGATGACAGAAGTCAACTTTGGGATATGTATTTATCTTTAATGGTAGGGTCGTTTGTTGGAGGAGTTGTAAGAAAAGTACAATTGCAGATTCCATTATTGAGGCTGAGTATATTGTAGCCTCCAATACAACAAAAGAAGGCGTATTGATTCCTACCAGGGAAATGAATTAGGGTTAGTAGATTGCGAAATCCTTACGGGAGCTTAGGGGACTAGACGTAGGCAAGAGTAGCTTGTCGAACTAGAATAAATTTGTATTCAAATTCTTTATCCCTCCTTGTTTGGTTGTGCATCTAGATAAATACGTTTCCGCTGTAACTCAAGATAATAATTTGTTAGAAAAATTGATGATTGATTGAATATTAATTGAATTGTTTAAATTTTTATAATTACCTAATTCACCCCCTCTTGGGTAAAACTGTGGGCCAACAATACTCAATCGGGAGCTATGGTAGCCTGATCCAAACCATCATCTTTGATTCTTCCACTTCTATTGGGTGGAAATCGGCCTCCCACTTGCGGACGGGGAAATAGTGATCAAGTATCATCCAAGGTCCTTCTATTAGGACTTTGTGGGCATCCATGATCCAATCAAACTTTAAGAGATAGAATGGCTTAGATCCATTAATTCAAACTCATCATGGAGTTTCTGTATGGCCCTAACTCTGGAAAACATGATTTTATATTTGATTGGTCTCCCCATCAGTCTAATATTAAGAGTTTTTTTTTTCCATGTTTCTCTATTTTGGTCAAGAATTTGTTGTGGAATCTTTATTTTCGAAACAAAGGATTCTTTTTCTGGGTTTGGGGTTTTCGAAAGTTATTCTTTCCCTTCTTCACTCATGTCGTCTTTTTCCTTGCTAAATAAAACAATATAAATTTCATTGTCTTTGAAGCCATTGAGGGTTCCTTAAAGGAGTTTGGCTTCAGTGGCACTTTCGGGAGTTTACTGCCAGTCGGCTACTCCATCGGCATCAATAGTTCTATCTTTTCTTCCTGTTCGCCCATATAGGCATCACCATTTTCCACGATTGCTTTTTTACTTGCATCGACTCTAGCCGGATTGAATTCTCATCATGTCTAACTTTTTAGTGCTCTAAGCAAGATTATTCTCCTCTTCCGAGGATTTCGCGTGGTTGGCTAGGGAATTTCTCTCTCAAACCATATTCAAAATATTATTTTTTTAAACATAACAGAAAAGGTTTCATACTCTTATTACTATACTACAAGTGTTCAATGTATAAAATAGTGTTTTTAAAAATAAAATATGTAAACCAAGAGGTGTTAGTTTGGTTAACAAGTACCCTTTTCCTTGTAAATCAAAGTTCGACTCTCCATAAGAGTATTCCGGAAATTAAATCTTGAATTTTATCTTGAATGCACCAGATTGATGTGAGAGAGTGCGTTTTTAAGATCGTCCAAGGAGGTGATTATCCAATTTGTACGTAAGTTGATCAGGACACACTGGAGAATGTGATTATTCGAGTCGCTCGTGCACTTGCCAAGAAACACTTACGACATGTTTGGTTGGACATAATTGGGACGGATTGGAATCGTTATTCTGCCCTCGATTCTAATTCTGACATTTGGTTATCCAATGGAATTAATTTTTTGATTCCATTAGAATGAAAAATTAAGGAATGAGATTTTATCTTAGATGAGCTGGAATCAAATCCAATCCAATGGAATCAAACCTCAAATTACACAAAAGGCCTTGATTAAATTCATTTGGCCCCAATTCAATTAACCTTCCTCAGCCCAATACTTTTTCATTTCAGATCAACTTGAGCAACCCATTCCATCCAATTCAAAATCGAGCAGCCTGATCCAATTCATTTATTTATTTGCTTATTTATTTGTTTATTTAAAAAGTAGCAATTGTGTATTATTTATTTGTTTGGCTTGAATGATAGTTTTTAGCTGATAATTTTTCTTTTAAAACATAACAGTTGTGTATGTTAAAGAATAATAGATGTTGAATATTTTTCATATACGTTATTACTAATATTTTATAATTATTAATTTTGAAGTAATATATATATATATATATATATATATATATATATATATATATATATATATATATATATATATATTCAAATTGAAATGAGAATTTTATTATATTTCACTATTCCATTCCTTCACTCATTCCATACCGACCAAACAAAATAATGAAATAATGATTCCATATGGTTGTGTTTGAGTAAGGGATTTGGGGGAGAGATTTCATTTAGGTAAGGGATTTCAAAATCCTTTTTTAACAAATACCTTGTTTTGGTAGTTATAAAAAGGGATTTGTCAAATTCTTTTATCATAAAAAAATGGTGAAAAGAGGGATTTTGAAATACCTTTGAGAGAGGTGCCATTTACCAAATCTACCCAAAAGAGAATTTCACAAATCTCACACCATCTCTTTCACGACGAGCCCTTCCTTCTCGCATCCGTCTCTTCTTCGCTAACCCTTCATTCTCGCGACGACCGCCGCCGAAGAGCCCCTCTTTCTCGCGACAATTAGGGTTCGTTCGATTAGGGTTCACAATAATTCCTAAGTAAGGATTTCGCAATCAATACATTAGGGTAAGGGTTCGCAATCGTTCGTTCGCAATTGAACTAACCCCAATCGTTCGCAATCGTTCATTCGATTAGGGTTCGCAATCGGTCAATTTTTTTTCGATGGGTAATGTTTGGTTTTTGTTCTTTTGTTTTTTGTCTCAATTTTAAAAAATCTTTACAATGATGTCTAATTTATCCAAACAAAGCAATTATAAAATCATACAATCAAATTCTTCGGTTAAAATAGTTATCCAAACAAGAGATTTGTAAATGATAGGATTTCGAAATCCCATCATTTTACAAATCCCTTACCCAAATGTAACCTAAGAGAATTTTATTATATTTCACTATTTCATTATTTCCATCATTCCATATCAACCGAACAAGATAATGAAATATTGACTCCATTGATAAATTCATTCAGGTTGCGTTTGGGTAAGAGATTTGATAAATTCAAGGGATTTGTAAATGAAGGGATTTCAAAATCTTAGATTTTGAAATCTCATCATTTACAAATTCATTGTTTGGATAACTATTTTAGGTAAATAATTTGATCATATAATTTTATAATTTTCTTATTTGGATAACCACCATCACCACTAAGGGGGTCGGCGATGAGGGTGTTTGGCAGCGGAGGGTAGTGGTCGACAATGGCAATTGGCAATGGTCGTGGTGGCCGATAGCAGCGGCGACCGTACAGATAGAGGTGGTCGGCGGTGGCAGTTGTCAGCGGCCAACGACGGTGACAGTAGGTGGCGGTGGTCAGCGGCGATGGTTGTTGTCGGCAACCACCAGCGATAGTCAACGGCGGCGGCGGGCGGCTGGATCTGAAATTCCTTCTTGGAGGGATTTGTAAAATAACAACTAATTTGAAAGATTTCAAAATCCCTTATTTATTACTATTTTTAATTGAAAGGATTTTACAAGTCATTTCTCATAAATATCCAAATAAGGTATTTGTCAAAAAGGGATTCGCAAATCCCCTATCCAAATCAAATCCCTTCCCCAAATCTCTTATCAAAATATAACTTTAATTTTTTTATTTTTTTTTATTTTTTTATTTTATTCCATCTTCCATTCCATTTTATCTTCCTTTCATTTTATCCAACCATACATGGGAAATAAAATAAAGGGTTAATTACACTTTACCCATGTGGTTTGATCCATTTGCACTTTACCCCTTGTAGTTCAAACGTCGCCACTTACCCCCTTGTAGTCTTGGGCCTAAGTGCAACGGTTAAGTTTTTTGTTAACTCTAATGGTCAATAGATGGAAGTCAACCAAAATCCGTTAAATAGTGTGAAATGACGTTTATACCCTTAAAATATTTTGTAAGGACTATTTTAATACTATTTGAAAACTTAAAGGGCCATAAATGTAATTTTTTCCAGTTCATTTCTTCTTCTTGTCTGATCTCCTTCACTGTTTTTTCGTCTTCTTTGCCGTCACCAGTGACGTTTTCGCCGTCTTCTCTATTTCAATTTTGATTTCGAAATTGGGTTTTGATTTCGATTTCGAAATCGAAATCGAAACGGAGAAGACGATGAAGACGAAAGCAAGGGTTTTGATTTCGAAATCGATCATTGGGAGGGGAGAGAGCAGAGGAAAAAGAAACAGAGAAGAAGACGAAGACGACGGCGAAGACGAATGCGAGGGTTTCAATTTCGATTTCGAAACCCTAGTTCATATGTATATGTATGTATGTATATGTATATGTATGTGTATGTATATGTATATGTATATGGTTGGGTTGGGATCGATTTCGAAATCGACGGTGTGGATGGTTGGGTTGGGAGTGGTTGGTACCTAGAAGAGAGAGAGGGAGAAGACGTTAGAAGTTCACCAGAGCAAACTTCGCCGTTGGAGCCGTCGGAGTTGTCGGAGCAGAGAAACGTTTTAGGAAAAAATACATTTTGACCCTTTTCGTTTTTAAAATTTTTGCAAATAGATCCCTTGAATTATTTAAACAAAATAACAAAATTATCCTTAATTTTAAAGTGAACAGACACAATTACCCCTAATTTTAACCGTGACACTTAAGTCCAAAACCACAAGGGGAGTAAGTGACGATGTTTAAATTATAAGGAGGTAAAGTACAAATCGATCAAACTATAAGGGATAAAGTGTAATTAACCCTAAAATAAAATCTGTACATGTAGATTTTTTTGATAAGGAGATGGGCATAGCAATGGTGTATTTATAGCGAAAGGAGAAAAACTACAAATGGACGCAACCTCAATAGTGATAACCATATGCAAACAAATTTGCAGCTCAATTGGAAATCGGAAATCTAGGGTTTTGACCTAATAATAGAGAAATCTTGTCTTTCCGCGCTGAACTCAGTATCTGCAGGTATCTTCAATCGTTCCACAATGAGTCTCACCCAATTCGCCATGGTTAGAATTCCCCCTCAATCTCTCTCTTACGAAATCTTTCTTTTCCTTTTTATGCTACCTAACTTCTACGTTTAGAGTTACTACACACATATATGGGGTTGTTGCTTTCTGAATTTCGTGTAGTAGGGCTTGCTCGAAATATATTCTAAATGAATTACAATAATACATATGCATTTTATGTTTGATATTGCTTTGTTCGACAAAATGAACTGATGTTAGTTCATTTGGAGAGAAAGGAGAGGTAAGAGTAGCCAAAATAGTGTAGTGGGTTGACAGAGTGGCAATTTGGTAGAGCTAAAGTGGCAAGTAGCTGCCTAACTTTCAGTTTTCTTCTGGTTCGCTTTGTGGGTAGGTTGCATCTTCTCCCCAAAGGTGCAAGACTTTAACCATTTAAAAAAAATAAAAAATCCAAATGAAATTTTTCAATCTATCATTGAATGATTTCGAGCTTGGTGAATTATATTCTATCCTAGGAATGGGCATTATTTTTGTGATTGATCCTTAATTGCATGATGGAATTTGCTGTCTCCGTAATGACACATGCTAAGCAATGTTATTAAGGCACGTCTAGGCCAACTCTCAATAATCCCATTGTGGCACCTTCCTGGTGCAAAGCCATGTCCTTTTAGTAAGGTGCGCTCTTATGGGCTTAAACTCAAGCGCAAGGTGTGCCAGTGTTTACTTGTAAATGGTGGTGTAAACATTAATCTTTGACAAACTTATGAGATTTTTTATGTTTGTGAATCTGTGATACTCTAAAAGGTATAATTTTAATTCCCTTTTCACAAATGTCGCTCGTTAGTACAACAAATAGTTTTAATTTAATAGACATTTTAATTTGTCACACACACACACACACACACACACACACACACAAACACATGCATATTTTCAATTGAGGTATATGTGTAAGTTCAATTTATGTATCTATGTTTGATTAATTTGGAATGCTTGGATGTTTTATTGTTTTGCATGATTTTAATATTTGATTGCATCCTTTGCTTCATTGGGTGGGTAATTTTTTTGATCTGTTCACTAATAGATTATTTAAATCGACTAGTATGGCCTAAATTTACGAGTATCACATGCAAATAGAACAAGTGATTGGTTAGTACTCAAAACTTCATATGACACCTACAATATCAAACATTTGGTAATTATTCATATTAAGGAGATTATGGAACAATGGATAAGTTACTTTCGTAGTTTATTTAATGAGAACAACGCAACAAAATTTAGATTAGAGCTGCTTAGTTTATCTTCGGATAGGATTTTTGTACAGTTTATAGAAGAATTAGGGTTTTGAAAGTTAGAATAGAACTAAGGAAGATGAGGATTGGAAAAACAGTAGGGCTAGAAGAGATCCCTATAGAGGTGTGGTAAAGTTTGGGAGATCTTGGGATGTATTGGTTGACTAGATTTTTATTGACATTTTGAGGATTAAGAGAATGCCTGATGACTTGAGGCGGAGTATCTTACTGCTCAACTATCAAGGACTAAGTGTTTTACATGGTTTCTTTCTTACACACAAATATCAAGGATGAAATCTTAAAATTCAAATTTAAAGAGAAAATCTCGGACATGTTAGGACACTTCGTGGACACATTTTAGGGCACAAGGAGTTATTATTTGCTATTTTAAAAATATATAAGATAGTAAATATAAATAATTTTAAGGGTTAAAAGTGTAAATACCTAAGAGTCTAAATAATCTCATTCGTATATAGCTATTTCAAAAACATATAAGTTAGTAAATGTGAATAACTTAAAGGGTTAAATGTGTAATACCTAAAAGTCTAAACGATCTCATTTGTATAATAGCTATATATATATATGTATATATATATATATGTATATATATAAGATAATACATGTAAATAACAGGGTTAAAATTATAATTACCTAAAAATCTAAACAATGTAAATAGCTTATCCTCATTTTTAGAACCTTTTTTGTGTAACAGTCAACGATTTCTCAAATCAACTATTTTATTGATTCGCGAGTCAACTGATTTGTACAACTCAATTTTTTATCAGGACTGTTTGATTTGCATAAGATATGATAAAATGTATTTGATTCGCCGACAACAAGTATTTCTTTCGTTCGTGTTTTGATCTCTTTGATCGCCGCAAATCAATTACTCAAATGTTTGAATCTCTTAAAGTAAGGAACTCCCAATTTGAATTAAGGAATGCTCAACTTAAATTCGTTATATTAATTAATATTTAATTGTTTGGTCTAAAATTTATCAACATATTAGATCGATCAAATTTGATTTTCACTATATTTTCTTTTCCTTGATAGTTAGTTGATTGTGTTTCGATCGATCACAGTTTTGTGTTTCACTGTTTTCTCTCCCTTAGATAGTTAATTGTCAAATCTAATTTTCACCATATGTTCATCCCTTGATAGTTAATTGATTTTGGATTCGTATGTTTCATTGGGCAATGGTAGTTTTGATTACTCAAATATGTTTATGTTTAGCAAAAAAACATATGAGATAATTTCTATGTAATCAAATCTCTAAAACATGCAAAATAGAAAGAAAAATCATTATCTATACCTGGAAGGCATGCAATATTGAGAAATTCAATATAGAGAGTGGTTTACCTGTGAACCCTTGATTTGCAAGTACGGCGGAGAGAGAGCGCGCTCGACTGACCGTGCTTGAGGTTGCGGCTGATGCAGGGTTACTTCTGATGAGGGAGCTGTGTGTAGAATGATAAAGAATGGTTATAGCCCTTGTGCTATAGAAAGTGAGGGAAAAAAAGGAATTCTAATCTATGATTAAGTCCAACTCTTATAGAAAGTAAGAGAGAAAGAGAGAGGGATTCTAAATTAATTTCTGTAAATTTAATGTTTCAGTATTTTTATTAAATTTAATGTCCATGTATTATTCTATAATTTCAGTAAATTTAATGTCCATAATTTCCGTAAGTTTCTATATACTATTTCTATAATTTATGCTTTAGCCCGATACTTACAGAAAGTGAGAGTGAGGGAGGGGGATTATAATGTAATGTTAGTTAGGGAGAATTTAAGTAGTTCCTATAATTAAAATTCCATACTTTCTGCTTATACCCGACTCTTATAGAAAGAGAGAGAGAGAGGGGTTTTAATTTAATATTAATAAGTGTTTATATCTATTTCCTATTATTTCTTTAATTTAATTTTCGTAAATTTAATGTTTCAATACTAATTAGGGGAAATTTAAGTAGTTCCTTTAATTAAATTCCACCCCCCCCCCCAAAAAAAAAAATAAAATAAATTCATTTTCTACTTATACCCGACTTTTATAGAAAGTGAGAGAGAGAGAGAGATTCTACTTTAATATTAGTTAGTGTTTATATCTATTTCCTCTTTTATATTATTTCTTTAATTTAATTTCCGTAAATTTAATGTTTCACTATCATTACTAAATTTAATATCCATATATTATTTCTATATTTATCTTAAATTTAATGTCCATAATTTTCGTAAATTTTTGTATATTATTTCTAATTTAACATTTCCGTAAATAGTCCTCAATTATGAAAAAAACTATATTATTTCCTCAATTAGGTATAAAATAAATACGGTTAAAAATATAAACGCACATTTTATATTTATGTTATATTTTGCTTTGATCTGAACTATTCTTTGTCTCTTAGAACATTAGACAGCTGAGAAATGTCTAAAGCACTTATGTCCATGCTGTTTTGTATAATAGATTATCTATTTCTTAGGAATCAAATTAAGTAGCTACTTTTTATTTTTAATAATTGAAATTTAGTTCATAATTTCATGCTTTCACTTTTTGAGTCTAGATTTGAAATATAACAATATTATAAATTATTCTCTATTTTTTTTAATGTTTTGGGCCTGATTTCGCTCAGGCTTGTGCCTTGCCTTGCGCCTTTGCACATGCCTAGAGCCTTTAATAACTATGATTCATATAACCTATCTACACTTTATGGTTGGACCTCAATTCAATGAAGCTTGTGCGTACCCTTGCAATTGTGATTGACCCTCAAGGACAAAATGCACTTGTTTTCTTTTTATTTATCAAGAAAATAAAGGAATTGGTTATCTCTGTATAATTTGTACTCTCTCTCTCCATATGCGATGAAGTTTCTTTCATATCATTAGGGTGTCTTATGTAATGCTTTGTTTAGAGTGAGTGATTATGCTTGATGCTAAATCATTACTCACTAAACATTGTTCCTTTATTGTCTCAATTATTTTTTCCTTCGGTTTGTTGATTGTGTTTATTTGAATTTTCTAAATTTTCGGGTCACTTGATTCTGACATCAATCTAAATTGCAGGTTGAGGAGTTGGCTTCTCTTATTAAGGACAATCTTCCCTGCAAGCACCTTGTACTTTCTATAGAAGAGGCCTTAGTCAGTTTCCTCGAAGATGATACAAGGTAATTTTTTATTTGTATGAAAGGCAAACAAGGAAGCGTGATCTTCCTTGCAAGCACCTTGTACTTTCAATAGATGACGCTTTAGTCAATTTCGTCTTGGGTGATACGAGGTAACTTTGTATTTGTATGAAAGGGCAGCTAGGAAGCACACATACAACACAACACAGACACGTCATGCAATAAATCTAAAAGTTTACTGGCAAATGGATAAATGATTACGTATTTGTTCATATTTTTAAGATACTTAATTGAAAACTTATGGTCATTATAGTCAAACAAAAAAGTAAAAATATAAAATATATTAGGATGAATTGATGATAAGAGAATTATAAGAAATTGTTATAGAATGTGATTAATTTAAATCTATTTTTTTTTCCAAAAGACTACTATAGAGAGGAGGATATTATTAATCTTATTTAGCGTTAATGGAACTAACCCGTAACCTATTCCACTTACTCGACCCTCAATAATCTGGCCTAAAATTTGCCCCAAGACATTGGTCGGGTGTTAGTTTCATGGTTTAGGGTGTCAGGTATACCTGACCGTCCCAAAGAAAAAAAAAACGCCAATTTTAGAGAACACACACATATGGGTTGCCAAATGACACGTCATTTCCTCCAACCTCCGCCTCTTGAATTTTGGAGGAAAGCCCGAAGCAAAACTCCTAATTCTATCTTTTGATCAGATCCTAACTACTCCAAGTCTTCAAGTCCAAGCAAATCCTTGAAATGGCTAAGTTGCTAATCCTTATGGCTTCACGTCAAACCCTAATAGGTCATCCTCTAGCCTAATCGTTACTAATCTTTAGTTTCCAGTCTTGGCCTTCGATCTGCAAAGCTTCATAGTATATAATGTCTATTTGTCTCATCGACCTCTTCTCAAACCCAGAAAAGCTGCTTCTTTTTTCCCCCTTAAAACTTATTAATGATTCAATAAATTAGGAAATTAATGGTGGTTTTACAAAATGCACATGATGTTGTTTATGGTCCTGGATGATTTTGATTTTTGATACTGGGTGAAGGCAAAACTCCATCGAGCCGACCGGTTAATTTTTGGTCGGCCTTAGGCATCAACTCTATCAGGTGGCACTTTTCATGTTAGAAACCCAATTAATTTCTGGTTGGTTGATGAATTGGCCAACACCTTACCCGCCCGACCGATGCTACGTCCTAATCTATTTAAAAAATAAGCTAGAGAGGGACATAAACAACATGGCCTCTGAAAAGAATACATCCTTGTCCGGTATTTCCTGTCTAACTTCTATCCATCCAAATAGCCTCCTAATTATGCTAAACGACTCATGTGAATGATGAAACATTGCATAACCATGATCACACTCTTAATTTGCTAGAAAATCAGCATGAGAATTAGCTTACTAAAACAATGAGCAAAATTAACTTGTGAAGGAGAGGAAAGTGCAAGAATCCTTTAGACAATAGCATGTACTATCCACAACATAACCACCTAACAAAATTAGCATGTTCACCAGAATTTGAGAATTCATTTGAGCTATTACATAAGTGATCCTTTCTTGGATGCACAATTGCAGTCCACGATCAGTATCCTTTGCCTCAACCAACATATTAGAGAAGCTCTACAATGAAATACCAAAAGCATAAATCAATTTCCTCAAGCCATTTCTGAGTTAACCACTTTCACTGGCAGGACCTGTCTTTTTTCTCTAGACTCTTGAGTAGTCATCAATGTTAAAAGTATAGAAAGGAGCATGAGCATCATTTCATCTAACTACCTTTACTACCAGAGTCTTGGCTGGTGTGCGAGGGATGGTGCTTTTGTTCATGTTTCCCACTACAAAGTTATACCTGTGGTTGATAATGCAAATAGACACGTATGCACCCATTTTTTTAAGCCGTGATGAATTCATACCACAACTGCATCCTAGATCTTAGAAGCTATTCAAATTTCAAAGGTGGAACTTTTGAACCTCCACTCTCGGATCTTTATCTGCCTTTACTTGAGTACTGTTAAAGGAAATCTTTGTCCCTTTTTTTTTGTCTTTTGTATTACAGTTCAGATGGAGTAATGGAGTTAGAACCGATGAATCCCTACCACCGTCTTCTTATACATCGTCTTGCGGATATTTTTGGGTAAGTTTAGTCAAAATTTTGAGTGCAACTTCATTTTTTTGTTATTGATTTTATTACTGGTTGCATGCTTGTTGTAATAGTACTATTGTTGGTTGTAGCAGTCTTTTTTTACATTTTTTAATATCTGTGTAGCTGTTTTCCCTACATTTATTTTACTTTCAATATTTGAAGAAATAAACATTGTATTTTTTTTAGATTTTCTCATGAATCTGTTGGTGAAGGAGATGATCGGCATTTAATTTTGGAGCGTTGCCCAGAGACATCAATGTATGTAATAAGACTAGATCTCTCTTAATGTTTGTTTTTCTAGGAGATTCTTCTCTCATATTGTCAACTCTCCATATTTGTATGATATGCTAATTGAAAGTATGCTTGAAAGATTCTTCAAGGGTTTTTTGCATGGGCCCCCAAAATAGGAGATTATAGTTCAATTTCTCCCGCTAACAACAATTTTAGCCCCAACCTTTTACAAAATTCTATACACAAAAATTCCCTTTTTAATCTCCTGCTCTTGAAATTAGGAAATTAAGAAGGTGATGTTTTCTGCAATTTTCAAGAACCAATTTAGGATTTTGGAAATCAAATTTGGAGCTGAAATTCAAAATTGTTTTGACGTTATTCAAATTTCAAAACACTATTTCGAAAAAAAATAAAAATCTTTGGTTTAATAAAAAGAGAGAAGGTAAAAGATGAAACCATCACTTTTTTCTTTCTCATGCTTTTGGCTCAAGAAAAACAACGAGATTACATGAAAAACAATATCGAGATTCAGTGGGGAGCATAGTGGTAGGCAATCCCAATTTTCCACAGAGGAGGTTTGAGTGAATCCCACCGGGTGCATGTGTTAAACAAAAAAAACTTTCCAGCAATAAATAAATAAAAGCAATATTTCACTTTTGAATCTTGGGGTTGCCTTGCGCTTCTTTGTTGTTTTTTTCTTTGCTTAGTAAGAAGGATATAAATAAAAAAGGCAAGGTGCGTCCACCACGTACAAAAATGAGGGATTCTCAACCTCTAAAAAGTCAAGGAGAGAAGTGTTCCTAGAGGGGTAGGTACCCTTACACCAAAATAAAAGTAAGTAAAACAAAAATGTTTAATGAAAGAAGTGGGCAAAGAGGCTACATCAAAAACCCGCCGATTCCACTATCTGCAAAGATTCTAGAAAAGAGCACATGGGATGATCTGCCAAGTCTTCAGAAGTCGCCGGTTTGGACAACTGGTATTCCAATAGAGGAGAAGAGCCATGCTAGTTTTGAGGAATACACCGAGATCCACTGACTCCTCCTCAAGAAGGCATAATTAGCATATGTTGGAAAGACGAAAGCCTACATGTTGAAAGTTTCTCGAGTTAGGATTACATTCCTCGTAGTGGACCAGTTGAAGAATGCTACTTTGGTAGTTGTGTTCATGCTCCGAATACTCTTCCAAGGGAAGGACAATAGTCTTCGTTTGATCAAACAAGAATAGAAGGATGTAACTGTGAAAGCTCCCTTCTTATTAGCTCGCCAAATAAGAGTCCAAGATCAATAGGTCGGGAAAGAAGACCATTGAGGCCCTCCACGACAAGCCACGAGAGTTGGCAAAAAAAACCCGCAGGGGAGTCATTACCTATGACAAAGAACTTGGCTGTGGAGATACACCATCCAATCCGATTGCACCACTTAACTCCAAAACCTCTATGACGACGTATAAAGAGAAGAAACGCTCAGTTGACATGATCAAATGCATTCTCAATATACAACTAGCAAAGAATCTCTGAAAGCCTGTTGACATGATCAAATGCATTCTCGATATACAACTTGCAAAGAATCTCCGAAAGCTTTTCTTAAGTCTATCATCTACTGTTTCATTAGCGATAAAGACCCCATCAAAGGATTTGCCGGCCACCAACGAACGCATTTTGCATACCCGAAATAAGACCATCCATAAACCTACACGACTAATAGGCGAAAGTCTTTAATGTCTTCAACATCCTCAAATTAGGGAAAGGGTAATGAAGGTGGAGTTAGGACTATGCTCGAAGCAAGAATGAGTATGAAAATCCTTGATGAAAGCAACCAGATCCCCTTTAACAACCTCCTAACAATGGTGAAAGGAACATAGAGAAAAACCATGCAGCTTCGGAGATTTGTCCCCCTTACAGGACTTCAAGGCAAAGAAAATTTCCTCTTCAGAAAAAGGAAGTTCCATGGCAGTCTTGTCCTCCAATGAGATGCTCCTAAAATACCATCCAAACAAACCGGGTCAAGTGGGGACAGCTCTAGAAAGAAGATCCTAAGAGAAGTTGACAATCTCGTTTTTGATATTCTCTTCCCCTTCACACCACGAGCGTCTAGAGATTAGAGAGGAGATGAAGTTCCTGTGCTTATGTGCTACAACCATTCTATGAAGAAATTGGTGTTACAATCTCCCTCCTTTAACCAAAGTTCTCTAGATTTTTTATGCCAACAAATCTCCTCAAGAAGATGGGTTGACTCAGTTCACCTTTCAGACCATCATGTTTAGCACTTTCCTCAATCAAAGGAGTTCCAGCTTGGTCCTTATCATCCAAGGACTTGGTGGCAGCCAAAAGACGAGTTCCACATTCCAAGCCTTCAGATCCATCTTAAGCATTGGCAGATTCTTAGCAAGGACAAAACTAGGATTACAAGTAATTGTGTAACTAGTCCACCAGTGTCTAATGAGGTCAAGTAACCCGTCCAGTTTTAGCCACATAAGTTCAAATCTGAATGGGGACTTACCTCTTGCTAGTTCGCCACGGTCATGGAGAATCGGGGATTAATATGAGAACGGTCTTGGAAAATGATGTTGAAAGACGTTAAATTTGTAAGGTCTAACTTCTCTTAGGATCTTCTTTCTAGAATCATACCAAGTAAATTTGTCTCCCGAAAGAAGAAGAGAAGAGTTGGGGGGGGGGGGGGGGGGGGGGTTCAGTAAGGTCTAACTTAGCAATGATCTCGCAGAAGGCATTCATAGCAGAAGAGATGCGAGTTCGTGCTTCTTTGCATGGTCGGTTTTTGTGTATTGTGATTGCTAATCTTCAAATAAAGGCAACGGTGCCTATAAAAAAGTTAAAATAGGACAAAGAGAATAATCTCTCATTGTTACCATGAGCAGTTACCTGACCTTCATGATCCAAAAATCAAAATAAGGATGATATATATCAGCAACATGATTGAAACTTTCTACTTAAATCGGTTTATAAAAGAATGATTAGATGAGATCTACTTGGATTAGTTTGAAAGATTGGAGGAATTGATTGGAGACCTGAGAGATGAAGCAAAATTTTAGCATATGTGAAATTCTTTTATCTCATTATCAATTCTCACGTTCAGGGGAGTATTTCTGTAGTTAATCCTAAATATTCATTATTAAATCGAAAAGTTTGGCAAAAAAATTCTGTTTGCTTGGATTTTGTTTTGGGCAGTCCATTGTTTCTCATCACTACACATTTGGTTGAATTGCAGTCCTGCAGTACTTGTCAGTGATCTAATATGTCAGTATGATGAATTTCAATCTCCAAAGATGTCACATATACTGTCAAGGAGAAAAGAAACTACACCAGGTATTTATACATAGAGAAAGTCTAATCTATGGACCCACTTGTATTCAAATCACATCATCTTGCACTATTATTAAGTGTTATGCGTGCTACCTATTGTGCATGATACTATTTCTTCTTTTTCTCTCCTTCCGTATTATTGTAGGTGTTCCGGTTGTAGATATAGTATGTAGGAAACAACTCCAGAGTTTAACAACTCCTGTTAATAAAAATATATTAAATCCAACTGATCAAGCCTCCTCCCAGTTGCTAGTTCATCTTTTATTTATTTATTTTCAATTTCTTCCTGCGGCATTGATGTTAATTAAGTGCCAGTTTCAGATTTTTATGCTTCATGAAGTATCATTGACTTAGTCAACCATAAAATGGATTTATTTTTCAAAATACCAAAAAAAACCTTTCAACCGCATTCAACTTAATTGTGTGAATTTTGTAACATTCAACTAAAATGAAAATGATAAAATTACTCATCATTACCGTTACATTTTGTACGGTTGTAAAAATATTTATACGCCTAAAATGTCCCTAATCAACATTCTACTTAATTACATAAATATTCCTAATAGCATTAAACATAGTTCAACTAATTTCTAATTTTACATAGTAAAATTCATAAATAGCCAAAATGATACTAAATTACATTTAATCTAATTCCAAAAATACCCCTTGTAGCGGTCAAGATTTTTTTTTTTTTTTTTTTAAATTTTAAACCTCGGCGGAGCAAGGAAAATTTTTATTGAAAAAAAGCAAAGAATACAAATCTTAGAGGGAGGCGTGGCCCAACCCCTGAAAAGAAAAGAAATAGCAAACCAAGCTTCGGTATCCTTATCCTCATCATCATTTCCGAAGTTATCATCAAAGTCTAGAGCTGCTAATTTGACTTGCTCTTTCCTTTGCTTATTCATAGCCATGTATTCTTTGATCTTATTGACATGAGATGGACATCTTGAGCGAGGAGCAACATTCCGATACCTGCCAACGTGTTGTTTAACCAAAAATACGCCTCCTTTTGTTACTTTACCACAGAAAAATAAGAAAAGAATGTATTTTTATCTTGGGCATTTAACAAATGTGCATACTTCCGTGCAGGATTAGGATCTTGTGTTGATAATTTACTCACCATTTAATTTGATTCCTAATTGTTAAAACAAATGGAGCAATTTTAGGATGACGGCATCATTCGTTTGCTACAATTATAGCAAAAAAAGGGTGTCAAAAACCCGACTTTTAGAACCAATTATAGGATAAAAACAGCAACAATGAAAGTTAAATTTAATTCTAATTATTTCATGCATATATTGAAGAATAAAAGTAGAAAGCAGAAGAGAAGCAAAACCTGAGAAAGAAGAAGAATAAAATAGAGATTTGAGGATTAAAACAGAAATAAAAAATGAATGTGAAAAACAGAAAGAGTAAAAGGAAGAAAAAACCAAAAAGAATAGATCAGAGGAGAAAAAAAAAACAAATGAATGGTGGAACTGAAAAATGAAAAACAGAATAGTAATGCTGACGAAAAAACTTAGTATGTTGAAGGAGAAGACAGTGTGTACTAACAGATACAAAAGAAAGAAAGACAGAGAGAATGAGAACTGAAAAAAATAGAGAAAAAGAGCGAAAAAGAACAGAAGAACAATAATAGAACTAAAAAAAGAATTGAAAAATAAAATAAGGAATAAGAGAAAGAGAAAAACAGACCAGAAGGAAAAACGAAGAAAGAGCAGAAGAAGAAATTGGTAATACTAACCTTGCCGTAAATAATTTCGCTATGAAAGTAATGTGAAATGATCTGTTTGATCGAGGTTGAGTTGAGCTGGCTAGTGGTACTCTGTTTGTTGTGGCCTCTTCTTGTTGAAAACAGATGACAAACGGTCTCTCTCTCTCTCTCTCTCTCTCTTGGTAATGACCGATCCTTTTCAGGGTTTTTTTTGATTATTTTACGGTGGGGTTCTAATCTGGTGTAATTCATTAGAGTGAAATTTATTTTTAGCTGCATATTATTGTTCAATAAAGTGGCAGAAGTCTATTTTCTATAATTTCATCAAAGTGCGCCTATGCAACGTGTAGCTCCTTGCGCGCAGAAACTACAGGCACACGCCTCATCTGATGCGCCAAAGGCTGAGCAAAGTGCATTGTGCCTTTGTGCCTAGGTGCGCTTTTGACATCAATAGTTTGGAGCACATGCAATGTGGTTGGGCGTGTGGGAGGAGAGGTTGGAGCAGGCAGTGATGGCTGGATGAGGTTCACAAGCCGCGATATGGACTTGTTCATGGCTGGAAGTGCTTTGATTTTGTCTGATTGTGTTCGATCTGGGCTGTATTTTGGCTGGAAGTTTTTCGAGCTTGATTGACAAGGATGGAAGATGGTCTATTTTCAAACAAGGAGGCTGGGCAAAGGTTTCTGTTTTTTTTTGGGTTTTTTTTTTTTTGGGGGGGGGGGGGGGGGGGGGGGTTGAGGGGTTGTACGAGAGGGAGAGAGAAACCAAAAAAAGTGAAAAAGGGAAAAAAAAATCCATTTAATCTGCTCTTCATACCATGTTAATCTAAAAAAGAGCATTGGAAGAATGACAAAGCTTGACCTCTATAGTCATCCTCTCCCTCTATTTATAACAAGGAAATGATATAGACAATCCTAAATACAAGGTGAATGGCTAACGCATAACATGAAATACCCTCCAGCAGCTATGAAGGAAATTTTACTACAATACAAGATTGAATATTTGTGTGAGCCGATCATACACCAATCAAACTTGATGGGCTGCAGAATCCTTCTGGTAGCATTGTTTTCCTTGTTACCCATCTCATATATTGTGTTCCGAGCATCGGAATTTCTAGTTCATAATTCTAAATCAGTTAATATGATTTATTTACGGGAGACTGGTGAAATATGCTTGCATCATAGCATGTTGCATGAAATTTTAAACAATTTCTATTAGAATTTAACAATTTCTATTAGAATTTTATGAAGTACGTGGGGGTCTTTTTGTACTACCATAAATTGCTTAAGGCATACGATCTATTCCTCTAGGCTTCAGGAAGAAGCATTGATTGCTTTATGTTAAGCATTATATTTTATATGTTTGTTTCAGAATTGCTAGCAGAAACACCTTCTTCTCAATTGTCACTTGAAGAGAAAGAAGCAGCTTATTTTGCTGCTCGGGAGCGTATCTTTTTGGTGGATGACTGCAAGACAAAAGAACCTATAAAGCAAAAGCCGCAGCATGATCTTGTTGTTGCTCGCCGTATGATTGCCCATGCACTTGGGCAGAGAATCAACACATGCAATACTGAAGTTTCTGCTGGGAAAACTGATGATAATATTAAAGACGAGAGAAAAAATGCCTCCAATTTGGTCTTAAAAACTTCACAAGAGGCTGAAGAACATCCTAGTTTTGCATCATCTCATGCTGAGAGGAAAGTACAACAAAAACAAGCAGAGAGAACCCCTGTTAAGGTCGGTGTTACTGGACCAGGAAAAAATGAGGTGAATCTTCAAAATGATACCTTGACAGAGGAGCATAGGGGGGCTGCAAAGAGGATATTTGCTCATGCCTTGGGATTCCACCCCGTAAAAAACAGTGTCATTTCTAAATGTAGGGAAGCAAAATAGATGGACAAGCCCTCTTATCGGTTTGTTTGGGGGTTCTTAAAGAGGCTCTGCAGGTCTTTTATTTCCTACCATTGAATGGTCAGAGCAAATATGAAGTGTTTTTGAGGTGAAACCGGTAGTTTCACCTCTTCTTTCTTCTTTGATTACGTGCGTTGGAAATTGTCATGACAACAGGCTGTGGCAAGATGTGGGGAAGTTGTCGGACTTGTTGGAATGATGAACCCGAGCAGGGTCTCCCTCTCCCCTGCCCTCCATGTGTGTGTGTGTGTGTTTGGTTCAGATTCGGCCAACGGGTTAGTTTTTTGTTCTTGTAGACATTAGACCATTGTAACGAGGTACTCATAATGTCTGACTTTTGATGTATGCATATGTTTTAGTGAATTCGATCGTAGTGCGAAGGATCTTGATCCGAACCCCGTGACTAATTGTCATTATTTATTAGTATTTCAACTTGCAATTGGGATTTTTTGCTCATCCTGGTAGTGTTTTATTTTCCTTGTTCTCGCTCTTAACATTGACGCGTGTATAACTGCGGGCAAGTAGGAAATCTAGGTGGTGTTTGGTTTGTGTGTCTCATTTTCACATTCCACTTCCGAAAAACTAGAATGAAATGAGATGAGACTTCTATTTCTTTTTGAGAATAGAATCACGTTTGATAGCGATAGAATTATGTTTTTTTTTTTAGAATAGAATTCCGTTTGGTAATGACATTATTCTGAAATTATTTCTTGAATTTATGAGAACAGGAGAAGAGAATTATGTTTGGTAACGAACATTATGCTGAAATTGTTTCCTCAATTTATGGGAATAGTAATAGAGAATCATGTTTGGGGGACGCATTTTTCAAGTAAAAATTATATTTTTTTTCTTAAAATTCAATACCTCACCCAAGCAAACCACAATAGTTCAACAATTCTATAAATATCACTTTTTTCACCATTTATAAAACCTGAAAAGTAGCAATAGCAAGAAAAATCTATACATAAAGCCAAAACATCTTATGAAATGATTCATGTTCAACATATTAATTATACTATACAGCCCATTGGTTAGTGGAAATAGTGAAGTAAATTGGCAAAAATATAACATAAGTATGTTAAGAAAGAACCACAGTAGCGACCTCCACAAACAGGTCCTAAGGAGGAGTTTTGTGTGCTTGAAAACAAGAAAAAAAAAATGAAATCTTAAATTAGAACCTCAAGTAGTCTTCATCTAGGCCAACAACTATCACAGTTTTCCTGTCATTGTCAGCGACTTCCATAGAAATAATAGAGTTCGTCAAAAAATTGGGCTTCATCAATGCCAACCACATCAAGCTATCCAAAATTTATCATTTTAATGAGGAAAAAAAATGAAAACATTAAGGGAAAAAAACAATAAACAAAATGACAAGCTATACTTATATCATTAACCACTTCAAAAAATTATGAACTCAAAAATTATTCGACACAATCCCACAACAAGCACATGTAGACTTTACCTACCACTGCTAGAAATATGCCTATAAACAATTTGAAGTATTTTCGAGTAATCAATATGGAGAGCAATAATAATTGACACAGAATCACACAGAATAAACATAATCATTTTTGTCCAGCAAAATAATTACCATCTCAACATATACAAACTTCCTGTTTGGATCGCAAAGCAGGGACAAGATAACCAAATCCAACACATTCTCAACACACGCACCATATAGAAAAATCATCAAAAGCCAGATTGCGACCGTTTCTCTCTTCGAAGAGCTTGTCTTTCGGCTGAATTCATTCGCTATTCATCCACGGTTGCTCAAGCTCAACCCATTGGAAGCCGTTAGAAATTCTTGAAACCCCCTTGGTAATAGATCTTAAAATTTTTAATCTCATTATAGATTTTGTAGTGATTTTATTATTAGGTTGATTGATCTCAAGATATTTAGTGATTTTATCGATTTCTTTGCTTCGTCTACTTGAAATTTCCTCACTAAGATGTAGAATATTGCATTTGAAACCTAGCCGCAGATGGACTTATAGGTCCGCACGGACCCTAGTCTCACCGACCTGTAAGTCCGTGGTTCTTTAAGGTGCTCAACTATCTAGCTTCAAGCAGGTCTGCACAAAAGAGGTTGCGGTGGACATGTATGTCTGCCGCATCTGTGTACGTAGTTTTTTTTTCTCTCTATGGAATTTGTGCTTAAATTTATTGTTTTCTTGTGTACAAAAATAGTAGGGCTGTGTAGAATATCCGACAGACCCAACCCACCCGAAAAACCCAACCGGCCCGGTCCAAGAATTTCGGGTATATTGTGTTTCAATGATCGAATCAGGTGAAACCCGATCCGATCACATGTCTTACGGTTCGGTCGTCGAATTTGGATCTCCCACCCTCAAATGTCCCGACCTGACTGTGTTCCTATACCTAAAGCACCCGTAAGTAGTAACCTAATGCTAGGGTTGTGCAGACCTCCTCCATCGAAAACCTAAGCGCCGCTCATCCTTCACAACATCTCTCCATGCTCTCATTACTCCAGCCTCCAAAATCTTTCGATGACGCTTCGATTTGCACATTAGCACATCGCTATTGGTTGATTGTCTTCGTCATCGCTTCGTTAATCATAACTCTCCCTTCCATTCCGTCGATTCGTCTATTTTCTTTTCTTTGTTTCTTCGACAATGGATATAAAGGCCTTTTAAAAGTTCATCTCGTCTTCGATTCTGTTGGTTCATCTCGTATTCGATTCTTTTCTTGTTTGATTTGAAGCCAAAATCCAAAACTAAACATTCAATCTTCTGTGACGATGAGACTCATGAGACACGAAATATCCTGTTGAAAGAAGGTTGAAAACGGTGAGTTCTTCTATTTGTTCAATTTGTTTGTTGTTCGATTTTGTATGGATTAGGGTTTTTGAATTTTGTTTCAAACTTTCAATTAGTGCTCGTGTTTTACTATTTTGTTTTAATTAGGATTTTTGTTTCAATTAGTGTTCTGTTTGGATTAGGGTTTCAATCAGTATTCTGTTTGGATGAGGGTTTTTGTTTAGTGTTTTGTTTCCACATTCCGAGGTTAAGTCAGTGTTCTGTAACTTCTATTTCAATTGGTGTTGTGTTTCGATTTTGATTTTGTATGGACTAGGGCTTCAATTAGTGTTATGTTTTGATTAGGTTTTTATTTCAATTAGTTTTTTTTAGTGTTCTGTTTCCATGTTCCTAGATTAAGTGTTCTGTTTCAATTAGTGTTCTATTTCGATTTTGATTCTGTATGGATTAGGGAATTTAATTTGTTCGTTCTGTTTTAATTAGTGTTATGTTTGGACTTTCCTTTGAATCTGTTTATTTTCTTTGTTTTTGTTTCTACTTTAAACATGAATACATGATCTGTTTGAACCTGTATGTGTTTCTACTTTAAAAATGATCTATCAAAAATTAGTGTTCTATTTGATCTTGTATCTGTTTCTACTTTAAACATGATTTGTTTTTGTTTTTGTTTTTGTTTCTATTTTCGTTTTTTGTTTTTGTTTCTATTTTTGCTTTAAAACATGAATACATGATTTGTTTGAATCTGTATGTGTTTCTGCTTTAAACATAATCTATCAAAAATTAATGTTCTATTTGATCCTGTATCTGTTTCTGCTTTAAACCTATATTTGTTTCCGTTTCTGTTTCAATTTTTATTTTTTGTTCTGTTTCTGTTTCTGCTTTATGAATGCTGAAAATTCTTCATCTAATTTTTTAGGGAGTATTTTATTGCTAATTCCTTCCATCCACTTGCTCGGCCGCTTTTACTATTATGGAACATGCTAATGCAGAGGGTTCTTCTACACCCCTCGAAGGTAACCCTCCAACTACTGCTCCTGCTCCCCCTACTACTGAAAAACCACCTATGCCTAAAAATGTGAAAAAAATGTGGTAATACTAGTAAGAAAGTTTCTGAAGTCTGGAATCATTTTGATTTTTTTTATGAGAATGAAAATCAAATGGCGTCTTGTAAATATTGTGAGAAAGTGTATCACGCAGACGCAAAAACTCATGGGACCAGTAATTTAAAGGCTCACATTCACGTTTGTAACCATCATTCGCATGGGTAGTTGCTTAAGGGACAAACTTAATTAATTAGCCAAGTTAAAAATGATGGACAAGATAGTATTGTATTAACTAGCTTTTGTGTGAATAAAGGTAGAAGAGATCTTTCAGAAATGGTTATTTTAGATGAATTGTCATTTAGATTTGTTGAAAATTATGGCTTTAGAAAATTTTGTTATACTTTGCAACCAAAATTTAAAAATATTCCATGTCGTACTATGGTTGCTAGAGATGTTGTGAAGATATATCACGAGAAGAAAGAGAATTTGAAGAAAATTTTGCAAGGTCGTAAAATATGCTTAACCACAGACACTTGGACTTCAATACAGAATTTGAATTATATATGTCTTACATGTCATTTTATTGATGATGATTGAGTTTTGCATAAAAGAATATTAAGTTTTTGGCTTGTTGAAGATCATAAGGGGGAATCGATTGGGAAAAAAATTGAATTGTGTTTTCATGAATGGAATATTAATAGTTACTTCACCTTAATGGTTGATAATGCTACTTCTAATAGTACTACTATTAGATTCTTACAAAGAGTAATTAAAGATTGGGAGGGTACAGTGTTAGGACATGAATTCTTACACATGCGTTGTTGTGCTCATATTTTGAATTTGATTGTTTGTGATGGATTGAAAGAATTGCACGAGTCAATAGTTAAGGTCCGAGAAACGATTAGATATGTTAAAGGTTCTCCGAATAGATTTCAAGCTTTTAAGAAATGTGTTGAATTGCTTGAAATTGAATTGAAGACTCTTGTGTTTTGATGTTCCAACTCGTTGGAATTCCACATATAAGATGCTAGAGAGTGTTGAAAAATTCGAAAAAGCTTTTGGTAGATTGGAGATTAAGGATGAAAAATATTGTGATCACTTTTTTTATAACGATATTGGTGAGAGTGGTGGAGGTCCACCAAGTAGTCTAGACTGAAAAAATGTTTGTTGTTTTGTGAAGTTTTTTAGGCTATTTTGTTTGGCTTCAAATTGATTTTCGGGTACTTTATTTGTTACTTCAAATATTTGATGAGATAGTTATAGTTTTTTTTTAAAAAACTAAATGAGTTAATTCAAAGTGAAGACCATTTGCTATCGAAAATGGATTTTGATATGAAAGCGAAGTTTGATAAATATTGGGGGGCTGGAGATAAGATAAATCTTCTTCTATATGTTGTTGCAGTTTTGGATCCGAGGAAAAAAATTGTCTTATCTTTAGTTTTGTTTCTGCGATATGTATGATGAAATGTATGCGAATGAGTTGATTGGGAAAGTAAAATATGTTTTGAATCGGTTGTTTGATTGTTATGCATCTTTTGAATCGCTAACTGTTGAGAATATTTCCGATGGTAGTAGTACTAGTGGAGTTAGTGGAATTTCGAAGAAGTCGGTCGATGTGGATGATCCCCATAGATTAATTGCTTCTCGTTTTCAAAATATTTTAGCGGGGAGATAATCGTTGGGGGGTAAAAATGAGGTAGATAAATATTTGGCCGAAAATCCCTAAGGTGTAAGTGATGAGAATTTTGACATATTAAGTTCGTGGGATAGTAGCAATAGTAGGTTTCGAGCATTGTCTCGATTGGCGAGGGATGTGTTGGTTGTACCGGTTTTTACGGTCGATACGGAATCGACATTTAGTACTGGGGGGCGTGTGTTTGATTCGTTTCGTAGTTCGTTATCTCCATTAATGGTAGAAACCCTTATTTGTTGTCAAAATTGGCTTCAAGCTTCTGTGTCAATTTCACTTCGAAAAGGGATGGATGATATTGAGGAGTTGCAACAAAATCTAGGTAATTTAAATTATATTGTTTTTTTTAATTAAATATTTCATAAGACTATAAGAGTAATATTAAATTGTTTTGTTCTTTGATTTTTGTATAATTGTAAAAGATTTGGATTTGGAGATATCAAATCCTTCACAAAACTCATCTTCAACTCAGGTTATTTATTTAATTGATTTTTTTTCTCTTATTTTTATATTATTTTAATTATAATTTATTTTTTTAGGTAATTTTTTGAAGTTCCATCTATAATGTGAATTAAGGAAAATCGGAAGACGCATCGCCTCATGGGTTTATTTGTGTTGATTACTTGATTATGATGAATTTGTAATTTTTTATTTTATTTAAGGGTTAAGACATTATTATTTTAAATGGGTTGTATTAGTAATTTGGTAGTTACCGTAATATTGATTTTGAATTTCTTTTTAATTTTTTTAAGTTGTGATTTTTTTATTGGTTTTTTGAATTTTTTGTTGAAATATCGTTGAATTTTGATTATTTTTTGATTGGTTTTAAAGTTGAAATAGATAAATTGGGCCAGACTATTTTTTTTTTTTTGTCCGACCTAAGTCCAACTCAAGTCCAACCTGACCCAATGCCCAACCCAATACCTGAAAAACCCGAAAAAAACCAGATTACAACCAAGTATCGGTCGGCTACAGGTTAAATTTTTCTGATCCAACATCCATCGGGTTGGGTGGCAGGTCAGCCCATTTTTTGGCCTACCCGACCCGTGCACACCCCTAAAAAGTAGTGATACAATATTAGTTGATGATGATGTCAATTTAAGTTTTTTTTTGTTGATAGAATAGTGCAACAATTTACTTAAGTTTTACAACAATTCAATTTGCCCACACTTGCTGGATTTGGTGTATGTGCAGCTAGAGTGTACTTGTTGTTCCTTCTTGGTAGCGATTTGTTTGCAAATAAGAGAGGCACAAAGGTGTGTGTTGCATATTTGACGTTTCTTGAAGAAGTGATACAAGTTGGTCGGTAATCATGGGGAGATAGTGCTCTTGCTTACTTGTACCGACAACTCGGTGTTGCTAGCCGGTCTGAGGTGAAATAGGCTTCGAGATAATAGGCATTGCTCAAGGGTTGGGTCTATGAGCGATTTCAGATGTTCAGGCTTATGCCTAATATGTCTTATAATGAGGAACTTTCAAGAGTTTGCCAGTTGATTCCATGCTGAGAAACCAGAAGCGACCACAACTTCCTGCAGGCGAAATGTGAGCAAATAGACCAATTGCGATCTTTAGAGGTTAGTTGATGGTAAAACAATTTACTTGCACAATTTTTGTATAAATTAATATTATGACATTTAACTTGTTTTTGCAAGTTGAATGGGATCCTTGGAGTGAGTGTCGGGCCTGTTTCCGATTCGCAGACGTGGTATGGTTTGTTGGGTGGTCATGTGTTTAGAAATCGTTGAGCCGTATCACCCCGATCATGTCTTGTGACAATTTGGATGGATTAAGACGATCCTTGGTCAACCGCTGAGACCTATCCAAGCAACTTGTGGCACGACTGAACAATATTTGTGTCGTTTAAGAGTTCTTGGACCAAATTTGAGAAACATGGAACAATCATATACTAGACCAAGAATCAATGAGCCATCCCATTGTCCCTTATGGATGAGATTGTGCCTTGTCTTATATGCCTTGGTATCGACATGTCGCACATTTGTAGGTTTAAAGCCCAAACTATGCTTCAAGTTTTGCGAAGCCGCAAATAGTTGATGATTCGATAGAGGTGGTGCATTTATATTTATACTTATACATTCATTTGTAATTGTTAATCACCAATTAATTGAATTTGTCTTTTTAATGTTGCGCATGGCGTCAGTGGTACAGATAAGTCGGCTATACTTACTAGGTGATGAGTAAAAGGTGTTAAGATTTAGATGCCCTTTACATGACTATTGAGGAAATGTTAGGCACGGTAGAAAACAAATGCGTGGAGGAATCTCCCATGATCGAAACTTAAGTTTATCCTCGTTGACGACATTGATCTTGGTGGTTTGATGTTGTAAACGATTTTTTTTAGTTTTTATTGCACGTTATTGTTACTTTTGGTAAAGAGTGTAGTATTAACCTTGTTATTTAGTACATTCATTTTTGTTGTTTATCGATTTATTGAACGTTATTGTTTAATTATTATCATCAATTTAAATTTGCTATATTTATTAATATATTAATATTACATCATTAGTAATTAAAATATTGAAGATCCAGTTTTTATACAAAGCAAATATAACAAAAAATTAGAAATTGATATTGTGATCGTACTTCCACACTTGAAACAGACCGACGAACCTATTGGTCTGCAAACCTTTATCTTCCATGGACCTATTGGTCCACAATAGTAGAACATGAGCGGACCTAAAGGTCCACAAATTGTATCCCAGCACGGACCTTTAGGTCTGCACCAGACAATATAGATCAGACCTATAGGTTAGCAAGAATCCCGAATTTCATATTTTATAGGCTTGTAAAACACTAATTTTGGTTGTTCATTTTTATCCCCTTTCTATCGAGAATATAAACCTGGTGACTACTTCCTTTGTTTCACCCAAACCTTATCTCTCCCAAATCCATCTCCTGTGACTACTCTCTCTTTTCCCTTATTCCTCTCAAAGGTAAGTGCTTCTAATCTTCTCTTCTTCCTTCCAAAGGTGTTAGAGTTCTTCGTATTCTCAGTTTATTTGTTTCTTAATTTGAAGAACTTTTAGTTAATTTATTTGTTTTTTTTAATTAACGAACCCTTAATTTAATTTTACTTTCATTGTTTATATTTTTCATTACTCGAAATTCATTTCACAAATAGCCAATAAATATGAATTAAAAAAATACTCTCGTTGTATGAATATACAGGACCATACAATTGTGATCTACGTAGACCTATAGGCTCGCACAAAGCTATAGTTTGTGGACCCATAGTTCCACATAGAGCATAATTGCGTGAGCCTATAGGTCCGTCCAATCTATTGAATATAATTCTTGAGCAATTAGTTCCGCGCAATCATTATTGTTATTTTTTTGTTTGGTTGAACTTCATAGGCCATTAATACTACAAATGCCTAGATGGAGGAATGGAAATTATAGCTTGCCACGATGTGAGACATCTCTACCACCACCACATCCTCACCCCAAATTTGATTATGCCAGGGTATTCCATTGGCCAAACAACAGTAGAAGGGTATTTTTAATGCACCGCTTAGTTCCACATAGGGTTGGTGCTTTGATGATTAAAAGACTATACAACTAGCGTGGTTATGGACCAAGATTGGATAAAGAAATGAAGTGGCCTAAGATGTTCAAGAGAAGATGCGAACTTGGAGCTGATTGCCATAGATGAGGCATGGCTGTGCATAAAGCACGATCCGTGGAAATCACATTGGAAAGGTTGCAGGATGATTCAAAGATTATCGCACAATTGTAACGTGAAATTGATCAAATGGAGAAATGATTGGAATTGAACAACGAATTTGGGAACTTAAAGACGAACTACACCACACTCAAAGTGAAGTAATGTGCCTACTAGCGCTTCCGGAGTGGTTGATGAAGATTTTTCAGACTATGAAGAAGATGTTCGATTTGTCATCAAGACCGGGTAGTTGTTCAAATTATGTTTAAAAGCTATTTTCAATGTTATGATTTTGTCTCATTATCAATAAATGCACAGATGATTGGATTATGATTTTTTATTTTATCCATACCCTATTAATCTTTACGGGAACACAAGAGAGATCGTTTAATATGGAAATCATACATGAGAAGGATCTCTTGGTGAAATTCCTATCAATTGGACAAGGTTGTGATAAGTGGGTAGACATGACTCATAATCGGATGAGATCCCTTAGGGAAAGTGTTTCTCCTACAAGGGTAAAATTTGAATTGTACTCATTTTAACCAATTAATTAATTCCAACACCGAACTTTTAGTATGAGCCCAATGGGTCACGTAATAGAACATAAAAGTTGGGGAAGTCCTTAAAAAAGTAGTAGGTAGTAATGTTGAATCCTGTGAAAGTTCGGGGGCCACAGTACAAATAAGAAAAAAGGGGTCTAGGGTTTTAAACCCTGGAAAATGCCTATATAAGGAGAAGACCAACTCTACCCATCCCAGATGTAAAATTTTGGCCAAATTTGTATTGTTGGTATCTTCTTTTCTTCCCTTGCTTGCTCTATTGATATGTTTTATGTCTATTATATATAATCAAATCATAGTTACCTTAGGATCTTGAGATTAGAATTTGATTTTTAGATATCTCAAGATCACTATACCTTGTAAGTTTTATGTGTGAATAGTGTTAGAGGCAATACACTTGTGTTGATTCTGGGAGAGCTAATTCTCTAACACCAGAACCATATCAGATCTAGTAGTTGGAAGAAACTTCTTAAATCACACTTTGGGAACTACTGGCTTTGAGGTTAAAGCACTGGAAGAGGTTATCAATTAAATTAGATTTTAGGAATAATTAGTTAATAGTCCAAATTAGACAATCTAATTCATAATTTATCCTATCTTAATTTTGAGTTTAGTATTAATCATTTTATTATGTTTTACCTTGTGTATATGAAAATATACTACCTAAAAATTTCAAACGAGTGATCATATAGTTAAATCGGAGTGCAAACGGAAGAGATGTGCATATTTGAAGTTTAGGTAGTTTGTCTGTCTAAAAAGATCGACCCAAAGTTGAGCCGGTCAATGACCTAGGCAGTATGTCACAGATTGCATTAAAATACGTGAGGTAGTCGACTGTTTTGATGGCTTGTTAACCAAATTGCTTTAGAATTAGAAAATATGAACGTTTTTGGTATCTTTGTGAATTATTTTTTACCAAAACAATATTTGTAAAATATATTTTAATATTTCTAAATGATTTATCTTTATTGGAAATATTTATTAAGAGATTTATGCATTAAAGATTTTTGAATTAAAGAGGTTTTTATGATATTCTACTTAATGTTTCAGATTTTCTAGATCGTCCCATATGATCTTTGACTTTTTTAAATTTCAAATTTATAGTTGAATATTTTCAAATGATTAATAATGTATCTAGAGCTATTTCATGTCTATATTCATCGAAAAATTCAAAAGTTTTCGGGGCTGAATTAAGGGGATCAAAGTTTATAGCCAATGGGCAAAGCTTTAAGGGGGAAAATCTGATTTTTTTATTGTTGGGAGAATCTTAAAATGGGTCATTAAATAACACAATAATTGGTTAAAAAATAACAAGGAAAGAATGAGAAAAGTCGAAAAAAAAAAAAAAAAAAAAAGGAAAAATATCTAATTGTGATTCATCTTTGAGAGCTACAATATGTGAAATTTATCAAAAGGTTTTGTGCTAATTATTGTCCGGGTTGAAGTTCATACTTGCATTGATCTATTTTGTTTATCCCATTTAAATTTTTTCTTACTTTATTCATGAACATCTTGTTCAGAAATTTGATTATTTATCTCTTGATCTTGTTGAATTTTATTTACAATTATATGTGATAAGATCTTTGATTTACATATACTCAAGATTTAATCGAAAATATTTTGATTTGAGTATTGTCTGGAAATTAATTTTGTCGATATTATTGAAGATATAAATCGTTATCTGAACTCGTATGTTTTGAACTTGATCTCTTTATTATTAAATGAGTTACACGATTTAATTGATTTTATCTGGAATTTGTTTGCGTCTCACATTGATTAACCAGATAAATTGAAAAGAAGTTATAATTTGATTATTTATATATCTTGTTCACTTCTATTACACTTACTTGAGTTGAATTGTGTTTCATATTTATAAGTGTTGGTCGCAGCTCTATTAGAGTTTTTTGGTATCGGTGACGTTCGTAACTTGGACTTAAGTGTAATTACTTCGAGTGAAAGCGTGTTTGAGTATAAGGGTAATTTACTGAAATTGGGTTTATAGGTGTACGTGTTTAATTCTTACCTTGAGCCAATTATGCTAGAAACGATCAAAGACGACCTCCCTATTCATAGAGCATGGATTCAAAACTTGTCTATCTCTCATTGTTGAAGAATTTTTGAATAATAAGTAATTACAAGTTCACCCTCAATTCTATTACTTAAATATAACAACAACAACTAAGTCTTTGTCTCACTTATGTAGGGTCGGCTACATGAATCCATTTACGCCATAGTGATCGATTAAGATCCATCCCCTTCGTCAGGTTTAATGTCATCAAATTATTTCTAATAGTCTCGTCTAACATCTTCTTAGGTCTACCTCTCCCTCTAGTAGCCCTCTACACTTGAATTAAATCACATTTTCTCATTGATACTTTTATGGGTCTTCTATGCACATGCCCAAACCATCGTAGACGATTTTCTCTAATTTTCTCTTCGATGGGTGCTATTCATAAATTCTCTAACAGTTTCATTCTTAATTTTATCAATTCTCATTTTCTCACTCATCCACCACAACATCATCATTTCTGTCACCCCAATTTTATGAATATGATTCATTTTTACCGCCCAACATTCTGAACCATACAGAAGCGCTGGTCTTATAGCAGTTTTGTAGAATTTTTCTTTAAGTTTTAACAGAATCCTACGATCACAAATCACCTCAATTATACTTCTCCACTTTAACCAACTTGCCTTGACTCTATGTGTAATATCCTCATCGATTTCTCTATTGCTCTTAATAATTAAACCTAAATATCTAAAATGATCAACTTTCGACACCTCCTCATCTCTAATTTTGATCGCACCACAGTCTCTCTGGGCATTATTAAAATTGCAATGCATGTATTCCGTCTTACTTATACTAACTTTCAAATCTTTAGACTCTAAAACTTCTCTTCATCTTTCTAATTTAGTATTAAGATCTATTCTACTTTCGTCAACTAATACTATATTATCCACAAACAACATACTTCAAGGTACTCCATCTTGAATATATTTTGTGAGTTAATCCATTACTAGAATGAAGCAGTAAGGACTTAAAGATAATCTTTGATGTAAGCCTATATTAATAGAAAATGCACAAGTATCGCCTCTTCCTGTTCGAACACTAGTGACTATACCTTCATACATATCCTTAATTATCTCAATGTACACATTGGATACTTATTTCTTTTCTAGCACCCAACACAAAATTTCTCTAGGTACTCGATCATAAGTCTTTTCCAGGTCCAAAAATACCATATGTAAATATTTCTTCTTTTCTCTATATTTTTCCATTAATCTCCTGAGTAAATAGATAGTTTCAGTGGTTGATCAGTTGGGCATAAATCCAAATTGATTCTCTTCTATGCTCGTTTCATGTCTTATTCTATATTTTATCACTCTCTCCTAAAGTTCCATAGTATGACTCATAAGTTTTATACCCCGATAATTCATGCAACTTTGAACATCTCTTTTATTTTTATAAATGGACACTAAGATACTCCTCCTCCATTCGTCAGACATTCTTTTACTCCTAAAAACATCATTGAAAAGTCTAGTCAACCACTCTATTCCAATATGTCCCAAACGTTTTCACACCTTTACAGGGATTTCATCTGGCCCTATTGCGTTTCCAATTCTCATTTTCCTTAGTGCTATTCTAACTTCCGAAGTCCTAATTCTTCTATGAAACCTATAAATCTTATCTGAAGATAAACTAGGTAACTCTAGTCTAGATTCTCTAACGTCGTTCTCATTAAATAAATTATAAAAATAACTTCACTGTCGTTCCATAATCTCCCCATCCTTCACCAATACATTTTCATCAGTGTTTTTGATACATCTGACACTTCCAATATCTCTAATCTTTCGCTCACGTTGCCTAACAAGTTTAAATATATCATTTTCTCTCTTTTTTATATCTAACTTTTGACACAAATTATCATACACCCTAAGTTTTGATTACTTAATTATTTTTATTGCCTCTATTTTTACATGTTTATACTTCTCAAAACTCTCCCTACTTCGATATTTTTTCCATTCTTTATAAGTTATTTTCTTGTCCCAAATGACTTTTTGCACCTCCTCATTCCACTACCAACTTTCTTTATATCGTGGTCCTCCTCCTCTACAAACTCCTAAAACTTTTCTTCCTATCTCTCTAATACGACTTACCATATCAGTCCACATTTTGTTCGCATACTCATATCTCTTCCATAACTCATCATTGCTAATTTTGTCCTTAAACAACTCCATTTTTCACCTCTCAGATCTCTCCAACATATCCTTGCCTTCCTATTTATCATAAACTCCCGTTTCCACCCCTGAAACTTCAGATCAGTTACCATTAGTTTATATTGGGCAACAATACTCTCTCCGAGTATTACTTTACAGTCCTTACATATTAAACGATCACTCGTTCTAGTAAGGACAAAATCTATCTGGCTATTCCTCTAACCACTCTTAAACGTGATTAGGGGCTTATCCCTCTTCCTAAAATATGTATTTAGAAGAACTAAATCATACGCCATAGCAAAATCTAAAATCATCTCACCCGTTGCATTCTTCTCCCCAAATCCATAACCACCATGTACTTTCTCGAAAGTCCCCATTTCCTTCCCGTCATGTCCATTCAAGTCTCCCCCAATAAATATTTTTTCTTGGTTAGGTATACTTTGAACGACTTCGTCCATCTTCTCCTAAAATTATTGTCTAACATTTTCTTACAGTCCAACTTGGGAAGCGTACATATAATAACGTTAATCACCTCCCCTCCAATCACCAATTTCATAATCATCATCCTATCGCCAATTCTCCTAATATCAACAACACTATCCTTTAAATCCCTATCTACTATGATGCCCACCCCATTCCTATGTGTTGGCCTAGTGAGCTACCCAAGAGGAGGGGGGGGGTGAATTGGATAGTACTAAAAAATTAACCCAAATAATAACACTTCAAAAAATCAAACAATTAATTTTATCCTAAAATTAATTATTATCTTTATAGCAGCGGATAAGTTTAATAAGCTCTAGGTGCACACCCAAACAACACAAGATAAATTAAATTAAATAAGCAATGTAGTACACACCAATATATCTTGGTTTACTAAGCTACTCTTGGCTAATTGATAGGTGTAATCTACCTACGTATTTTCAAACTGAATTAAGTTAGTTTTCGTGCGTTTATATAGTATTTTATTATGTTTTAATTAGTTTTCATATTTTTTGTATAAATCAGGTGTGTGGGGCAAAAAGATAGGAAACTGAAGCGAAAACGATGAGATCGAACCAAAAGTGGTCGAAGAACAGTGGAAAAAACAAGCTTGGAGGCATAATTGTGAAACAGGCCCACCACCTAGGCGAAAATCTAGCAAAAACTTTTCCACGTCCACCGCTGTCTTCACCGCTGCGGTGATCACCAACCGACCTACCCACCGCCACGGCGGTGACCCTCTGCACAGCCTGAAGATATTTTTAGGATATTTTGCCTATATATATCCCCTCTTCTCCCCCTTCTCCGGCCTCTATTGTATTTTTTAGCACCTTAGGCCATATTTAGGCTAGGGTTTAGGAGTTTTAGAGGTGGAGCTCACATCCCGAAGTGGAAAAGACGGCGAATCGATCGTTGAGCGTTCTTAGCAATTTATCTTCGGACGAGACAAATTTCTTCGATTGTTTTTTCTTATTTATTTAACTTAGGATATTGTGAGCATCTTTAACTTGTTATTTCATTGTAAATACGGCTATGGCCTTAGCTAAACATGGATTGTATAAGGATTAACATTATATTTATAAATACGTTGTTTGGATGATTTCGGTGTTGTGTTTATGTTTGTTCTTCATAATTTTATTGTGTTTATTGTATTATTTGTTTATCATGCTTAGAATGATATATGGAGAATACGGGATTTTGACAAACCCCGAATTTAGATTTGGGTAAACAAACACCACGATTCTATAACCCAGTCAGGGTTTGGATTGTGGACAATCGATAATGTTGGGGTAAGACTCACGCGACCTAGAGTCGTTAAGACGTTGAGAGGGATTTCTTCGTTCACACGAACTCACATTATATCCCTCGTCTTACACTCGGGAGAGGTGGCGATGGAGTTTTAGAATGGAGATTGTCGATAGGGTAAATACAACGCACGATCCAATGACTCGGTCGGGAGTTGAATTGTGTGCAATCAATGACGCTGAGTGAGACTCACGTGACCTAGGGTCGTTAAGGCGTTGAGGGGGACCTTCTTTGTTGACTCGAAGTCATGTATTCCCCCGTCTTACACTCGGGAGAGGTAGCGGTGGAGTTTACGTACCGAGATTGTCAAATAGGTCGAACACCGTAAACGTGAGTAAATCGAGATCGAACACATATTTGTAAACACGTTAATCCCTAAACAATTCTTTACCCTAAAACATATTAGTATATTAATGTAGTTAATTTAGGTTATATTAGTATTAGTTTAATTAATTAAATACATCTGTTTTTAGCCTAGATAAAGTTAGGTCACGACAAACGCAGTATTCGATAGTAGCAACACCAATCCTTGTGGATACGATAACCCGATCTTAACGATCATACTATACTAAAACTTTGACCTCGTACACTTGTGAGTAGTCATATACAAGCGAGGATGTGATAATTTAAAAATTTTGGGTTTAAGTAAAACATTTAACAAATAGTGGGGGTCCAAAAGAATTTTCTGGCTTTTGATCACTTGAGTAGAAGTGGAGAGACGAAGTTGTAAAATGTAATCAATACACGGGGTTATGTTTTAAAGTCAAGGGTTATGTTTTAAAATTGTAATTGATCAATTGAACAATGTTTTAATATTGTTATCAATCTTTATTGTTGTCCTGTTTGTGGATTTGGGAATTGATCTGATTCTGTAACTCCAAATTAAGTGTTTAAAGTATGAAAATAAATTACATTATCACCTCTCAATTTATATTTTAATTTTGAATTACTCACTAGAATTTTATTTAGTTATCCTTATATTCAAATTCAATAAATTGACCGTTGACTTTATTTACAAATGCATTCAGTGTTGAAAATTGATTTTTAATAAATAAGTAATATTAATTAAAAGGCATGAAAATCAATAAATACTTGAATAAAAAATGTGATATTTGAATAATCAAATGAAATTAATAAGATTAATTTTAGATAAAAAATTTGATATAATAATGACTGAACTCTTGAAAATAAATAAAAATACTGTGTAGGGGAAAAATAAAAATACTTGAAGAATGTAAGAAATTGTGTTTAAAATACTTGAAGAAGACATGAAAAATAAAAATAATGGAAAAAATTGGAACAAGAAAAATGTATTTTGGAAGGAAAATGGGAACAAGAAATTGTATTATTATTATAGAGACATATGAGGGTAAAATGGGAACAAGAAAAATGTATTTTAGAAGGAAAAAATACAAAAAACACATCCATCCGCATAACTGGCGCGTGTGCCGCACTTCTATTAACTTTGATAGTAGGTCCAAGACCATAGGGGGTAAGTGGCAATGTTGAAACCACAAGGGGGTAAAATGCAAATGGGTCAAACCACATGGGGTAAAGTATAATTAACCCCATTTAAAATCACATATAGATCCCAAATATTGATTCCTTTCAATCCTGGTATATTCAACTTAATAATATAACTTCTAAAACTCTCAATTTAGTCCCCAAAATAATTTGATCTTAATCAATGAAAGTATAGAAAAAATTATATTTAAATATATGGATTAAATCGTAAGATCAAAATAAATCCCTTAAATCTCTCCCATATTTTAGGCCCAAAATATTCTCCACCAAAATAGCAATATTTAAACTCAAAATTCACAGGTTTACATATAGGAATATCAAAGATATCTTATAATAATTATTTTTCAAATATTATGTCATTAAATGATACCCCCAAGACCCCATACATCATATATAATCAAAATATTCTTGAAAAATCTCATTTTGGTCCTTAAACATTTTTAAATTGAAATTCATCAAAATAGAAATTATTAAAACACTTTAATTAAAAGAACATTTAATTAAATACACCAAATTAATAGAGATAATAAAATATATAGATCCTATCTCAATTAAATATAGATCCCTAGAATATCTCAATCAGGTAAGCCAAAAACAACTAGTTTTGGATCAAATCCCTAAATTCCACAAAATCTAAAACAGACATGTCAGTCGATCGACCAAGGTCCATCTGTCGACCGCTCGATTTAGGATACTAGCCAAGCCAAAATTCTTTCGCCCATCGGTCGACCGTCCTATCAACTTATAGATCCAGAGAGTTCATATTCAATCACAGGTCGACCTACCTGTCGACCGAGAGATACAGAGAGTTTTTATTCTTTGTTCCGGTCGACTTATGGATGCTGGATCACTTTTCTAAATCCGTTTTTAATTCATTCTCATTGACGTTTTTGCCTTTTAACTGATTTATTTTCTCAATTAGCTCCACTAAATTCTTAAATTCAATTTTAATTAATTATCAATATTTCTTTTTCAATTACACATAGGAGCAGACAATTTCACAAATTAGGATTCTATCAAAACACACATAAATTTTAAATTTTTTTGTGTCATGTGTGATCCTAATCGGGATACATTAAGAGTAAAAATTAACCTAAATTGTTTTCCCTTAGATTCTTCAAAATCTTCTGTCTCTTAATGTCCATCATTTTTGTCAATCTCTTTAGCATGCATTCATTACTTGTCATCATATCTTCATCAATGGAACTAATAAACTGAAACATTTAATCAAACCGTTAGTTCCACAAAAAATATCAACATTTAATTGTTCATCAAAATTTTAGGATCAACACTATGTTTGTCCTTCCCTGTATACCATAATTTATACACCCCGTACTCTTAATTTCTCTAGACCTCTCTCCAATTCACTTAGTTTCCTACAAGCATAAAATATTAATCCTTCTCCTACTCATTACGTCTACTAATTCTCTAGTCTTACCCGTCAGGGTTCCTATATTCAAAGTTATCAACCTAAGCCTATTCTCATGGACTAACTTCTTTATCCGCACCCGTCCACCATAATGCAACAACCTTTATCACTCTCCACAGCTAAAGGGAGGTAACCATGTCTAAGGGTAATGTTAACACCATAAAAGAGGGCATGAACCTCTGTTTGGAAGCTAGAAGTGCAATCTAGAGGATGACGAAAAGCTTGGAAAATCTCTAATAATCCCACCACTGCCAGCCTGACTCGTTCCACATTTGAAAGCACCGTCGACATTGAGTTTGTAAATACCAGCTGGAGGGGGAGACCATTGACACCGGATAGAATGTCGTTGAGGCCTTCTGATAGTAGCACACCCAAGAAAATCAAGAGTGTTAGAAGCAAAAGTAGAATTATTAGATTGAGGAATGATCATGTGGATGATCTCTCTAACCCAACGTTGAACTTTCATGATAATGCTATCACTTGATATTTTCTTATCTTCATGAATAGCCGCATTACGACTCAACCAGATTTCCCATACAATCAGAGACAGGATGAGAGAACCCAGTTGGTGAAAAGACGACGTACCCTTTAGCCCCGACCACAATAGAAACAATCTGTGAAGAAGGGGTTGAAGAGTCAGGCAAGTGTGGAAAAGCCGAGAGAAATTATGACATACCTTTGAAGCCACCTCCCCAATAATAAATAAATGATGTGAGTCCTCCTCATCTCTGTCAATACAACAGTGACAAGCAGAAACTAAGCAAATACCCATTTTTCTAATGATATAATCCACTGAAACTTTCCTATGCAACCGCTTCCAGTTGAAAATTTTAATTTTTAACGGTAGTTTAAGCGGCCAAATAAATGACAAATGACGACGATCTTGCCTTTCTCCTTGGAAACCCTCCCAAGCAAATTTAATGGAGAAATTTTTATCTCTACTTGGAAGCCACAGGAGTCTATCGTTCTCTCCATTCAAAGCAGGCTATCCCATCCAGAAACTCCATCTCTTGACCCAGTAAATTTGCTTGCCACCAAGATTTTATGCCCATTTCCTCCTGAATAGTCAATAACGGAAACTCCCCAGTGACAATATAAAAAAGAAATCCATATCCGCAGTCGTCCTACCAATAACTAATCTTGTTTCCATCCTCCACTTCCTATCTAGATAACTCCATAAACGTGACTTGAGCTTCAAGAATATCTTTCCACAATATGGACTCATTGCTACGGTGCCTCCACAGGGAAATAGAAAGGTTGTTTGTGTACCTGCTATGCATAAAGTCTTACCACAAAGGCTTACCATATACTAAGTTCCAATTTTTCTTAAAAGTAAAGCTTCATTCATATCGCATAAGGTGCGCAAGTCAAGGCCTCCCTCACTATTCCTTCTACAAATAGTGTTCCATGCTATCAATGATGCCTCTTATTTGTGTCGAAGGAGTTCCAGAAGAAACATTTCATAATGGATTCGATCTTATTCAAACCAAAATGTGGGACGGAAGAAGCTACTATAAAATGCATGGGCATAGAGGCTATCAAATGTTTCAAAAGAATAAGCCGACCTCAACTGGGTAAAAGTTTAGACTTCCAACCTTCCAAGCACTTGGCTATCTTATCAACAAGAGGGTCAAAAGCTGAAACTTTTAGATGACCGTAAGAAATAGGAACACCCAAGTAGGTAAGAGGAAAAGTACCACATTGGAATGAAGTAGCATATTGAATCATGGAAATTCTACTTGGCAGACAATTCCCATGCACATAAAAATTACTCTTTGAGAGGCTGATCAATTGACCCGATGCAAATTGATTATCCCAAGAACCCACATGAGATGTCGTATGTTAGGTACACTTCCGTTACAAAATAATAACACATCATTTGCAAAAAGTAGATGGGAAATAATGGAGCAGCCACGTCTACTACTATACAGGCTTATAAGGTTATTATTCGCAGCTTGTGAAATCAAATGACTAAGCACCTCTTCAACAAGAATAAAGAGAATAGGAGAAATAGGGTCCCCTTGTAAGACCCCGATTTCTTAGACACAAATAATTTTGGTTACATTTTTATAATATTTTGAAAATAGCAGGGAGGATTTTGAAATCAAAGATGTAATTTAAAAGTTTAGGGGACCAAATTGTAAATTTTCAAAAAAACATTAAAATAAATTTTGTTTTAATTTATAAACTTAACTAAAATGAAGGGGGTTTAAGTGCAATTATATATATATATATACACACACACACACACACACACACATATATATATATATATATATATATATATATAATTATAGAAAGAGAAGTGGTGGAGATGAGGGTTGGGCCCCATCCACGCACATTAGAGAGGGGAGAAGGGTCAAGAAGAATGAAGAAATCGGAGAAGGAGAGTCGATGGCCCAATTTCCAACAATATATATATATATATATATATATATATATATATATATATATATATATAGCAATCACAGAGGGAGGAAATGAAATAGAAACAGAATCAGAGAAGACGAAATAGAGAGAGAGTAGAACCGGAGGAGAGAGAGAGAGAGGATCGGTGGGCGTATCTCGTCGTCGGCATGGGTATTTGGGTGATCGTCGCCACCGTCGGTAAATGTGTGTGTGTGATTCCTCTGTTTTCTTTAGTGTGGGTATATGTGTGGGTGGGGTCGTTCCGTCACCGGTGGTAACGATGATCATGTATATGATGTGTGTGTGATGTCCATCCAATCGACGGCGGGGTCGTCTACTCCGGTGGGATGTCGCCGGTGGTAGGTTAGGGAGAGAGAACTCACCGGTGGCGTGAGTTTTAGTTGGTGGTGTGTGTGTATGTGATCATCGCCGGTGGTGGGTATGCTGTGTGCATGCGTGTATGTGTGAGTGTGCACTCCGGAGTGTGTGAATGTGTGTCGCCGTCGGTTATTCTGGCCGACGGTAAATGAGAAATGGAGGGAGAAAGAAATGGGTGTTGTGTGTGTGCCGTGATCCGTGGGTATTGTGTGTGCCTTGTGTGTGTTCGGGTCGGTAGTGAAGATCGGCGAAAGGAGGGAGTGTTGGCCGGTGTTGAGGTGGTGCGGCGGGAGATCCAAACTGAAACAGAGAACCGTAAAGCAGAAACCGAAACAGAGAAAGAGGAAAGAAGGGAAAAAAAAAGGAAGAAAGAAGGGAAAAGCAGAAATTACGCAAACCCCCCCAGTAGAATCCAAAAATTCATCTCGTAGCAGACGAAAAAATTCGGGAGAGATTCGCAGGCACCGGAGAGCCGGTAGGGAATAAGTGGTCAAGTCTACGGAAATGGATATTCAGGTGAGTGTACTATCTTCTTGCCAAACTATTTTTCTATGAATATATATGATGAAATATGTGATTATTTAAACTGTATGAATTTATAAATGATATGGATCAAGCAGGATTTGAGTGAGTTGGTAAACTGGATTTTCGGAAGATTTCGATAGTTTTCAAAAAGAAGTTGAAAATGAATTTTTGTTGGATTTGGTGAAATTAGACAGTGTTTTTAAAAAGATAATAGAAAACATCTATTTTTCTAAAAATGCCTGATTTTCTAAAAATAAAGGGTGAAAAAGTGGTTTTAATAAAATCAGACATTTTCTTTAAAAGAAAGTGTGAAATATGATTTTTGAATTTAAAAGTTGATTTTGAGGAAAAGAGGTAGACGTGGTGATTTGACGATGTTGAGTAGACGATATTTATTAAGTTGTGATTCGATGATGCCGTATTTGATTTTGACGATGCCATGATTGTTCTCCCCGAAATGGGTGTGGTTTCTCCCCGAAAGGGGTGTGGATTATATTTCTCCCCGTAAAGGGTGTGGATTCTTCCCTTGGGATATAGATATTTCTCCCCGTAAGGAGTGTGGATTATATTTCTCCTCAAAAAGGGGTGTGGATATTTCGTAGGAAGACATTCCTACGAATGTTACGGTACCATTGCAACTCCCGATCGTGAGGTTAAAATGATCACTATGGCTAACCAGTGTGTGTTGTGGTGGAGTGGTGGTTTGAGATTTGCATTTGAGATATGATGTTTTACTTATATTGGGTGATTTATTATTTATTATGGTGATTGATATTATTTTATTATATGAGTTGGAATGGAACTTATTTATATCGTTTTACTTCCATTGCTTATATACTCATACTTGATCCATATTTAATTGTGCTAATATTTAGAATGTATTATTATTTTAAAAATTATTTTACCAAGAAGGCAGTACACTCACAGGTACAACAGCTAGGAGTCGATCCCTTACTGGCACTAGGTAGAGCTGTGTGATGGAGTCATATAGGCGATTGAGAGAAGCTGTCAAAGGCGAACCTATAAAAGGTTCATGGATAAATACTTTTAGTTAGAAAAATTTCGGGATGGGTGTGTCCTCCATAATAGATGTTTGTATTATTAAGTGTGTGTATATTTTATTTCATTAGTTTATTTGGGTTTTTGGTGATATCATATTGTAGTCACGCCAGCCTCGGGATGACGGGTGTCCAGGGCGGGTTGTGACACCCTTTGCCTGAAACCCCGAGAGCTTTGGAAAAGCCCCTTGTAAACACCCTGGAACATCATCGAGAATTTAACATTCGAAATACATTCCTAGATGACTCTAATGAAAGCGTCACTAAAACCAAATTTTCTCAACACCGCAATCAAGAATGGCCATTCCAACCTGTCGTAGACTTTCATCATATCCAGTTTAAACATAAAAAAATTTACATCGGACTTTCTTACCCAAGTCTCTAGTAAGCTCCTGGGCCAGACTAACTGCTTCCGTACTAGATCTATTCGAAATAAAACCATGTTGATGTGGAGAAATCAGTCGAGGCAATAGCTTGGCCAAACGGTTCGCTAAAGCTTTTGAAAAAAATCTTGTAAACCACATTACACAAACTTATTGGCCTAAAATCAATTAGTGAATATGGGACTATTTTTTTAGGTATAAGCACCAACAATGTACTCGTATAAGTGTCAGGAAGGTGATCCGCCTTGAAGGAAATGGTTTGCATCAATAGACCATACCACATCCTTGATTTCTTCCATGGAAAACGTAGATATGAGGAAAACATTCTCATCATAACCCATCAACGTTGGAATGACTTCCAATAAGTTAATGTTCATATTTGTGGAACCTGTTTGATAAAGATACTGATAGAAGTCAATAGCTGCTGTGTGAAAGAGATTTGGGTCGGCCTTACTATCTACCTTCCTTAACCACTTCTCTTTTGATTTTTGCTTCCAATAAATCTCCTCATTTTTCAAACATTTATATAACTCAATATGAGCCAATTTAAGCTCATTTGCAACATTTGCATTCCATTGGTACTGTAGGCTGACATCGAGAGCTTTAACTCGATCCATCCACGTTCCCAAGTCCTTGAAAATATTTCCAAGAGTGCTCCGGTTCCAATCCTTCAGGGCTGTTCTCGTATTTTTTAAATTGTGGCTAAGTCTCACTAAATCATAAACGTGAGTAGAAGACCAAGCAGTTTTAACCAAAGTCAGAAAATTCTTATGGTTCACCCACATACGTTAAAAATGATGTAGAGAAGGACCCTAATAAGTCGTGGTAGAAGAGGAAAATAACAAGGGGCAATGATCCAAGACATCCCTAGTTAAATGAGTAAGCTTGCCATTATACAACGTAAAAAAATCCTGGGAGACAAGAACTCTATCTAAAAGCGAGTACTATCGAGCTAAGCGTAACCTATTATTGCAGAAAGTATAGAGTGAGCCCGAAAAAGTCGGTTCCATGAGACCCACCTGTTGAATACAATTTTCAAAATTGGTGATCCATCCCAATTTTTCTTCTATTCTCCTGATTATGTTGAAACCTCCTCGCCAAACCACTGGTAAAGAATTTGTAACCATGAGGGCTAGTAAAGAAGACCAAAGTTCTCGACGTTCAGCCATGAAGCAACAAGCATAAATTGTCACAACCAAAACCTCTACATTCAACCACGAAATTACACAAGCAATAGTTTGCTCATGTTTTTTAATAATAGTAACTTGAAAGACATTCTTCCACAAGAGACAAATCTTTCCTCCTTCATCTTGATTAGAAATTTCATTTTGAAATCTAATCACCTTATTAATTATTCTCATGTTGCTATCCTCAATCCAAGGATCAATCAAGCCCACGATAGAAACTCTATTTTGATTAACTATATTCTCTAAAGAAGAGAAGGTCTTCAGATTACCTATCCTCCTACAGTTCCAAAAAAAACATAGAATCCATCAACAAAAAATTATTGTTTTTGTCTCTAAGAACCACTATTCTGAGAATTTTCCCTCACAACAGTGGTTTTTCTTTGGGCGGCCTCTTCTTCTTGTAACCAAGGTAAACTCCCTTTCTTCCAGAGCATAGGAATTTGAAATATACCCCGTTGGTAAAGAGTCGTGTTCCATCGTTAAAGGCCCATATGAGTTAGTCTCGGCCAAGACAATCTGCATGTCAGCAGACTGAACATTATCTTCATTTACTAGATAGTCTTGTCTTGTAGTATCATTTGCTGTATCATTCTCGGCTCTCATCTTTTGTATATAATCTCCTATTTCAGTAGTAACTTTTTGAAGCAGATTATCGACCTCTTGTAAAAGATTCTTCTTAACTTCTTTCGAAGCCATGTGAACAACTTTGTCTTGGGCTTCTGTTGAAACCACGTTATCCTCTTTGTCTTGGGAACCTGTCTCCTCTATTTCACAATCACTTTTGTCATGCTCATCTTCTGACACCTCTTTTTCTCTTTTCTTAGAAACTTCTGATGGTTTACCAGACTCATCACTAATCTGTTGGAAGGCCACCTTTTTAACCGCCTTCTTCTTTCTCTTCGCCGCAAATTTAGACAAATTAACTTCGTTTGATAAAACTTGTTTCCGTTTATCAGCTTCCTTCTATCGTATCTGTCTGAGGGATGACATTCCTTCTTCTACAAGTAGCGTATGCATGACCCTGAACATTGCAATAAGAGCAAAATGCAGGAAGTCGATCGTATGTAATGTCTTGATAAAAACCATCTTGTTTCTCAATCCAGATTTTGGACGGAAGTGGTTTTGCAAGGCCAATCTCTACACACACTTGTGCTACGTTCAATCTAGTAAGCGTTAAAGTTGTAGGATCTATGGCGAGAACCGGATCCACAACACTCGCAATAGTTCTTAGAAGCCCTGGAACAAAATAATTAACCTGTAATTTCGGAAATTGAATCCAAACCGGTGCCATTGACACATCCCGTCTATTATTGTATGCCTTATTCCATCTGTAGATTCGGTAGAAAAAACCTTTCAGGGACGTCATCTCAATTGTCAAAGCTTTCAACATATCATTTTCTTGCTGGAAACGTATTAATTAAGATTTGGAATCCATGAGACCCATGGAAAAATTTCCCTCTAAGCCCTACGCATTCTTAATTGCAACTTGAATATCTTCCAACAAAGGTCGACCCCCCTGAAATTTGATAATCACCGATTTCTCAAACACCGCCTCCGATTGAGAAATCGGTGAAGGTAAGAAAGAGACAGTCGGATTTCCATCCTTTGCATATGTGCGTGCTTGAAATTCAATATCCGGTAAGGAAGATAATGATAGCAAGGACACAGCATATGAACGTACAAAGCTTGGATTAGATGATGGATGTTTATCTTTCTCAGATAAAATCCTTGATGATTTTGGATTCACAGAGGAATCCCCCATTGTATGAAAGTCGTAAAGAAAAAACGTAGACTATTGGACAATAATCAATTAGAAAAACGAGCCCTTTATCTGCATGGGAAGAGGAGAGCGACAAAAATGAAGAAAGATAAGGGAACGTCGTTGACGGACGGACCCGTTCAATTGATTGAACCATCACTCAGGCATGCTTCCTGTTCGGTTAACCGTCCAAATTCATTCCGTCCTCAAAATCGATGCACCGACCGGTTCTCACCGGTTTAGCTGATGAAACAAAACGCTTCTTTTCGAATAGACCAATTTTCCTCATTTTCCAAAATAATATAATTTTTCCCAAATATTTCCTAAATCGCTAATTCTCTTAGTTCAACGGATCCTCCTCTTCACTCTCGTCTTTCTCTCTCAATCCAACCATTCAACGCTCCTGTCTCTCTCTCTCTCTCTATCTCTCTATCTCAGTTTAGTCATTTAGCCAGTAGGTCTCTCTCTCTCTCTCTCTCTCTCTCTCTCTTTCTCAACGACGCTCCAACGTTGACCTTTGACACTTTAATGTCAATCTTCGCTGCCCACTACCCAATAAGATCTTCAAGCTTCTTCCCGTTCACTTCTCCTTATTCTCAAAATCTCAATTTCATTTCACATGGTTAATTTATTTATTTTTAATTTTGTTTAATTTACATATTGCTTTGTTTAATAATGTTAATGTGTTTAAATTTTATTGTTTGTTACTTATTTAATTTGTTTAAATAATATATTAATAGCACATTCATGTAAATTGTTTAATTTTTATTGAAATCTATGTTATATTATATTATATATATATATAAATATATATATATATATATATATATATAAATATAATAAATCAGCTCATTTATATTCAGGGCCGTTGGATCAAGACATAAACATGAAAGACATTCGTAGCCATTGGATCATTTTAACCTACATATAAAAGAGATATGAGGGTTTCACTTCCACACTTCCTCCGCCGCTACACCCTCTCCATCTCACTCACGTCTGTCTTCTCCTATCTCACTCATTCTCTTCCCCAAATTGATCTCTCTCTATCTCGGTCGTGCTGCCTATAAGAAATCATCACCATCGTCGCAATCAGGTCACCTTCATCAACGGCATACGCTCCTATCTTGCAGAAAATTCCAGGTTCGTCTTTCTCTCTCTCCTTCTCCGTCTCTGCTTTTCGCTTTTCAGTTTGTTCGATTTTCAAAACCCTCACTCGATTTGAGTTGATCTGAGTTGGGACACCGATTATAGCGTTGATCTGAGTAGGGACACTGATGGTGGCGTTGGTTTCAAAAACCCTCATTCGATTGGGTACCTCCGCCTCCCGCCTTGCACTCTCGACGACCGTTAATCACCGCAAATCGATTTTTTTCTCCCTCTCGCACCAACATTCCGATTTCCCTCAGCAAACGCCGCTGCTTTCAGGTACGATCTCTCTCTTCTCTCTCACTCTCCTTTCACACATTCCAAGTACACTTATATTTGGTGTTTTTGTTCCCAGATTTCGCCTTTTGTTTAGGGAAGAATTGGGAATGGCATTATGTCTCGCTTATTCACTATTATATTTCATTAATTGCTTTTGTATTGAGTATAAATTTTGTCATTTTCATGCATATAAGCTCATATTTCATTAATTGCTTTAGATTCTTCTTCTTCGCTTCGCACAAGTCAGGTAAGTTCTCCTTCGAATCTTTTTTTCCTTCTCTTTTGAATCTTCTTCTTCTCCTTCTCTTTTGAATCTTCTTCTTCTCCTTCAGTCCTTCTCCATTTGTTTACGCAGGTTCTTCAGCTGCTCTATTTGATGCTGCTGCTCTAGATTCTTTATTCCTTTACTCCACCAGTTTGTTGCTGCTGCTCCAGAATCCAGCCAGTTCGTTGCTCTACTCCAGTTCGTTGCTGATCAAAACCTCAAGTATGTGCTCTATTCGTTGCTGCTGTTATTGTTTATTTAAACCAAATTTAGTTCCTTTCAGTAAATAAGCGAGACATAAATGGCATTCACAAATGGCATTATGAAAGACAATCCCAGGTATGTGCTCTATTCGTTGCTGCTGTTATTGTTTAGGGAAGAATTGGGAATGGCATTATGATGTCGCATTTGATACTGCTAAAGCCTGTCTTTTTTGGGCTTCTGCTGATGCTGCTGAAAGCAGCAGGCCTTTGGAGCTTGCAACAATTAGGTGTCATTGTTTTTAATTTTGATCTACGTAAATGTGATGTTTTATCCCTTAATTTATATGAGGTTCTCTTGCAAATCACAGTGATTAAGTGTTTATTCTTGAATTTTCATTTGATTGCATATGGGGATTGAAGCATATAGATATAGAGGCACAGGCTATTGCCAGATATAGAGAGATTTCTTCGCTTGATTTTTTGACATGTAGTTTGCGATTTTGGCTTACGATTTCAATTTTGCAATTTCTTCGATATGTAGTTTATCTCTTTGCTACCAATTTTCTGTTTTGATTATCTCTTGGTTTACAATTGCAGATTTCACGAATTTTGCATTGAACTGGGCTAGATTGGATTCTTCTAAATCCTGACCAGGTGTTTTTTTTTTGGATTTTTTATTCTAGAATTTTGCTTCTGTTCCAAAATTTTGTTTCTGTTTCTATTCCTAAATTTTAGACGGCTAATGTTCCAATTTTTTTTTCCTTTTTAATAAAAATACAGCATTGTTGAACATTAATGAACTTTAGGGTTTTGGAGACCCAAGTGGAAAGGAATAGACATAAAAAGTGTTTCATTTCTGATTTTTGTTAATTGTTGCATTTCTTCAGATATTGATTTATTTCATTTGTTTTTTATAATGGATTCTGCTAAGCTCTTGACTCCCAAACCACTCAACCAGTTCTCCGATTTCCCATAGTCGTCTTCTATCACCACCCAGTTCCCCGATAAAAATCAGATCATGGCCAGGTAATCTCTCACACCCGCTCCCACCAGGCCATCATGCCTTTATCAAATCCTCTCATTCACTGATTTGAATTTGATTTGGCCAAATCTAACTTCGATTTGGCTGGATCTGAAATGAATTTATCTGTTTTTATTTTAGATTTTTTTATTTGGTTTTCAATAGACAACAGGGTTCTCTATTGGATTGCACACATTTGGGCATATACCATTTACTTAGGGTTCACAATTTGTAAAATTCACTAACTTCGTTGATTGTTGTATAATTGTGTGTTCGGTATCCCATATGGAAGGTCCTGTTTGTTTGGGTAGTGTACAGAGTTTATATTTAATTTTTACCACCTCAACATAATTTTCTTTTCTTTTTTCTTTTTTTTTTTCGTCACTAGATTTTATAGTGGGTTTTCAAAATAGGAATGCCTACAATTATGATTAATGATAATCGAGCTGCACATATGGATTTTAATGATAGATACAATGCCTATAAGGTGTTTGATGTGTGAACCCAATGAGTTTTTTTAGCACAATCAGCCAAAAAAAGTTAATCTGGTGTTTTAGGTGATTTCACCCTATTTTTGTTTTGAAGAAATCTTTACTTAAGCAAAAAGTGAACATAATGGAATGCCTTATTTTGGAATGTTAGTCTTGATTGGTTTCAGTTTAAGAAAATTGAATCACCAGTTTTGACATTTTAATTTGAACTCCTTTCTTTGTCTAGGTTTGTAGATTATGATTTTGTTGTCTCTGGACGTTCTTTTCGGATTCCAATTACTTTGCCTCAATCACATGAAAACATCGTATTTGTTGAACATATGGTAAGCAAAAGGTAAGCAAGAAATTAAGGTAAGCAACTTAATATTTTATGAACATCGTATTTGCCGAACATATGCAGATGTTTAATAGAGATGGTGTTAGCTGAGCTTGGTCGTTGAATAATCCCTGTTAGCAGTGCCAGTTAGCAAGGTAAGCTCTGTCACCATGGCTATCAAGGTAAGCTCTTTCGCCCTCTTGCTCTTCTCTATATACTCCAAACATGTTTCTGCATCTGCAATCTGATTTTTGACCTATATGGATAATGTTACTTTTTTCCGGAGCAGTTGTATTCACTAACTCATTATTTTATTTCACTCCATAACAGATTACAGTGGTTAGTCCTTCTATGGATAGAGTATTATACTTGCTGCAAAATTTTGCTATGGATGCACAAGGTGGAATCCTTCAGATACAAAGAATCCTTCCCTGCGCCATTGGTGGGCAAAACTTCAACTGATAGACTTTGTTCAGTCTTTTGTCAATACAGAATTTGGGGTAAACCTTCTTCAAGTTTGTTTGTTAATCATTAGAGTGATCATGCTGTCAATTTGCAATCTTATGAAGCAAAAGCTTGGTATAATATATGATAATTTTTTTTTTGAGTGTGATATAATTCTTCTTTTCATTTTATTTTTTTTAGCTTTGGGGATTTATTTTTCACAGTTAATCTAATTGAAACCCATGAGGAAGGTTGGGTTGATAGTTTGTCTCAACCTTCGATCGATCACCATCGCCGTTGTCGCCATCCCTCTCTTCTCCACCGTCAATCGAACTCACCGCCGGCCAGGTAGCTTCGATTCCTCGCCACCCGTTGCTTCTCTTTCCATCTTCAAGGTTCGACGGCGTCCTCACCTCCAAAACACAACGGTGGTTTGAGTGCGTTTCTTTCAATTTTGATTTGGTTTTTTCTGAATTAATTTTTGTTCATCTAATTTGATTATCTATTCTCGATTTAGGTTTTTGTTCATCGTATTTGATTGTGCGTTCGATAACTGTTTCGGTCGAAGAATCTAGGGTTGTTGTTTCTGTTGTTGTTTTTCTCAGGTAATTTTTTAATGAATTGGCGGTTTTGTTCAATTAGATATCGATTTTAGCTTAAATAATCGTTATATGTTTGTTTCTGTATCCAGATTCGTGAAAATCCAGATTTGTGAAAAATGGCGGATGAATTTGAAGAGGAGGCTGAGCAGACGATTTCAATCCAAGAGTATCTCAAGGAAGTTGAGGAGCAGGAGCTGGGGAGTAAGTAAATGCACTAGGAATACTTTTGCTTATTTTCCCTATTTTGTTTCAGTATTTCTGTTTCTGTTCCCTACTTTCTGTGCATCCCAAATATATGTTTTTATATTTGTATATTATTGGGCCAATTCTTAGGAAAAAAGTAACACTTTCAACCCCCCATTATTTATTCTCCTTCATTCCTTCTTACAATTAAATTGCTCATATTTATTTAATGTTTTTTCTTTCTAAATAGGTATGTGTATTTGGGTCTCTTTGATACTGAAATTGAAGCAGCCAGGTGATTGATTTTTTTTATTTGTTTTCATGGGTTTTGTCAAAAGTATTGGGGATTTAATTATAATTAGTATATTTTTTTAGGGCTTATGACAAAGCTGCTATTAAATGTAATGGGAGGGAAGCTGTTACCAATTTTGATCCCACCATTTACAAAAATGAGCTTGATTCTGGTAAATACTAAACTTCATCAAAATTGCAATTCAGTCCTTTTTTTCAGAAAATCATGATACAATCCTTCTAAATCTCCCAGAAAATTCGAATATTGCAACGGATCATAACCTCGATTTGAGCTTGGGAGGTTCAATCTCGAATCAAAGTATTCGAGGAGGATTGAGCGATGGATACAACACGAATGATACAAATTCAGGATCAATTCAATTCGAAATTGATTGGCGAAACCAAGGGTTTAGGCCAAAGGTACAAATCAGATTAGTGAGTGATTCTGTTCCTATTTCTGTTCCTGTTCCTGTTCTCTGTTTCTATTCCATGTTTCTGTTTCTGTTCCATGTTTCTGTTTATGTTCCTGCTCCCTATTTCTGATTCTGTTTTTGTTTGTGAAAAAAGTTACACAATTTGATACTCTGTTACTGTTTCTGTTTTCTTTACCCCCCAAAAGAAATGTTTCTGTTTTCTATTCCCAAAAAACTATTTTTGTTTCTGTTTTCTGCACCCAAAGAAAATTTGGGTTCATAAATTGATGTTCTGTTTCTGTTTCGGTTTTCTGTACCTAAAGAACTGTTTTTTTTTTTGTTTTTTTTTCAAAAATAAAATAAAAATATGGCTCTGTTTTCATTTCGCAAAAAAAATAGAACTTCTCTTCAGCATTAGTTCGTATGAAAATTCTATGGTTTATTGTTCGGTCGTGATATTAGACATGATTCTCATATATTTTTAAATGGAAAAATTTCTAATTCTCCAGGTATTTGCCCAAAATACTGTTTCTGAGTTTTCTGTTTTTGTTTCTGTTCACGATTTTCAGAATAAAGAATCAATACGTTGTGAGAATTAGTTTGGTTTTTTTAACTAGAAAATTTTCCAATTCTCCAGGTATGTTCCCGAAATACTGTTCTGAATTTCTGTTTCTGTTTTTGTTTCTGAGTTTTCTGTTTCGGTTTCTGAATTTGTACAATAATTATTTCATATCACAATTTGTAGCAAAAATACTAACTTGATTTGGTGCGAAATTGTTTAATTCCCAATCGACGCAATTCCTACGAAAACAGCTATTGATTTCAGACGAAATACTACTCTCTAGGTATTTTTCCTGTTCGCTGGAAAATGAATGAACCCTATTAAAAATCTGTTTCTGTTTCTGAGTTTTCTGTTTCTGTTTCTAAATTTGTACAATACTATTAAAGAGTAGTGACTTATCTAAAATATTTATGGTAAGTTTGATGCATTCACATATTTTTGCAGCATGTGAAAATGGTTGACGAGGATTCTGTCGGGAAGGCGTCCGAAGAGGGCGCCGGTGGTGGGATGTAGCATAACGTGGTGGACGTTGGAGGGGTAGCTGACGATGGAGGAGACTACGTCGGATTGGGAGGAGATGGACGACGGAGAAGTAGCCTAGAGAGCTCCCTTGGAAAGGAGAGATTTGACTTTGGATTGGGTTCAGGTGAAGACGGTGAGTGTGTAGCCTGCGTTGATGAGGTGTTCGCACATGGACCGGCCCTTTGACTCTAAGCCATCTCCATCTCGATCTCCCTTCAAACATGTAATCTCTCTCGACTTTTTTTGTATTCCTCTGAATTTTTTTTAAAAAAATTCAGAGCTTGATTTATGTTCCCAACATACTGTTTCTGTTCTGTTCCCAAATTAGGTTTGTTTTTATTATCTCTTGGCTACATATACAATTGCAGGCCGTCGACTTTCACTATTTTTTTCTGTTGAATTTCATTATTTTTTACATTTTCTTTTGCAGTACAGACTTTGAAAGGTACTAAGTCTTCTTTGGAAGACCCTCTTGGTATTCTTGACAAATGGGATGATACATAAGTCTTCTCCCAAATTACCTCAATGTTCTGGCTGTTTTTTTTTTTTTTTTTTTTAAGTTTTTTGTTCTATTTATTTCGAGAACACAAAGCAGTACAGAAATTGGTGAGCAATTTTTGCACCACTCATGGAGAGTGAAGGATTTGCGTGCTAATAAGGGAGAAGAGAAGAAATTGTCGATCGGTCTGATTTGTACTTCTACTACTATACGTTGAGGTAAAGAATAAATAATTGGAACTTTCTAATTTATGATCCTATTTTTTATTAAATTATTATCTTTCATTTTATTTTCTGATTGTAGAAGATAATTGTTTGCCGTTACATGAGACGAAACTGAAATACAAAATCTGCATCTCTCTCAACGTCATCATCCCTAAAATTGATAAAATTATCAAAACTCTTGAGGTATAATCAGTTTTTCTACTTCTTTTAATTAGATTTCTGTTTCTGTTCCAAAATAACAGGGAGACACCGTTGTTGTAGAGCTAAACGGATCAAAACAATTTATATGGTTTTCTTCAATTGGACGATTGTTATTTTGTTTAATTGTGACTGAATTTAATTAACTTCATGCTCAATTTTGTTAAAATTTCAAGATTACATTGTAAAATTTCAAGATTGCATCGTTTGCCAATGCATTAATATATCTCTTGAAAAAATCTGGTACTGTACTAGAATTTTTTACTTCATGAAATGCATACAAGTTATGTATACATCTTTATATCTTGCTATTTCAAGAGTAGTGAAGTGATGGTTAATGGAGTTGTTTTTCAGCATACTAGAGAGTGTTATTTCAATGATACAAACGCGTGAGGTATGTGTATCTGTATGAAAATAGAAAATATCCTTGAATTTATATATTTTTTTTTCTTCAGTATTTTTATATTAGAGAACCGTTTGTAGACTTTATGAATGTGCGAATTTCATTATATTTCGTAAATTTGTGATTTTTTATGTCAATGATTTTTTCATGTAAATATATTGATCTAAATGTGAGATTTGTTATATTTTATAAATTAGTGATCTTTCGTGTTATTTTCTAAGTATTGAATTATATATTTTTTTTCATTTTGAGTTTGTTTTAATCCGTGCCTTCAGGCACGGGTTATCCACTAGTATATATAATGATTTAATTGTGATATTATTATTCAACTGTGGTTTACCTACTAGTGACATATGACTCAAGTGACTTTTTCGATTGAATGACGAGCCTAGCTTTTAAAACATTGTTAAATAGAGAAGATTTTATTGCTCAATTCTCATTATACTCTCTTAATGACACACCCAAATCCATTAAAACCTTGCCTAGAATGGTATTGGGTGGCTATCCAACAATTTTGGAATGGAAAAATTAATATTTCCTCGATAAGAAATGACACATGTCGCCTTCTGATTGGTCAAGATAAGATAAACAATTATGTCATGGGTGATATCTTAAATGTTGTCATGGATGGTTAAATCACATTTATTCTCAAGTCCTAATTTGACTTCCAAAATCCAATTATTTACTTAATTAAATTCCCAAAATTAATCGAAATAAGAACTGCACAACTTGAATTCAGAAGGTTTACAAAAATTGACACATTAAACTACTAACTTTTAAAAACTCTAAATTGGCCCTCCAAATTGTCACCACCCCGAGATCCATATTTGACATCCAAGCATATTTTCAAATCCCCATTATGTCCTTCCAATTTGAAATTTTCAATGTTCTTGAAAATTACGCATTAAACCAAAACTTTTTCAATTCGAATTAAAACTCCGATTTTCCCAAGTAAAGACCTTTCCCAAAATTCCCTTTGAATGATTTCTTAATTCAGCTCAATAGTCAATTCCATTTTTTTATTTTTTTAGATTTTTGCATAAAATTAAACAGAATATAGTGCAAAAGCTATAAATCGAGATGAGTGAAGTGAGACAATATGGTGTCTACAATGGCTCTATTGAAGATGATATTAGGAAGGAAAAGACGCCCAAATGAAAGACGCTTGACTATTCGGTAAGAATCGAAGTGTTTATTGTATAAGAAACCATACAAAGATCATGTAATTTACACTTCAAAATATTGGAGGATAATTTTCTGTTTTCTAATTTACACTCACATATTTTGCATGTGCTGAGGCTGCAAAAACAAAAATGACCAAAATCTGTAATTTAAACTACTTATAGACAAAAAAAAATAAAACAACAAAAGGTAGATTGCACATATTGAGACATCATCCAAACTTCACAAGTGCAAATTGTACTAACCATAATTTTATTGTTTTATAAATTTAATTTTTGACTTTTTCTTCATATTTTTATCTTTTATTTCTCTACAATTTTTTTTTTTTACATTAACCAACAAACATAATTATTCTCAATATTTTCAACATCAGTAACATTACGTTTGCTTTACGATATGAACAAATTATTAATAAATATTCCTTTTTTCTCTCAATAACTATTTCAAAACTAAATTTGAAAAACTATACCAATTGTTTAATCCCACATCGATGTTGGGCCCTTTCACCGATAGTTGGAATCAACATTGCCCCCTCACGCGCATGGTGATTTTTTTAACAAACCACTGCCAATGGATATCTAGGGGCCCAACATTGATGTGGGATTCAACCTACGTAACATTAGACAAGGAACCTGTCTCTGATACCATGTAGAAACCTAATAGACCTAACTCACTCTCAAAAGACGCTTTGAAAGAAGAAGACTACACCTAGACTTATATATAGCTCAGGATCAAGTAAAACAAGCGATATGGGATTCAACACGCCCCTTCTTCCTGCACAGGGTGGACTTTTACAAACCACTGCTAATGGATATTGGAGAAAGGACCCAACATTATTAAACACCAATGATAATTGATTGTTCATGACTTCAAATATAGGAGCACATGGTAATTGCACCTAAATTTTTGCAGTCTTACTGTACGTATAGGTGAGTTCCCATGTCTAAGTGGTGCCCATCCCCGGTAGAAATCCAAATGGAAAGGGTAAACGATATGATTCCGGGACAGTCACTGTAAAATGAAGAGAGGATGAAACACACCTTTTTGATCGTAGCATGAATCGCCAAAATTTTGGTACAACTCTAGCTCCCATATCGGGAGCAGAAAAATTACTGTACATTAACATAAGAAGAATTAGCATATACAGAGAAATACGGCAACTATGATGAAGCAGTGTCATTGGCATCATCAGGTATCTGTCTAGCAAAGATCACTTTGTCAAGGGTATCATCTGGAACTGTAATCCCACTGGTCTCCAAGTCTGCAACTATAGCAACAGCGGCATCAATTTCACCAAGGTCAAGACATAATGTGATGATCTCATCGTACAATGGACTGCAAAAGAAGAGTACAATCAGCATCATCCGGGAATTCCAAATACCAAATCATGGTTAAGCTCAGAATACGGCACAAGTAAAGCACTAACTCAGATAGGACTCCTAACAAATGTCGGCGGGCAGATAGCAAGAATGACCCATTAGAATTAATGCAAATCAAGGTGTTTTTGTATTCATTAGATGAGGATAATAAGACTTTCTCACTCTGGTTTGTTTTTTTTTTTTTTTTTTTTTTTTTTTAAATTTATTTTTAAATCAAATAGATTTACGAAAAAGGAAGGACGATATTTTGCAGCAGTTAGGAGAGACAACAACCAAGGCTTGAAGATTAAAACATTTGGTTAGGAAAAAAACAGATGATTTTGAAATGCAGGACTTGCTGTCTGAGGTGCAAATAACATGCTGAAAATCTAATTTTGAAGGAGTAAACAATCATCATTATTCATTTCTCCCACTGTCGTGCAGTTTCGTTCAATTAAATTAAGTTTTGAGTCATTGAGGATCTCTACCTGGAATAATTTTTTATGGTGCAATAATTCATATTTTAAAGAACTGTGTCCACGTTCTTTAATTTCTTTTAATCTTGGAATTGTATCAAACTTCATCGAGACCTTAAGACTAGTTCGATATGAACAAAATTATATTAGCACCATAAGCCAAATTCATCTTCAATTGGACCTTGATCTTACCTCCCAAAGACATAACCAAGACCGTGGGCTGTTTGCAAAATTTTCAAGAAAGCTGCCGGCATAGGAGCTCTTATAGCTGCCCTCAGTATCATAGCGCAATCCCCAACTGTTGGTGTTCCACCCAATTCTATTACCTGAAATATCAATTTAGTTCAGAAGCACATATCAAATTCAACCTCTGGAAGATATAGGAAATGTCCAAGAGCTAAAAATGCAAAATCCATCACTCACTTGGTTGTGAAACCTTCCGAATGTCCAACTAATGTAAGCAAGCAATTAACAAATTTTTAAAAGGATACAACTTCAATGTGTGCTTGCAGTAGTTATGGTACTTGAGGCATATTTGAACTGCCATGTGCAGAGAAAATGACAATCAAATTACGACTCTCCTTTCGTCTTTTGCACACATGTCAGTTCAACATTGGTCTCTAAGTACCACAACTGCTATTATATACACAATATATAGTTAGTAGATATAGACACATGTATGTGTGTGAGGAAAGCATCTTCTTTATGACAAGGCTTGTGTGGACAAGGATGCACAGTTATAGGTATCGCATTCAACATTGCAGATTAGGGGATCTAGGAATTTTCTAGAAGTCCAAAATGCTTATTACTTTAGTGTGTGTACACATACATTTGTATATAAGGGTTTGTGAACAAATGCAAGATTTTCCAGCAAAGATTATGTTGTGATGCTTCTAATTCTTACACACAGGCATGCGTTCATTCAGCATGTAAATTCCGTATATAATAGTGTTTATACAAAACCAGGTTGCCTAGTCTTTTCTAGCTTCATGTGTCTCTGTTTGCTTACCTTTCTTGATCACCAGGGAGTTGTACCAATGCAATTCATCCGGGAAAAAAAAAACTTTAAAAGAAGAGAATTTTCCGAAAACTCTCCATATTCTTGGAATCTTGTTTGCCAAAGAATAGCAACATTAACAAAAACTAGTCTCAGGATCCCCACCTAAGTGGCAAAAAATAGCAGCACCGAGGGGTATGGGAGGAGGGAATAAAGGACTTATGAAAGAACTCACCCAATCTGTCGAACTAAAACCTTACGGAGACAAAAAAGAGGGAAAAAAAACATCTATACAACAAAATGCAAAGGTTTTGGATGTTAAAAACACAATTCCTAAATGAGATGCTAATATATTTGGTAGGGACCAATTTTAATTGGTCAAGTGAATCTGAGATTCTAGTAGAGATTTGGGGGGGATAATAGTTAAGGTGGAGATATTTTCTATCCTTTCCTTTTAAATAGAAAAACTTATATTGAACGTTCTCTCATTTTCTTCCTCTATCATTCAAATTTCATAAACATCAGGGAGTGGAATTGAATACGGGAGAGGAGAGGGAAACGGCGAAACACACAATTTGTATTAAGGTATAATTTCTCTTGATATTAGCTACATCACTATATTAGTGCAGATCTGATGCCTTGCCTTAATTTGAATGATTTTTTTTTGGGTCAATAAATTGTTCAATACTTCAATGTTTAAAATTGATTAAATTTTAGGGGGATAGAATTAGAATACTATTAAGTTTAATTGAAGTATATATATATATATAAGTTACAGCTCACATTTTTCAAAGAAGTTACTGTTCAGGGTTTAAAAGAAATAAAGTTACGCCTTTTTTCCCTATTGCTCATCAGTGCACTTCATAGAATCAATTTTAATTTCTTGTAAGCCTTGTGTATAACAGATTAATAGAGGAGAACTATAGACATTTTTTTTTAATTGGCAGTAGCAAGGTCAGTGTTTTCTTTAATTTCTTTTTTTTTGGATTCACATATCGTGTTTATTTTGTTTTCAATGTTATTGTTGTATTTAAGTTTAGTGGTCAAAAGCTAATTTAAAATTCAGTTATACTTTGGATACGTATTGACATCGGTGGCATCAATCGATAAAATTTCGTTTAGCGATATATTAAAAATTACTAAAACGTATATTCAGGTTCTATTGCTTTCAAATTGAAAAGTGGAATTGTTGAATTGTGATAAATTGGTGCAACTTTATTGTAAGTAGCTCTCTATCTCCTCTAGTGTTTTCTCAACTAGATATATCAATATTTACTTTCAAACAATTTTAGACTGTCGGATTGTGAAATTTTGCAGATATGATAAAGGCCCTTCACTGCAAGCTTTCAATCAAGGCCATTCTCTCTGGGCTCAATTCATGCAGCACAAATACTCTAAAGGTATGTACATTGGTATGACCACTTATAATCAAACTTCATCTTCTATTTAAAACTCAAGGATTATGTTGACGTCAAAGTGAAATGGGCCTCGAGCTGGTTAGAACTGTTACAGCAAGTTTCACGGGTCATTTCACTTTTCTGGAGCAGGTACATCCCTAAAAAGATTTCTATTTTCCTTTGGACATTATTTTATATTTGTCTTCCTGTTGATGAGATTGTGCAGAAAAGAGGAGTGTACTTTGTTTCTAAGTGCTTCTGCTGCCAAAAGGTCATATGGAAACAGTGATCACATCTCAATAAATCTGGAACTTCTTTCCTCCTAAGCTTGGTAATCTGTTGCAATGAGTTCCTTCCTTGAAATTGGTGGAGTGACCAGAACTATCACAAACTGGCTAGACTACTCTCGCATTTAGTTCCTGTCTGGGGGTGCTGGGAATTATGGAAAGTGAGGTGCAAGGCTGTCTTTGAAGGTAAAACAGTGGGCCTAGCTCAGATTATTATAGTAGTGTACTAGTGTTTCCTCTGCTCTGCATTTTTTGTTCACAGGTCTGATGCCAGGATGGATGACTAGTTGGTGAAGTTCCTTGGAATTAAACTCAAACAGATTCTGATTCCTTCGCCGTCGAGAATAGCATTTTGGTAGTCGTTAATCAGTCTGTGGTGCTAAATGTGGATAGTGCTTCTAAAGGTAATGCAGGTGATGCAGGGTGTGGGGGGATTATAAGAATTTGTTGGGAGCCTTCATGGTCGCCTTTGCTTTTCAGATGGCTGTTAATACTAATACACAAGCCGAACTGGACGTTCTTAGATATGGTATGGAAGGTGGTATTTGTTGAATTGTATACAGTTGTCATAGCCGAATTATTAGGAAACAAATCAGCATTATATATATTTAGTTAGGAAAATTATTTTGATCCCTTAAATTAAGGGATTTGTAACGTTAGGCTTAGTTTCCTGATTTAGGTAGATTAGTTTCTTTTTTTGTTTTCTTTCTAGAATAGTCTATATATTGTTGTATACCAATAATTCTGAAGTATGAGAAGTTAATCATTCTAAACATTTTTTCTTCGTTATGGCATCAGAGCTGTAAGGGTTGATCTTCTGTTTTCCCTTGGCCTTAATCGCCACCCAATCCTCTTTCTCTTCTTCTACTGTTTTCGACCTTAATCACCATCTCCAATTGGTCTTCATTGTCGAAAAATTTATGGGTCTCTGGGTCTTCAATCGGCCTTCATTGCCGAGAAAATCTATGGGTTTGGCAACGACTACTGCTGTCGGAATTGCACCAAATCAGGTCGCCCATTACAGCTAGATCTGTTGCCGAAATCCATTTGTGCCCTAGCCACCGCCACCACTGCCGGATCTATTGCCGAAACCAGGAAGTACCCTAGCCTCCATCACCGCCATTAGATCCTTCGTTGAATCAATCTACGAAGCCTCGTCGTCGATTCCAGCTTCCATCTCCGATTTGTCTTCAGTTGTCGTGTTTTTTTTACTTTGAATGCTCTTCTCTCTCCTCGATTGTTTTTAAGCATCAAGTGACAAACCCAAACCCACCTATAAATTACAGAAACCACCCCTATATTTTTCAAAACAACCCCATGTTTTCCAACATTTAACGATCTTTCCCAATAACTTTCTTGTCCCGATCACCATGGCCTCTGAAACTACCGCTGCTTCAAATAACTTTGTTCCATCTGATGAGGTCAACTCGAATCCGATGACTGGCGAGTTGCTGAGTGCTCGGGCTACATACAGGTTAACTGAAAAAAATTATCTCAAGTTATCTCAATTTGTTAAAACGTATCTGAAGGGCAAAGGGAGGCTGAGCCATCTTCTCAGGACAAGACCAAAACAAGGAGATCCGACATTTGATGCATGGGGCGAAGCTGATTCCATGATCATGTCATGGTTATGGGACTCAATGGATCCTGCAATTAGTGATTCTTTTATGTTTCTGACAACAGCAAAGGAGATTTGGGATTCCATTAGGCAAACCTATTCAAAAACTTGTAATGCAACCCAAGTGTATGAGATTAAAGTAAAGACAATGCTGCCAAATAGGGAGGCAAAATAGTGACAGAATACGCCAATTTACTAAAAAATTTACGGCAGGAACTAGTTCACTACCGGGTATTTGACATGAAGTGCTTGGAAGATGCTGCCACCTTGAAGAACTTTATTGAGAAAGACCGAGTATACGATTTCTTGGTTGGACTCAATCCAAAATTTGATCAGGTTAGGGTTCAGATACTCGGCAGGGAGGAGAGACCTTCCTTGGAGGAGACGATTTCTCTAATCCGTGCAAAAGAAAGTCGAAGGGGTGTAATGCTCGAGCCTCAAGCTTTAGAAGGTTCAGCCTTGGCAACGAAAACTGAACAACCTCCAGAGCAAGAAAGAGGGAAAGCAGCCCTATCAAGGCCTTTGGGTAGAGACAACAAAACTAGTATGTGGAGGGACAACAAAGATAATTTGTGGTGTGTCTACTATAAAAAACCACGGCATACTAAGGAGAACTATTGGAAATTGAATTGTAAACCACCTAGCCGAGAATGGGGAAACCATGGAGGTCAACAGAGAACTCAATCTTAGGCTCATTTGACATAATAAATCAACCAGAACGAGGGACAGGAGAAAGGAGGGCTCAATAGCGAAGAGATTGAAAAACTCAGAGGCTTAATAGGATCTCTTCCTTCTGGTACTTGTTCATTGGCACTCTCAGATAAGTCTTCACTTCCTTTTGGATTACATGTCTCAGAAAAGTGTGTAACCAACTCTTGGATAATTGACTCAGGTGCCACAGATCACGACTTACACCTCACAGTGTTTCAAAACTTATACTCCATGTCCTAGTAGTAGGAAAATTATTGTTGCCAATAGTTCCCTTGCAACAGTTGCAGGGTTAGGAGATATCCATGTGACACCTTCCCTTGGCCTTAAAAATGTTCTTCATGTACCCAAATTGTCAGCAAATCTTGTCTCAATTAAAAAACTCATAGAAAACCTAAAATATTATGCAATTTTCCATCCCTCTTGCTGTGTTTTTCAGGACTAGGGTTCAGAGAGGAAGATTGGACTTGCTAAGGAAAGGAACGGCCTCTACTATCTTGAAACACCTAGAAGAGTCACGAATAATTTGTCCTTATCTTTTCTTAGTTCCTCAAATAAAGATGTCATTTGGCTTCATTATTTTCACCTTGGTCATCCATCCTTTAGAGTCTTATATATCATGTTTCTCACTTTGTTTAAAGGACTTAGGTTGTGTTTAGGTAAGGGAATTCTAGGAGGGATTTCATTTGGGTAGAGGATTTTAAAATCCTCTTATGACAAATTCTTTGTTTGGGTTTTAAGAGGGAGGGATTTGTCAAATCTTTTTATCTTAAAAAATGGGTGAAAAGAAGGATTTGGAAATACTTTTGAAAGGGATGTCATTTGCCAATTCCTTCTGAGAAAGGATTTCACAACTTCTCCTGATCTGAGTGCTCCATCTCCTTCTTCTCGTCCCAACGAGCCCTCCTTCCCTTCGTTACCACCGACGATGACGAGCTTCTTCGTGACCACCGACGACAGGCCCTGCTTCACGCGACGACCAACGACAACGAGCCCGTCGCAGCATCGTCTTCATCGGCAGCTCGTCCATCGCCATTGTCTTCGTCCATCGCTGTCAAGTTCATCGTCTTCCTGGTATGGAAAAAGCTTGAAACCCTATTGCAAGTGCTTGCGATTGGGGTTGCGATTAGGGTTTCGATTGGAGTTGCGATTAGTGTTTCGAATGGTGTTGCGATTAGGTTGCCTTTCAATTTCGAATTTGGGGATCTCGAATTTCAGGATTTCGATTTCGCCGTTGACGTTCTTCGTTGTCATTTGATCGCCTTTCAATTTCAAATTTGGGGTCTTCAATTTCGCCGTTGACGTTCCTTCGTCATTGATGATTGCAATTTGGTCACCTGTTTCTGTTCAGTTTTCTATATATATGTGTGTGTGTGTGTGTTCCTAGAAGTGGGATTAGAAATAGAACAAAAAAAAAATTGTTTTGTTCTAAGAAATTGTTGTTGAAATTTGTTTTAATTCCAATAAAATTGTTCTAATAATTCTGTTTTGTTCCCATAAATTTGTTATTGAAATTTAGGATTAGGAGAATATTGTTTACAAATATTTTACCTATCCAAACAAGGGAATTATAAATTATACGTTCAAATACTTCAGCTTAAACAATTATCCAAACAAGGGATTTGTGAAATGAAGGGATTTCAAAATTCAGGATTTTGAAATCCCATCATTTCACAAATCCCTTGTATTTGTCAAATCTCTTACCCAAACGCAACCTTAATGTTACAGATTTTCATTGTGATGTTTGTGAACTTGCAAAGCATACTCGTATATCATTTCCCATTAGCAATACCAGAAGTTCTCATCCTTTTGAATTGATTTACAGTGACATTTGGGGACCATCCACAATACCAAATATTTCAGGGTCTAGATGGTTTGTTTCTCTAATTGATGATTGTACTAGGGTTACATAGATATCTTTGCTCAAACAAAAATCTGATGTCAGTAGCGTTGTCCCTAATTTCCACTCCATGATTCAAAACCAATTTGGGGTAAAAATTAAAAACTTTAGGTATGACAATGCAAGGGATTACTTTAACCAAATTTTGAACCCTTACTTCCAAAAAGAAGGCATTATTCATGAATCATCATGTGTAAGCACACCACAACAAAATGGGGTAGCTTAAAGGAAAAATGGTCATTTACTAAATACTACTCGGGGCATTGTTATTTCAAGGGAATGTTCCTAAATCTTATTGGGGGGAGGCTATTCTTACTGCCACATATATGATCAATAGACTACCCTCACAAACATTAGACTACAAAACTCCCTTAGAAAACCTTGCAAAATTTTACTCTCATGTCAAAACATTAAATGGTCTCGTACCTAGAGTCTTTGGTTGTACCTCTTTTGTCCATGTTCATAGCCCAAATAGAGGAAAATTAGACCCTAGAGCAATCAAATGTGTGTTTCTTGGCTACTCATCTACGCAAAAAGAGTATAAATGTTATCATCCTCCTTCTAGAAAATGTTACATATCTACAGATGTCACCTTTGCTGAGAACAAACCGTATTTCACAGTCTTATCTTCAAGGGGAGATTTCACTTATGGAAGATAAAGACTGGTGGTGATCTTGGTTCTTTTGGGTCTCTTGATCTACCATCGACTTCATCTCCACCCACTCAAAAACAAAATGTTCCAACCTCCACCAAGTCCAAGTCTGTCTCAATTCCTAAGTCCGAGTCATTCCTAGAACCTGTGCCCACTCCAATACCTATTCATACTCTAGCGTCTGTTCGTATTTATGACTCTCATAGACTTCCTCAGGTGTACTCAAGGAAAACAGATGTTCCAGACCTAAAACAAGTCCAAAATGACATCCCGAGCCCTAACAATGAAGACATGGTAGGTTCTGATTCACCCTTGCATATACCATCTGTTGAAACATCACAAAAGGATTCTGATCTTCCTATTGCTGTTAGAAAAGGTACTAGAGAATGCACAAAACGTCCTTTATATCCATTATCCCACTACGTGTCACTTAAACATTTCTTACCACTCCATAGAAACTTTATTGTGAGTCTACACACCATCTCTGTTCCAAACACTTTGTTTGAGGCATTGTCAAAAATGGAGTGGAGGAATGCTATGATAGAGGAAATGGATGCATTGGAAAAAAACAATATTTGGGAGATTGTTGATAAACCAAAAGGAAGAATGTAGTGGGTTGCAAATGGGCTTTCACTTTAAAATACAAGGCCGATGGTTCTCTGGAGAGATACAAGGCGAGACTGGTTGCTAAGGGCTATACTCAGACTTATGGAGTTGATTATCAAGAGACATTTGCTCCTGTGGCAAAAATGAACACTGTGAGAATCTTGTTATCCTTAGCAACTCATTTCAATTAGCCAATTCAACAATATGATGTGAAGAATGCCTTTTTCCGTGGTGACCTAGAAAAAGAAATTTACATGAGTATTCCACCAGGATTTGAAGGAAAGGGAACGACTGACAAGGTGTGTAGATTGAAAAAGGCCCTATAAGGATTGAAGCAACCGCCTAGAGCTTGGTTTGGGAAGTTTGCTAGAGTAATGAAAGCAACAGGATACAGACAGAGTCAAGGAGATCATACTCTCTTCATCAAACATTCAGCAACAGGGGGAGTAACAACCCTCCTGGTATATATTGATGATATTATTGTCACAAGAAATGATGAGGGAGAGAAACAATATCTGAAACAGTGTTTGATGAAGGAATTTGAGATAAAGGAGCTTGGGAGGCTTAAGTATTTCCTTGGAATTTAAGTTTCATACTCAAGACAAGGAATTTTTATCTCACAGCAAAAGTATGTGACGGATCTCTTGAAAGAAACAGGGAAGCTCAGTTGTAAACTAGTAGCTACACCTATTAAACCAAACCAAAAGCTAGAGGAAGCAAAAGAAGAACCAGCCGTTGATAGGGAGATGTACTAACGTTTGGTAGGAAAACTTATCTACCTTGCTCATACTTGACCAGACATTGCATTCCCAGTAAGTGTCATTAGTCAGTTCATGTATGATCCGAGACAGAGTCATCTACAAGTTGCCTACCGTGTGTTACACTACTTGAAAGGTAGCCCGGGAAAAGGAGTTCTATTCAAAATGAATAATGAACTCACATTGGAAGTCTACACAGATGCAGAGTATGCAGGTTCATCAATAGATAGGAGATCGACATCTGGCTATTGCATGTTTCTTGGTGGAAATTTGGTAACATGGAGGAGTAAAAAGCAGAATGTAGTGGCAAGGTCAAGTGTTGAATCAAAGTTCAGAGCAATGGCCAAAGGAGTGTGTGAATTGTTGTGGCTGAAGATCATCTTGGATGATATGAGAATCAAGTGGGAAGGTCCTATGAAGCTGTATTGTGACAATAAGTCAGCAATAAACATTGCTCACAATCCAGTACAACATGACAGGCCGAAACATATCGAAATTAACAAACACTTCATCAAAGAAAAGCTGGAAGTAGGTCTGATTTGTATGTCTTATGTACCTTTAGGGAACCAACTTGCAGACGTCTTGACCAAAGGACTCAACAGTGCAACTTTTCATGGAATTATTTGCAAGCTAGGAATGAAAGACATTTATTCTCCAACTTGAGGAGAAGTGTTGAAATGTATACAGTTGTCATAGCCGAATCATTAGGAAACAAATCAGCATTGTATATATTTAGTTAGGAAAATTATTTTGATCCCTTAAATCAAGGGATTTATAACGTTAGGCTTAATTTCCTGATTTAAGTAGATTAGTTTCCTTTTTTTTCTTTCTAAAATAGTCTATATATTGTTGTATACCAATAATTCTTAAGTATGAGAAGTTAATCATTCTAAACATTTTTTCTTCGTTAGTATTGCAATGGAATATCATCATGTTTAGGTACAGGAGGACCCAAAAGTGCTTGTGGATATGTTTAATAGAAAGTGTCGTGATTCAAATGTAATGGTTCCTTATCTCATATTTATCAGCAAAATGTCGCCAGTGATTTCCTTGCTAACAGTGGCATTCATCATGGGTATACGTAATTCGACTGTTGGTTGGCATACGCTTCCACATAAACTAAAAGGTATTCGATTCGATACATTAGTTTCTCTTTAAAATCATTACAAACTTTTTAGAGTTGGTTTGGGGAAAGGTCCATGCCCCCTCGCCCCCAAACACATTTTTTGTATCTTCATCAGTAAGGTTTGGCCCTCTGATAGATTTATTATTGTTTTTGGTGATCAATAAAGCTTTCCCAGCTGAGGTTCTATTAGAAAAAGAAGGTTTCCCAGGTCTCATATTTTTTGGAGAATTAACCCAGAGAACCTCAGACAATCAGATTTGGATGGAGTGGAAGCTTTGAGGATGTGGGGTTCCAAATACATGAAGATCAATAGATATCAAAAGATCCAAGGCCTAAATCACTGTGCTGCCATCTGAATAGGAAAGATAAGCTAGGTCTTCTGTCTATCATCAACATACATTCTATGCTACAAAGCACTGACACAGTTATGAAAAACAGATACGGCAAGATACAAATACGGCAGTATGGAAAATCCCAAACAATTAATGTACAGATATGGATATGATTACAACAAATGATAATTACGTATTTTATATACCTATAATCATATAAATTATATTGATTAAATTTAATTTAAAATAGAGTTATACACAAATTTAAATAATAAGTAAAAGAGAACTATTAATAATAAATAAGGCCATATTATACTTCTCACTAATTCAATAGATTTCAAATAAGATAAAGAGATAACTCAGATTTTTCAACAATATGGAATTAGGGTCCGTCTCATTTTAATTTCTAAATTCACTAAAACCATCTCTTGGCATGTCCGCAAGTCGTCGCATGTTGCGTAAGTGTCCAAACTAAAAATTAATCACAAATATTAGGACATAGATTTAGGCATGTTAGATACATATCCAAACGAGTCCATATCGTATCCATGTCAGATACATTTCTAATCGGATAAGTTGACGTGTAAGAACTGTCGATGCTTCCCAGCAAATAACATACATGATACAACCAACAGATGATCAAACATGGTCCCAATTGATAAAAAAAAAAAACTCTGTAACAGGACTCGGGAGGAAATTATAAATCCACATTGGGGAAAAAGTAGTGCTAGCATGGCAGATGAGAAAAAGGATAAGGAAGCATACTTTCAGCATTACTTGAACTGCCAATTCAACTTCCCATTCCTGTGACCATCTCCGAGGAGGCTTGTTCCTCAGTTCCCTTTCCCATGTCCAACCCCAAGCATCTGCAATTGTGTAGATATCTGAGACATCAAAAATTTTCCTCTTCCTCATCTCCTTAAGTGCTTCATGAATATCCTCCGGAAACCAGTCATCATCGTCATCATCCTACAACCATGACAAAAGAAATCATATTGAAGTTTAATATTGAGACCTACGATTTTGCAGCATATGCAAGACCGAAGGCAAGGGAAAAGACAAACCAGAACTGCCTCTGAGAATATAGAAACCAATTCAAGAGACTAATGAAGATCAAGATAGTCTCATTTGCAGAAGCAGTTACAAGGTGTAAAACGAATAAACACAACCTGGCATACGTATTTCAAATCTCATCAAACAATTTAAACATGCTATGGTCTGAAGCGCATTTAGTGGCTATCGTTTTTCAGAAAGATACAAGCAATCAGAAATAAAGGAGAAGAATGTCATCATACCCATATTAGTCATAATATCAAAATTAAGAATATGTTAAAAGGGTATTTACGTATTTCCAGTATTGTTCAGGGTTTCTCATATTGTTTAGAGTTTCTTGTATTGTTCCCTAATTACTAATAAATAGAGGGAGAAGCTAACACAAGGAGTATGCCTTCTCATTCATTTCTCTCTATAACATGGTATCCAGAGCAGGTTATGGGATACTAATTGTCACAGGGTCGAAATTTCACCACAAAATTTGCAACCGAGTGATGCCCTAATTGCACCAACAACTGGCAGCTCCTGTGAATGCACTGCCTCACAACGGAAATATACCGACAGATTGTAAACACACACGTTCCTGCAACGTAAGACAACGGAAATACACCGAAACACTACCGAAACGCACCCACGCAACGGTACACACACGTTTACGGGAAAACCCAATCTTGTATTAATAAACTCCGGTTACAAGGAACCAATTACAACACTTTGTCTGTAAAATCCGCAGGAATACATTTAACCACCAAAAACAGACTAAAACAACAGTATTTATAGAAGAAGACAGCAGTTGACAGCCCCAACTTCATAGGCAGACTACCGACACCTGTCCCGACACATGTCAGCACCACAGGAGTTGGTTTTCCTGTCTGAAAACCAACCAAAACCGCCCAAGAACTGCTCACACATGCCCTGCACATGTCTGGAAACCACCAGTCCATCAGCTCACAAGCTCAGCATTTTTCCAGCGTTTTTGCACCGTCCCAATGTCTGCCTGTTGCCGTCTCGTCCCATATTAAACCAACGTTCCCCAACGTTTTGCCACGCCGCTGCATGGCCGGAACGCATCGTTGGGCGCAACGACCTGCCAACGGTCCGTGTGCTATTTCTGCACCAGAATGCACCGCCGCCCAATAGTGCGTCATGCCTCTACATGACTCAGCCCAAAACGTAGCGTTGCGCCTACGTTCTGTTTTATTGCATCGTTCTGCCCAACGACGTCCCAACGCCGTATGCATTTTTCGCACCAAAAATGCACCGTCGTTCCCAACAGTCCGCCATGCCGCACACATGATACAGTTTACCACGTATCGTTGTGCCTCCGTTGCACCATTTTGCCTCGGTACCGCACCGAGGTCTTCCTTTGGTCTCGTGACTCCCCACGACAACCCCATTACCAGTAAACTCTGCCAACGCCGTCAACGTGCGTCCACGTTACCCAACAGCACACCGTTTTGCCAACGCCTGCCCAACAGCTTGGTCCAACGCCTCCTCGCTCCTCCAACGCATGTTGCCGCGTTCATGACACCGTTTACAACGTAGCGTTGCATCTACGTTGCACCATTTTGCCTCGTCCCGCACCGAGGTCTTCCACACTGCCCAACACCAACTGGTGTTGTGCCACAACGCTGCTGCCCACCGACAGGCACCAAGTTGGTGCCCTTTTTGCCAACGAACCCATCCGTGCCGCATACACCATGTCCGGTAGCAAATCGCACCAAGTTGGTGCTGTTTGGTCCTCCAGCATTGTTAGGGTCTAACACTAATCCTGTAGTTATGTTCAAATCATGATTTAATTTATTTATTTTTTAATTCTCTCCTTCCCTTCGTTCCAAAAAAAAAAGGTCTAAAAACTCTAGCCACATCTCCCAGCCACAACAACCCCTACATCTCCCAGCCGCCGCAACCCTAGCACGTCACCGGAGGTTCTCCGGGCTTCGCCGGCCATCACCAGATCCTAGTCGGCCGTCACTTGCCCAGATTTGCGACTCACGGCTATCGATTCACAAATTTGAATCGCCGCAACCATTATCCAACCTCGCCCACCATCACGGGACCTCCGTCAGACCTTCGCCAGCCTTAGATTGCTCTAACTTGAGACTCACAGCTGAATCAGAACTGTCGAGTCAATCGAACGGAAATAGTTACTTTGCAGCTGGGGACTTCTTGTTGAAGAGAGAGGATGCGAGTTTACTTCATTCTCGTCTTCTTCTTGACCAACTGAAAGTAGTAAGCAACGAAGCACCAATACTTGCACTAAAATAGGCCAGAAACACAAGGGTTATTGTTCGTGAAAATGTCCCAGATGTTCGCGAGTATTGTTCAGATTCTCATATTCTTTGTATAAGCCCTACAGTTGTTTGTTTTGTTGGTTTGTTTCCCTTGTGCACGTTGTTTGTTAGTTGATTGTAGTGGCAGGAATTAATGTCGACGGCTGTCCCCCGACCGTTAACAACCCGCAAGTTGAATGGGACCAATTACTTACAATGGTCCAAAGTTGTAAAAGTTGTTGCTATCGATCAAGGGAAACGAGGTGACCGAGGAAGTAGTAGTAATAAATTTCGAGGTGGCCATTGTCGTGGTCAACATCGTTAGTGTTTACTTTGTGGCAAGAAAAATCATACCCAAGATACTTGTGGTACAGAGTTGGTCGTTTTCCTAAGTATACTCATGCAACAACTTCTAATCAAGTTGCTCGCGTTTCATCATCCTACTCTTTAACTCCCAAGGCTATTTCTGATGACAAGTATGTTCAGTTCCTCCAATTTAAGGCGTCTAAGCAGACATCTACCCCCATTACTTCGCTAGCTCAACGTGGTCATCCTACCATCTTTTATCCTTCCCCTTCTACACCTTGGATCATAGACTCCGCTGTCACTGATCACATGTCAGGTACATCCTCTTTATTTACGCATATTCAGTCATCTCCCTCGTTGACCCCTGTTACTGTTATTGATGGTTCCACCATCCCTGTTCATGGTATTGGCATTGTGGAACTTTCACCCTCTTTCTCTTTATCCTCTATCTTGTATATTCCCTCTTTTGCTTTTAATTTGATATCAGTGAGTAAGCTTAAGCAACAACTTAATTGTTCTGTTTGCTTCTTTCCTGATTCTGTCATTATCCAGGATTTGAAAACACAAAAGACGATTGGCATAGGGCATAAGAAAAAATGGCCTTTATTATTTCGACAATCACGACAAGACAAATATTATCCCGCCCACTGTCTGTCCTGTCGTTGCCTCTGCCTATCAAATTCATTGCCGCCTAGGTCATCCATGTCTTGCTAATCTAAAAGTACTTATTCCTAGTTTACGTCATTTGTCCTCCTTAGATTGTGAGTCTTGTCAATTAAGAAAACATCATCGTACTTAGTTTACTTCCCCGGCTCAGTTTCGAGCATCGAGTCTTTTTTTTTTTAGTTCATTCAGACGTTTTGGGTCATTCTCATATTGCCTTTGCATTAGGCTTTCGTTATTTTGTCACATTTATCGATGATTTCTCCAAGGTTACATAACTCTATCTAATGAAAGATCATTCTGAATTGTTTTCCATTTTTTCTACCTTCCGTGTTGAAATTAAAACTCAATTTAATGTACCCATGCGTATATTTCGTCATGACAATGCTTGAGAATATTTTTCTCAACCCTTTACTTCATTCATGTCACAGCCTGGTATACTGTATCAGTCTTTTTGTCCTCACACACCACAGCAAAATGGAGTCGTTGAGCGTAAGAATTAACATCTCCTAGAAGTGGCTCGAACTCTAATATTTGAGATGAATGTTCCCAAACACTTCGGGGCAGATGTAGTTCTTACAGCTTGCTTCTTGATCAATAGAATGTCGTCTTCTACCCTGAATGGAAAATTCCCTCATTCTATTCTTTTTCCCCAATCACCCTGGTTTGTTTACCTCCCCGTATCTTTAGATGTGTCTGTTTTGTCCACCAGTTAACTCCTGGCAAGGATAAGTTAGATCCTTGTGCCATAAAATATGTCTTCCTTGATTATTCTCGCACACAAAAGGGTTATCGGTGCTATAGTCTTTCTTTACGTCGCTCTTTCATCTGTGCAGATGTCACCTTCTTTGAGTCCACCCCTTACTTTTCTGGCCTATCCTCTCGGGATGATTTGGATGTCACCCTTCATTTACCAAGCCTCCCAGACCCGACACCATCTCCTTCCGCTCCCAAACCTATCCCGCCCTAGTCGTCGTTCACCACCTTTACATGTATACTCTCGTTGCCAGAAGGTAGTTCCCGGCGTTGAGGCAATCGTCTCTGTGTCTTCAGATTCTTCTGCAGTTTATCCATCCGCGTCTAACTTGGACATACCCATTACTGTCCGGAAGGGTAAGCATACATGTACTAAACATCCTATCTCTAACTTTGTTTCAGATGCACATCTATCTCCTTCATATTCCTCTTTTCTTGTTGTCATCTGTTTCTATTCCTAAGTTTGTCATAGAAGCTTTACATCAAAATGGTATTTTGGATCTTGTCTCGCTTCCGCTTGACAAAACAATAGTTGGATGTAAATGGGTGTATACAGTCAAAGTTCATCCAGATGGCACCATTGATCAACTCAAGACTCGTTTACTTGCCAAAGGTTACACTCAGGTATATGGTCTTGATTATTCAGAGACCTTTTCTCCGGTTGCCAAACTCGCTTCTGTTCGTCTTTTCATCTCTTTAGCTGCCACCTTGCATCAACTTGATATCAAGAATGAGTTCCTAAATGGCGATTTGACTGAGGAAGTATACATGGAGCAACCTCCTAGGTTTGTTGCTCAGAGGGAGTCTGGTTTGGTATGTCGCTTGAAGAAATCCATTTCTGGCCTCAAATAATCTCCTCGAGCATGGTCTGGGAGATTCATTGAAGTGGTCACTGAATTTGGTCTTTGTCGTTGAGGAGTTGATCATTCTGTATTCTACAAGCACAATAAAGTCGGGAGAATATTGTTAATTGTGTACGTGGATGACATCGTGATTACTGGGGACGACCACCAGGGTATTCAGGAACTCAAAACGTTTTTGCACAACAAGTTTCAAACTAAAGATTTGGGTCAATTGAAATATTTCTTGGGAATTGAAGTTGCTCGATCAAGTCAAAGTATTTACCTATGTCAGAGAAAATATGTTCTTAATCTGTTAAGTGAAACAGGAATGCTAGGAGTGAAACCGATTGATTCACCTATGGATTCAAACAGCAAACTATTGGCAGATCAAGGTGTACCACTGACAGATTCAGCACAATACAGACGGTTAGTTGGGAAGTTGAACTACTTGATAGTTACTAGACCAGATATTTCATTTGCTATGAGTGTTATTAGTCAGTTCTTGGATCGTCTCACGACTTATCACTGGGATGCATTGATTCGTATTCTTCGCTATCTGAAAGGTTCTCCAGAGTGTGGTTTGTTGTATCAGAACTTTGGTCACACTCATATTAAGAGATATACAGATGCAAATTGGGTCGGATTTCCCTCGGAGAGGAAGTCCACCACAGGCTATTGCATATTTATTGAAGGCAATCTCGTTTCTTGGAAGAGTAAAAAGCAGACAGTTGTAGCGCGGTCAAGTGCAGAATCGAAATACAGGGCGATAGCCCATAACACTTGTGAGTTAACTTGGTTGAAATATTTGTTGGAGGAACTTGGGTTCGAACAATCTTCACCGATGAATCTGGTATGTGACAATCAAGCAACACTTCACATTGCATCCAATCTAGTTTTCCATGAGAGGACAAAACACATTAAAATTGATTGTCATTTCATTCTGAAAAAAGTATTGCAAAAGCAGATTGAGACTAAGCATGTAAAGTTAGTTGATCAGTTAGCTGATTTATTCATTAAACCGTTAGGGGGCTCAAGTATAAAGTATATTTGTAACAAGTTAGGAGTATACAATATATATACTCCAACTTGAGGGGGAGTGTTAAAAGGGTATTTACGTATTTCTAGTATTATTCAGGGTTTCCCATATTATTTAGGGTTTCTTGTATTGTTCCCTAATTACTATTATAAATAGAGGGAAAGGCTAACACAAAGAGTATGCCTTCTCATTCATTTCTCTCTTTAACAATGTACAAATTATAGGCTATACCACACAGACAACAACCAAAATGGGGAAAACTCAACAGAGTGCTTCAACCTAAACTATCCAAAGAACGACTCAACAAAGATGAAACAACCTGCTCATCCACGAATATCCAACCAGATTAAAAGAGACAAGAAAAACAAGGAGAGCCACATAACATAAGGATTAAGGATATTATCTTAAGAGCCTGGAAGCATGCAAAACCTCTATGCAATTAAACCCTGCATTGAAAAATAGAAATAATTTGGAAGAAATAAATATGATGCAAGAGCAATATGTACGATGCCAAATAGGTTCACAAATGTCATTACTAGTCTTGGAAGTTAAATAACTAGTACTAGGGCATTAATATCTATTTTGTATCGTTATAGTTTATTTCCTAGTTTGAGTAGGTTTTTTGATGTAATTGACAGTAAATAGGTCATTGGTTGGGTGATCACTGAGCTTAAGAAACCTCCAACGCTTGCTTTGATAGATTCAATCGTGTGGTACTTGACTGTGGTTTCAAGTATTCAACCTTTCACCATTCCTCTTTGTTCCATCATTTCGATGTAGGCACTTTTGCTCTTTTTTTTTTTTTTGGAGAGGGGAACTTCGGCGGAGCGAGGGGAGCTCTATTGATAAATAGAAAGAAAACAAAATTCAGTGGAGGTCGAGGTCTGACCTCTGAAACAAATCAAACAACTTATAAAATAATGAAAATACAATCAAACAAAATTCAAGAATTAAAACATGACTTAAGAACTTCCCTTGATTTTCTAAATGTTAGAGAAGAGAAGTTTATCTAGTCTTAGGCATCCACGAACAGTTGCCGGGCATTCTAATTCATACCAAAAAGTTCGATTTTCTCCAATATTCCTAGCTTAGCCAAGAAGTCAGCAATTGTGTTAGCTTCTCTGAACACTGCGAAATAGAAGCATGTACCTGAGAAGCTAGAACCTTTACATTTCTAATTAGTGATGTTACTCTCCATGGCAGAACATATCTCCCAACAACCATCTCAACCAGTAGGGCAATGTCGGCGACTATATCCACGGAGAACCACTCGAATTCAAGACAGTATTGAAGTGCGATCCACAACGTTTTTGTTTCAGCAAACAAACTCGACCCAACCCCAAGAACTTGAGTGAAACCAAACAATAATGTCCTATTAGCAGACTGCAGCGTACTTCCTCCTCCAATACAACCGATGTTGCCTCTAGAACTTCCATCTAAATTCATCTTCAGTCTAACGTATGGGGGCTCCAATACACCAACTAAATCTAAGAATTTTTTTTTTCTTCAGAAGAAAACAATCCTGTCCATTGAGTAGGCACCATTGCTTTTATTGAATATGTGGTGATATCATTGTCAGAAGGAGTGATTTTGTCAGGAATCTAGACTTGAAACATCATTTCAGTAAGCAATTTTGTACAAATGTGTTGGGGGTTCTTCGTTATTTCCTTGAGATAAAAGTTTTCCGGTAATGCCAGGGTATTTAATTCTTACAAAGCTGCTACATCTAAAGGTTAGTAATACTGATGAAGTTGGTTATCTTGTTGATTGCTGGTCTACATCTGGATATTGTACTTGTGATGGGAATCAAAATGTTGTTGCTCATTATAGTATTTAAGCAGAGTATCATGCTATCAGAAATTTAAGGGTTTGCTCTTTTTTAGATCATGTTGTTGACATCCCTACAACCATGGAAATGCTTTCATAACCAAGTTGTTATCATCATTGGTAATGATTATATGTTTCATGAGCATGCAAAACACATTGGGCCGGATTGTCACTTCATTTGTGATTTGCTACTTCAAAAATAGATTGTCAGTCCTATGGTTGCTCAGTGGATTAACTCGGCAATAGCTTTATCAAGTCTTTAACTTGAGGTTCCTTTCACACATTATGTTCAAGCTGAAAATTTTAAATTGTTTGTCTTAGAGGTTCCAACCTAAAACCATATGGCTATAGGTGGAGTAGCCCCTTTCATATATAGACAAGTTTAAGCAGCCTCACAAATTTGATGTGGGATTCAACGCCCACCCTCACTAGAAACCACAGTTTGCATGTGCTGCAATTAACATAAATCAGAAGACAGAAGAGAGAACCCAAACAACTCGGGGAAAACAAAAGAGGCTTCCAATCCCAACTCTGATACTATGCGAGGATGTTCCAATCTAAAACCATATGACAATTGGTAGAGCAGCCCCTTTCATATATAGACTAATTTCTGAAGCCTCACACATTTGATATGGAATTCAACAGCTAGTTCTAGCTTGAAGGGCCTGTTAGAAATACAATCAGCCCCCTCTTCTTTGTTTCTTCTGGGTGACTCTTCCTGCTTCACGGCAACCCTAATTCTCTACTCCAAATTAATGAATGACAACAAATTAATTTTTATCTTTTTCACTTATAGCAAGTAATTTTTCTTATTTTGCTGCATTAAGCAACAGATAAATATACCATATGATCAGAACAAAACAAGGAGATCTCTTGACTACCTAATCAGCCGGCAATTAAAAAAAATAAAAATTAAAGCATCAAGAAATTTCATACCACCACTGATATTCGAGATATCTTTCTCCTCAATTTTTTTGATGAAGATGTTCCCAGATCAAAATCCTTCAATAACTGGACTCCAAGCATCTGAAGAGGCTTTCCAGCCTCAACTTCCTTGTCCTTAACCCTCTCACCTACTTGACTCTCAGTTTGTTCTACTTCCTCCTCTTCTTCATCTGCCTCATCATCTTCAACCTCTTTCGCGGCATCATCATCATCATCATCATCATCAACAGAAGCAGCAGCATCATCACCTATGACATCCGGAAGTTCGAAATGCATTCCTTCCGCTGGTTTCCCATGATTTCCATTTAAGCCTTCTCCAAGAAAACGACGCTTCCAGAATTCCGTATTTCCTTCTTCCAGCTTAATCCGTGAAATTAATTCATCCAGCTCTACATCAACCTGTAGAACAATATTTGTTTTAGATAAGACAATTGAGTCAGTCTTGCTTTCTATGATGACAAAATCAACAGCTAACCAATGAAATTTAAAATTGAATAAAAACCTGAAAAGACTATTGGAGAAGACAATGGAAGGGAGAGTTGGAATAAGGATAGAATATCAGATTTACAACATGGAAGGGAGGGTTGGAATAAGGATAGTTAATTATCAGATTTACCTCTTCTTCTTCCTCTTCTACAGGAGGAACCCAAAGGGGCCGACCTCGTGAGCGATTTATTCTCCTTGCCTTCTGCACACGCTGGTAGAGAACATTTCTTGTTCCATCAATTGGCAGACCTTGTGCTTCCAGTTCTTCCTTCAGCTCAGACACTATCATCTTACTAGCAGCTTTAGGTTTTAAAACATTTCGGTCAGGACCTTTAATAATCTTCTTTAGTCTCTCCACAATTCGGACAAAATCAGATACAGATATATCTCCAAGCACAGTAGGTCCTTCATTGCGCAAAGTTGTCAAAAGCTTCACGTGATACATCTTGCATTCTTCAAGACATCTTTGCTTGAAAGAGGTTTCCATTGGGTTCGAATAAATAAATCCAAGGGCATCAGGATCTAACGGAGTTTTTCCTCTTCGAGGGACCCATCGCTTGCGTTCACCTGTCAGCCCACCTTCTTCAACGTACCTGTTGCAGGGCAAGTTTAGTCATAACTCCTAGATCGAGCTAAAATCAGGTTTGCATTAGATCATCATTGTTGAAAGCAAATATACATATGTGAAATCCCAAATTTTTATTTTCAAATATTTTATTTATTTATTTATTTAAGAAATAGAGTGAGTGGGGCCCTTTTAAAAATGTTTTTTTTTTCCTTCGGAATTGGTCAAAAATTCCACTTTGATGCCAACAATTCTTAACAATGTAATTCTACAATTCTTAAAAATGTAATTCCGCTCTGATGCCAACATTGATAAGAATTGTTGGCATCACTAAACTTTAGAAATAGTGATGCCAACAATTCTTATCAATGTAATTCTACAATTGTTTTTTTAATTTATTTTATATTATTTTTAGTGGATAGCACAAGCAACTGAATATCGGGATTTTCATGTCGCTTTGATGTCTTTAGGTTAAACTTGAATGATTTTTGGCAGACAGATTGTTAACCATTGATGACAGATTAATTATTTATACACTAATCAACATATATAGTTTGAAGTTCATTTGATTAGATAAAAAAAAAAAAAAAAAAATGTGTTTTCTATTTAACAACCCATGTTGACAGTTTATAAATACATAACATCAATATATATACACACACATAATATATAGATGTAAGAAGTCAAGATTTGATGTTTTTCCATTACAAAGAATGATCCTATTTATACAAGACTATAGATTTTGTAACTATTGCTAAATACCTAAATTAATATGAAATGATTATAATAATAATACATATTTTGTAACTGTAAAATAAATACTACAGATTGTAACTGTAAAATAAAGACTAATAAAGAGAGGTTTAACACTCCTCCACAAACTAGGCTAGCCTGGAGAGACGAGGTTGGTTCGTAGAAGATGAAAACGTATCTTGTGAAAACCTTGGTAAATATGTCTGCGAGTTGGTCAGTAGACGGGATAAATTGAACTCGGTGTGTGCCAGGAAGAATGCGTTTCCCGTATGAAGTGATAATCCAGTTCAATATGTTTAGTACGAGCGTGGAATACAAGATTTGAGGCCATATATGTAGTGTTGAGATTATCACAAAGTAAGGTGATAGGCATGGATATGGGAATTTGCAACTCCTAGAGCAGATGAAGAATCCATGTGGATTCAGAACAAACATGGGCAAGGGATTGGTACTTAGCTTCGGCACTTGATCGAGAGATAACGGATTGCTTCTTGGTGGTCCAAGAGATCAAATTGGAGCCCAAGAAAACACAGAAGCCAGTGGTAGAGCGAGGGAAGTCAGGGCAACCTGCCCAATCAGCATCAAAATAAGCTTTGAGGGTCAAGGGCGCACTACGCTGAAAAAGGAGACCAAAGTTCAAAGTCCCTTTTAAGTACCGAAGAATTCGTTTGGCAGCTATAAGGTGATGCATCCGAAGTTGGCTCATGAACTGAGCAAGATGATGAACAACATGGGCCATGCCAGGTTTGGTGAAAGTGAGATTATAAGGAGCCAACCAATTGGTGATACTCAATGACACCTGACAAAAGATCCCAACTTTGAGATGACAACTAAGTCTTAACACATATAGGGGTGTTGCAAGATTTGCAGCCTGTCATCGAGAATTGTGCAAGAAGATCGACAACATACTTGAGGTGAGAGAGACGTAAGCCAACCGAGTAAGAAGGTGCTTCAAAGGCCCAGAAAGTAAGATAGGGAACCTAGGTCACTTAGCTCAAACTCCTTGCCAAGAGTGGTGATGAACAATGAAACTAGAGACGGTTGGTTGCCAATGAGTATAATGCCATCAACATATAAAAGAAGAAGCATCACTACAGAGTTACAGCGACAGATAAATAGGGAATGATCAGCTTGACTCTAGGTAAAACCATACAGTAAAAGAAAGTGCTAAGACGTTGGAACCAAGCTCGGAGCGCTTGTTTGAGGCGATAGATAGCCTTTTGTAGATGACAGACATGATGAGGACGAACTGGATCTATAAAACCAGGTGGTTGCGCCATATAGCAGTTTCATCTAAAACGACATGAAGAAAAACATTCTTCACATCGAGTTGGCGCAATGTCCACCCAAAGGATACGGGAAGGCTAAGCACAGTACGAACAATAGTAGGTTTGGTTACAGGACTAAATGTCTCATCAGAATCAACACCCGCTGGTTGATGAAAGCCTTTGGCAAAAATATGAGCTTTGTATCGCTCAATGGAAGCATCTGCTTTGCACTTGAGTTTGAAGACTCAATTACAACCCACAACATGTTGATGTGGGGAAGGAGAGACAAGAACCCAAGTTTTGCTCTTCAATAAGGCATTAAATTCACTAGTCATAACCGTCATTCAGGGACACAAACAACTTGATTATAGCAGATAGGCTCGTCAGTTGGAGATGGAAGCTGACAAAGTAGAGCTTGTGGGAGAGGATATCGGATTGTACCATCTGTCTGAGTAAGGACAACATGTGCCATTCTGACGACGTGTGATCATCGAATGTTGCGGAGGAACTAGAGGAGCCTCAAGGGTGGCAATAGCAAAAGGATTAGTCTGTGAAGGTCAATTTTGTTGGCGCTGATAATGATACAGAAATGGTTAATGAATAGAAGGCAGAGCACTATTTTGTGTAGCCGATTATAGAGATTGAACAGGAGCTAGTGGTAGTAAAGGAACAAAGGCCCATGATGATAGGTCTGACGGAGTGCTTTGGTGGTTAGATGCAAACATGATGTGTTGTTCATTAAAACGAACTTGTTAGGAAATGTACACTCTGCGGTTGTGCGGTCCAAACAATGATAGCCCTTGTGCTACAAGTTATAGCCTAAAAATACACACTCAGCAGTTATTGGCAAAAGTTTATTAGTTAAGTAAACACTTAAACGTGGATAACATGCACAACCAAAAATACTTAGCTCAGCGTAGGAAAGAGTATGGCCATAAAGACGGGAGAAGGTGAGAACCACTGAAGTTTAGAAGAGAGAAGACGATTGATTAGGTGAATAGCAGTAGAGACCATTTCGGGCCACTGATGAAGAGGAACATGACTTGTGAGGAGGGTATGGGTCATGTCAGCAATGTGGTGGTGTTTTTGTTCGGCAAGGCATTTTGTTCTGGAGTATGAGGACAAGAGAGTCAATGATGAAGACCTAGGAAGGAACAAAAATATTTAAGGTTGCGTTTGGGTAAGAGATTTGTGAAATAAAGAGATTTCCAAATCTTGAATTTTGAAATCCCCTCATTTCACAAATCTGTTGTTTGGATAATTATTTAAACTATTTGAATAAATATTTTTTTCTATTTTTGATCCACCTTTTGAAAAAAAAAAAAAAAAAAAAAAAAAAAAGAGGCGATGAACCGATGAATCACCGAAGAAGACGATTTCGAACAAGATGAACAAGTATTTGGAAAAACGAAATCGTTTGTTCGAAGACGAAATCGATTTCGAAACCTAAATAGGTTCGAAAAACGAAATCGAAATCGATTTCGAAACCTAAATAGGGTTCGATTTCGAAATCGAAATCGATTTCGAACCCTAAATCAACAATCGACGACGAAGCTAAATAGGGTTCGATTTGCCAGAACGACGATGAAAACGAAGCTAAAGACGACGAAAACGAAGCTGAAGACGACCAACGAAAAAGACAAAGCTGAAGACGACGACAAGATGCGACAATGATCGACGACGAACCAGAAGCTGCGACGACGATCGACGACAAACCACGAACTAGAAGCTACGACGACGAAGCTGACAACGACGAACATGAACCAGAAGACGATTAACGAACGAAATCGACGAAGAAGAAAAAAAAGAACGAAGAAGAGGCAGAAGAAGGAAAAAAGAAGCATGGACGGATTTCACAAATTCAGCCTCTCCCAAAATTATTTCCAAATCCTTCCATTCACTCTCCAAGGGATTTGACAAATCCTTATTTTCTAAATTCCAAACACAGCCAAACAAGGAATTTATTAAAAGAGGATTTTGAAATCTCTTAACTAAATGAAATCCCTCCAATAAATCCCTTACCCAAACACAACCTAAAGGAACCACTATCATATTCCCCACTACCATCACTCTAAAATTGTTAGACGTGTGTGGCAAATTGAGTTGGGACATACGCTAAAAAGTTTTTGAAATGTTAGAGAACTTCAGATTTTTATTTCATGAAGTATAGTCAAGTAAAACGAGTTTAATCGTCAGTGAACAACACATAATATTTATAACCAGAGGCAGAAAGTATAAGAGATTGCCAAACATTAGAGTGGATTAATGTAAAAAGAAAAAAAGTTTTTATTTCATGTGAGCTTGAAAATGGGAGATGTGTGCATTTACCCAAAGCACATTCAAAGCAAAAAGAGGATCTAAATCTAAAAGGAGAAGATAACAATTTATTAGAACCCAAGTAAGACATGACTTTAGCAGATGGATGACCTAGCCGATTGTGCCAAAATGTGGACGAGGTGATCGAGGCAGATAAAGTGCATAGGCGGGGAGAGATGGCGAGTAACTTATAGAGACCATCCTTACATAGGCCCTGATAGAGGAGAGAACCAGAAGTTAGATCAATGATATAGAAGTGGTGAGCATCAAAAGCACAAAGAACATGATTATCAGTGCAAAATTGAGCAATGGAGAGTAATTTTTTACTCATCAAAGGGATGACATAGACATTATTAAGAAATGAAGAAGAGTCAAGTAGTAGTGCCATGTTACCTGTATAAGTTATGGGTAAGTGATCACCATTGCCAAGTTGAACAGAGTCAGACCCACTGTATGGTGTGTACTGCTGCAAGAGAGTGGGATTACCTGTCATATGGGTAGAAGCACCAGTATCAGGATACCAACTAGGATCATTGTGTGACCACTATGGAATTTGTTTAGTCTGATGTACCTAACGTGGGGCAATCTGTAGGCTTACAAAAGCAGAGTTTGACGATGGAGGAATGGATGGTTATACAAATGAAGAGAGGCGGTAGCAATTACAGACAGAAAGACCAATCCCAAAGCACAAATGACATTGAGACATGGATTTTGGAGCAAGGCCAAGAATACCCAAGGGATTGGCACGGTTTGTGGACAGGCAACCATTGTTTTTGCGGCCTTTTTGGTGAGAATTATTTCGCGGATCAGCATCAGATTGAGTCTGAGATGCAAGAAAGGCAGTAGCAATTGCGAGCAAAATGACCAATCCCAAAGCACAAATGACATTGAGACATGGATTTTGGGGTAGGAACAAGAATACCCGAGGGATTGGCACGGTTTGTGGACAGACAACCATTATCTTTGCAGCCTTTGTGGCGAGAATTATTTTGCGGAGCACCAAGAAGTCTGAGATGCAAGAAAAACGGAAGGTGAAGGAAAAGAAGCGGATGAAGCGATTTTGTGTCAACCCTCATAGTTGAGTAGTTGAGCACACAGATTTGAGAATAGTGGTAGTGAGTCAAAACTCTTAATTGCGGTGACTAGTATGTCAAACTCAGAACCAAGGCCATTGAGAACGGCATTAACCAGATCTTTGTTGGAGGTAGGCTCACCGATAGCAGCAAAGGCATCAGAAATAGATTTGGCTTTTTATAGATATTTAGATACAGATCGGGTGCCACGCTCAAGGGTGGTGAGTCGTTTCCTGTATAAAGAGGAGTTGGCAACGGATTTCTAAGAGAATTGATCTTGAATGAGTGTCCAATAGTAGCGGAGGACTTGCACCCAACCACGGAAGTTAATATAGGTTTAGATGGTGTGGCAGAGATGACACTAACGAGGGTTTTGTCAGCGCAGAGCCAAACAAAGCGGTGAGGTTCATCGTTAGGGAAAGTATAGGAGTCATCAACAAATCTAAGAAGGTTTTGGCCATAGAGAAAGGCTTCCAATTGGTGAGACCACAAAAGAAAGTTGTCATCTGTATGTTTGATAGTGACAAGGTTTGTAATAGTAGGAGTGGAAAGAGTTTGGGGCTCAGCAGCGATAGTGGAGCTGCTATTGGAATTAGTAGACATGATTGGTATGGCAGGTGAATTGGTAATTTGTGAAAAGGTTGGGGTGCAAATAAAAACTGATATAAAGTTAGACAGAAGAGATTGGTAAATTCTGAAAAAATGGGGTTGGTTCGGTAAATTGTGGGTTACCCAGTGAGTTTTAGAAACTACTGGGGTAGTTGCTGTAATTCAGAAAATAAAAAGGCAAGGGAGGGTTTTAAAATACTAGGGTGGTTTCTGTAATTCAGAAAAGGTTAAGCGGGCTTTTTTTTTTTTTTTTTTTTTTTTTTTTAGAAGTCAGCAACATTGCTTAGGGCTCAAAATCCACAATGGCCTAAATAAACAGAGAATGACACAGCAAAGCCGAAGCAGCAAATGTCGAAACAGCCGCGCCGAAGTAGCAATGCCGAAACAGAGGCTTTAAGTGGCCGACGATGGCTAAAGAAGCGGATGAAGGAGGAGAAGCAGCTCAGCGAATCCCCGGCGAAGAAAAACTCTCAAAGGCGGTTGGATTCTAGCGCGGATCTGAGTTACGGTTTCTTTCTTGGAGGAAACCTTGTTACTTGGTGAAGTAAAAAACAAATTATGGTTGCTAGAACCAGTGCAAAGGCAGAATTCAGAGCAGTGGCTCGTGGTATTTGTGAAGTTATGTGGATTAAAATATTGTTAGAAGAGTTGAAGGCATCAGATTTACAGCCCATGAGGTTATATTGCGATAACAAGGCAGTAATTCCAATTGCCCACAATCTGGGTTCTTCATGACAGAACAAAGCATGTAGAAGTGGATAAACACTTTATCAAGGAAAAACTTGACAGTGGGTTGATTTTTATGCCATACATCCCAACTGTTGAATGTATTACTAAGGGGTTGCACAAGAAGCAATTTGACATTTTAATGGGCAAGTTGACTATGAACGATATCTTCAAGCCACCTTAAGGGAGATTGTTGGAAAATCAAAAAGATATAGGACAGTAATTACCAAGATTGAATAGTTGTAAATTAGAAAAAAATTAGGCAATGATTATAAATTAGGAATGTATCTTTATTAGGCAAACTAATTAGTTATTCTTTTCCTACTTAAGATTTCTTGTAATTCTTATCTGTAGGAATCCGTGTAAATCAGAAAGAATTGAACATATGAAAAAATCATTCTCAAACTATTCTCTCTATTTTTAATGTCCTTGATCTATTGAGGGAAACAGAAATACTAGGAGCTAAACTGATTAACTCGCCTATGGATCCGAACACCAAACTGTTGGCAGATCAAGGTGTACAACTGACAGATTCAGTGCAATAAAGGCAATTAGTTGGGAAGTTGAACTACTTGATGGTTACTAGACCAGATATCTCATTTGTTGTTAGTGTTATCAGTCCGCTCTTGGATCGTCTCACCATTTGTCACTGGGATGCAGTAATTCGTCTTCTCTGATATCTGAAAGGTGCTCCTGGTTGTGATTTGCTATATCAAAATTTCGGTCATACTCAAATAAAAGGCTATACAGATGTAAACTAGCTTGGATCACCCTTAGATAGGAAATCTACTACAAGGTATTTTGTGTACGTTGGCGGTAATCTTGTCTCTTGGTCTTGGAAGAATAAAAAACAGACAATACTGGCTCAGTCAAGTGCAAGATTGGAATACAAAGTGATGGCCCATACCACTTGTGAGTTAACTTGGTTGAAACATTTCCTGGAAGAATTTGGATTTGAATACTCTTCATCGATGAACCTTCGATGGACCTGCTATGTGATAATCAAGCAGCACTTCACATTGAATCTAACCCAGCCTTCCATCAGAGAACAAAAAACATTGAAGTTGATTGTCACTTCATTCGAGAAAAATTGTTGCAGAAGATGATTGAGACTATTCATATAAATTCAGTTGATCAGTTAGTTGATTTATTTACTAAACCGTTAAGGAGCTCAAAGATGAAGTACATTTGTAGCAAGCTAGGAGCATACAATGTATATGCTCCAGCTAGAGGAGGGCGTGTTAAAAGGCATTTATGTCTTTCCTGCATTATTTATAATTTCTATTATAAATAGAGGAAGAGACTAACACAATAGTTAAGTCCACTCATTTTTTTCGTACTCACTTCTTACTTTAACAAAGACTTATATGGTTGTTGAGCTACAGGTTGTACTTCGCGGTGTAGAATGGTGCTACAGAAATAGTAACCTTAACTGGTGGTTTATTTAGACTCACAAATCATGGTTGCTGTTAAAGTTAAAAGGTGATATGAAAAGAACGAGAATGCTTAATCCATTGTGATAGCCTATCCCTCTATTTATATAGAAAACGAAGAAATAATACAGCAAACCCTAAACCGTACTCGAAACCCTAAATAATACAGGAAATACAGAAATACTCTTTTAACACTCCCCCTCAAGCTGGAGCATATATATTGTATACTCCTAACTTGTTACAAATGTACTTTATCCTTGGGCCCCCCAACGGTTTAGTAAACAAATCAGCTAACTGATCAATTGACTTTACATGTTTAGTCTCAATCTACTTCTGCAATATTTTTTCTCGAATGAAGTTACAATCAACTTCAATATGTTTTGTCCTCTCATGGAAGACTGGGTTGGATGCAATGTGAAGTGCCGCTTGATTATCACATACCAGATCCATCGGTGAAGAGTATTCGAATCCGAGTTCTTCCAACAAATGTTTCAACCAAGTTAGCTCACAAGTAGTGTGGGCCATCGCCCTGTATTCCAATTCTGCACTTAACCGCGCCACAACTGTCTGCTTTTTACTCTTCCAAGAAACGAGATGACCTCTAACAAACACACAATATCCAGTAGTGGATTTCCTATCCGAGGGAGATCTGGCCCAATCTACATCTGTATATCCCTTAATTTGAGTGTGACCGAAGTTCTGGTACAACAAACCACATCCTGGAGAACCATTCAAATATCGAAGAATACGAATTACTGCATCCCAGTGATACGCTGTGGGACGATCCAAGAACTGGCTAATACCACTCAGAGCAAAGGAAATATCTGGTCTAGTAACTGTCAAGTAGTTCAACTTCCCAACTAACCGTCTGTATTATGCTGAATCTGTCAATGGTACACCTTAATCTGCTAATAGTTTGTTGTTTGGATCCATAGGTGAATCAATCGGTTTAGCTCCTAGCATTCATGTTTCACTTAACAGATCAAGAACATATTTCCTCTGACACAGGTAAATACCTTGACTTGATCGAGCAACTTCAATCCCCAAGAAATACTTCAATTGGCCCAAATCTTTAGTTTGAAACTTGCCATGCAAAAACATTTTGAGTTTCTGAATGCCTGGTGGTCGTCCACGGTAATCACGATATCATCCACATAAGCAATCAACAATATTCTCCCGACTTTACTGTGCCTATAAAACACAGAATGATCGACTCCACAACGACGAAGACCAAATTCAGTGACTACTTCACTAAATTTCTCAAACCATGCTCGAGGAGACTGCTTGAGACCATAAATGGATTTCTTCAAGCGATATACCAAATCAAACTCCCCCTGAGCAACAAACTCAGAAGGTTGCTCCATGAACACTTCCTCAGTCAAATCGCCATTTAAGAATGCATTCTTGATGTCAAGTTGATGCAACGGCCAACGAAATATGGCAGCCAAAGAGATGAACAAGCGAACAAAAGCGAGTTTGACAATGGGAGAAAAGGTTTTAGAATAATCAAAACCATATACCTGAGTGTAACCTTTGACAACTAAACGAGCCTTGAGTCGATCAATGGTGCCATCCGGATGAACTTTGACTATGTACACCCATTTACATCCAACTATTGTTTTGTCAGGCGGAAGCGAGACAAGACCCCAAGTACCATTTTGATGTAAAGGTAGCATTTCCTCTTCAATTGCAGTCGTCCAACTAGGGTAACGGAGAGCCTCTGTGATAGACTTAGGAATAGAAACAGATGATAGAGAAACAACAAAAAAAGGAATATGAAAGAGATAGACGTGCATACGAGACAAAATTAGAAATAGGATGTTGAGTACATGTGCGCTTACCCTTCCGAACAGCAATGGGTATGTCCAAGTCAGACACGAATTCATGAACTGGAGAAGAATCTGAAGACACAAAGACGATTGCCTCAACTGCGGGAACTACCTTCTGGCGACGAGTGTATACATGTAAAGGCAGTAAACGACGACTAGGTGGGACAAGTTCGAGAGTGGAAGGAGATGGTGTCGGGTCTGGGAGGCTTGGTAAAGGAAAGGTGACATCCAGATCATCCCGAGAGGATAAGTCAGAAAAATAAAGGGTGGACTCAAAGAAGGTGACATCTGCACAGATGAAAGAGCGACGTAAAGAAGGATTATAACACCGATAACCCTTTTGTGTGCGAAAATAACCAAGGAAGACACATTTTATGGCACGAGGATCTAACTTATCCTTGCCAAGAGTCAACTGGTGGACAAAACAGACACATCCAAAGATACGGGGAGGTAAAGCAAACCAGGGTGATCGGGGAAAAAGAATAGAATGAGGGACTTTGCCATTCAGGGTAGAAGATGGCATTATATTGATCAAGAAGCAAACTGTAAGAACCGCATCTGCCCAGAAGTGTTTGGGAACATTCATCTCAAACATTAGAATTCGAGCCACTTCTAGGAGATGTCGATTCTTACGCTCAGTGACTCCATTTTGCTGCGGTGTGTGAGGACAAGAAGACAGATGCAGTATACCAGACTGTGACATGAATGAAGTAAAGGGTTGAGAAAAATATTCTCGAGCATTGTCACTACGAAGAATACACACGGGCACATTAAATTGAGTTTTAATTTCAACACAAAAGGCAGAAAAAATGGAAAACAATTCAGAACGATCTTTTATTAAATAGAGCCATATAACCCGAGAGAAATCATCGACAAACGTGACAAAATAATGAAAGCCAAGTGTAGAGGAAATACGAGAAGAACCCCAAACGTCTGAATGAACTAAACTGAAAGAACTCGATGCGCGAAACTAAGCGGGGGAAGTAAATGAAGTGCGATGATGTTTTCCGAACTGATAAGACTCACAATCTAAAGAGGGCAAATGACATAAATTAGGAACAAGTACCTTTAGATTGGCAAGACAGGGATGACCTAGGCGACAATAAATTTGGTGGGCAGATGCAACGGCAGGGCAGACAGTGAGCGGGATAACAGGTGTCTCGACGTGATTGCAGAAGTAATAAAGGCCATTTTTCTCACGCCCTATGTCAATCGTCTTCTGTGTTTTCAAATCTTGGATAATGAAATAATCAAGAAAGAAGCAAACAGAACACTGAAGTTGTTGAGTAAGCTTACTAACTGATATTAAATTAAAAAGAAATGAGAAAATATACAACACAGAGGATAAAGAGAAAAATGGTGAAAGTTCCACAGTGCCAATAGCACGAACAGAGACTGTGAAACCATAAGCAACAGTAGCAAGGGACAATGAGGGAGATGACTGAATATGCGTAAATAGAGAAGATGTACCTGACATGTGATCGGTAGCAGCGGAGTCTATGATCCAAGGTATAGAAGTCAAAGGATGAAAAGAAAGAAATACAATAGGGTTACCTCGTTGAGCTAGCAAAGTAATGGGGGCAGATGTCTACTTGGACGACTTAAACTGGAGGAACTGAACATACTCATCATCAGAAATTGTCTTCGGAGTTGAAGAGTTGGATGCGGAAATGGGAGCAACTTGATTATTAGTTGCCACTTGAACATACTTAGGAGAACGACCAATTTTGTACCAACAAGTATCTTAGGTATGGTTTTCCTTACCACAAAATGAGCACCGACGATGTTGACTACGACAATGGCCACCTCGGTCACCCCGAAATTCATTACTACGACTTCCTTGGTCACCTCGTTTCCCTTGATCGGGAAGAACTTGTACAACTTTGGACCATTGTAAATGATTGGTCTCATTCAACTTGCAGGTTGTTAACGATTGGGGGGTAGCCATCGACATTAGTTCCCGCCAATACAACAACAAATACAAAACAACTTGTCAAGGGAAATAAACCAACAACACAAACAACTGTGAGGCTTAAATGAAGACCAGTATAAGCAAAACAATACTCACGAACATCCGGGACATTAGATTTGGTCCAAAATACTGTTGCAAAGCTGGAAAAACGAACGAACTCACGAACAAAACCATTAGGCGACTATAGGAGCTCAACAAAACGCAGCAGCTGGTAGCGGTGGCAACGGTATGCTTACTTCTCAAACGAACGGCGCTTCTCCTACCAAATCGACAACAACAACAACAGCCATGGACAATCCGAAGCAAAACCTGAACCAAATCATCAACTCAATACAGAAGCGAAGTCCCTGAGTCTGAAGACAGAGCAATCGACGGCCAGGGAAGGTCCGGCGAAGGTCGGTGAAGGTCTGGCTAGGGTCAACGAATGGTGACGAAGTGCTGATGATGGTCAGCGAGGTCTGTGAACTGCGTGCCAGGGTTGCGGTGACTGGGAGAGGTGGGATCGACGACGATAGCAGCTTGGAATGGCCTGGGCGACGGTCGGCGAGGCTCGGAATAGCTTGGGCGATGGCGGCGAGGTGCAAATCTGAGTATGTTGAGCGGCGGTGGCGAGGGTTTGTGGGCTGTTAGGGTTTCAACCTTTTTTTCCTTTTTTTTTTTTTTTTTTTTTTTTTTTTGTTTTCGTATGAACAGTAGGCAAAAAAGAGAAGAAGGGAGGAAAAAAAATGATTTGAACAGATCTATAAAATCAATCTCCCATAACCAGCTCTGGATATCATGTTAAAGTTAAAGGGTGATGAAAAGAACGAGAAGGCTTAATCCATTGTGGAGCCTATCCCTCTATTTATATAGAAAACGAAGAAATAATACAGCAAACCCTAAATCGTACTCGAAACCCTAAATAATACAGGAAAGACAGAAATACCCTTTTAACAGTTGCCATTGTACACAATAAGTGTAAAATCCGCAGAGGATTAAAACAAAACTTCTTGAGCTTCAAAAAATAACTAGTCATACAAATGTATTGCTCTTGCATGTTTTCCGTGAAGTGAACGTTCCTGCTGACTTTGTTAAACAAAACTTCTTGAGCTTCAAAAAATAACTAGTCATACAAATGTATTGCTCTTGCATGTTTTCCGTGAAGTGAACGTTGCTGCTGACTTTGTTTCCAACTGGGCTTGTGTTGTGAACAGTCAAAAGTGGTATGATTTGGCTTTAGTTCCCAGAAGACTTGGTGGAATTATTATATTAGATGTTACTGGTATAGGTTATTTTAGGCTGTAGTGATTCTCTCCATCTATTATTCATTATTCATTATACTTTTTCGGAGGTTAAGTCCCCCTCACTTTGTATTCTTTCTACCAGTCAGGTATATCCCACTGGCAACATAGTTTTGAATTTTAATAAAGTTTCCAGCACTCGGCCGAGGATGCCTTAAAAAAAAGGTTAAAATATGACTTTAGAAATAGGACATTCAGAAAAAGAAATGAGAAGTTGGAAACAGAAATAGGACAATGTGTAACAAAAAGTTCATAAAGGAAAATTTGGATCATTTTGAGGGAGTGATATATTGATGTACTAAAGACAGTAATGAAAATTACAAGAAGAAACGAAAAAAATAAGTGAAAATAGTTGTGTGGAAAACTTGCATGAAATAATTAACTGACAAAAATTAAAATAATGCCAGTCATTTACCCTATTGGAAAAGGCAAAAAAGAACAATGAAATGAACAGCTCTTTCTAAATAAATTGACCAAAAAGAATGAAAAAGATATGCACTCAAAAAGAAGTATACTGGTGTTTGATGCACCAAGTAGAAGAGAAATACAAAGAGAACAAATTCAGTTTTGAAAGGCAAAAAATGTTGGTAAAACTTAAAAACAGCAACTAAAAGTCAAAACAGGTTAAGACCGTGAAAGTTATATAATCTACTCGGAAGCAAAACAATGAAATGAACGGGACTCTTACTACAAAAAGATGTAATGAATAGCGCTGACCTGGCAATGTAATCAATCTCATGTCCAAGTTCAGCTTCTTCCTGAAGGGGCTCAATCCATGAGCTAACTAATGTCCGATATTTTCTGTTCAAAATCATGGCTCTTGATGGAATTTTCTGGTTGTCTCTCGCCATTGCTTCTAGAGCTTCTATCAACTCAACAATTCTACCTGATTCCAAAAGTGACAAACAGTTAATAACTCATTTAGTTAAGGCATATGAGAGCGACTGAAACCAAGAAGTATTGACAATGACCCAACTATTCGTTGGACTTCAACAAACTAAAAGCTTATGGAGGAAAGAGCACAAAATATACATTGACAAACTAGGTAAACATCCTCACGGTTACTTCCTGGAATGACAGCCAAAAAAAAAAGAAGGGAAAACACAAGAATATGTGGGTACAACATGATGAGTTACAACCGTAGGACTTAAACCAATCACCCTAATTACGGTTCGAGTAAGTAGGATATTGATATTGAGAGCAATACTAGACTCAACAACATGGCAGAATGTTTTGCATCAGAAGTGTACCTCGCTGGTATCAGCCTACATGGCGCACTGAGTACTGGAAATGAATATATAGGAGGCTTTAGCTTCAGGGGGAGATCTGTTGGAAGGTTGTAGGCTGTGGTGCTCAATATGATCAAGCCTTAAGATGATGGACTGCATAGTCAGACTACAAAAATCTAAGTATGGGTGCACCTTCATGATATGGTTAGGCCTTCCCTGAATGAATAGGTGACATTTCGGATGAGGAGATTGTATAAGGAAATCTTGAAGAGATTGCACAGCTGAAGCTTAAAATTTACCAGACAGATTCAGCAAGAGGTGTCCTTGGTAAGTAATTTTTGGAACACACGCATTCACATGAAAATATCAGTTTCTTATGTGGAGAACTTATAACAATTGTGTGCCTATTGATAATGTTGTTCGGTCTAGAGGAATCACTTTAGTTTCCAAATGTTTTTTGTCGTTCAGATAACCCTCCAAGTCCAACTGAGTCCCTCAGTCATATGTTGTTGGGGATATTGCTAGGAAGGTTTCGGAATGTCATGCACTCAAATTGTTTAAACCATGCACTTCCACTTTAATTTGTGAGTTTGATTAGCAACTGGTCGGCTGGTGCTTCTAAGTCTCATCTTGACAAGTGCTTACATCATGTTGTTGTTGTTGTTGTTACTTGTTCAGACATTTAGAAAAAAAGATGCAGATGGTTGTTTAATGGAATTCGGCCTCAAGTTCCTTATATTATTCGTAGTGTACTCATTGCTGTTCATAGTATGCTTAATGCTCAGTTTCCATCTTTTGGTACAATTAATGACAAGTTGCTTATGAACATTTTCGGGTTAAAAGTCTTGTACACGGACAAAGAAGCAACCTTTGGTGATTAAATGGCCAACCCACACCCCACCCCACCCAACCCATTTTTTTCTGTGGTTGCTTATTACCAAATGTGCTTTTAGGAATAATCCTTGATGTGCAGGGGGTGGTGGGCTGATCAAAGATCATACTGATAAGTTGTTGTATGGTTTAGCTACTCCTTTTTCGATTTGTTCTGATGTGTAGGCTGAGGTGTATGCATTACCTTTTGGTTTATCTTGGTGTGTTTAGAAAAGGCTGCAAAACATTGTTGTGTAGGGGGACTCTTCAAAACTTGTAGACATGATTGGTAAAGAAGAGCAAAATTCCTGCGCGGTTGTGGTCTATTTTGAATTGGATTTGAGGCACTCAAAAAGGTTGAATTTACTTTTGTGCATATATACAGAGAACTCCATTTCATTGCAGATTTCTTGGCAAACTGGGCATGACCATGGGGCGATTGAATTTTTTGATTGGGATTCTCTTCCTCATACTCTTCCTCATAAGCTTAAAGAGCTTTTCAAGCTTGATTCTTCGGGAATATTTGTTAATTGAAGTGATGTTTTATGGATCATAGTTTACTGGTCGGGTTACTGTTTTGTTGGTTAATTTGATGTTGGTTAATTTGATTTATTGGTTTTGAGGGACAAGGTTTGTTTTTTTTCTGATGATTGATAAAGATTCCCTCAATGCATCCAGGTTTCCTTGGGGGAAAAGAAACAAGCATACGAAACCAATACAACAAACAATAACTATTGACGAGTCATAACAACTATCCTTGAAGCGTGCTATCAGTAAAAGTCTACAAGGAATGGTTCAATACTTCAATTCCACCACACCAGTACTAACAATATCCATACAAAACACATATTGAACCAGCCTGTGCTCTTACAATCTTGAAAATGGGAAGATTAGAAAGAGGGCAGCGGATAAAGGATCCCATTAACTTGAACCTCAAGCAGACTGAATATACGCATGAGGTTGACCATTAATTAATACAAAAAACTTGGTGGAAGAAATGCATCTCCAAACCATGTATATAAAAAGTTCATAGAACCCAAATTGTCCAAGCTCTTTAAAGAGACACAACCATTTTAACCTATCATATGCTTTACCATATCTAGTTTGATAATTACATTACCCCCCAGATTAGTATGATGAATCCTGTCAACCATTTCTTGGGCAAATAGAATATTGGTATTTATATCCCTTCACTTACAGAAGCACTCTACTCGTTAGAAATAAGCTTACGCAAGAAAGGAGCTAATCTATTAGTATTACTTTTGTTATAATCTTGTAAATGAAATCACGACTAATGGGTCTCATATCAGAATAAGTGGATGTAGAGGTTATCTTTGGTAGCAGAACAATGAGAGTACTAGAAAATACAGGAGGAAGCATCTCACATTAAAAAAATGCTCCGACATCATTACGGAGATTCAGCTTAATAATACCCCAACTGCTTTTAAAGAAATGGGTCTCATATCAGAATAAGTGGATGTAGAGGCTATCTTTGGTAGCACAACAATGAGAGCACTGGAAAAATACAGGAGGAAGCATCTCACATTAAAAAAAAATGCTCTGACATCATTAAGGAGATTCAGCTTAATAATACCCCAACCGCTTTTAAAGAAATGGGTCTCATATCAGAATAAGTGGATGTAGAGGTTATCTTTGGTAGCAAAACAATGAGAGCACTGGAAAAATACAGGAGGAAGCATCTCACATTAAAAAAAATGCTCTGACATCATTAAGGAGATTCAGCTTAATAATACCCCAACTGCTTTTAAAGAAATACCCACTAAACCCATCTGGGCCGGGTGCACTATCAGAGCCATAGCTATTCTTTAGTCTTCACTTCATCCATATCTTGAACCTTATCCAGCTGCTTATTGCTTGTCGTCTCTCTGAAATTGCGTGTGGAATAACTATCAGAGCACCTCACCAGGAACAGTAGAATATGCTTCACCATAGAGGCCTTCGATCCTACTTCTTTAGCCGAGCTGTTTTTTAAGCCATCCAGGATGTTCCGGCAGGCAACCGGTGTTACAAAACCACTTAAAAAATCTTTCCGGAAAATTGGGCTGTGAAACAAACCTTTTCTCTCAATTGAAGATAGTTATGATGCGGTACAGTATTGAAACTACTATTTTTGTTGATCCAATATATCCTGATTTTGATCCTGCTTATTTCGCCGATCCGGGATATACACTTCCAATATTGTGTATTTTACTTATGCTAAAAAATATGATAGTAGTTTCTCTCATTGTTGTTAACATCTCCATCCGTGGAGATGACGATAACCTGTAGGGTGAGGGTGAGGATGAGGGAAAGTTTACTGATCCTGATGGCACCATCTTAACTTCAGCTTGCCTCCTTGGTTCTAGATTTATCAATCAAAGTGGTTGTTGATGGCTTGAAGGGGTGCTCGACAGGTGCCTTGCTCTACACTAATTTTCTTAATGACTTCGCCACCATAAAGATAGAGGCTTTTGTTCCACTAAAAGCTGCTGGACTTAGAAGCATGAACCATATCAGTTCAACCAACACAATTCTTTGACTTGGAAGACAAAAACTCCATTGAACATCCATGAAGCGTAACCCATATCAGTTCAACCAACACAATTCTTTGACTTGGAAGACGAAAGATACATCGGACATCCATGCTAATTGTTGAAATAAATAGGTTCAATAAAAAAGCGATGGCTTGACTTCAGTGGTCAAACACTCCCTCTATTTATAATAAAAGAATAATAGTACATGGAAATTCTAATAGAAAGACAAAGACCAACATATCCTCCAACACTCCCCTTCAAGCTGGAACATATATGTAATATGCTCCATGTTTGTTACAGATATATTTAATTCAAGAACCCCTAAGTGTTTCACTAAATAAATCTCTTACTGACCAACAGAATTATTGTGTCAAGTGTGGACCAATTTCTGCAGTAACTTCTCCCGAATGAAGTGAATCAACCTCAATGTACTTCATTTGCTCATGAAAGATTGAAGTCGTTGCTATATAGATTGTTGCCTAATTATCACAAACTAAGTTCATAGGACGAGAATGCTCAAAGCCAAGTTCCTCTAGTAGATGTTTCAACAAGATCAATTCACATGTAGTATGTGCCATAACTCCACACTCAGACTCTGAACTTGACCGAGTAACTACAGTGTGTTTCTTGCTTTTCGAAGACGCTACATTACTTAAAACAACACAAGATCAATTCACATGTAGTATGTGCCATAACTCCACACTCAGACTCTGAACTTGACCGAGTAACTACAGTGTGTTTCTTGCTTTTCGAAGACGCTACATTACTTAAAACAAATACACCGTAACAGAAAGTGGATCTTCTATCTGATGGAGATCCAGCCCCATCAACGTCAGTATATCCTTCTACATGATGGTGACCTTGATTCAGACACAACAGGCCGCACCCAGGTGCATCTTTCAAGTATCTAAGAATGTAAACAATTGTCTCCCAATGACTGGTCCATGAACGGTCTAAGAACTAATTGATAAAACTCAAAGCAAATGCAATGAAGGGTCAAGTAACCTTCAAGTACTTCAATTTCCATCCAACCGTCTATATTGTCCTAATTTCATAAATAATTCTCGATGATCAGGATCCATAGGTGAGTCAACTGGTTTGTATATGATGAAGTAACAAGAGAATAGAAAAGGAGGACAAGGCTAAACCATTATGTTAGTATCTCCCTCTATTTATAATATAACCAAGAGTACACTATATAAAACACTAAGCAATGTGGGACATAAACACCTTTCAACACTCCCCCTCAAGCTAGAGCATATTTATTATACACTCCTATGTTGTTACAAATATATTTTATCCTTGAGCCCCCTAATCATTTAGTAAATAAGTCAACTAATTAATTAACGGAATTTACATGTCTGGTTTTAATCAACTTCTATAACAAATTTTCCCGTATGAGGTGACAATTAACTTCAATATGTTTCGTTCTCTCATGGAAGGCTGAATTAGAGGCAATATGAAGTGTTACTTGATTATCACAAAGTAGGTCCATCGATAAAGAACGCTCAAATTCAATTTCTTCACAGATGCTTCAATCAGGTTAGCTCACAAGTGGTGTGGGTCATGCTCTGTACTCCGATTTGGCACTTAACCGAGCCACAACCGTCTGCTTTTTAACCTTCTAAGAGACAAGATTACTTCCAACAAACACATAATACCCCGTAGTTGATTTCCTATCTGAGAGATATAGACGAGTTTGCATCCGCATATCCCTTAATTTGAGTGTAACCAAAGTTTTGATATAGCAAACAACAACCAGGGGCACCTTTCAGATATATAAGAATACAAGAAATTGCATCCCCGTGACAAATCGTGGGATGATCCATGAACTGGCTGATGACAATAACAGCAAAAGAGATAACCATTCTCATATCAGTTGAGTAGTTCAACTTCCCAACTAACCATTTGTATTGGGCAGAATCTGTCGGTAGTACTCCCTGATCTGCTAACGGTTTTGTGTTGAATTCATAGACGAGTTAATCGGCTTAGCTCCTAACATTCCTATTTCGCTCAACAGATCAAGGACATATTTCATCTGAGAAAGGAAAATATCTCAATTCGATCGAGCCACCTCAATACCTAAGAAATACTTTACATCACCGAAATCTTTGGTTTGAAACTTACTATGCAAAAACTGCTTGAATTCTTGAATACCACTATGGTCGTCTCTAGTATTCACGACGTCATCCACATACACAATCAACAATATACTCCCGATTGTACTCTGCCTGTAAACAGTGAATGATCGACTCCATAATGTAGAAGACCAAAATCGGTAAGGACGTCAATGAATCTCACATACCACACTCAAAGAGACTGCTTGAGACCGTAAATGAATTTCTTTCAGCGACAAACCAAACTAGACTCCCTCTGAGCAACAAACCTAGGAGGTTGCTCCATGTAAACTTCCTCAATCAAATCACCATTCAAGAAGGCATTCTTGATGTCAAGCTGATACAACGGCCTACGAAAGGTGACAACAAGAGAGATGAACAAACGAACATACGCTAGCTTGCACCTATTCGCCAATTCATCTCTCTGGAAACTACATTTCGTCTGCCGTTAAATTAGTTAGACATCAGGAATGCATTTCTAAATGACGATTTACTTGAAAAGATCTATATCGCACAACCTCCAGAGCTTCTCGCTCGGAGGGAGTCAGGATTGGTATGTCAGTTGAAGAAATTGATTTATGGTCTCTAGCAGTTTTCCCGAGCATGGTTTGAGAGATTTAGTGACGTGGTTATTGACTTTGGTCTTCAATGATTCATAGTCAATCATACAGTGTTCTATAGAAATAGTACCACGGAAGAGTATTATTAATTGTGTATGTTGATGTCATCGTAATTACTGGAGACGACCACAACGGTATTGAAGCACTCAAACAGTTTCTGGAGAGTAAATCTCAAACTAAGGACTTTGGACAATTGAAATATTTCTTGGGTACAGAAGTTGCTCAATCAAGTCAATGTATATACCTTTCTCAGAGGAAATTTGTCATTCACTTGTTGAGCAAGACATGGATTTTGGGGTCCAAACAAGTAGACTTACCGATGGATCCAAACACAAAATTATAGGCAAACCAAGGAGAGTCATTGCCGGACTCAGGGCAGTATAGACGATAAGTTGGGAAACTCAATTATTTGACTGTTACCAGACCTTGCACTCAGTGTTATAAGTTAGTTTTTAGATCATCCAACAACGAGTCATTGGGAAGTTGTTGTCTGCATTCTTAGATATCTGAAAGGCGCACTAGGATGTGGTCTGATGTATAAGAATCATGGGCACACTCATATAGAGGGATACACAGATGCTGACTGGGCAGGATCACCTTCAGACAGGAAATCTACAACAGGCTACTGTGTATTTGTTGGAGGTAATCTTATCTCTTGGAATAGCAAGAAACAAAATATGGTAGATCGATCAAATGCCAAAACAAAGTATCGAGCAATGGCTCATGCCATATTTGGATTGATTTGGTTGAAACACATGCTAGAAGAATATGGGTTCGATCATTCTCCTCAAATGAATCTTGCGTGTGATAATCAAGCAGAAACCCATATAGCATCAACCCCAGTTTTTCATGAGCAAACAAAACACATTGGGGTTGATTGCCACTCCATTCAAGAGAAACTACTACAAAAATTGTTCCACACTTGACATGTTAACTATCTTGATTCGTTAGCTAATTTTCTCACTAAACCGATCGGGGGATCTCGGAATTATATTTGTAACAAGTTGAGAGCATAAAACATGTGTCCCAACTTAAGGGGGAGTGTTGGAGGGTATTTTAGTATTTATGTTTGTATTAGGGTTTCTCATATTGCTTAGAGTTTCTATATTGTTTAATTATTTATGTTATAAATAAAGAGAGAGGCTAACACAATGGTTAAGCTGTCTCATTAATTTCCTAGTCTCTTTTTGCTTCAACAGTGATATTTGAATGATTTAAATATAAAATCATGTAAACGCCACATCTTACATGTTGATGGGATACCCATGTTTAATTTCTAAAATTTAACAGGTTGTTGAAGTTTCAGGGATGCTGAAAGAGCAAAAGAAATTTTGTGGTACGTTGAAAATATTGCACATGCTTGAAAATAGCTTAAAATACATTATGCAAGAGAAAAAGTCAAGACAAGCAAGTCATGCGAATGGCCAGAAGAAATGTCCAGGAGATATAGACCCCGGACTGGAACCATTCCAACGGTTAAATAGGGCGTCTGAATGATGGAGCCCTTGCCAGTTATCCACCCAGACGGTCGCATGTAGACAGCTAAGACAAGACATTGCCATGGATGTACGTCTGTTTTTCGAGAGCTTTTCAAATTTTTAAATCTTTTGATTCCTTCGACTTGGACTACGTTTAAAATACCTAGGGCATGGAGAACAACTACTTTGCAACGCCCACATAAATCAAGGTCGGTGATTTCAATTTATATAATGATACCTTGATTTACTTGCTACTTCCTGAAAATCTCTATTGTTTACTCCATCTTCTTTTGAATTTGTTCTCCTCACATGGATTCACCTTTTAGAATTTTGGGTGAGGGAGGAGAGATTCTGTGATATTTATTCTTGATCTATTTTTCTCCTTCCATCAAGAGCATCATCTATTGTGTTTAAAGCAGACGATTGCTTCAGAGTTTTAGAATGGAATACAATTATCTTAAAAAATATCTATGTTTATCCAATTTTTGTTTAAGAATTTTATTCCAAATTGATCGTTAATGATTTTGGAGACTGTCTTTCTTATCTTAGAGGCAAAATCATTAAGATCTCTCCTCAAATCATTTCTTCCATTCTGAAGATTTCGATTGTTGAATACCTGATATATTTGTTTGGAAGATTGATTCCCCTATATTTTCCAGATAGATCTACAGTTCAGAGCTTTAATCATGGTGATGATTCGTGCAAATTTGACCTCCATTCCATTAAAGAATCTTAAACCCCGGTTTTCAGATGTTAACTCGCATTTGGGATGCATAGATTCTTACTCATGATTAGAGTCAGGAGAACTTTGTTTTGCTCGCCTAAATTTTCTTTTCACTATCTAGGCAAAATTCAAGTTTGACTTAGGAACTACGATTTACTTTGAGATGCTGAAAGTATGTGGCCTATCGCTTTCTTTCTCTGGACTGCCTATGAATATCTAGTTAATCTTTTTGTCTGCTTTCAAGGTATTTGGTCAAAATGTGGTTTAATTTTCAGATGTCCTAATATTACTCTTCATACTATTCTGTCTTTCGTTGCATATCTAAAAAAGGCAAGTCTTGGGTGCTTTATCCAGTGTGATTGGAGCTTAACATTTTTTTCAAGTTGCTGAGAGGATTAAGACGAAGAAATTACTAATAACTAATTTAGTGACTGATTATCGCCTTTTGACCATTCCTTTTGTTTCCCTTTAAATTTGACATTATTTATTTCATTATTCAATGTTACTTATTAAGAAAATGTTAGTCTATTTTCATGCATTCTCTCTTGTACCCTTATTCTTTATCGTTATATCTATTAGGGGTCCTTTATCTATTTGGAACGAAAAAGAGAAAGAACTATTTGTTTTAACTTGAAAATCTTCATGCAGGAATAAGAGGGGAGCAAGATTAAAATGCATAAATTAAGTACAACTTGTTAAAGTAATGAGAAGGCTTACACATTGTGTTAACCTCTTCCTCTATTTATAATAGTAATTCAGGAACAATATAAGAAACCATAAACAATATTAGAAACCCTAAACAATACTGGAAATACATAAATACCCTTTTAACACTCCCCTCAAGCTGGAGTATATATATCGTATGCTCCTAATTTTTTACAAATATATTTTATCCTTGAGTCCCCTAACGGTTTAGTGAATAAATCAGCTAACTAATCGACTGACTTTACATACTTAGTCTCAATCTATTTTTACAATACTTTTTCTCGAATGAAGTGACAATCAACTTTAATGTGTTTTGTCCTCTCATAGAAAACTGGATTGGATGCAATGTGAAGTGTTGTTTGATTGTCACATACCAGATCCATCGGTAAAGAGTGTTCGAACCCAAATTCCTCAAACAAATGTTTCAACCAAGTTAACTCACAAGTGGTATGGGTCATCGCCCTATATTCTGATTCTGCACTTGACCGCGCTACAACTACCTGCTTTTTACTCTTCCAAGAAACGAGATTGCCTCCAATAAATACACAATAGTCTGTGGTGGACTTCCTATCCGAGGGAGATCCGGCCCAATCTGCATCTGTATATCCCTTAATTTGAGTGTGACCAAAGTTCTAATACAGCAAACCACACCCTGGAGAACCTTTCAGATACCGAAGAATACGAACCACTGCATCCCAATGATAAGTCGTGGGACGATCCAAGAACTGACTAATAACACTCACAACAAAAGAAATATTTGGTCCAGTAACTGTCAAGTAGTTCAACTTCCCAACTAACCGTCTGTATTGTGCTGAATCTGTCAGTGGTGCACTTTAATCTGCCAATGGTTTGCTGTTTGGATCCATAGGTGAATCAATCGGTTTCGTTCCTAGCATTCATGTTTCACTCAACAGATCAAGAACATATTTCCTCTGACATAGGTAAATACCTTGACTGGATCGAGCAACTTCAATCCCCAAGAAATACTTCGATTGACCCAAATCTTTAGTTTGAAATTTGTTGTGCAAAAACGTTTTTGAGTTCCTGAATACCCTGGTGGTCGTCCCTAGTAATCACGATGTCATCCACGTACACAATTAACAATATTCTCTCAACTTTATTGTGCCTATAGAATACAGAATGATCGACTCCACAACAACGAAGACCAAATTCAGTGACCACTTCACTGAATCTCTCAAACCATGCTCAAGGAGACTGTTTGAGGTCATAAATGGATTTCTTCAAGCGACATACCAAACTGGACTCCCCCTGAGCAACAAACCCAGGAGGTTGCTCTATGTATACTTCCTCAGTCAAATCGCCATTTAGGAATGCATTCTTGATATCAAGTTGATGCAACGGCCAACAAAAGGTGGCAGCCAAAGAAATGAACATGCGAACAGAAGCAAGTTTGGGAACCGGAGAAAAAGTCTCTGAATAATCAAGACCATATACCTGAGTGTAACCTTTGGCAACTAAATGAGCCTTGAGTCGATCAATGGTGTCATCCGGATGACCTTTGACTGTATACACCCATTTTCATTCAACTATTGTTTTGTCAAGCGGAAGCGAGACAAGATCCCAAGTACCATTTTGACGTAAGGCTAGCATTTCCTCTTCCATTGCGGTCGTCCAATCAGGGTGAGTAAGAGTTTCTGTGACAGACTATGGAATAGAAACAGAGGATAGAGAAGCAATAAAAGAAGAATATGAAAGAGATAGGTGTGCATACAAATCAAAATTATAAATAGGAAGCTAAGTACATGTACGTTTACCCTTCCGAACAGCAATGTGTATGTCCAAGTCAGACGCGGATGGATGAACTGGAGAAGAATCTGAAGACAAAGAGACGATTGGCTCAACGGCGGGAACTACCTTCTGGCGACGAGAGTATACATATAAAGGTGGTGAACAACGACTAGGTCGGACAGGTTCGGGAGCAGACGGAGATGGTGTCGGGTCTGGGAGGCTTGGTAAAGGAAGGGTGACATCCAGATCATCCCGAGATGATAGGCCAGAAAAGTAAGGGGTGGACTCAAAGAAAGTGACATCTGCACAGATGAAAGAGCGACGTAAAGAAGAACTATAACACCGATAACCCTTTTGTGTGCGAAAATAACCAAGGAAGACACATTTTATGGCACGAGTATCTAACTTATCCTTGCCAGAAGTCAAATGGTGGACAAAACAGACACATCCAAAGATACAGGGAGGTAAAACAAACTAGGGTGATCAGGGAAAGAGAATAGAATGAGGGACTTTGCCATTCAGGGTAGAAGACGGCATTCTATTGATGAATAAGCAAGCTATAAGAACTGCATCTGCCCAGAAGTGTTTGGGAACATTCATCTCAAACATCAGAGTTCAAGCCACTTCTAGGAGATGTTGATTCTTACGCTCAGCGACTCCATTTTGCTGTGCAGTGTGTGAGGACAAGAAGGCTGATGCAGTATACCAGGCTGCGACATGAATGAAGTAAAGGGTTGAGAAAAATATTCTCGAGCATTATCACTACGAAGTATACGCACAGGCACATTAAATTGAGTTTTAATTTCAGCACAGAAGGCAGGAAAATGGAGAACAATTCAGAAAAATCTTTCATTAGATAGAGCCATGTAACCCTGGAGAAATCATCGACAAATGTGACAAAATAACGAAAGCCTAATGTAGAAGCAATATGAGAAGAAGACCCCAAATGTCTGAATGAACTAAACAAAAGGGACTCGATGCTCGAAACTGAGCCGGGGAAGTAAATGAAGTATGATGATACTTTCCCAACTGACAAGACTCACAATCTAAGGAGGATAAATGACGTAAGGCAAGACAGGGATGACCCAGGCGCCAATGAATTTGGTGGGCAGAGGCAATGGCAGGACAGGCAGTGGACGGGATAACATGTATCTCGTCATGATTGTCGAAGTAATAAAGGTCATTTTTCTTACGCCCTATGCCATTCGTCTTCTGTGTTTTCAAATCTTAGATGATGACAGAATCAAGAAAGAAACAAACAAAACAATTAAGTTGTTGAGTAAGCTTACTCACTAATATCAAATTAAAAGCAAAAGAGGAAATATACAAAACAGAGGATAAAGAGCGTGAAAGTTCCACAGCGCCAATACCACGAACAGAGACGGTGGAACCATCAGCAACAGTACCAAGGGTCAAAGAGGGAGATGACTGAATATGTGTAAATAAAGAAGATGTACCTGACATGTGATCAGTGGCAGCAGAGTCTATGATCCAAGGTATAGAAGGGAAAAAATGAAAAGAAAGACATGCGGTAGGATTACCTCGTTGAGCTAACAAAGTAATGGAGGTAGATGTCTGCTTGGACGTCTTAAACTGGAGGAACTGAACATACTCATCATCAGAAATAGCCTTGGGAGTTGAAGAGTTGGATGACGAAACGAGAGCAAATTGATCAGAAGTTTTCGCATAAGTATACTGAAGAGAACGACCAACTCTGAACCAACAAGTATCTTGGGTATAATTTTTCTTGTCATAAAGTAAACACTGACAATGTTGACCACGACAATGGCCACCTCGAAATTCATTACTACTACTTCCTCGGTCACCTCGTTTCCCTTGATCAGTAGCGACAACTTGTACAACTTTGGACCATTGTAAGTAATTGGTCTCATTCAACTTGCAGGTTGTTAACGGTCGGGGGATAGCTGTCAACATTAATTCCTGCCAATACATCAACTAACAAACAACGTGGAAACAAACCGACACCACAAACAACTGTAGAGCTAGAACATGTAAAATCAGAACATTACTCACGAAAAGATGGACATTCTCACGAGCAAGAACCCTTGTGGTACTGCTGGATCAGAATCAGCTCCTCAACGTTACTATGTGTGAGAAAAGGTAACCAAGTTACGCCATAATACAGCTTATAACTTCCATCCGGTGAGTCCGGAAGGTCGTGAGTCTCAAGCCAGAGCAATCAACGGCCGGCGAAGGTCAGGCGAGGGTCGGCGAACGTCAGTGAAGCGCTAATGATGGTCAGTGAGGTTGAACAGTGGTTGGGGCAAATTAGATCTGCGAAACTACGGCTGGAGTCGCAAATCCAATCAGGCGACGGCCGGCGAAGCACCGGGGATGGTCAGCGAGCATCATGCTAGGGTTGTGGCACTGGGAAGGGCGGCGGCGGCAACAGTTGGGAGATGTGGGAACTGCTAGGGTTTAGAACTTCTTTTTTTTCTTTTTTCCTTTTTTTTCAATAGGGAAAATGAAAGAGGCAGAAAAAAAAAATGGTTTGAACAGATTTATAGAATCAATCTCCCATAACCTGCTCTAGATACTATATTAAAAGTAATGAGAAGGCTTACAAATTGTGTTAGTCTCTTCCTCTATTTATAATAGTAATTCAGAAACAATACAAGAAACCCTAAATAATATGGGAAACCCTAAACAATACTGAAAATACGTAAATACCCTTTTAACAGAACTGAAAAGATTTTTAAATGCTCTATTTTAGGGGGAGTTTATTGACTTTGAGAAATTCAATTTAATTTCTTGATTATTCTCTATTACAATTGTTATACACATACCACTGTGGATATAATACTCTCGATATTTTTGTGCAATTATGTGTTCGTTAAGTGTTTCAGATAACAGACTACCAAACTCAAGCCTGGATATTCATCGTCAAATCTAAATTATAAGAGTATGAAGAATTACTTGTAATCTAATCTATCACTTTTGGTAATTTTCTAGATAGATCAGATTATTTGTACTTAGGCTTTGCTTTGTTATTGAATTGCTAAAGGGTGATATTGTAAGGTCTCTGATCTTGGTGATTGGCTTAATTCGGTGACACATTGAGTTGTATTTGACCTTCCGAATGCATAATTCTAGTAGCCTTAGTAACTCTATTGACGAAAAATCAAGCCACCAATTGTCGTCGCCCTTAAAGAAGATCTTCAAGCATTTTGGCCAATCCCGGCGAGATAATGTTTATCATTACACACACTGAGTATGACTACCACAGTTGAACACGGTTAACAAAGCAAAAATAAAGTAATGATAGGTTTTCGAAAAATGGGCACAGTTGTGCATCTAGACGCCCTACATGTGTCCAGACAGTTCCTAGGCAGAACGACTAGCATCCGAATGGCTTGATCATCCGCTCGGACAATGTGTCTTGTGCTAGGCAACTGTTCGAATGACTGCATCCGAGATCCAGATGATCAATACGCCACTTCAATGTTTGTGCAGGATTCACTTTTAATTCCTTCCTTTTAAGAATTTTGGTTGATTTGGAAGACTAAGGCCTCGAAAATAATTTCTTTAAATAAATCCTAACCTCCCAAATCACAAATCACAAGTGATTTGTGATTTTATTTCGGAGAGTTTGGTTTTTAATTGAAAACATCTTCTAAGCCTTTTAGCAAAACAATCTCCTTGATTCAAATTTATACATTGAACTTCAAAGTATAATTAAATCAAGTGTTTGCAAATCACAATCTACCCGATCCTCAATCATATTGAAGGTTGCAGTTAATCTTCATTCTATCGGATTCATGAGACAAAGTTAAATAGTAAAATTCCAAGGTAAGGAGCTTGGAAGACGTCAAAGACATAACCGAGGGAGGAGTTTGGGAAGGCAAGTAGCGGGCGACAATTTGTACGAAAGAGGCAATACACTAAAGATTTCAAGGGAATCAATGTCGTGTAATACTAAAAGTAAATTGTTGTCTCGTTGTATCTACATTTGGTTTTACAAGTGGATTGGCACTGTCATGAAGCAGCGCCACAATACTTTAGAGCTTTCCATGTTAAATCTCCGTGTCACGCTTTTACGCTTCCGCACTATATTTGTTTCTGCGTAACTTTATTTTAAATTGCAATTGCCACTTGAATAATAACGGAAACAAGATTAAAATCAGAGAGAATAAAATTGGAATGTTATTAGTACTAGAGGGTGTCAAATTGATTTGCCTATTCACCGTAGGCTTATTTATTAAAAACAAAGATTTTTCAGCATGCATAATAGATAATTAGATATTAATTGCCTAGAGTTTCAACTTTCTACTGAATTTTGTCCTCCCTGTTTAGACTTTAGACTTCAATAGGGAAAGTAGAAATCTTTGCCAATTATAAGGAAAACTAACAATTATTTGGGAAATACGAGTAAGACAATGGCGTAAATTGCATTCATTCAATATGGCAACCTTATGATCAGCACAGCATAAGTTCGTGAAACATGAGACAATATTAGCTCACGTGATTGATCAGCTTCAAAACAAATAGACTCCTTTGCTCTAGTATTCCATTTCTTTTAGGAGATGGGAACCAAGTTCACCGCAATGTAGTAATTGGTGTTTTTCAGTATTGGCATGAAAACAGAAGCCGGTTATTTTGTTTTGGAAGATTGCTACCAACTTCCACCACCTACAACTTAGGCTGAAATTGGATTTTGATAACAATTTTCAGCCTTAAGCTAGGAAATAAAGAAATCAATTCAATTTCAATGAAAACAAACAGAGAGAGAGGGAGACATAAAAATATATATTAACAGATGTATATATTTCCATACCTTCTCTACATAAAGCTCTAAGATATAGAGAAAGTGGATCCCCATATTTTCCCTCGTTGTGTAGAAATGTTGTTCCCCCATCAATGTTCTTGAGGGCACGGAAATGCCGAATAGCTTCTTGTACTACACAATACTTGGTAAAGCACTCAACCAACAACCTGTATAAGTACAGCAAAGTGCAAGCCACTCAGCAAAACTTGGATAAACAAATATGTTGGCAAGGCAAAGCAAAGCAAGTAAGCCCTCCCTTACACTTCCAAAATTGTTCTAACATGTATTGCATTTATGGAATATTGACTAGTTGTATGTAAGATATGACAAAGTACCAAAAAGGCAGTATATCAAATAACAAGTTCTACAATCTAAAAGAATTAATCAGTCCACAAAGAATTTGACATCTACCAAATAGGATGCGATTACTAAGGCTCTATATGAGACTATGCTTCAAAATGAGAAAAATTATGGCTAACAAAGGTGCTTATTAAAGGTGTCACCCACTTTGAATAACCACAAATTATACAAAGGAGAATAAAACAATAGATTAACATGACTCATTCCTTGTTCCATCATTGCTGGTCCTTTCTGTTTAGGTTCCAAAGAAAACCCAAAAATAATTGTCAATCTATATAATAAATTAGGACAGTTCAGAAAAAGTACACATTTTAATTGCTAGGATTAGAGATTCGATGGTGGGCTAGTGGTAAGACCTACCCTTCCCAGGCCAGAGGTATGGGGATCGAATCTCATCGGGTGTGTGAGTTAAAAAAAAAAAAAAAAAAAAAATTGCTAGGATTAGTTTGAAAAAAATGAAGGGATCTAGATTCAATATTTGATTTTATTGAATACTAGCATCTCTCCCAATATTTTCACAAATTTAATATCTCTTACACTTATGTTTACCAGTAAAAAGTCAATATTTCTTAAATTTATTTTTGATAATTGTAAAATTCTCTCAATCTTAATGGTTACATATTTGCTGTATTTTGGGTTTCCAATCTTATAAACAAGTAAAATTATTTTTAAAATTTAATTTAAAATTTTACAAAATAAAAATCAAGACAAAATGCATGAAGTGTTTTTAAGGACGGGGAATTTATAGAATGCTTACAAGTCAAACGTCGACTCAGATGCATGGAAAAACACAATCAGGAACGTAAAGGCCATCAACAAAACGACCAATTACAAATGCTCTGCGTATGTTTTTATGCAAAGTAAGGATATTTGTAACCGTCCAACAAGGGAAATCCAATGCATAAACACTATGGAGACTCCAACTCCACTAGGAAATCAAGAGGGAGATGTTAACTGAAAGGGAGCAGGCCTTTTAACAGAAAGAAGCACATATACAAGAAGGAAAAGTTCAACGCACTTGACCCTTCATTTTAGTAGGAAAAAAGTTATGTTAGAAGGGTATTTTAGTCATTGTCTCCATAGATAGAATGGGCTTAAGCATAGAACCCATATTTTATTATAAATATAGAGAAATAAAGGATATAGGGAAAAGAAAAAGAGTATATTGATAATCCTTTTTTTCATACAGAATGAGCTTTATTCCCCTAATTATATAACCACAGGAACAGGCTAAATTAGGAAGAATATTATTGAACATAAACATAATATTTCAACACTCCCCTTCAAGGTGGGGCGAAAATGTTGATGAGGCCTAATTTGCTAATAGCTGACTGAAGGAAAGATGGTCCTGTAGACTTGGTGAACATATCAGCAGCCTATTCGGAAGATGGGACGAAGGCTGGTGTAATGATTCCCGATCGGACTTTCTCACGTAACAAAAGGGAAGGTGGTGTAGCAATATTTGAGCATTTGGACAGAACTCTGTTTAATGTGGATTGGAGCAGTTTATCCTAGACTTATTGGAGAAAGAAATTTCATTATTAACCACTAGCCGCAGGAGTCATTTCCATCTATTTTTCGTGATTTAAAAACCTTTCTTTCATGGAATCTAGATTCTTCTAAGACATCATTCTCGGGCACGGTGCAGGGTTTGGATGAAAAAAGAGAGATGCTTGCCGGCTCATGAGAAAAGAAAGTGTAGGTTTCAGAATGGAAGCGAAGAAAGAGGCTAGTCCTCACCGGCAAGCAAACTCATTTGTCAAGCTAGGAGCGCACTGACCTGGAAACACCCTAGTCGATCACACCCGTAGGACACTTTCCCTAACGCAAGATTTTAGATATCCACCTCGATGTGTTTCGTCTTTCATGAAGGACTGAGTTTGAGGTTAACATTATGACAGATTTGTAGTCACAGAACAGGCTAGATGAGTTTCTCACAGGAAGACCCAACTCAATCAAAAGGGAACGAAGTCAAAGAAGTTCACACATTCCTTGAGCCATAGCGCGATACTCAGCTTCAGCAGAAGATCGGGAGATGACAAATTGCTTCTTACTCTTCCACGAGATTAGGTGTCTTCCATTAAAGGTGCACAGGCCTGAGGTCGAACGTCTATCGTCCTTCGATCATGCATAATCAGCATCTGTAAAGCAGGAGAGTCCCTCCTGTGCCCCTATCATATAAAAGAGACCAAGACCGGAGCATGTTTTGAGGTACCAAAGGATATGGTAGACATCATCCAAGTGTGATGTACGTGGTGAGTGCATAAACTGGTTCACAACACTGACAGCATAAGTAAAATCTGACCTTATATTAGTCAAATAGATAAGGCAACCCACAAGTCGTTGATATACTAACAGATATGATAATAATTCTCCCGAATCTGTTGTTAACTTAAGGTTCAGATCCATGGGAGTAGAGGCGGGTCTACATCCAAGCATCCGAGTGTCCTGGAGAAGATCAAGGGCATATTTTCGCTGGGATAGAGAGTTATTTTTCCCAGACCAAGCAATCTCAGTACCGAGAAAGTAGCGAATAGGACCCAAATCCTTGATGTCAAAAGTCTATCCGAGATCCTTCTTTACCGGCTGAATGCCAGATGCGTCGTCTCCTGTGATAATAATATCATCCACATAGACTGAAATAATGATGCAATATCCCTAGTGTTCGCGACGGATGAAGCAAGTATGATCGGAGTGAGACACTGGGTAAACCCCATAGTGAGGATGGCTTCACTGAATCGACTGAACCATGCACGAGGAGACTGCTTAAGCCCATAAAGGGATTTTCGGAGTCAGCAGACTTTGCCCAAATACTCCCCCTGAGTCCGAAATCCCAGTGGAGGCTCCATATAGATAATCCCAGTCAGGTCACCATTAAGGAAGGCATTCTTGACATCCAACTGGTGCAGAGGCCAAGAATAGAATACAACCAACGAAACAAGGAGCCGAACAGTAGTCAACTTAGCAACCAGGGCAAAGGTGGCACCGAAGTCTTCGCCCCGGATTTGTGTGTAGCCCTTAGCAACAAGTCGTGCTTTATACTGATCAATCGATCCATCAGCCAGATATTTGACACTGAAGACCCACTTACAACCAAACGGCCGTTCACCAGTTTGAGTCCGGAGAAGATGTAGGCAGGGGATGTGAGACACGTGGATGACGAGAATAGACTAATGAGGGAGCGGGTGAGGGGTCAGGTGATGGTTGTGATGTGGGCAAGGCCAGGGTTTCGGTGGTTAAAGATGGTAAGGTAGGGTTTTGGGGCTGGTGGCAGTAGCAGCAGCGGCTAGGCGATGGTGGTTGGTGGATTCAGCAGCTTAGTGATGACAGCTTTAGGGTTTGGGTAGGAAAAAAAAAGTTGACTCGCGATACCATAAAGGATATAGGGAAAAGAAAATGAGTATATTGATAATCTTTTTTCATACAGAATGAGCCTTATTCCTCTAATTATATAGCCGTTGGAGCAGGCTAAATTAGGAAGAATATCATTGAAATAAATGGGCTAATAAAGCCCTACAATGAAAATACCAAAAATAGAAATTAACACATCAACATAATATTTCAACAAGAAACGTTGACACAAATTATCAGACCGTCTCATTCCTCTAATGCTCTCTTGATTACCACAAATAAAACAGGGTCATTTCTATTTCTCATATTGTTAAGACTTCTAATCCCAAAAGTTTAAAGTCGATCAGATATGAACCATAATTGTTGCCTGATAAAAAAATTCAAAAAGCTCCTAACAAACAAATTTGAAATATATCTATAAGATTCCATTAAAAGAATTCATCGAAACAAAAACAAAAAAATATACATTCTATAAGAATCCATAAGGTAGAATTAATTGTAATTAAATCCACAATTCCAAACATATGAAAAAAGAAAAAAAAAAAAAAAAAAAAAAAAAAAGGGAAAAATAATCAAACAAATACATTATAAAATTATCACAAAACAAAACAGACACCTTTAAACCTTTCACCATCTACATTTTTTGAAAATTAGATTCATATCCTGTCAAAACAACAGTCATCATCTTCATATGAAGGTCCAATTATTTTTTTCCACTGCAAAAGCTCCTCTAATTCTCTATTGACTTTCAAGAAAGAAACAACTATTGCTGCTCATTACGATTTCCTACTGGTAAGGTTCTTCCAACCTCTCTCTATATTTATAGTGAAAATGGAATCTAACTGAAGCTTACCCTCACTATGAAGACTTGGACTTGACTACAATAACCTATTGACGTAACTTCTCTCCTACACAAATAAAGGGTCAAGGGCATTGCACTTTACCTTCTTTTTTTTTTTTTTTGAGGAACCTCAGCGGAGAGAGGAGTGCTTTATTGATAAACGCAGAGAATACAAAAATCGGAAGGGGGGGGGGGGTGAGGCCTGACCTCTGAAAGACTGAAAAGAATCAAAAAACAACATAAAATAACCAAAATGCAAAAAATTCAATAATTAAAACATGGCTTAAGAAATTCCTTTGATTTTCCAAATGTTAGGGAATCGAAGGCTATCCAATCTTAAGCATCCACGAACAATTGTCGGACGTTATGAAACTTTCCCTCTATTTATAATAAAAAAGGGAAACAGTTAGAAACCCTAAACATAGAGGAATGATAGAAACACCCTTTAACACTCCTAGGGATGCCACAAAAACCGAACCAATGGGTAACCGCGAGAAACCGAACCAAATGGTTCAGTTTTAAAACCGACTAAATGGTTTGGTTGCAGTTTTGGTTTTGAAATTAACAACCGAAGCGGTTTAGATTTTGGTTTTGGGATAAAAATAGCGAAACCGAACCGCGAAACCGATATTTTAGATATATTTTTATTACATATACACCCTTATCTTTTTATATATATATTTACAGTTTAACCCTAATATATATATATATACATGCATGTTTTTTTTATTTATTTATACCTTCATCCCTCTTATATATACGTGTGTAAAGAGAAGAGACTTAGGGTTTCATTTCTTATTAGTGATTTCAAAGCCGTACCTCTATTCCTTTAATTATGGTTACTCATTAGAAACTTTAATTATGGTTACTAGTTAGAAACTTTAATTATGGTTATTTTGTGGTTTTGTTTTGTTTTTTAGAATTTATGTTTTATATTTAATTATGTTTTTATTTATATATAAAAAACAACGGTCCGCGGTTTTGGTATTGTTTTTGGTTTTTATAAAATTGAAAAAATTTAAATGGTTTCGTGATTTTGGTTTTGTATAAATTTAAATAGTTTGGTTTTAAAACCGTTAAAAAAAACCAACGGTTTTGGTTGATTTTGGTTTGATATATTTCTAATGGTTTTGGTTTTGGTTTTATATGAAACCGGACCGAAATCGAACCAGTGGCATCCCTAAACACTCCCCCCCCCCCCCCCTCCCCCCCTCCCCCAAAAAAAAAAAAAAAACCTGGAGCATATGGTTTATGCTCCTAACTTGTTACAAATGTATTTTATCATTGAACTCTAACGATTCAGTAAACAAATCTGCTAATTGATCATCAGAATTCACATGTCTAGTCTCAAACATCAATTTCCGCAAAGAGTTTATCTCATATGAAGTGGCAATAAACTTTAATATGTTTTTCTCTCGCATGAAAGGCTAGATTGGATGACATGTGAAGAACTACTTGACTATAACATACTATATCCATCACTGACAAATGCTCAAACTCAAATTCTTCCAACAAATGTTTCAACCAAGTTAGATCACAAGTGGTGTGAACCATGGCCTCGTATTCCAATTTTTAACTTGACCGGGCCACTAAAGTCAACTTTTTACTCTTCCAAGTGAAGATATTACATTAAATAAACACACAATACCCCAAGTAGACTAGACTCTCTATCGGAGGGTGATTCGGCCCAATCTGCATCTGTATATTATCTTACCGGAGTATGACAAAAATTCCAATATTGTTGACCACAATCAGGTGTTCTTTTCAGATATCTGGGATATAAACTACCGCATCCTAGTGACAAGTTGTGGGAGGAATATGATCAAAGAACTGGTTGTTAACACTGATTACAAAGGATATATCCGGTCACATCACAGTCTAGTAGTTCAACCTTTCGACTAACTTTGTCAGTGGTTCTCCCTAATTTACATCTACCAACAATTTCGTGATTGGATCCATAATTGGTTTAGCACCTAACAATCTTGTTTTGCTCAACAAATCAATAACATATTTTCCCTAAGAAAGGTAAATGCCTACCCAAAAAACACTTCAATAGACCAAAATCTTTAGTTTAAACTTTGAATTGTATGAATTCTTGAATACCACTGTGAATGCCTTCAGTTATAATGATATCATCCACATGCACAAACATTAACATTATTACAACAGTACTATGTCCGTAGAACACTGAATGATCGACTCAAACGTACAAAATATAAAACTTGGTGACCACGTCACAAAAATCTCCCAAACCATGCTCAATGAACTTGCTTGAGACCACACTGAAGACGAATGCAAAATTAAGAATCCCCCTCCTGCATTGCCAAAGAAAATTGATCCTAAGAAGTAAGCTCAAGAAGGAAAGAAGGATAAGGTGCAGGAACTTAAGGAGGTGCACAAGATGAGAGGCAAGGCTGTTTTGAAACTGACTGATGGAACCTTTTCAACCCTCCATGCGGTGGCAACTGGTGCTGCTAGAAATTCAGATAAAAATATGGAGTCAATTGAAGAAGGGGAGGGCTTCAAAGGAGGTGCACACTACTTATATACCGGTTAACCAAGACAAATGTAGGACTAGTGTTATCTATGACTCTGGCCACGGAAATTGGGATGGTAAGGACCTATACCATGGGAATGACAAGAGAAACAATTATTGGCAGCAGGTTCGTGCTTCAGTTATGGAGGCTGTTGTGGCTTGTAAGTTAGAAAATATGTCGCCAGTTGATCATATGCCAAAGCAGAGCAACATGCGGGGGGGATGGATGTGAAGCACCATCAATCAGTTATTGATCAACTTTGTTTCTCCCCAGAAGGCCTTACACACCTAAGGATCATCTGCACACTCACTGGGACTTTGCTATTGGCTTGTTGTCCAGAGCCGTTGGAGATGAAGATCATGACAATGGTAAGAAGAAACAAGTGTTTTCTCCTATTAAGACTGAGGAAGCAAGTAGAGATCAAACCCAAAAGACTCAATCCTCGGACGTTAAGTCTCTTAAATGGAATGTGAGGGGGTGATAGCAACGTGTCACGGACTTACTTTATTCAAAGTACCGTGCGGCACTTAGCCTTGATTCCAACCCCTTGGAAGAGCTAAGTAAGCCTTACTAAGAATTAACCAAGCAAATTTTAAGAAGAAAAAAAGCTAAAAAAGCACGTACGAGTAGGAGAGCAAGAGAGTTTGGGAGAATGTGTAGGCTTCGTATTGCTTTAGAACTTCATGAGAAGTAAATAAGCCCCCTCCCCTTATATAGGCCAAGGGACGGTCTAGATCGTTTTGATCCGACAGTTACAATTGATCATCTAGAATATTCTTACTCGATATTTATAAGGAATGTTCTAGACTAAGAATTGTGCGGAAAGCTATGGAAGATTATGGAGTGATTTGGAATGCTCAAGAATTTAGTACAACACTCCAGAATATTCTTGAAACTTTGGAGTCTCCAAGATAACCCTCTTCCCCTAGCTCTATATATACAAGTCTTGGATTTCATACTCAGCAAAAGATTACCAGAGTGGATTCCAAATAGTAAGGGACGTCACACTAGACCACCCCTAAAAGAAGGATTAAGAAGTTAAAAGAATATCATGTTCTTCCTTGTCTCATATGGGTTTCATAATTATAGGCAGTGTTTTAAGAGGTAGGGGCATTGGGCTGGACATTTTGACCTGTCCGGGGTGAGGTGTAAGCCCCGAGGGCATGGGGCGTAAGCCCATCGATATATGAATATTTGATATTTTAAAAAAATTTAAGAGGAAGGGGCATTGGGCTGGACGTTTTGACCTGTCCGAGGTGAGGCGTAAGCCCCGAGGGTATGGGGCTTAATCCCATCGATACAAGAATATTTGATATTTTAAAAATATTACATATAAATAGTTTAATTAAAATTCTATTTTCCATATGAGGCAATCTATTTAGAGACGCTATTAAATAATATTTTTTAGTTTGTTATCTATTATCTAGCAAGTAATAAAATGGTTTCTAAAACACAAGTTCGAAGAGTAGAATAAAATGGTTGAACCAGTGAGTAGGAGAGCTACGTCACTTGTGACCTTAAATTTGCAAGTAGTAGGCTTTGAATGTCTAAAGTAGTTGTATCCACCAGACGAAGATTTCAAATATGATTGGCAGCGATGTCTTGTAAAACAACCAACTAGAAGGATGCACATTCAGCATGACTTTTTGTTCTGAGGTAACCAACTATGTATTCCATGTAGTTTGTTGCATGATCAAATCGTGTATGAATTACAAAATGGAGACTTGAGGAGCTAGTTGAGCAGCGCTACTACTGACCACAACTAAAGAAATATGTTGGCAATCACACGAGACGATGTCAAGTTGTTAGGCCTCAAGTTCGATTCACCTATTCTAGAAAGAAGGGTAAGATGGGGAAGGGAAAATAGTGTTGTTTTGTTTGTTATGCTGTTATTCCATTCTGTTATTTTATTCTGTTTTAGATTCTGTTTAGAATTGGTTATGGTGAGAAGGATATAAGGAGAGGGATGAGATTGTAGAGGGTATCTGGGAATTTATTGTATTGAGCTCAGCTCTTTGGAGAGTTTCCAAGCCTCTCGAACGCTTGGTACACCATTGTAATCTCTCGGTTGTTGAATACAATTCCCTCACCATTGAAATCCACTCATAAAATTACTTAGTTACTGTATTGGTTTCTATCACAAGTATGTCAAGTAGCAAAAGGTCAATCCCGAAATACAAATATTTACATGTAGTTACCTATTTCCAACGCACCGTGAGAGTTTATATACGTGGATTTCGTGTTGGGTCTCCCGAGGCATTGATTTTGTGTTTGTAGTTATTAAAAGGTACTCTAAGATGGTGAATTTCATTGAACGCAAGTAGATCTCAGATGCAGCACATGTTGTGATTTCTACTTTTAGGGAAATGGTTCGCTTCATGGGTTCCAAAAAGTACTACTTCAGATCGTGACCCAAAGTTCCTCTTTCACTTTTGAAGGACTTCGTGGATGCAATTTGACACACCTTTAAACTATAGCAACACTAATCATCCACGAAAAGACGGCGGTGGTAAATCAGACCTTGGGAAATTTGATAAGCTAGATACACGAAGAGAATACATAGGGGCCTTAACCTTAGCCAAAGCTGAATTCACCATCAACAACATTGAAAATGGATCTACGGTGAAGTTATCATACATCCAAGTAAGGTAATTGGAATATAACACACGAAAATATTCCTAGATTGCTTTACACATATATCCAAATAAGTACACGTATCAACAATCTTATGCTCCATCGAATTCCACAACATCAATACAGTTTGCACATCAATTTGGATCCACTCATTGTACTTATCATCTCGTGTTGGGGCAGATTAGGTGAGATGACGATATTTCCCTTGTCCGATAATGGCAACTTCCACAGTTTTGGAGCAATTTAAATAGTTGGTTCTATTTAACTTGCGGGTTATTAAGGGTTAGGGTAAAACCGTCAACATTAGTGCCGTCCAATACAACAAATAACTATAACTAAACAAGAATGGACAAGGGAAACAAAAAAGCAAGAACAAGCCTAGAGCTTAAATAGGAGGCCTTTTTTTTTGGGTACTTACAGACTTGGGCTACGAGTGGAACAAAAGGGCATTGTTGCTGCCGTCGGAGATGGAGAAGAGCAAAGAAGGCCGACTATTATCTGAACTGCGACGACGAGGAGAGATCGGGCCTAAATCTCTTCTTGAACACAGCGTTGAAGGTTGATCTGGTCAGAAAAGCACTAATGAAGGAAGATTGGTGCTGAAAAAAATGGCAAAGAGCTGAACAGTTGCGGCAAGGAGCTGAATGGCAGCGGCGAAGCAAGAGAGGATCGGATTGGCATTGTAAAAGGCAGGGGTGTTAGGCAGGGCGTTTTGACCTGTCTAGGGCCAAGCGTAAGCCCTAGAGCGTGCAGCATAAGCCCGTAATACATGAATTTTAATATTTTAAAAATATTATATTTAATTAAAAAATACAAAAAAATAATTAAAAATGATATATATGAAAAATAAATATAGATAAAATCATAAGATAGCAAAAGTTATGAATCATAAATCATAAATAGTAATATGATTAAAATTATATTTTTCATATGAGGCCAACCTGTTTAAGGATGTTATTAAATATTATTTTTTATTTTGTTATCTATTCTCTAACAAGTAATAATCTTTCTTAAATTCTGGTCAAAGACTCCAAAATTTTCCTCTGTGAATATTAAAAAAGATTAGTTAGAGGAAACCGTTGCTCTATTTTCAAACAAAACATAAAAAAAAAAAATTAAAAAATAAAAAAAATGACTTGACCCTAGGTCTCCTATTTCTGTCGTCGTCAACCTCTGCTTCCACATCTAAATGATAACCTCCGCTACCCTAAACCTTTGCCATGCATGCCTTTGAGTTTTGGTACCAGCAAAGCAATGAAGACAAAGACAAACACACTGAACATGTGCAAAATCAAGTTTTGTCTCTCTTTATTTTTCAAGTGACGGAAACACAAGGTGTAGCCCCGTCGAACCCCGGGGCAATTTAGGCCATGTCTCTTGATGGGCCCCACAAATGCCTTTTACAACATTGGCAATAGCAAAGGGAGATCTATTCCGAAAAGCAGCAATGAAAGGTTGAACAAGAGAGATCTTGTTCGAAGATGCGGCGACGATGGCTGAACGGCGGCGGTGAAGTAAGAGATGATCGGAGCAAGTCTCCGGCGGTCAGGTCAGTGAGGAAGGATAGTGGCGACAAGTGCAGGACAAGAACTACAGTTTCAACCCTTTTTATCTGTATGGGAGGTGAAAGAAGGGAAAAAAATAATAAAATTAAAATATTGATTGAATTGAACTATGGGATTAGTGTCCCATAAGCTACTCTAATACCATGTTAAAGTAAGAAGAGAATACAAAGAGAATGAGACGGCTTGAATAATGTGTCAGCTTCTCCCTCTATTTATAATAGAAATAACGGAACAATACAGAAAGCCTAAACAATAGTAATGACAAAAATACCCTTTAACAGGGCCTTACTTTCAAAAACTCCTCATTCCTTGGTTTTTTAGAGAAATGGAAGCTACACAACGTCGACGAGCATCGCTTCCTTGGGATGATGTTCTCTGGCTTACTTGGGGAGAAAAAAAAATAATCATTTTGTTTTCTTTTTTAGGGCTTGCCTTTATGGCATCGATAGGTGTAATTTACCTATCTATTTTCAAACCAAACCTGTTAGTTTTCGAGTATGCTTATTACGTTTTATTATGTTTTAATACGTTTTATGTGTTTTTGTATGAATCAGGTGTGGGGGGTAAAAAGGAATGAAAACGGATCATAAACGATCAAATCGGATCAAGAACGATGGAAGACCGATGGAAAAACAAACAAAAAGGCAAAATTCAAAACCTGCAGCCCACCGCCGCAGCGGTCAAAATACAAAGAAGGGCCTAAACTCTCTGCAAATCCACCGCCGCAGCAGCGAAACAACAGAATGTCTCTGCTCCCACCGCTGCATCCACCGCCACGGCGGTGACCACTGCCGACATACCCACTGCCACGGCAGTCACTCTGCACAGATTTTAGATATTTTTTTAGATATTTTGTTCCCTATTTCCTTCCTCCTCTCCATTCGGCCGATAAGAACTCATATAGAGTTTAGATAGCTTAGAGAGAGTTTTGGGGTGTGCTCAACCAAATCCGAAGAAGAAGAACACAAAGTGAAAAAGGAGAAACAATCTTGGAGCAGTTTTAGCGGCGGATCTTCAGAATACGGCTAAGTTCCTTCGTTTCTTTCTTTATTTTCTTAACTTTGGTAGTTGGTTTGAGCATGTTTAGCTCGTTATTGTTGTATAAACGGTTATGGCCATGAGCTAAACTTGGATTATCTATGGAATTAATGTAATTTATGAAAATGTCGTTCGTTTGAGTTGTGTTTCTTTAACGATTGTTCTTCACTAATTTGATTGTGTTTACCGGTTTGTCATGTTTATATGCTTGTTTAGATATATTGAGAAATCGGGGTTTGACACTGGGAAGAGGTAACCCCGAATTCGGACTAGGGTTAAACACAACACGACGATCTAACGACCCAGGAGAGTGTTAGAAAGTGTGCAATCCATGACGTTGGGGCAAGACTCATGTGACTATGTGTTCTAAAAAACGCTAGAGGAGGACTTCGGCGTTAACGCGAAGTCACATATTCATTCACTTGTCACTCGGGAGAGGGAGTAAATGATTTTATGATACAAAGATTATCGGATAGGTCGAATACCGTTATTGATAACTAAACAAAACCATACACGTTTTTGTAAACGAAGTTAATCTCTAGATAATCTATTCCCCTAAACATCTCAATATGGTAATATAGTTTAATTAGTATAATTAGTATTTTAGTTTAGTTTAGTATATTTTATTAAAATCTACAATTTATGTCGCCTAAATAAAGTTAGGTTATGATAATTGCGGTACTCGACGATAATCTCAACCAATCCATATGGATACGACAACTCATACTCTTCCTATTATACTAAAACTTGACCCGTACACTTGCAGTGAAACTAGCGACGTATCTACGCGCTACAAGGCATAAATGCTGCCACTAAGATAGAAAATTGGAGACAGAAGAGGATTTCACTTACGCATAGGTTTTAACGTTAGGTTGCAAACGATTTTGGTCTTCAACCATCATGCCAAGCAACTCAGCAACATCTTGTACCCTGGGAGTCACACACAAACCCAGTAAGGGATCAAAAAAAAAGCCTTGCATTATGATGACAACAACAAACAGAAGGGCTGGTCTAAATGTACCGCCTATTTTACTGAATGTACGGCATTGTTTTTTTAAAAACATAAGTTACTTGCAAATTAAGAACAAAAAAAAGGCTTGCATTATGTCTCATGTTTCAATTACAAGTTAAACTCTCAGCAGGATCATACATCAACTACCACCACCGCGGGCGCGGGATCTGCAACAGCCCCTTTTTTCTCCCCCCTTCTTTTCTTACTACCCTTTCCTCCCCTCTCCACCTCCATCCATCGCCCTCCCCAGATTTCCGATATTTCTCTGTCCCCGCTGCCACCTTTATTCCCCCTTTCCCAACACCCCTAAACAAAAACCCAGTCCATCCCCCCTGTTCTCCCTCAGATCTGAGCTTATATATACCTATATGTATACATAATAGATATATACCAACCAATTTACTAAACAGGGACCGGAAAAACAAATCTAAAAGGTGAAGAAGAAAAACAAACGGAAGTACAGGGCCGTATATTTTATCACTAAACAGCACTACGCTGCCACCGCAAACGCCGTTCAAAACCATTTGCAGTGGCACCATAGTGCCATTCGGGGATAAAATGTTCAAACCTCTATTTTGTTTTGTTTTTAAATTTGATAGAATGCGTATGGATAGAGGCAGATAGGAGATTGATTTGAGTTGTTAATTGTGTGCGTGAAAGAAATGAGAGAAATAGGCGTGTGGGGCGGAAAAAGAGAGAGAGACAGAGACAAAGACGGTGAATAATTTAGAGTAGAGACAGATGAAAGAAAATGCAGAAAAAAATTAAGAAAAAAAAAAGTTGCAGGCTGCCGGCAATGGGTGGCGGAGGGTGGCAACCTGTGACACATCAACAGAAGGAAGAGGACAAGCGGCAGCAGCACAAGAAAAGAAGGAAAATGAGAAGAGGAGATGGGGGAACATGACCTGAATTTTAGGGTATTTCCGTCATTTAAAAACAATTTTTACTTAAAAAAAAGAAAAAGAAAAAAAAAAAGTGGCAGTAAATGTACAGAAAAAGTGGCGATACATATAAAATTTCCCACAATATTCATCCTGCAGCTAGAAGAACATTTTGAGGTTCACTTTGAGACTTAATAGATCAGTCCGCCTTGAATCCTTTAATTACTATATCATTTAGACCTTTGAAGATGGCCAAGGCAACGCACTTCAAGCCACTGAACTATATGTGCATGTAGAAGTATAATTGCAAAGGACTTGAAATAAAATGTTCAGAAACTGAGTACTCATATTGTTCAACAGAAGGGAAGCATATAAACAAATAGAAAACATGGCATATACCATGCAGCCAATGTTCAACTAAAGATAACATTTCCAAGCTCGAGAAACCTACAACCGTTGCATGAACCAAGTACAGCTACAGCTCATCAAAATATAGGTTCTCCCAAAGGAAAAACAGCAATCCCAAAGGAAAAACAGCAAACAAGCATTTTGAACATTTGTAAGTCAATGAATGCCAGGAAAGACAAACCACTGTTTGAGGTCCGAAGAGAAATGTCTTTTTGTTTGGATCAAAAGGCTCTTTTGAACTTTAATTTTTGGATTCTATACATGTTTTGATTCAAGTGCACTTTAAGGAAGACTTTCACCAATTGTCATTACATGGAACATGGTATGTTAAAGGGCAACCAATGCATGTATTTAAATAGTCACCAGATTTTAGTGCCAATCAGGAATCCTTTGTGGTTCCTATATGGTTGGGGTTGCCACTCACTTCAATAATAAGAGCCCCCAAATATCGATAGCTTCCGCCATTGGAAAACCAATGAAGATGGATGCAGCAAGTTCTGCTTTGTCTAGACCCCATATCTCCAACAAAAACAACATGAAATGTTTTGAAAAAGCAACTTTTTTTTCCATATTTTCTCCAGAATAAAAAACTTTTCTTAAAATCTGCCTATCTGAAAATATTCTTGAACCATAGTGTGGATTTCCACATATGATTTGCAGATTTCTTGGAAAATTTCGTGGATTTTTGATTGATTATCTATTTCCTAAATAAATATACATATATACATACATATATATGCCTTTTTTAACCCATTTCCCACCTCCCAACCCCCATAGGAATCCAATGCCGCTCCATCGACATGAACCCGTCAATTGACCTATCCCCCAAGTGAGGGTACAAGCTAAAGTGCTTGGATTCCTAAGTTGTTGGTTTGATCATCTTAAGCAAAATAACAAGTGCTGCCATTGTAAGATAAAAAACCAAACCCACACAGTCGAACTGTCCATACAAAAATATTCACCAATGAAACAAGCAAATTCCAACCAGTCATATGCAACAGGATTCACCTATCATAGGACTCCGCTCTTGTATATGCTTGGATCACCCAGTTATATGTCTCTGTGTCGGGTTTCATAAAATCTGTCATGCAAAGGACACAATAAGTTATGAAGAAAAAATAATTTAAAGTTGACCAGCACAAGATGATAAAAATTTATATAGCCTGAACAAACTTGAATCTAAATTTGCAAATGCAAGTAAACTTCAGCCGAGCTTTTCTAGACTTCTGATATTACATCAAGTTTGCCTCTTTTTACTAACAATGTCTCTGAGTCAATGATCAGTCAACCAAGCTTGCGCTCCATTTGGATGGAAGGGAGGAAAGTGGAGGGGGACAGGAGGTAAGAAGGATGACAAGTTTCCAGGGAGAGAAGGTGAAGGAAGGAGGAAGAAAAAGATAACTTGGGGAAGGAAGGGGAGGAGAAAAGGAAACAATTACACTGCCCAAATCCTCCCAATTGAGAAGGAATCCAAAGCATTTAGAAATGAATGAAAGTGAACCCCCCTCCCTCCACCAAACAAGGAGAAGGAAATCCTTCCCCTCCTCCCCTAAAAAAGGACAAGGACCCCAAAAAAATTTCAACCAGTTGATGACTTTTTGTATTTTTTATTATTACTATTTTTGTTTATTGTTTGATTTAAAAAGTTTTGTTAAAGTAAGAAGAGAATACGAAAAGAATGAGAAAGCTTAACGAGTGAGCTAGCATCTCCCTCTATTTATAATAGAAAACCGGAAACAATACAGGAAACCCTAAATAATACAAGAAAAACATAAATACCATTTTAACACTCCCCTCAAACTGAAGTATATATATTGTATGCTCCTTACTTGTTACGAATGTACTTTATCCTTAAGACCCTTAATTGTTTAGTAAATAATCGTTGCTTGATTAGCACATACCAGGTCCATCTGTGAAGAGTGTTTAAATCCAAGTTCTTCCAGCAAATATTTCAACCAAGTTAACTCACAAGTGGTATCGGTCATCACCCTATATTTCAATTCTACACTTGACTAGGCCAATATCTTCTACTTTTTACTCTTCCAAGAGAAGATTACCTCCAACAAACACACAATACTCTATAATAGACTTCTTATCCAAGGGTGATCTGGTCTAATTTGCATCTGTACAGCCCTTTATTTGAGTGTGACCAAAATTATAATATAGCAAACCACAACCAGGAGCACCTTTCATATATCGAAGAATGTGAATCATTGCATCCTAGTGACAATTCATGGGACAATCCTTGGTACTCTTTTATCTATATATTCATTTATAAATTGAACCAGAGCAAACCGAGAACCCAAAATACCATCTAAGCCTATCACATCCATACCGCAAACCAAGTATAGTGTCGTACCACAAAACTAAACTCTACCACAAACCTAAGTGAACCATTTTCCTAGTAACATTGGAAATGAACACCAATGCCTAGTGTGATACTACCGACACATGTTGCTAAGAAGGGAAACACTATTAAAAATGCAACTCCGAGATGACTAAATGAATCATTTTCCACAACTCTACTTTGTTTAGACGATATCCTCCATCACATCACGAGATAATATATCTTCTCTGACATGTTCCTACTTCTCCATATCAAATGCCATATCTTCTCATACTCTTCTTAGAGAAAGACTTACCTCTTTGTTTGAAAATAAGGAGAGTAAATTGTTCTGCGACTGTAGTTCTGAATTAAAAAGGTGAAACTGTGAAAGACCGATTGCATCAAATACTCCAAGAAGGCATACACACAGAAAATAAGACAGAAAAAGTGCACCGCGCATGCCTTCAATAGTGCAAGCCACCTATATGCCTTGAGAAAGTGCGCCATGTATGCCTTGAACAATGTGTGGCAACAAATTTGGAAGAATTAAGTTAAAAGGAAATCATTTATTTTTCTATTTCTTACTGAGTCAGTCATGGCTAGTAGATAGAGAAAGATAAAGTTATATAGATATATATGGTATTTATGTCATTTGTGTATTATTAGGGTTTCCTACATCATTTAGGGTTCATGTATTGTTTCCTAATTTCTATTATAAATAGGTAGAGAGGCTAACACAATTGTTAAGCCATCTCATTCTTTTTGTACCCTCTTTCTACTTTAACATGGTATCTAAAGAAGGTTACAAGATACTAATCCCATAAGTCTGTTTAACCATTAATTTTTAATTTTTTTCCCTCGTTCATTTTTCTTCACCCCATCTGTACGAAGAAAAAAAAAAAACTAAAACCCTAGCCGCCGCATCCCAATAGCCGGATCCTTGCCAATCCCGTCGCACTGCAGTTCAGGACGCCTCCGCTCGTCGCCGTTGCTGTTCCGAGCAGATCAATGCCAATTGGCCCTTCGTTGTTATCGTCATCCCTTCGTAGCCGTCACACCGTCTTGTTTCATCATTGTCAATTCTAGATCCCATTGTCGGTGCTTTCAACAACTTCCTGGCTTCATCGCAATCGTCATCAATCCTTGATCCTCGATCTCCGCCGCCATTTGTCCAACCAAGCTTCAATCGCCGTCGCTACCTTGGCAGTCAGTCACCACTAATCACGCGCTATCCAGCCTCTTTCATCATTTGATTTCTTTCTTCCCTTTTTTTTGTGTTTTCCTTGTTTCAAAAAAAAAAAATTGTTCAATGTCTTAAAATTTGATATTAGCCTTTATTTATCACTTGTTTTATTGGTTTATTGTATGGGGTCCTTGTTTTTTCATTTTTCCTTAATGTAATTGTTCACTTCAATTAGTTGTATTAGTGCGTATTGTCTCAATTGTTTATTTAGCAGTGCATTAATGTCAACTTTGTCACCACAAATTGTTGACCACTCGTAAGTCGAATGGGACCAATTACCTACAATGTTCTAAAGTTGTACGAGTTGCTATTACCGATCAAGGGAAACAAGGTTGTCGAGGAAGTTGTAGTAATGGCTTTCGGGGTGGCAGAGGTGATCATTATTGTGGCCAACATCATCGATGCTCATTTTGCGGCCGAAAAAATCATTCTCAAGATACTTGTTGGTACCTAGTAGGTCGTTCTCCAATGTATGCTCATGCGACTTTTAATCAAGTCGCTCCTATTCCATCATCCGACTCTTCAACTACCAAGGCAATTTATGATGATGGGTATTCTCACTTCCTCCAGTTTAAGGCATCCCAGCAGTCATCTACCTCTCTTAGTTCTCTAGCTCAACAAGGTAACCCTACTATATGTCTTTCCTTTCATCCTTCCACTTCTACACCTTGGGTTATATAGATTCCGTTGCCACTGACCACATGTCAAGTACCTCATCTTTGCTTACTAACCACATGTCTGGTACTTTTTCTTTGCTTGCATATATTCAATCTTCTCTCTTGTTGTACCCTGTTACTATCGTCGATGGTTCCCCCATCCCTGTTCAGGGCATTGGCACCGTGAAACTCTCACCCTCTCTTTTTACCCTCTCTTTTATCTTCCCTCTTTTCCTTTTAATTTGATGTCAGTCAGTAAGTTTACACAACAACTTAATTGTTTTGTTTCTTTCTTCCCTGATTATGTTATTATCCAGAATTTGAGAACACAAAAGACAATTGGCGTAGGGGAGGGGGTGAGAAAAATGGCCTTTTATTACTTTGACGATCCCGAAGAGGCATACGTTATCTCATCCACTATTTGTCCTGTTGTTGCATCTACCCATCAAATTCATTGTCGCCTAGATCATCCATGTCTTGCCAATCTCAATGTACGTGTTCCTAGTTTACGTCATTTGTCCTCCTTAGGTTGGGAGTCTTGTCAGTTGGAAAAGCATCATTGTACTTCATTTACTTCTCTAGCTCAGTTTCGAGCATTGAGTCCTTTTAGTTTAGTTCATTCAAACGTTTGGAGTCTTTCACGTATTGCCTCTACATTAGGCTTTCATTATTTCGTCACGTTTGTGGATTTTTTTACCATGGTGACATGGCTCTATTTAATGAAAGATCATTCCGAATTATTTCCTATTTTTTTTTGCCTCCTGTGCTGAAATTAAAACTCTATTTAATGTGCTCATGCGTATACTCCGCAATTATAATGCTCCAAAATATTTTTCTCAACCCTCTACGTCCTTCATGTCACAGTCTTGTATATTGCATCAATATTCTTGTCCTCACACACCACAGCAAAATGGGGTCGTTGAGCGTAGAAATCGACATCTTCTGGAAGTGGCTCGAACGTTGATATTTGAGATGAATGTTCCCGAATACTTCTGGGTCGATGCAGTTCTTACAGGTTGTTTTTTTCTCAATAGGATGTCATCTTCTACCCTAAAAGGCAAAGTCCCTCATTCTATTCTTTTTCCCGAATCACCCTAGTTTGCTTTACCTCGCCCTATCTTTGAATGTGTCTATTTTGTCTATCAGTTGACTCCCGGTAAGGATAAGTTAGATCCTCATACCATAAAATGTGTCTTCCTTGGTTATTCTCGCACACAAAGGGGCTATAGGTGTTATAATTCTTCTTTAAGTTACTCTTTCATTGGTGCAGATGTCGCCTTGTTTGAGTCGACTCCTTATTTTTATGTGTCCTACTCTTAGGACGATCTGAACATTACACGTCCTATGCCGAGTTTTCCCATCCCTACTTCAACTCCATCTGCTCCCGCACCTATCACACACAGTAGTCCCAAACCTCCTTTTACAAGTATACTCTAGCACCAAAAGATTGCTTCCACCATTACACCCGTCCTGGCATCCTCAGATCCTTCCCCAACACATCCATCCTCTTCTGATTTGGACATTAACTATCACTGTCCGAAAGGGTAAGCATTCATGTACTAATCATCCTATTTCTAATTCCATCCCATATGCACACTTATCTCCATCATACTATTCCTTTGTTGCTTCTTTGTCCTCGGTATCTATTCCTAAATTTGTTTCAGAGGCCCTCTCTCACCTTTGGTTGGATGACAGCAATGAAGAAGGAAATGCAAGATTTACATCAAAATAGTACTTAGGACCTCGTCTCGCTTTCCCATGGAAAAATGATAATTGGATGCAAAAAGGTGTACACAATTAAAGTTTTTCCCGATGGAACCAGTGATCGACTCAAGGCTCACTTAGTTGCAAAAGGTTACACTCAAACATATGATCTTAATTACTCTGAGAGGTTTTCTCCACGTATGCACACCAACAGGTCTTCAACTAACAGATATCTTCACCAAAGCTCTACCATGGACTAATTTTGAAGACTTAAATTCCAAGCAGGGAATGATTAATATCTACAACCCAGCTTGCGGGGGAGTGTGGAATTTGTCTTTATTAGTCCTGATTTTTAGGTGTTTACAGCTGTATATTATTTCAGTAAATATGGAGATTTGGGTAGATTGTTATCTGATTTAGCTTCCTAGTTTAGAGTATTTTCCTAGTTTAGGTAGAATCAAATCCTTTATTTTATGGCAGATTAGTTGTTTTTTTATGGTATATATTTTCTGGTATCAACATAAAGAGAGAATATAATTTTTTCTCTAATAAAGCGCGCACGCACACACATATGAAAGCCTTGGCTAAGGATTCAAACTCATATAGCACAATGGTAATGTAATCGCATGATAAGCCCAGGCATGAGTTCAATTCTGGCTAATGATCTTCGGAAATTGTTAATCATTGCTTGTCATTGAAGAAATGAGCAAACTTTCGGTTCACCGAAGACAGAACCAACTTTCATGTGGTCGAACTCTAGAAAAGATGAATATAAATCTAATTTAGGGTTATTTATATCAAATTTAGTTAAATAATTCAAATTTGGTTAAAACTAGTTAACACATAACCTGGAACAAATGATATGCAAGTGCTGAATGCAAGCCTCAATGCTAGTGAAACATCATACAAGTTACTCCAGATCTTTAGAGCACTAGGCAGCTAATTGCACAATCAGGTTACCGATTCCCAAATATTAAAATATATAAAAATAGAAATATTTTTAAGAGAATTTTCAAAAAATAGGAACACACACCTTCTCCATATTCCATATTCTCAAATGTTGCAAGCGCGATTTCAGGTATTCCACAAGTAGCCTATATCAAAAGAAAGAAGAGGGGGTTATCAGGATATTTTTATACATAAAGCATGTGAATGAAACTACAAAAAAAGGTTGTGATTATTCCCCGCAACTGGATGAAACGACAAAAATTCCCAAATAACTGCAAACTTAGTTGCTGGGCCAGTGTCAGTTCCTTTTAGACTGGTTCTCTTGAAAATGCCACTGAAATTAGAAAATTATTTCAAGCAACCAAGGGAACTTTTGAATGGAACATTTGAACAATCAGATGATCATATATCAGAGCCTTTCCTATGACATCCATAACTTATTCTGAACACAAGAACTGACCATTTAAACAATTAGATGATCATATAGCATTGCCTTTCCTATGAGATCCATAACTTATTATGAACACAAAAACTATCTCATTTTATCATCTACGTAACAATCTTTTGTAGCCCAAAGGGTTAACAGAATGACATGCCTCAATTAGGTCCCTGCTGCCAGGTTACCATTTCTCAATTCTAGTATTGTGCAAATATAGTACATTCTTTGTTAATTTTAGCTGCTTTCCCCGCAAGTGATCAATTTTATGCATCCAGAATAAAATAAATTGTAAGCCGTGTAAGTCTAAAAAACTTAAACTGACTTACCTGCACACTCAATAGACAATTGAAATGAAACGTAGTTGCCATCCTTCCAGCCGCCTCCATTTCATAGGCTATGGTTAGTGCATTTGAATGATCTCCGACTTTACAATCTTCTTCAATTAGTCGATCATACAGCTCATCAGTAGCTCTCAATCCACCCTCAGCACCTTTCAAGAACACTTTGTTGGCATCTTCTAGATGATTGCTTCTAACAAGCTCCTCTGACCCCAAGAACAGGACATAATTTCTCAAACTCCAGAACAATTAACAAAGAGAAAGAAGCACAATTAACTAGAAAAAATCTTGACTATTACTATACCAATAAGAACCAGCCAAGCTTGGCGAATGTCAAATTTTAGTTTCTCCATTGCTGCAAGGATTTCTAATCCACAGGTAGCACGGCCTTTGGAACCAAATAGACGAATCATTGCTACAAATGTCTCATGGAGAGGAAGAAGGCCTTCACTCAACTCCCTTCTCAAAGCATGCATCTGCAATGGGAAGCATTAACATGAGTAAACTCCCACACTATAGCATGAGGTTTCATTCAAACTTCCTCTAGCTATGGAATCATTCACTACGAGAAATATGATAATTACTGCTACTTCATGCTTGACCAAAAACCATGAAAACAACATATCCTTGTATAGCAGTCTAATCACTTCACTTCAAGCAGGAGGTTGATGGAATTCCAGTAACACTTCAACTGGATACCCTCGACTTGGAAAATTGATTTCCTCATTCTAGTTTTTACATTGCGAAAAAATTAACAAAAATAACATATAAATCAACATGAAATATCTAAAAAACACCCAAAACTATTCAAGTGTTTGTGCGTATTAAAATGTATAATAATAATCAAAATATATCAGATGTATATCAATATAGACACACACATGGAAGGAACCAGCAGAGTGGTTTTTCCCATGTCAAGCTGACATCTTGCAAACATAGCCGGCCAATCATTAAGGCCATAGTAGTCAAACCCAAACCGGATATTGACGCAGTCGAGGCAAGGGGTAAGGATCATTGGTTTAACCAGTGAGTCGATCGGTTAGAGGAGTTGAACTAAAATTAAAGTTTATTTATATGTACACATACTTGTATTATATCGATAATGATAAAAATCAAACTATATCAGATTTATATCAATATAGATACATAAATAGATGGAAAGCCAGCAGAGAGGTTCTTCCCATGTCAAGCAGACATATTGCACACATAGCCTGCTCAATCATTAAGGCAATAGTAATCAGACACAAACTGGATATTGACGCTGTTGAGGCAAAGGGTAAGGATCAGTGGTTTAACCGGTGGGTCAATCGGTTAGAGCAGTTGAACTTAAATAAAAAGTTACATAACATGCACATATATATATTTACTTGTATTATATCAATAATGATTACATATTATGGTTTGAATGGTGTATTCATAATATTTGGCCAGTTCATGTGGTTGATGTTGGATGACAAAGTGTTTGACGTAGAAATGAGCAGAATTCAGGCAAGATCCAGTGCTTTTGGATCCGGAAGGGAGCTGCTAGAGGAACCAGAAGAGAGCCAAGATCCAGCACTTTTAGGCAAGATCCAGCACTGTGTAGAAAAATGCATTGCGAAGAAGCAAACCGAGATGCTCAAGCAGAGAGAGGGGGACTCACGCTGCCAACCTACTCCCTGACACAAAGAGTCATCCTCTTCTGAAAGTAGACCCCGCCTCACGAGGAAGGCCGGTGAAGGAGTCAGGAAGACACCATCACAGCCACTGCCGATACTGAGGGTCAACCAACAGAAACTGGAGATCCCAGCTAGAGCCATTGCGGATGCGCACGCAGCACATGAATTAGGCATGAGCATCCAGTCGATCAACTCTTGCATTTCACCCTGATGATGGCCTTATACTCTAGAAACGACACATTGAAATGCCTAACATTTCCGTCCACCCTAGATGAAACGACGGGAAAATGGTTCCTTCTCATAGAAATAAAGACGATCAATAACTTGAATGATTCTCAGCATTGTTCGTGTTGCAGTTCACAAGTGGTAGGAAACAAGCCAAGGATGTGAGCAAGCTAAGGAGGATACCAAAGGCCGAATAAGAGTCACTTTGCCAGTACTTCCAAAGGTTCTGAACCAGCATGCTCAAAGTGAAAATCTAAATGATGCAATAGCGACAGTTGCATTTAAAGCCGGACTACCCCAGAGCTCGCCACTAAACTAGTCCATGATTAAAGAGATGCCCAAAGACCAAGGGAAGCTCATCCAAAAATGAAGCCGTCTGTGAAGATCAACGTAGAAATGCAAGTTTAGACAGTAGCACAACCCATCATGCACGCCACAATGACTGAGCCACAAGCATCTCACAAGCCACCTGGGCAGTGACAAGAGTCCCAGTGGGTAGCTCAGTTTGACCCACCTGAGCGTAGGAACCAACCACACCTTGTTAGATGATTTATCTACAACATTCATGTGTGGAAGAGTATACCACAAATCAAAGATAACCCATGGTTCAGAAGGCCACAGCCCGTGAGAAGCCAGGAAATAGTATGGTTGTATTCATTGAAATTGGGGATTTTTAGTTGTTTCATAGACTAGAACAAAAGAAAATAAGCACACGCAATGAAACATCCAAATTTAATGGAATATTTTCTAAATGAAACAGTAATCTATAGAACTTATTAACAATATATATGCCAGTTGCCCAAAAATAATTTTCAAATCTGAACTCTGAAGGTAACAAAATGTTACTTGTGACCAACTGCTACATCTGATCAGTTTATTATACATGTTATCAATAATCAATTGAAATGAAATGGAAGACAAACTCAAAAAAAAACTCTAATCAATAATTTTACTTCAGAAAAGCAAAAAAAAAAATGAAAAAAAAATTATTTAATTAGGATAAAAAAATATATTTATGCTAGTATGTTACATAAAAACAATTGCCAAATTACAATGTTACACCCCAATTCCTATGGAGCCCGCCCTATTTGTCTAAACTCGTACCCCTCAAACCCCAAAAAGAACATAAAAATGCAAATAGAAACATAGAAAATAAAGGAAATTTTAACGAACAGTGGCTAAGCAAATGCATTCATGTATCCCGCTATACAGATAAATTAACGAAATTTACCAGACAGACCACAATACACCCAATCCGGAACTCCGTGAAATTTAATCACAAAATTAAACAAATGCAAAGGAATGAGAGAGAGATCCATTACAGCGCCCTCATAATCGCCGTTGAGCGCGTGCGAGACAACTAAACCATGAAAGGACCGAGGCCCGGGGGTAAGCCCAGCGGCAATCATATCGTATATTACTTCAGAAACTCCAGGGGCGTCACGTTCACGAGCGCGCTCCATCAGCTCCTCCATGAACACCAGTCGCAGCCCTTTTTCGGCACTGGACGCCATAGCAACGATGTTCTCTTCATTCTGATTATGATTTTGTTGTCGTTGTTGTTTCTTTCTTCTAGTCCTTCTTTCCGGCGACGATACTGCTGATGCTAATACAACCGCATCCCGCCGAGTCGGAATAGGAAATGTGAAGTGTGAAATTCGGAAGGTGTGTATTGACGGGGGGTGCGCGTACGTTAATAAATTCGCCATTGTCAACTAGCTACAGCAAAGCTTGCAAATGGAGAATGAAGTGGATAAGGATTTCAGGTTCCGAGAAGAGGCAACAGAATCGGGGTTTAAGGAGGGAGTGTGGGTTTAAATGGTTCGGCAGTCGACGTTTGCTACGGCTGTTGTGTTTCCTTCTTTAATTTTAATTTTAATTTTTTTATTTTTTTTTTTTTTTAAATGGTTGAATTCTAAAATTTAGAGTTTTTTATTATTTAATTCTCATTAAAGAGACCATTGAGTAAAAAGACTTTTTCAACGGTTCACTCATAATTCAGACCATACAGTACAACCAATTAAGTTTTTGGTCCTTCGGTAAAATAAAATAGAACGTGAAAAGACATATATACCCATCTCTGTCATATTTACGTTAATTCTCTCTCATTTTATGTCTGATTCATAATCTTCACTCTCTCTCTCTAAACCTTACCCACGTTCGCTCTCTTTTTCTAAACTTTACCCACAACAATATCAGTAGGTTTCATAGATAGATTTATATATATACACACCCAGTGTTCTTCCATGGAAAAACCTTCATTAACAACAATCTAACCACTATCACCATTCTCTCTCTCTGCAATTTCTTAAAAGTTTTTAGAAATGGGTATTAGTTTTTGGCCATTTGTTTTGAGAAGTTGATGTCAAGCACTTCATTTGAAATGGAGATTTCACGTAAGGATTTTAATGTGGAGGTCTGCAGGTTGTGGGGTTTCACTCTCTCTCTCTCTCTAGTTTCTTTCTCTCTTCTTCCCCCTTTCTCTCTTGGACTTTTATCAGATCTGGGATTTCAGATCTGGAAGTTCAAGATTTGAGAATTTCAGCTCTGGAAGTTCCAGATCTGATAGGTGGTTCCGACAAAATCATTAACACCCAATGTCGCCACCGTTGTCGAAAATTGTAAGTTCCGGCAACTCCTCACTTCGTCGTTTTTGGGATCTGTGTTTATGTGTTAATTTTATGTTAATATTAATGTTTTTGCGTGATTTTTTCACATATTTTTCTAGACAATATTAAATATGTTAGCGTTAACACAAAGAGAAACAAAAAAAATATGCATTAACGTTAACATTAACGTATTTATAATCCAACTCATTTAACTTACTTGTGTTAACATTAACGCAATTACAACTCAACCCCATAACTAATTGTGTTAACGCAATTACAAAACAACACGTATAACTTACTTGCGTTAACGTTAACGTAATTACACTCCAGTCCAATAATTAATTGCGTTAATATTAACGTATTTATAATTTAACCCATTTAATTCACTTGCATTAACGGTAACATAATTACAATCCAAACTCCAATAACTAATTGTGTTAACGTTAACGCAATTATAAACCAGAATATATAACTTACTTGTGTTAACGTTACCGCAATTACACCTCAGTCCAATAATTAATTACGTTAACATTAACGTATTTATAATCCAACTCATTTAACTTATTTGTGTTAATATTAACACAATTACAACTCACACATGTAACTTAATTGCATTAACGTTAAAGCAATTACAATCACAACTTCAATAACTAATTGTATTAACGTTAACGCAATTACAAACCAGTACATGTAACTTATTTGCGTTAATGTTAACGCAATTACACTCCAGCCCAATAATTAATTGTGTTAATGTTAACGTATTTACAATTCAGCTCATTTAACTTATTTACGTTAACGTTAATACAATTACAACCCAACCCCATAATTAATTGTGTTAACGTTAACGCATTTACAATCCAATACATTTAACTTACTTAAGTCAATATTAATGCACACAAGATAAAGCATGCACTATTGTAATAAATGCATAATTACTGTAATAAATACAAAATTACTCTATGCTATAAGACAAAACATACACTATTTAACGTGAATATATGCAATGGGTATTGCTTGTGTGTTTTACGTTAACGTTAACATCTCTATTATCCAATTTTGTCTTGTTGCATAAGACAAATGGTAGAATTATAAATATTACTGAATAAAGTGACCCAAATCCAGGGTCTTTTTCCTGAAAAATTAGTGGGGTCTGAAAACTAAACTAACAATATCAGGGGGTCTGAATCCTAACTAGCATCTCTACAAATGACTAAAAAATAAAAACAAAAAAAAAAATGAGTTAAATATTCACTAGGTTACAAATTTTGAGATAATTCAAATAATAAAAAAATAAAGGGCATGCACCATTAACTCCCAAAATGCGGAAGAAATTACCGATTAAGTCTATCATCTTTTTTTTGCACCAATAATTTTTTTTGTCTTTTTCTGACCAAAATACCTCTCATGTGGATGTTGAATGTAACATTCAACACCTGTGGCTGTTGAATGTAACATCAATTGTTTTTATTTTATTTTATGATATTATCTTTTTCTGACCAAAATACCCCTTATGTGGATATTTAATGTAATATCAATTATTATTATTTAATTTTACGATATTACATTCAACACCTGTAGATGTTGAATGTAATATCAATTGTTCTCATGTTTTTATTGATCGTATTATACGTGGATGTTACATTCAACACCTGTGGATATTGAATATAATATCAATTGTTCTCATGTTTTTATTGATCATATTATGCGTGGATGTTACATTCAACACCTGTGGATGTTGAATGTAACATCAATTGTTCTCATATTTTTATTGATCGTATTATGCGTGGATATTACATTCAACACCTATGGATCTTGAATGTAACATCAATTGTTTTTTTTTTTTATGATGTTATATTCAACACATGAGGATATTGAATGTAATATCAATTGTTCTCATATTTTTATGGATCATATGATGTTATATTCAACATCTGTAGATGTTGAATGTTAACTGTTCTCTACAACAAATTGTAAATTACAGGGTGCAATGTGTAAATAGTCAAAATAAGGAAAATATGTTCTCCAGCTATCACGCACAAACAGTGGGACACACAACCTTTCTCTGCGGGTTGCACTCAATAAACTGCAAAATTGCAGGGTGTAAAATATAATTTAGACAATAACTTTTTTTGTAGTTGTTACATGATATACATGAATTACAAATTGTAAAGTACAAAAGTGTAATTTTATCAAACACATTTGAGTGCAACCTAACTGTCACCCATAAAGCTTGAAAATGTGCACGTTTGTTTCTTTGTGGCTTAGTGAAAGGCATGTTTGTCTAACTTTTCTCTTTCTCTCTCTCTCTACACAAAGTCACATAACACAAATCTCCCTTCCATTTCTGTCATTTCCAAATGATGGGAGATGTGACGAAGCTTGGCGATGGAGATGGGAACTTCGAAAATCGAAATTTCAAGTTTTCGTATGCAGATCCAATTCCATGAAACCAAACGTGACCTAAGAACTATCGAAAACAGTGGCCGGAGAGGATCGAAGACGACGAGCAATCGGAATGAAAAGAAGACGCAAATTACGAGAGGACATTTCGGTAATCTCATCCCTCGCCATTTTTAGAAACGGGAGTTTTTGGTGTAAGAAAGACCAGCAATGGGAGTAATCGGTGCAATAAAAATGAGTCGATGAGAGCAATCGGTAAAAGAAAAAGTTGATGGGAGTAACCAGTAAATAGTTTCGCATTTTGGGAGTAACCGGTAATTAAATAAAAGTAAAATTTAAAATATATAAAATATAATTTTACTCAATTGTTTTTAAAATAATAACGTCAAATTTTTAAATGGTTAAAAATAATGATATAAAAATTTTAAACATAATTTTTTTTTTCTAAATATTTCATCAATATAATCAATATATCTCATCTATTTATTCTCCTCAAATCAATCCAAATTAAAGGTAAAATATGTCAAGACTCTAAGGCCCCGTTTGGTAACCATTTACATTCCAGAAATTCCCATTCCATTCCCAGATTTTTAGGAATTCTGTTTGGGAATAGCGTTTGGTAATTTTTGTTTCTGTTTCTATTTCATTCCCATTTGAGAATTGTGCCCACTTTTTTCTTAAGAAATGAGAAACAAAAAAAAGTTGTTTCTCATTATTCTCATTCCATTCCCAAAACACATGGTCACTATTCACCTACTGGCCAACCACCGTCTGCCGCCGCCGCCGCCGCCGGCGGCCATCTTCGGCGACTGTCGCCGGTCACTTTCCCCCGCCGCCGCCGGTCACCGTCCGGCCGAAAATTTTCTGGCCACTTTTCGGCTGTCGCTGGCGACGGCGTCATTGCCTTCCGGCCGGCGTCGCCAGCGCCACCGTAGTCCAGTCATCGCCGGCGGCACCGCCGCCACCGCAGTCCAATCATCTCCGGCAGCACCGCCGCCACCGGTGCCGGAGCCGTCGCCGGTGCCACCGCCGTTAGGCCAAAACAGAAAAAAAAAAAAAAAAAAAAAAAAAGATTTTAGAATAAAATCGTTACCAAACACAATTCCCTTCCCAAAACAAAAAAAAAAAAATTATCGTTACAAAATGCGATTCTACTCTAAAAAAGAAAATAAAATTTCCATCCTATCCCATCTTATTTTCATTTCACTGTTGGTTGGAATGAAAACAGAAACTGTTAACAAACGCCACCTAAATTTTTATTATTTTTTCTTGGTTCGCTTCCCTCTCGAAGTTTTCCTCCCTATTGGGGGAAAACGATTTTTCATGTTTACTACACGTGGGGACTTATTTTTTCAAATACCGCACTTGCTTGAATTTCTATTTAAAATAGTGTCTTCAACATTGAAGATGCTATTTGGCAATACGCCTTCGTAAGTGAAGGCGCTATTTGCTGCAGTGTTTTATATGGTAAAGGCGCAATTTGAAATTGAGCCTGAGCCTTCACTTATGAAAATGCTACTTCCAATCACGTTTTCAAATAGTTAAAAGCGTTATCCAATGCAATGTTTTTTACCATAAATATGTTGACCATTTTTAGTTCTTTAGGACCGTTTGATAACCATTTTTATTCCAGAAATTCTCATTTTATTTTTAAATTTTTAAAAATTCTATTTGAGAATAATATTTGATAATTTTTGTTTCCATTTTTATTTCATTCCCATTTGAGAATTGTACCCACTTTTTTATTAAGAAATGATAAACAAAAAAAAATTATTTCTCATTATTTCCATTTCATTCCCAAAACACATGGTCATTGTTTACCTACCGGTCGACCACTGTCCGCCACCGGCCATCTTCGGCGACCGTCGCCGGTCACCGTTATGGCAGGAAATTTTTTGGCCACTTCCGGTCGTCGCCGGAGCCGGCGCCGAGGGGGCCATTGCCGTCCGCCGTCGCCGGCACCGGAGCCACCGCCGTCAGGCCAAAAAAAAAAACAAACAAACAAGATTTTAGGATAAAATCGTTACCAAACACAATTCTCTTCCCAAAACAAAAAAAAAAAAATTATGGTTACCAAACGCGATTCTACTCCCAAAAAGAAAAGAAAATTCTCATCTCATCCGATTTTATTCCCATTCCACTGCTGAAATGGAAACAGAAACGGTTACCAAACGCCACCTTAGTGTCTTATTTTCCAAATTTTTTGAGTCTTTTTTGTTCTTATCTACACGGTATTAATTTTTAAGTTATTTCATCATTTTTTTTTTCTAAAAGTAATAATGAGTCTTAAAAGTTTGATAAATTTTAAAATTTATTTTCACGATTGACCTTATAATATATTTAAAGATATTCATTTCAATCAAATTAGTAGAATAAATAAAAACATTGCAGTAACAATTTTTAATGAAAAAGGTAGATTAAAATTTAAGGCGCCAACAATTCAAGCAATTAGAAAAATAAAATAAAATAAAACATTAGAAAAATGAAAATACATAACCAAATAACAATTTTATCAAATCATTTATAATGAATAGCTCCATCTTTGTAATCGAACAATGTTAAATCATCCGTGTATCGTGAATCAATAAAATATTTTGTTATCTACTTGTTTGCATCAGGAGTGTTATGATGAGAATATATCAGTTGCACCAAGAGATCCATTGTTTGTTCCAATCGGCCCAATAACAAGGGCAAGGGCTAAACGATCCAAATAGGCATTTGATGGGTTAATTCAAGAGATTTGAACTAAATTTACAATTGTGAAACCCAAATTAGGCTCAAACGACAACCAGGGCCTAATCCATCTCATCAAGGCAAGCGAATGGGGTTAGGCGTGAGCTTAAATGGGCCTAGAGATGAGAGCCACGAATTTTCAGCTCATTTATTTTATTAATTAGTCTTTTAATTTTATTCTATGTCATTTATTGGTTGATTTGTAAGGCATTAATGTCAAGTAGTTCTTTCTTTGACTTTATCTTCCACATTTACTAAGAATTATTCTAGATATGTGGTAGCCTATTTTGATTTATTTATTTATTTGACTTTGTCTTCCACATTGTTAGAGATTCTCCTAAATATGTGACAGCTTATTTTGATAGAGTTATCTAGGGGTTTCTTGGCTGCCTATATAAGAGGCATTGTAGCTTTAAGAAACATAACTTGGATATTGATTAATATAATTAAGAAGATTTTTCTTTTTAAGTTCTTCAGAGAACTTTTCTGAACTTATCAAGATTTCTTGTGGCATTTAACCTCTATATCTTTGGTTCGTGATTCTTTATAATCACTGGGTCAAGATCATTTCTTATACATTTGGTTCGCGTTTCGTTCATAAACGTCGGGTCAAGGTAATCTATCTAAACTTTCATATTTTTATTTTGTTATAAATCTGACTTTAGTTCGATCATTTGCGAAGAAACCCTAATTTGGTTTCAAGTCTCACTAATCCTTGGTGAGATTCACATCATGTTACACTATTGAATCTTGTGAAGTTTTTGTTTCTTATGAATTCGCTTCTTCATTTATCTTATTTCTCGTTTCAATGTGCAACAAAATTTGTTGATATTATCCAATTTGTTTTTCAAATTTTGAGCGAGTGTATTTTTGTAATCTTGAGGTGATAGAGATGACATCTTACTTCATATAGATTTCTCTTTTCTATTACCATTGTACATCGTAAATTCTTTGCCTCTTCACTATTGTACCTATACATCTTGTGATAATAACAATTGACTCATCGAACAGTGTCTTTGAAAGGATAACCATGAACTAAAAAAGTTCATTTTTTGATGATAGGACTTACACATGGATAGCGCAGACAACTAGGGTTTCACATCTTATCTAGGTCATCCAGCCATACTAGTGGGCGTTTGGTTCATCTTTGCTTCAAATCATGACTTTTTCCCGAGGCATCTGAATGTCATACTATGTGCCCATTTCATTCGGGTACTTAGCATGGTCCGTTCTCTTTGAACCCTCCATAGTATTGATAAATCTTCATAGGTTCCTATGTTGAGGATAATCCTTATAGACAATCCTAGGTTCACTTATTTCAAGTAATAATCACAATTAAATAATATAAGGTATTTTCATATTATTCTTGAATTATATCAATGTTACCGTAGACTCTAAATATAAAGTTGAAATGTCTGAGCTCTTTAACATGATTAATAGACGGAGACCAAAGACAATTGGTAACTTGTATTATAAATTGTTTCTAGCTAGTATTGGATTGTTAAAACTAGTCTTCAATTATCTAGGTTAGTTTGTAGGGTTATTTTTCTCTTATGAGAATGGTGAGTTTCAAACTTTATTTTGGTATGAACAAATCGGTTAATATGTATCTAACACTACAAGATTCACTCAAACTTGTGCATGATATTTGTTAGATGCACCTAATATTAAACAGTTTACTCAAACTTGTGCATAAAAATTTGTAAGATATAACAATATTAAACGATTTCATTCTAAAAAACGTGAAATATACATTGTTTTTCTTAGTTTTTTTTTTTTTTTTTGTGAATAGTCATATTTACATGCAACTACTATTAATGATTTAGCGTTAAATTCGAGAGATACAGGTGGTTGTATTTTTTTTGCATAAAAATAGTTTCGTGTAACTAATATTACACAGGTGTTGTTATGCTTATGCGGTTTATTCTAAAAATGTGCATAATATAGTTACAAGTAATTTATAATTATTAATTTGTAACTAATTTTAGTTATATGTAATTAATAACTCTAATACAGAATCACTCGCCAAACGCTACGATGCATGAGCGCGCGAAACTAATACAGAATCAAAAACTAGTTTAAGGGGAATTCTAAATTTATATTTTAAATTGGACAAATAATAGATTATACCCTCTATTTATGACTAATTATAGATTATCCCTAATTATTATCTAATAAAAAAAATAGAATTTAAAGTAAAACTAAATTATCATAATTAAATTTAATTTAGGATCTAACACAATTAATTAATGGGTGTAAATTATTAAAAGTCAAACTTTTAAAATTAACATCACTTTAGACAACCCAAGGTGACCTGAAAATTTCTATCACCAAAACCGAATGCTACCAAACTTAAAAATGTTAACATAATAAAATAATCAACTCTTAATTACAGTAAATATTAAAACTTTTAATATATCATAATAATATGGATTTTTTTATTGTTTGGACCTTTTTTAGCTTTCTTTTTCCTCACTAATTCATTTTTTGAATTTTTTTATTTTTTAATTCTTTTGAAAAACAATCTAATAAAAAAATCCTTTTCAAAATTGAAAAAAAATAAATAGACAATTATACCCCTTATATATATACATGAAACCCTAAATTGGGAATTATCTCAGATCTACGGTCTATACCTCTCATCTTTCTCTCTGTCCCAATCTCTCTCTCTCTGTCATTCTCAATGTCCTATTATCTCTCTCTGTGTGTGTGAATCCAGCCTCCTACGGCGACTCTCGCAGGCTCCAACGGTGACTCGCAGCGGCTGTCTCCACCGGCGACGTATACTTCCACAGCGGCAGCTTTTACCGACGACGACCTAGTAACCGGTAAGTTCTTCGATTTTTCAGTTTCGTTTCAATTTTTCAACGTCGACGCTCAAACCAATTGCAAAATCCAACGGTGCCTCTCTCTCTCTGATCATGAGCTTGAATCCTATACCTAGGTCTTAGAAAAATCGATTTGGACGATAAGTCGCGTCTTGAAATCAGTTTTGGGTTGATCCAATTTAGGCGATGTATACTCCCGCAACCGCTTTTCCATTGGCTTCATCGTTCGATTTGCAGCTTAGATTCGAAGATCTGTTCGTTGGCTTAACATTTGAAGATCTGTTCGATTTGATTGTCACTCCTCGTTGATTTGCAGATTCGCGATTCGATTTGCCAACTATTTTTCTTGCCAAAGCTGCACCATTTAAGTTTGATTTTGATTTCTTTTTTTTGTTGATTTGTGTTTTGTCTATGAATATTTCATATGAATGCATATTTCTATGTGAATGTTCAGACAGTGTGTTCATGTAATTTTTGTTCATGTAGTGGTATTTTTTATTGATTTTATTTTTAGTTAATGAATATTCATATGAATGCATTTTTTATGTGAATGTTCAGGTAATGTGTTGATGGAATTTTATTTTTGCTCCATTTCTAGATCTGAAAAATTTCAGATCTGGAATTGGTTTGAATGTTCACATTTGCTTTGCTCTTGTTCTCAGATCTTTAGTTGAATGTTCTCAGATTTGGTTTCACTCAGATCTTTGGTTGAATGTTCTCAGATTTGGTTTCACTCAGATCTTTGGTTGGATGTTCTCAGATTTGATGAAAGTTTATATTGTTTCATATCTGTCAGATCTAAAAAATTTCAAATTTATGTGAATGTTTTGGTGAATCGTTCGTTTGATGCCGTGGTCGTTTGTTGATTTTTATTAAGTTTGAATGTTTATATCAATTTTTTTGGTAAATGTTCATATTCACGTTTGTTATTCTGTATTGATTTTGTTTAATTATTTTTGTAAATGTTCATATCAATTTCTTTCGTAATTTTTAGGTGTTTTGGTGAAATTGCATATTTTGATATATTTCATGGAAGTATGAACATTCACAGCAATATAATTAGTATAAATATGTATTAAATATTAAAAAAAGCAAAATAAAAACGTGAACATTCATGTCGTTGGAAAAAAAGATTTTTCGTAAATTAATTTTTCAAAAAATATGAACATTCACAAACCAGCAAAAAGTTACAAAAAAAAAAAAACTAAAATTCATATTGTCGGAAAGACATTTTTTTTAAAATTAATTTGGTGTATTTTTTTTTTTAATTTTCTATCAATTGTGAATCGCGTGGGATGATTTTGATAATTTGGTGGGTTTTGAAAAAGTGAACACTTACATTTTTTAACAGAATTACATAAATTATAAATATAGCACAATTAAAGGGCAATGACCAAGGACTAATTCTAAGAAGGTCACAAGACCAAAAACTTAATGTAAACATTTGGAGGATCATTTTCCCAATACACTCTCTTATAAGGACCAAATAATGAAATCCCCTAATAATATATATAAGCCTGTATAAGTATATATATATATGCTTGAACATGGGCCAAAGGAATCGAATGATTCCCTTGGCCCAAATAGGCCCACTGCAGCAAACACATACAAAATTGCGTTAACGGAAGTTGGACAACCCAATTTGTGGGCCTACTGGAGCAAATAAACAATGGGCTAGCAACCATTTGATTTGGGATGTTGCGAGGGAAGAAACAACCACCCTTACGCTATGTTTGGTACGCTGAAATGGAATGAAAAGAAATAAAATGACAATAGGATTGGAATTAATATGGTAATAGAATAGAATGATCATTACCATTATTATTTTTGGTGATGAAAGGGATTACATGTAATATTGGAATAACATCAAAGGGTAAAATAGTAATTTAATTGAATTTTCAAATGGTATAATAGTTAATTTAATTAAATTTCATTAGAATTCAAATATTTATTTTGTATTTGGTCTTATTTTTTGGCCAATTATTCATTAAAATTTAATCCCATGTAATTGAGATTAACCAATACCAAGTTTAATTTGGTATTAGTTAATCCCATACTTTATGGGATTAGGGATTCCTTGGTAATGGGAATAAGATTAAATCCTATGTATCAAACATAGGAATGGAATGACCATTCCCATGACCATTTCAATCCCATCTTGAATCCCGTGTACCAAACGCCACCTTATGGGTTGTTATCTCACGCAACCTAAAAATAGCCAGCCCATACAGGGTATGTCTTTGTAGTGCGTAGCCCAGACGAACAACCGAAATGGGTTGTTCTTAATTATATAAAGTATCTTAAATACACGTATATCATTAGCATATATGTCATATGGAATATGCAAGTGCGTGTGCGTTTATCTTAGATGTGTCAATTGTGTAATGGAGTTATAAGAAAGTATTTGTTCCATATGTAATATTAGGGGGTGTGCACTTGTCGGGTGGGGGAAAAATTAGCGTAACCCGATATTATTTGAGTGAGAAAAATGTCACCCGATTTCAACCTAATTCATATGGGAATCTGAAAGAGATCGGGTCTGTCGAATAGCGGGCGGGTTCAGGCGAGTTCGGGTGAGAGTTTGAAACATAGAGATTTGGATAAGAGAAACAATTTTGAATAGAAACTTTCGATTAGGAGAATAGAACAGTTTCGAATTAAAACTTTTGATTAGCCCATTAGGGTTCTGTTTCAATCAGATTTAATGTTTCAAACTTTCAATAATGTTTCATCCACAACCATAAACATATTTAATGTTTCAATTCTCTAAACCCTAAACAAGTAATGTTGGCCCAGTAAGTTACCCAAGAGGGGGGATGAATTGAGTAGTTATAAAAAATTTAAACAATTTAAATATTTCAACACTTAATTAATCAAATAATCAATTTATCATAAATCAATTATTATCTTTGTTATGTAGTGGATAAGTGTTAAATTCTAGGTACACACCCAAACAAAATATAAAGAAAGTAAATAATGTAGCACATCAAGATATATCCTGGTTCAGCAAGCTAACCTTACCTAATCCAGTTTCTGAGCTCCACGGAGATTCACAACCTCTAAACCCCTTATTCCTTCAATGGTAAGAACCAAACTCAAAATCAACCTTTACAAATTTTTTTTCCAGGTTAAGGAAAAATCTTATCTTTTTCCAAGCTAAAGATTAACCTAATTCTATTACAGGAAGAATCACAACCTAATCTTTTTAATGGGCTAAAAATTAAACCTCACCACACTTACAAATATCATTTTCCCAGATAAGGATTGAACCTTTACAATTCACTCAAAATTAATTCAATTCAGGAGGAATAAAAACCTAATTCTTTTCAAGGAAAAAGAATAACCTAACCTTTTTATACCTTAGGCAGAGATCAAATTTCAATATTTTTCCTAGAAAATATTGAAACCCTAGCTACTCTGACTAGACACAGACCTACTTGTGTCTAATCTGCTCAAACTCACAAATATAAAAAAATTATGAGTTTCTTCCCACTCGGAACTTCTACCACCTCAAAATAGTTATACTCAATTAATGTCTTAAAATTTACTAAGTGATAGAATTAAAGTGAGACAAATTAATATCTGATTATAAATAAGTAGGGGTAGTACAAAATTAAGCACGTAATCAAATAATATCACAAAATCGCTTTAAAAAGAATTTTTATGCAATTAAGTTTGAAAATGATTTTTCAACATTTTTAAATCTAAGTAATCAACAATAATATGAAATCAAATTTAAGAATAATAACTTAGAAAGATTTCAACAGAAAAACACCGAAGTATAAAAACAGGATTGCAAAATAGCACAGATCGGTGACACCAATTCAACAACACTTTAACTCAAGAACTTTGATCGGAAAAATTGTCTCTTGAAATTGTCTCAGCAAAATGATAACTCTCATAAAAGCGTAAGAACTGATAGTTCTTGATATTTTGTGATCTAAATTCGTAGGTTTATTTAAGTAGTTTTAGAACAAGCCCTCCAACGGCTAGTTCTCAAATGATAAACCTCAAAAAGGCACCTATAGACCCCATATATCATATCTTTTCAATTCTAGTGTATTGCATTTAAAAATAGTTTTTAAATCTCTCAATTAACTCCATAAAATATTTCTTAAACATCAATCACAAAAATAGGAAGTATTTAGTTCCCAAAATAGAGAGAATCTTTAATTATATGTACCAAATCAATAGTGATATCAAAATAGATGTACCATATCTTTAATAGTTTCAAATCCCCCTAAATACTCTATTGGAATTGTAAAAAACGGCTAGTTTTTGACCAAAACCTTAAAATCCTTGAAATCTCAACCAAAACTGTCAGTTGATAGAACCTTTCCTAGTTGGTTGACTGATTGATTCAGCATGTAAGCCAGGCCAAATTTACACAGGCAGTCGGTTGACCAAACCTCCTACGGTCAGTTGACAGATTGATGCAAAATGTTTTCCATGCCAAACCAACACCATAGTCGGTTAACCGATTGACCCACAATCGGTTGACCGATCGATTCAGAGAGTTTCACCTTCTATCCGCTTACATCCATAGGTTAACCGATTGATGCAGGATCTCTCCAATTTTCTCCGAAACCTCACTCTTTTAATCAGTTGACCCATCCTCCTCAAATCAATTGATTAATTGATGCTGGTTGGTAATTTTTTTACTTATTTCAGCACCAAAACTCCACATTTAAACCCATTAACCAATTTTTTTTCTCGGTTAACTCAATTGACTCTAAAATTCAATTTTAAACATTATTCTCAATTAGGTCAATTTTTATTTTTCAATTTTACATAGGAGCATATAATTTAACACTAATTAGGATTCTAAAATTCATCAAATCAAACATACAAAGATATAGTTCATTTAATAGTGTCATATGTGATCCTAATTCAGGTTGTATTAAGAGTATAAAAATTATTGAGTTGTTTTCACCTAATTTTTTCCGGATCTTCAATACTCTTCACTTCTTCAATGTTCATCTTTGCACCCTTGATAATTTCTTTATGCTTTAACCTTTAAATGGAACTATTTTACCGAAACACTCAACAAACACATTAGTTTCACAAAAAATATTAACATTTAATTGTCCATCAAAACCTTGAGATCAACAATCTCCCCATTTTTTTTATGATGTTTTCTTGAAAACAAAAATATAACCACACTCCTCCTAAATCCGAGGACGAGTATTTAACTCATTTAAGCACAATCATGAAGATAATTTAAATAGATATTCAACATAAGCACAAAAATTAATTTAACGATTAAGATATTCAATAAAGCACAATATGATCAATTCACCTTAGATCTATCTTTAATTAGTGTAACGCTTAGCCAAACAAATTCCTAAACATCAATTAACTTGTTTAAAGTTCAATATCTTAATTTAATCATGCTTTCCCACTTTATATTCCCCCATTTGTCATCTCAAAAAGTGGGGATGGGGAACCAAAAATATTTTTAACCCCATTTAAATACTTTGATAAAATAATATTTCTTTTAAAATTCATCGACCTTTTTGATTTAAAAATAAAAAATAAAAAATCAAATTTTTAAGCATAAAACCCATTTTCAATTTTTCAGAATATATGTGGATCATCATAGAGGATAAATATTAAGCATAACTGATCATATCCAGGCAAACCACAATAAACTACATACTACTCAGTCAAGTACCATACTCTCCAGAATACTAGGGAGAGACAAGTTCAAATTACAAAACACTACTGAGAATAATGAAGCATAAAATCTAATGAGGACCCAGTCCCATGAATGGGTAATACAGTCCTAACAGACTAGTCGCCGACCAAACCTATATAGACAGCCAGTTGACCGAACCTCCCATGGTCGTTTGACCGATTAATTCAAGATGTTTTCCAAGCCAAACCAACGCCATAGTTGGTTGAACGATTAACCCACAATTGGTTGACTGATTGATTTAGAGAGTTTTACCTTCCATTTGCCTACACCCATCGGTTGACCGATCCTCTTCTGGTCGGTTGATCGATCGATGCAGGATCTCTCTAATTTTCTCCGAAACCTCACGATTTTAATCAGTTGACCCATTCTCTTCGGATCAGTTGACCGATTGATGCTGGTTGGTCACTTTCTCATTTATTTTAGCTCCAAAACTCCACATTTAAACCCATTAACCGATTATTTTTCTCGGTTAATTCAATTGACTCTAAAATTCAATTTTAAACATTATTCTCACTTAGGTCAATTTTTATTTTTTAATTTCACATAGGAGTATATATTTTAACACTAATTAGGATACTAAAATTCATCAATTCAAACACACAAAAATATAATTCATTTAATAGTGTCGTGTGTGATCCTAATTTAGGTTGCATAAGAGTATAAAAGTTATTAAGTTGTTTTCACCTAATTTATTTGGGATCTTAAATACTCCTTATTTTTTCAATGTTCATCTTTGCACCCTTGATAATTTCTTCATGATTCAACCTTTAAATAGAACTCTTTTATTGGAACATTCAACAAACACATTAGATCCACAAAAAACATTAACCTCTAATTGTCCATCAAAATAGTGGGATCAACAAGTAAACATAAAAGATCAAACAAAAGTTAAGAAGAGTCTATTGAAATTTGAAACTCACTCTCGATGTTATTCACCCAGAACTTGTAGGGACCTCTACCAAATAGGCTCGAATCTAAGGTTTCCTTATTTGAAATTGCAAATGTGGTAGTGCTTGTCGATTGTACGGGTATTGTCACTTACCGTTAAAGATGATCTCAAGGTCGAAGATGAAGAATCGAAGATGAAGAGAACAAGAAGATAAGAAGAGACGAAGAATCGAAGATGATTCAGACGAAGATCGACTTGAGAAGAGAAATGCGGCGTGTAAAATGAACCCTAAAAACCGAAAAATCCTATAAATATGAAGGATGCTTGGTCTGGTCAGATGTAGTTTGGGTGGGCGATGTATAAACCCGCTAACCGATCCAACGTTAAGGAATTTATTTGGATTTCATCCGAGCCAACCGAACAATGTACAGTCAATCGGGTTTGGTGGGTGTAGGTCCAGCGTTGGTAGCTGGTAGGTCGGGTCTTCGGATCATGTGCACACCCCTATACAAGATGCTTATTTTAACCCTACCAAGCTTATTGTTCTTTATCTTGTTTGTCTTCGCCTTGAATCTCTATCCTAGATCGCTTGTTCTTTATCTTCTTGATATTTCTCATATTTGTTCTTTATTTTTTTTTCCATTTTTTCAATCGTCTTTATGGTGTTGTAGTTCCATTTAATCTTATCCTATTCTCATACACTCAACACAAATGTTAAATACAAAACCTTAAATATGTCATTATCATAAAAATCTCTTTTATAGGGATTCAAACCGTAGGGATATTAGGATGCCAATCTACAAAGAAAATGTGGGACATGCTTGAGGTTACACATGAGGGCATAAACCAGGTCAAGCAATCAAAGATTAATACCTTAGTCCACTAGTGCAAGCTATTTAGAATGGGAGAGACCGAAAGTATTTAAGATATGTTCACCAGATTCAACAAGATACACAACAGCTTGAATACGCTTTGAAAACATTACTCTATACCAGAAAAAGTAAGGAAAGTATTAAGATCACATCCCAAGGTGTGGGAAGCAATAATCACAACGATCTAGGATGCCTAGGACTTCAAAAATTACTCAATGGAAGCCTTGATTAAAAACTTGACAACCTATGAGGTCTCATTCAAAGGCTATGAAGATGAATCGAGTACAATCAGGAAAAAGACTATGGCTCTCAAATCTCAAATAGATGAATAAAAATACAATGGCGATGAGGAGAGCTTGGACAATGACAAAGAGAAAATTCTCGCATTTATGACAGTGAACTTTCATGATTTGGCAAAGCAGTGTGCAAAGGTAAAATGCATTTTGATAGTTCTGATATTGAATGTTTCAACTGTCATAAAACAAGGAACTTCCAATTCGATTGCCTGAAGCCTAAAAAGAAGTACAAACAAAGTGAAAAGATACATTTTCTAAATAGGAAGAAAAAGGTCATGAAGGCCACGTGGGATGATTCTGACACCATCAATTTGGAAAGTTCTAGCAATAAGGTGGAATCAACAATACTCTCCATATGGACAAAGGCGTTGAGACAAACCCTATGAACTCCAAGCTAAATTCCAACACTTTAAATAATTATATCTACGATATAGATTCTGATTGTGATGCATGCCATAACTGTAAGTGCGTAAATAATTATAATGACTTGCATGATGCAATTCTATTTTTAAAAATGAAGTAATTGATTTTAAAAAACAAAATGAGGGTTTAAACAATTTTTTCTTCTTCAGAATCTCAAAGTAAGATAAAATAGTTTAAAGGAAGAATTGAGATTCTGGAAAAGTCAAACGATGACTTAGTTTTGAAAATTTAGTTGCTTCAGAATGATGAAGATCAATTTCAAACACTTAATTTGAAAATCGTGTGTTTTAAGAATGATTTAATAATGATTAAAAATATTTTTCATGTGGTAGACATGAAAAATTTATGCATTCAAGTTAACAATGATGTGTTGAGGTGTACTCTCAAACACACCAATTGTGAGCTGTAGAAACTATGTGCAAAATACCTCACTCCTTATCAAGTCATAAGAGATAATGATTGTTCTAAACCAAAATGTTACTACTATAATAGAAACGATCATTACCTGTTTTTAATCCACATCGCAATACTGTCACCATAAGGAAGGATCCAAGAAAAAGTCGTACCTAGATCAAATGGTTGTATTGTAGGAACCAAGTCCACCAAAGCAACAACAAAAAGAAGAATATATAGAATATCACATCCGGTGGTACAATGGACACACAAATGAGAAAGTTCTATGCTAAGAGAAAATTCATGGCATCCTAAAGTTATGAAAGACAAAGGGAAAAGTCATTTGCTTTATAGGAAAATTCTCCTGTCTATGTTATTTCATGTTTGAATATTAAACTTGCAATCTATCCAAAATTGTAAGATCCTTATAGATATATTTTATTTGCTAATAAAAGCTTGATTAAATCCTAAGAAACTTAAAAAACCATATGTTCCCTAAAATTGAGTCCCGGATGAAATGAAAATTGGATTCATGGAACAGGCCAAAGATTTCCTATTCCTTAGCCGGAAAGATATGTGGCCATAAAAGGGGGATTCCATGGAACAATATGCTACTGCTGAAACACGGACAAATTGAAATCTTAGATCAAAACACTATGTATGGATGATATGAACTGCCTAAACAAGAATTCTTGAACAGTGAACAACCAGTTCAGATATTCACAACCAAGAAGTATTGGATTCTCTTTCGGAGAGGCTCTGAAAGGAGAAGGAAGGCTGGAATGCCAACAGACATCTATTAGGGAATTCACCGGACCTGATAGTGCCCATTTGGAGACCGTCCAATGCCAAAGTCACTGAATGGGTCAGTCATCAATCCCTAAAAAGGACTATGTAATGTACTTTATCTGTTAGTTTATGGGTGGGCATTTTACTAGAGATTTCTAATCTACCCTTGTGTGAATCTGGGGGTGGGTGCGGGGCGGACGATTTTCAAGCAGACTCCCCATTCATTAGATAGAGAAGATCACCAAGATTTCGTGATTCGCTGTGGAACTTATTCTAATTCCAAGAGCTCGGATCGAATAAGTCTATCATTGATAGCCGATTCGATCCAAGCTCTCTTATTGAATTGCTCATTCAATGAGCATTCTCAATATTATGCCTTGAAGAGGACTCGAACCTCCACACTCTTTAGCACGAGATTTTGAGTCTCGCGTGTCTACCATTTCACCACCAAGGCATCTTGAAAGTGAATCGTATTTCATGAATATGATATCTATCTAGTGTGATGTATGTAATATATGCCAAAGGTGGGGTGTTGGAGTATTTCTATTGATTGATCATGTCATATAGGCCCGAGTTGGACATCCAATTGCTTTGATGTTATTAGGACTCTTGAATATATTCTTTCTAATAAGTAGAGTCGCCATTATATAGCGCTGGAAGAGGATGATTATAGGAATCTTGAGATGGCGATGTTTGACGAAATGCTAGAATTGGATTTATTCCACTATCAAGTCGAATTCGTAAAAGAATTGTCTTTTTGCATAGTATGGATTCCAAACATTCATGATCTGACTTTGAACCAGACGACTTACTTATCCTCTGGTCTATTAGCAAACTTTTTTTTCGGGGATTGTGAAGATTGTGAAGACTATTCCGCTACCGCTAGCAAGATTCTTATTATTGCTTCGACTCATATTCCCCCAAAAGAGGATCTCGCTCTAATATCTCCGAATAAATTGAATACGTGCATTAAGATACGAAGGATTCTTAGTCCACAACAACGAAAGCATCTTTTTACCCTTTCATATACTAGGGGATTTCACTTGGAAAAGAAAATGTTCTATACTAATGGATTCCGGCCCCTAACCATGGGTGGTTCTAATGTACTAGATCTTGTAGCACTTACCAATGAGGCCCTATCAATTAGTATTACACAAAAGAAATCAATTATAGACACTAATACAATTAGATGCGCTTTTCATAGACAAACTTGGGATTTGCGATCCCAGGTAAGATCAGTTCCGGAACATGGGCTCCTTTTCTATTAGCTAGGAAGGGTTGTAGCATAAAATATACTTCTAAGTAATTGCCCCATAGATCCTATATCTATCTATATGAAGACAAAATTATGTAAGAAAGGGGATTTTTATTTGTACAAATGGTTCTTCGAACTTGGAACGAGCATGAAGAAATTAACGATACTTCTTTATCTTTTGAGTTGTTCAGTCAAATCAGTCGCTCAAGATCTTTGGTCTCCACCTGGACCCGATGAACAAAATTCGATCTCTTCTTATGGACTCGTTGAGAACGATTCTAATCTAGTTCATGCCCTATTAGAAGTAGAAGGCGCTTTGTTGGGACTTTCACGGACAGAAAAAGATTGCAGTCAATTTGATAATGATCGAGTGACATTGCTTCTTCGGCCCGAACCAAGGCATCCCTTAGATATGATGCAAAACGGATTTGATCAGAGATTGAAATCCGAATTGGGGTTTGAAGATGAATAAGGGGTCCTTGAAGAGAGCGTGGAGGATTTATATAATCACATAGTTTGGGCCCCTAGAATGTGGTGCCCGTGGGTCTTTCTATTTCTATCTCGAGGCATTTATGATGAAGGGGACGAGCTTGAAGAGCCTGCTGAAGCGAATGAGGGGGATGAGCTTGAAGAGCCTACTGAAGCGAATGAAGAAGATGAGCTTGAAGAGAATGAAGATGATGACTCTTGAAGAGAATGAAGATGATGAGCTTGAAGAGAATGAAGAGGTGCTCTTGCAGTAAAAGAACAAGAACCATGGTGATTTAATTGACCAAACTCCCATTTTAGTCGACTGAATTCTCACAAATAAATAAGTGGGAGCCTTTGATTTGTTCAATTGACCGAACCTATTGAAGATGGTCTACTAAACTACGTAGATTGAAATTTTTGTGCAAGTATAAATAGAACCCAAAGTGATTTTTCCCTCACTCTTGTCACATTCCCACACTGCTTTCTATCTCCTAAGTTCGAAACTCAAGGCTTATAGCCTAGTGGATATGTATCTAATCTCCTTTGTGGAAGATCTAGAGTTCAACCCCATCCCCCAACATATGTACCAAAATCTCTTTGAACAATTCTTTACTAGCAGTGCATCAAAGATGGAGTCATCAATTCTCCTCGTAGGAGAGGTCCTGCAGAAAAATAGCTCGATTCTAGCATGATAAAAAACTTAACACCTCTCCCATTTTGAAAGCTCAATTGAAGCTTTAAGGGAGCGAGGCAGTGTTCAAATAAGGGTGAAAATCATTCTCTTAGGTAACCTCACTCATAGAAAAAGAGGAAAAACTAGGATAGGAAAAAAAAGCATAGTTTGTATGCTAAGATGCCGAACCTAGGGATTTTCACAAATCCGCTCCCTAATCATGGAGCCCATCATAGAATAGATTCTGATTAAATGGAAAAAGCCCTAACAACTCCGTATTTAGTAAGAAAATGAAGCAAAAGTAGGACCAAAGCTCTTATTTTCATATTTTTCATTTATTGGCTTGATTCTCAATCTGTTTTTTGGAAAAAAAATTAACGGAAAAGCATAAGCCAAATGGAGGAAGGTCCCTCAAATAGTCCTCCAAGATATAGAAAATGCAAGGTCTTTCGGCGCCCAACCACGCACTGAACAATTCTACAGCATGAGAGAGAAATTGAGAATTCATATCAAATGAGACCGTGGTTTATCGGGATCTGCCTTAGCTTCTCTTGTCTCTTTGGGTCAACTTCAATGTGACTTAGAACATGAAGAATGGGAGTAAAATTCTTATTGCCCTAATATTTGAGTTATAGTTGAGACTATTCAGTCTTAGCTTCAATCTCTGTGACTGGAACCAAGGCATCTCTTAGAAGAAAAAGCTTTAGTAACGGTTGGACTACTACGAACGAATGACTAACGATGATAAAGGAGGTAGAAAACTTACTTATGCGTAGACATCATTCAAATTGCAGGCCAATCAAGAAAGAGCTGACTTACGGAGCTTACTCATAATTTTGGAGGGTGAGAAAGGAAGAGCTGGTACGGTACGTCAACCCAACTAGCCTATAACTGATCCTACCGATTCTATAGAGTAGCATAGTGTTGATCGGATGTGAATCCGACGAGAAAACTAGCGAGAACGCTCTTCCCAGTAAGTTTCTGCTTCCCCCCTAGGTGATATGCAGAGGATGAGGATGAACTACTACTACTAACCTCATTTTTGACGAGGGATATCTGGTTAGACCTATGGATGGATCCTTTTAGATCTATGGGTCGGCCGACCCCATTTAGGATTAGGAACAGGAGCAATCGGACCTCCTAAAACATCAAAGGCTTTTTTTATTTTATTTTATTTAAATAAAAGAATAGTGCAACCTTAACCCAAGCCCTCTCTTCAATCACTGTGATGAAAACTGAGATGGTTAATCATGGGGATTACTTTGAATTTTGAATCAAATAATGTTGACTTAAAACTATGTCTCCATTGTTTAAATTTGGGTAATCTTAATGAGAATCTCAGGTCCTTATTCATGTGTATGCTCTTTCCTTTAATCAAACTCCCTGTTTTGTGCTCATAATCTAAAGTTTTATAAGTTTGTGAGTTATTCTATCTTGGACTGTGTTCTAAGTCTAGGTTAGCATTATTGCCACTTATTCCACTCTTAGGCATGTGTCTTGTACTTTATCTCTTTGAAGTCGCTCACTATCTCTAGTAATTATGACTCTAAGGTTGCGTTTGGGTAAAGGATTTGACAAATTCAAGAGATTTGTAAAATGATGGGATTTCGAAATCCCGTCATTTGCAAATCTCTTGTTTGGATAACTATTTTAACCGAAGAATTTGATTGTGTGATTTTATAATTTTCTTATTTGGATAAATTAAACACCATTGTAACGTTTTTCTAAAACTGAGAACAAAAACAAAAGAACAAAAATGAAACATTACCCATCGAAAAAAAAATAAAAAATAAATTTTTTTGATGAAGACAAAATCAAGAACAGGAATCAGACCCTTACCTAGAACGATTGCGCGAGTATTATTCGATTGCGATTGCGAACCCTTACCTAGAACGATTGCCAACCTTTACCCACGAATTAGAATCAAAACGCAATTGCGAACCCTAATCGGAATCAAATGAACCCTAATCGCAATTGAATTAAATAAGAATCGGAATCAAACGAACCCTTTCCCAAGAACGATTGTGAGAGTATTCTTCGATTGTGATTGCAAACCCCTACGCAGAACGATTGCGAACCTTTACCTTGGAATTGGAATCAAAACGCAATTGTGAACCCTAATCGAAATGAAACGAACCTTAATCACAATTGAATCAAATAGGAATCAGAATCAAATGATCCCTTACCCAGGAACGATTGCGAGGGTATTCTTCGATTGTGATTGCGAACCCTTACGCAGAACGATTGTGAACTTTTACCCAAGAATCGAAATCAAATGAAAGGGTGTTCTTCGATTGTGATTTAGATCGCCCAAGAATGATGGACGACAAATAAATGGTGATGAAGAACGACGACAAAGAAATGACGACGAAGAAAAACGATCGATGACGGCAACGAAGAAGAACTATGGACGACGGAGAAGAAGAAGAAGAAGACAATAGAGAAAAAATGGGATCGAAGATGCGAAGATGAGGGTTGATTTGTGCGAATATGTGATCGAAGACGCGAAGACAGAGGTTGATTTTGTGAAATCCTCTCGTGGATGGATTTGGGAAATGACATCTATTTCAAAGGTATTCTAAATCCTTTATTTTACTTTTTTTTTAAGATACAAGTATTTGACAAATTCCTTTTCATAAATACCCAAACAAGTAAAGATTTTGAAATCTCTCCCCTAAACCCCTTACCCAAACACAACCTAAAATTAATTGCTAAGAAGATGGGTTTTGAGAAATGAAAAGGAGCAAGTCAAACATCGAAAAATCCTTTGACATCCAACTGTCCTTTGATCCCACTCTGTTTACCTCATTCGAAAAGTAGAAAAAATAGTTAAATAATATCTCGGGACGTTGATGCGCCCCGAGTTTAGCTAATGCCGGTGTTATATTCGGAATTTCGTTTATTTTTTAAAAATAACTTATCCTTTTGAAAATGCTTTTGGATGAACTTTATTTTTTAAAATATTTTAAGAAAAACAAGTTCAAGGACTTTTCTAGGTGTCGGTTTTGAACTAATTTATTTGGTAGAAATAAGATTTGAAGTCGCCACCTAGCATTGATTTTGAAAGAGTGTGCTAGGTCACTGGTTTTTAAATAAAAAAGAAATAAAATAAAGGAAGAAAAAACCTTTTGAAATGACCCAAAATTTGACTCAAAATGGTCTTAACCAGAATATTTTTTAGGTTTCGAGGTCGGTTATGCTCGGGGAAGGTGTTAGGCACCCCTAAGACACCCGTTCGAAAATAGTACCTTAGTATCTAAGTATTTCAAATTAAATCAAGTCCAAGTTTTGTTTGATTTGGTTGGTTAACATGATATTTTTCCCTTATTTTTGATTTATTATGTTGTGCAAATGAGGTAGGCTGATAAATATGTAAATAAAGAAATAAAAACATGCAAAATAAGCAAGTACTAGAATACAAAATGCACCATTTTTAAACCGCCTATCGATTATGGAAGCATCAACAAGTTTTGGTCTCGGGGGGAAAGTTTTGTTTTTTTTTTTTTTTCCGATTTTAGTTTAAGTTATGATGGCAAAAGTTATGCATATATAAGAGGAAAAAATAAAAATTTTAAGGTAAAATACTTTCTTTTTGAGAAAAGAATTTTTTTTTCTTTTATTTAAGAAAAAAGAAAATTAAAGAGTAAGAAAACATTTTTTGTTGCTTTTTATTGATGGAAAAATAATTTAAGAAAATAACATTTTTGAAAAAAATAATTGTTAAGAAGAAAAGGAAATTTTTATTTATAAAAAATGAAATAAGAAAAATGATTTTTTATAAGGAACGTTTTTACTTTAAAAAAAATATTTAAATGGAAACCAAAATTTTGGAAAAACTTTAAGAAAACCATTTGAGTAGAAAATAATTTTTGTTTAATGAAGCAATACTCGTTTAAAACTAATGGGAGAATTTTTTTTAGAAAAAAAACATTGTTAACAAAATATTTGTTTTCTTGTGAAGAAGACATTTTTTTAAATGAAAAAACATTTGATCTTTTTATTTTATAGTTCTTATTGAAGAGATGATGTAGAAAAGAAACCCAAACAAAGAGTTGTCTTAGCCTTTGAACCTTTCTGTACAACTACTTCAGTTTTTTATCCTTGACAACTAAAAAAGAATCATAGATAAACAAATATACCCCTATATATATAATAAACAAAACCCTAGACAACTTCATTCATCCTCAAATTTTCTCACTCAACAACTGTTCAATCTCTCTCTCTCTTCTCTCTATCTTTCTTTTCCCTCTATCTTACCATCACCATTTGCCGTCTGATGTCTGTTCATCTCGTTGTTCGACCATGTCAGCTGTTTGTCGCCGTTTTCTATCTTTGCCAGATCTATCTTCGCCAATTCTACTATTTATCTTTCCCCTTCTCTTAGATCTGGAAATCTAGATTTGGAATTTCCAAATCTGGATTTCCAAATTTGTTGCGTAATGTCGGAATGTTGAGTGGGTTGTGGCGGTGACTGTAGATGAGGACGACTATCGGTGGTTGGCTTGTGAAGGACTAGGAACAACACCGCAGTAGGCTTTGCAGTGGTTTTCAAATCTAGCCTGGTGGGCTTGCGGTGGCTGACGGTGTTTTGAAGAAACATCCGAACTTTGGGAAACATTCAGCAACGGAAAATCATCGTGCCTTATCATGCTAACGGTGCTCTGTCCAGATCCGTTACTTTCACTGTCGTCCAGCCGTTATCCATTCAGATTTGCCGCATTGCCATTGTCCCATGCACGCCTTGTCGTCTACCTCGTCAACGCCATTTGATCTCTCTTTAGATCTAGATTTGCAAATCTGAAAAAATCAGATCTGAAAATTCCGATTGTTCACTCCGATTGTTTTCACTCATCTTAGATTTTTTTTTGATTGTTTTGGAAGTATGTTCACGCATGTGTTAACATACTTTTTTCCGTAAATGTTAATGCAGTATATCATTTTTTCTTAAGGTTAAATATGATACATGAATATTCAAGTACCCATTCAAGTAATTGACTATTTTTTAGGTTTACGTAAAAACTCACAAATACGTGAACATTGTAAGAAATAACTTTTACATACACTTATTTCATTCTCCCTTAAACATGTTTCGTTGAAATGTATACGTGAACGTTGATGCAAATGTATAAACTATTTGGTTGAGTAAAAATATGAGTGAACGTTATGAACTATTGTTCTGAAATTTTTGAGTGAACATTGAGTGAACATGGATTTCGAGCTAGCAAAAGTAGTGTTATGAAATATTAATTGAATATTGCTATAGATGAGGATGCCATTCAAGTAGACTATGACAAAACAATGAAGGAACAGGTGAAAAATCTTGTTCATTAAAGTGCAAAAAGTAACTGATACATTGGTGAGGTCGAAAGGCATAACGAGAAATTCAAATGAACCGTACTTTGTGACATACGTTGTTTTGGACTCGTCTCTTTTGGAAATTTGAACTTGGTAGTATCCCCATCGCAAGTCCAACTTTGTGAAGTACCGTGCTTTAGGGAGTCGATCAAAGAGGTCTACGATCAAAGGAATCGGGTACTTGTTATGGATCGTGACCTTGTTGAGCGCTTGATATTCAATGCACATCCTCAACGAGCCGTCCTTCTTCTTTTGAAATAGCACTGGTGCCTCGTACGGTGCTTTGGACACCCTTAAGTGTCCGACATCCAATAGTTTCTTTAGTTGCCTCCTTAGTTCCTTGAGCGATGGAGGCGACATCCGATAGGGTGCTGTGGCCGGAGGTTTGGCACTCGGTTCCAACTTGATCTTATGGTCCACCTCCTTCCGGGATGGTAGCCTTTTTGGTAACTCCTTCGACATAACATCCTAGTACGCCTCAAGGACATCTTTGATTTCTCTCGTCACCTCGAGCAAGTAGGGAACTAATGGGTCTTCTGATGTTTCCTTCATCACCACAAGGTTATTGACTTCCTCCTTCTTGAATGCCTTTTTGAATTACATAGCTGATAGGGCTTGCTTCTGGATCTTAACAGTACGTTCCGTAGGAACCATGAAAGCCTTACCGCTATCCATAATTCATACAGAATTTGCAAAAGGTATAGGGAAAGCTTTTACCTTATTAAGGAATTCCATCCCAATCACCACTTTGAAGTCATCCATTGGTACCACCAATATGTCCATCATGCCTTCCCATTGCCCAATATTGCCGTGCACTCCTTGTGTTTCGCCTTGTATCGGTTGGGCAACCAAGTTCACGGCCTTCATTGTCCCTCTATACTTGATGAGATTAAGCTTCAATATCTTTGCCTCATCCACCGCATGTCTGGTTCCGGTGTCGATTAGGATCTTTGTAAGCAACCCATTTATCTTTGCTTCCACGAACATTAGCCCCTTAGGAGAAACTTCCAGCACAATACATTTAGCTTTAATGACATTCAATAGACAAAGGGAGCCCATGTGTACCTCATCTTCTTGTTGATTATGTTGTTCCTTATACTCTGTTGTTATGACGTTAAGGGATTTCCAATTAGGACACTCTCTTACCTAATGTGGCCCATCACCAATGAAATAATTGCTTTTGGGTCGAGGGCGGTCCTTATCTTTGACATTCTATGACTTCTCTTTCCTGAACGTGGGTTTGTGACCGCCAATGTCTTGAGTTTGGGAGGATCCTTGGTCTCTCCCACCCTTTACCGGATTAAACTTGTTGGGCCTGTCTTTCGTCTTGGGTGCTTCGTTCCTTGAACTATAGTCGATGAGCGATTCCGCTTCGACTTTAGCATCAAAGAGATCTTGCACACCTCGACGTTTTAATTATGTCTTGGCCCAATTTTGCAATCCATCTAGGAAGTAGAACAAGTTATCCTCATTGGCCATATCCAGGATTTCAAGTGTTAGAGTGGTGAACTATTTCACGTAGTCCGAGATAGACCCAATTTGCTTAAACCGGCGAAGCTTACCCCTTGCTTCTGCTTTGGCATTTTTAGGATAAAATTGTTTCTTGATTTCCCTTTTGAAATGATCAAAAGTATCAACTATACACATACCTTTAGAGATTTTATCGTATTTTCGGCGTTACCATAATAATGCCGTATCCGTAAGGTACATCACTGTATTTTTGATCTTGGAGGCCTCACGTACCGTCCCCTCTGAGGCAAAATATCGTTCCAGTTCCCAAAGAAAATTGTCCAATTCCCGAGAAAGTGTTCGGTTTCGGAATGTCAACATCTGATACCTCGCGAGTGGTAACAGTCCCCCACGATATCGTCCACTTGCACAAAGTCCAATCTGATCGGACCTCCTCCAATTCGATTTGAATGTTGGAGAGTTCACCTATGTAGTAACTTCTTAGGCTTCCTTCCAACTCAACTCGAATGTTGGAGAGTTCGCCTTCGAAGTGCTTTCGTAGGCTCTTCAGCTCTAAGAAGACTTGGTTTAGAATGTTGGAGAGTTTGCCTTCCTTGCCAATACTACCCTTTTGCGACAAATTTTATTTTCGATACTAAATTTGGTTGGTAATACTACTTTTTCTTGTAGTGATAGATATTTTGGTTTAAGGGAGTGGTTGCACCAAATCTAGTTTGATTAGAACAAAATCCGATGAAAATAGCCGTAGTTCACGTTAGGAGTATATTATCTAATTAATAACATTCAGTTCCAACGTTCCAATTTGTCCAATTTAATTACGGAGAAATCAGTTAGGGAACAAGATCTTAAATTTGCGCTATCAACTTCTTAATTTTCGGAATAAATATTTAATTTTTTTTTTTGAGCAGTCAATAAAAAATGTAATGACACTTTAATTAGGACAAATATATATCCGTATCTTCTAAATAGTTTATACTGTTTAATGGAAAACATTGGAAAGGTTTGGTAGTTTTATAATACCAAAACTAATGTCTCTTAAAAAAAAAAAGTGTTCAAATACCTGTTTTTGTTGTTGTCACTGCTATGTAAAACGGCATAATAAGTATTGTACTTTTCATCACGCCTCCATCTATCACGGTTGGTTTAAGAACAAAAACTGTGATAAAACCCCTTTTATAACTGTTTTTAACTGTGATAGATCTTGTTTTTTCCTTTAGTGTGTGATTTGATGGATACCATATCGGCGTCCAAAATAAGTTTTAAAGTTTTGAGAAACAATTCGGCTACCTCTGAAATTTCTGAAACATCATACACTGTGACTGCATGTTGAAAAAACAATTAATAACAGAAGCGTGGTCGTCCTTGACATGCGTCAGAGGTAGTTCCGGATCCGTGCTTCTAAGCTTCTAGCGAGCTGGAACAGTTAAAAAAGTGGGGAAGGTCGGAGAAGCTATAATGCACAGCTTTAATTCCGCCAAACAAACCGCCCTCATAACATTGCTCTTCCTTCTGTGGTCCTGCCCTCCCTCTGTACTCGGTCCCCCTTTAATATTTTATATAAGGCCATCCCTTCTCTTCCAATATCCTCACAGGAGAAAGAACAAATTCCTTTGTTTTTATTTTATTTGTGTGCCCAATGGAAGCCTCATTGTGCATGATTCTAGCAGCAGTTTGCTTGTTTCTTGCGGCGGCAGAGACGCAAGTCGAAGCTCGGGCTTTCTTTGTTTTTGGGGATTCACTGGTGGACAGTGGCAATAACGACTACTTGGCCACAACCGCTCGTGCTGACTCTCCGCCTTACGGCCTCGACTATCCCACTCATCGTCCCACCGGCCGCTTCTCCAATGGCCTCAACATACCAGATATTATCAGTACGTACACATATATATTCCTTATTGTATTTTTGTCATCACTTTTGTCCATTGTAATTTGGACATAAACCATTAAATCTAATGGAAATGTTAACCGTTATTTTTTTTTAACAAAAGAACGAGAGAATAAAGTGGTGATAAAAATAACATAACGGAATAAAGTGCAAGTCTGAGTTAAAGGAGTACAATCCCATTTACCCTGCGTATATAGTTTGAAAGTGCAAAAATAATATTTAAATGGTTGTTTAAAATTTTTGAAATGGTTTGAGATCATAGCTTGTGTTTTTCAGGTGAGCACTTGGGGCAGGATTCTCCACTTCCGTACTTAAGTCCACACCTTACGGGAGAGGCGCTTCTCATTGGTGCCAACTTCGCTTCTGCTGGCATTGGAATCCTAAATGACACCGGAATTCAATTTGTGCGTTCGAACATCTATTGATTTATCTATTCTATAAATCACGACATATTTTACATTTTGAGATATTTTGAACTATTAAATTAGATATTTAAAGATTAACATTAAAAAATTTCAAGATACATTTTCAACCGATAAATTCAAGGATTGAAATCATAAAACTCTCAACAAATAACAAATAATTGATTTAGATCTAACGATTGAAATCAAATAATATTTTAAATCGATATAATTTTATATCATATAACATTTTTAATAAACTAACAACTTATCTCAAAATATCTTATAAAAATCTATATAATAAATTAGCAAATAAAAAAAATTTGGGACGCTAAAAAAATTCACAACCCCATTTCTAAGACAGTTAAATTATATATTTTTTTTAACCCTTTAAATTTTATATTTATAATTAATTGGGTCAATTTTTATATACATATAAATTAGACAATTAATATGGTGTCTCTAGGCACGAAAAATACTTACCATATTATGTACCACTGCCGGAATCTATTTTTCTTTAGCGCTCAGATTTTTTGACTAAATTTCTGTTATCAAAACAAAAAAATTTGATAATAGAAAAACACTAACCAAATGCTATAAAATACAAATTCAACACTAGTTAAATTCAACTAGATAATTTCAATCTAGTAGATATTAGTTAAAAGACTAGAAAAAGAAAAAGATAAAGTATTACAAATGACTTATTTAAAAAACAATCTAATAATTTTTCCCAAACAAATAACATGTGATATGGAATTGACAAAGTTTAAGGACTGAATAAGTAGCTAGAATGTATTGTAGGGTAATGTGTACAAAGTACAACATTTAATGTTTACGATTGGGGGAGGTGGATTTGAACACTAGACCGCTCACTAGAAAAGTCCACTTGTTAAATAACCACTAGACTATAAGTGTTGAGTTACTAATTTGGGAATAATGTTTTGCAGTTAAACATAATAAGGATATATAAGCAGTTGCAGTACTTCCAGCAGTACCAGGAGCGCGTGAGCGGGCTAATAGGAGGCGATCAGATGCAGCGATTGGTGAACCAGGCATTGATCCTCATCACGCTTGGCGGAAATGATTTCGTGAATAACTACTACTTGGTTCCCTTTTCCGCTAGATCTCGCCAATTCTCTCTTCCCGATTATGTGCGCTATCTCATCTCCGAGTACAGGAAAGTCCTCATGGTAATAATTAATCTCCTCCTCTCCTCTCTTTTTCCATCAACATATATATGCTATGCAGATGCAAAAATATAGTTATTTATTTATTTTACGGTAAAGTGTGTTCTGGCCAATTTATGTGCACCTCGATTAATCACCTCCTCAGACGATTTTAAGCGCACATTCTCTCATGCTGCCCAGGAGAATCAAACTCTAACACCTTTTGGATAATGTGTGATAGTATTTTTTTTTATTAAACGGTGAGATGTGTTTGGATCAGCTTGCTCACATCATGACTAATAACGCTCCCGTGCATTCTTAAAGGTGCACTCTCCCATATTGACCTGGTGCATTCAAAAGTAGTACTCCCTATGAGAGTCTAACTCTGGTTGACAAAGAAAGAGAATACCCCCTCTTATTAACACCTTTGGGGTAATATGTGATAGTATATTTTTTTATTTATTATTTTACGGTATAATGTGTCTGGGTCATGGTAAGTCAATATAAGGATGATCATATAACATAGATTGCGGCCATCATCGTTTCCTTTACAAAATAAATTTGAGATGAGACGCATTTAATTTTGTTTCATGAGCAAATCGTAGCAATCAGATTGAAGCTGCAGGAACAAAGAATTGTCCTTGTTATGGACGATATTTAATGACATTGCACAAATATCGAGTGGGGTGGTGGGAGAACTTATTGTGCCATTATGGAATGGGGAAGGCATGTTGGGTTGGCAAGGCAGACGAGTATCGCGTTGCTCATTCAGCTGTCCCTTCACTTTATTGTGTCAATTCCGATCATGTTCATCATGTTTAACAATCGGGACCCATTTTGTTTCAAGATAAAAGTAAAATTCTTCTTAAAATTAATAATCGAGCCCCATTTTTAATTTTTTCTTTTATTTTTTGCTTTCAAATTTTTTTAATTCTGATTTATTTTTTGTTCCCCATTTATATATATATTCGAACATAAATTTTAAGAATTAAAAAAAAAAAAAAACAAACAATTAAAGAAAATAAAGAACCAAAAATATGTATAAAAAAAGTGAACTAAAAATATAAAGAAACGAAAATTTAATAACAAAAATTTTAAAAATAAATAAAAAAAGAAAAAAGAAAAGCGTTTCTAAAAATAAAGTATAAATAGTGTCTTCAACTACGGGCATCGGCTAGTGTTCTACATTTTGTAATGCAATGATCATAATTATGTTATATACAATTAATTGTTAGTGTCTAAAGATATATTAGTTTCCCTTTCTTTTTTTTTTTTCTTTTTTTTTTTTATATAGCTTAAAATTATAATTTTAAATTTTAACTAATTAGTTGTTTTAGATAATTACCTTTACATTACAAATTAAAAATGTGAGCTCTACAAAAGTAATAATGATCAATAATTTGGCTAAGATCTCTCTAAATAAATAATCCAATTACTAAAAATATTTTTTTCATTTGAATTGTTGAGATTTAGTCTACGTAGACACTATATTGTCCAAATTTATAATATAAACTATTAATTACATGTTTCTAAAGGCACAATTTAATATTATTTTAATAAAATTTTAATTTTATATAATTTAAAATTATAATTTTGAACTATAATTAATAAATTACCTTAAACAATCTTATCTATATTATATATGTTATGAGCTCCACAAAGTAATTAAGATTACGTACAAATGGTATAATTTCTCCAAATATATAATTTAACGGATGAAAACTCTTTAATCACGTGGTTAAGATTTACTCCACATATTCTCCGATAAATATTAACCTTTCGATTGACAAAACAATAATATATGCAACCCACACGTGATCTATAATAAATCTATATCTCCACTAATAAATCTCAACTACCTTATTGACCAAAATTATTATGTGGACCTTACGTTGTCTAGATTTATAATATAAAATAGTAATTATTGTTCCTAAAAGTACATTTTACTATATAAAATTAGCTTTATATAATTTAAAATTATAATTTTTAAATCACAATTAACAAATTACCTTAAACAATCATAATTAAAAAATTACTTTATGCATAAGCATTATGAATTACCTAAAATCTATTCAGATTTTGTTGTTATGGTTCAAACTCAATTTTACCACAATAGCAATGTCATTAAATACAAGGATCAGTCTTTTATTACCATCCTTTGAAAACATGACACACGGAATATGTTTTGTGTATTTTGGATACCTTTTTTTAGATGGTCAAATGCTGCTGTGTTATTTATATAGACAATCTTAGACTTAACACAAAATTAATCACAAGGAAGATTACCATGTTATGAAATAAAAATTATGATTGATATTAACCCAAACTCAATTCATCAAAATAAATAGAGTTATTTTAAGGTTGATGATTATATTTCATGCAGAGACTATATGAACTGGGAGCTCGAAGGGTTCTGGTGACGGGGACTGGGCCAATGGGTTGTGCGCCGTCGGAATTGGCACTCCGGAGCAGAAACGGGGAATGTGCGCCGGAATTGCAGCGAGCTGCCGCATTGTTCAATCCCCAACTTGTTCAAATGATAAATGGCATTAATTCTGAACTTGGAGCTGATATCTTCATCGCTGCAAATGCCTTCCAAATGAACATGGATTTCATCTCTAATCCTCGGGCCTATGGTATGCATCACCATTTTTTGGTTAAATTACATGTTGCGCCCTATATTTTTGCACTCACTAACTCCAACTTTTATGATTAATTTTTTAGGGTTTGTTACTTCGAAGGTAGCATGTTGTGGACAAGGACCATATAACGGCATCGGACTCTGCACACCGCTCTCCAACTTGTGTCCGAACCGAGACATATTCGCATTTTGGGATGCATTTCATCCTTCTGAAAGGGCAAGCAGATTTATTGTGCAACGGATCCTGACGGGTTCCAGCAACTACATGAATCCCATGAATCTGAGCACCATCATGGCCTTGGACTCAAGGACCTAGTTAGCTAGCCACCTAATGTATTCTTCTTCCGCCTAGATTTCGTTTCTTATGTTCCTAAGTACCATCTATATGGTTACTATGAGTGTGATGTGTTTAAGTTGTCTATGTATTATTGTTTGACTGATTGTTTGGACTCTCATGGTCAATAAATAGCTATAGAGCAGATGGCAGCTCACTGTTCCTTTGTCAATCGGAGTTGTTTATTAATTATACGTTGATCTCGATCAGTTAAAGGAAATCTCTTCCGACGAATGTTGAAGCCATTTTTTTTTGTACAAATGGTTGGGAGAGAGAGGTTTTGAATATTAGACCTTTTATTAAGGAGACACATTAGTTAACCGTTAGACTACAAGTCTTGGGTTAAAGCCATTTGTGTTTTTATTCTGAAAATGTAATTGGATTTAGGAGAAAAATAGATAATTGAGTAGACAATAGGAGGTATTAAAAGGGATTAATTTAGGTAGTGCTTGATACTATTTGTTTTGGACATAAAATTAAGTAATTTTAAAAAATGATAAAATAAAAAAACATGATTTTAAATATTTTATTTGAAAAACAAAATGATGTCATTTATTTTTGCAAATTGCATCCTATAAGAGATAGATGAAGATCGATGGATTAGAACCTCTTCACAATCTTTTTTCAATCATCCACATATATCTTTAGAATTTATAGATCTTTTATAGAAATAATATCATAAATACTAAGATATTTTTTTCCAACATTATCAAACACATTTTTACTTTTAAATAAAAATATTTTTTTTTTGTCATTTTTTAAAAATACTTAAAAAAAGGTTACCAAATAGTGTATGCGGAAATGATTTGCTATTGCAGAGCTCATAAAAATATTTAAGGCATGTTTGATGTTAGAATAACTGAGAGATGGACTATTGGGAGAACATGACACGATTGTATTGACCCAAAGAGATATCCAAGAGGGGACGGAGGGTGAATTCAGTAATTACTAAATTTAAAGAATTAAATCTTTTAAACACAAATAATCAATTTTCCTAAATTAATTATTATCTTGTTACGTAGCAAAAATTTGTGTGATACTAAATGTACACCCAAACACAATATATGAAAATAAACAATACAACGCATAAAAATTTATTCTGATTCGACAAGCTACTCTTACTTATATTCAGTCTCCCGAACTCCACGGAGATTCGCAATTCACTAAATCCCTTGATTCCCTTACCAGGTAGTAACCAAATCCTTACAATTCTCGATTCTTTTCACAGGTTCAGAATCAACCTTTACAATACACTGATCTTTTTCACAGGTTAAGAATTAATCTAATACTCTCTCACTTATCCTTTTCATATGTTTAGGATGAACCTTTACAAGTCACTCTTTAATTTAATTACAGGTTGAATTAAGACCTAATTCTTTTCAAAGAAAAAGAATAATCTAGCATTTTTACATGATAAAAATCAAACCCTAATTTTTTTCACAGGAAAAAGATTGAAACCTAATTATCTTGACTAGATACTATCCCAAATGTGTCTAATCCGCTCAAACTCATAAATACAAAAAAAAATAAATATAAATTTCTTCCCACAAAGAGTTTCTACCACCTCAATACACATATATTCAATTAATGACCCGAATAATTACTACGTGATAGATACAATGTGAGGTAAATAAAATCTGATTAATTAATAAAGTAGGTAGCACAAATTAGGCACGTAATCAGATAATCAAGTAAAAATCTGTTTAAAAAAACTTCAGGCTTTTAAGTTCAAAACGATTTTTTAAACAATCCTAAACCAAACTATCAATATAAATATATTTTAGAAAGCAAATAACAAAACTTGGAAGTATCTCACCGGGAAACACCGAAGACAAGAAAGATTTCACAATTAGAATTCAAACCGGTGATGCCAATAACAAGTGCTTTAGATCAAGAATTTAAATATAATCTCTCGTAGAAATCTCAGCAATAATATCACTCTTATAAAAGCTCAAAACTTATGTTCTTGACATATTTAATCTCAATCTCGCAGGTCTAATTAAATATATCGAGAACTAACCCTCCAACGACTAGTTTGTAAAAGATATTTTTATAAAATGACATTATAAGACCCCGTATAATATACCCTATGAATATAGGTATGTTTAATTTAAAAACTATTCTTTGAAATGTTTATTTAGGTCTTAAAACATTTCCAATTTGAAATCCATAAGAATAGAAAGTATTAAATCAATCAAATTATAGACTTAAATTGTTGGTTGACCACCCAGATAGTTCGGTCGACTGTCCAATACTAATAGCTATTCTAGCCGTTGGCCTTAACACCTATCGATTGACAAACCCTCTTGGTCGATTGACCTATATGGTCAGTAGCTTTCTCAATCTTTCCAAATTAGCTGTTGTTGCATTCGATTAACCGACGCGAACCCGTCGTTTGATTGAATCGATCAGACCTCATTAATTTATTAATTTCACCCTCTATTTTAATCGGTTGACCAAATCCTTTTCTCGGTTAGCCGATTAGATCAATAGGTCTTTATTTCTACTCCCAAAACACACTATTTTGATAAGTCGACCGACTTCTTTTGATGGTTGACCGAATTGACCAAAAAATTCAACATTTTATACTTTAGAGCACATTTTTCATTTAGGTAATTTCTTAAAACCATTTCACATAAGGAACACATAAAAAATATCTTTTTAGGATCTTAAACTCATCTCTTCTTATCAAGACACACATAAGATTAATTCACTTTAAGTGTCGTGCGTGATCCTAATTCAAGTTGCATTAAGAGTATATAAGTAAATAGTTGTTTTCACCTAATTTTCTTTAGCGTCTTCAAAACTCATTATGTCTTCATCATGTTCTTCTTGCACCCTTTATATTTTCTTCAATGATTTTTCTTCTTAATAAAAAAATATGGAACTATAAATATGAAACACTTAATAAAATCATTTGTTCCACAAAAAACATTAATACTTAATTGATCATCAAAATCTTGGATTCAACAATCTCTCCATTTTTTATGATGATAATTAACTTTGATATTTTCTCCAAAATATAATGTAATTACGCTCCCCCTAAATTCGAGGACGGGTATTTAAATTTATTTAAGCACAATAGTGAAAACATAATTAAAATATTCAATATAAGCTCCAAATATTTTTTTCCCTAATCAATGCAATGCTTAGGCGAACAAATACCTAAACATTAACAACTCCTTCTTTGTTATCTCAAAAAGTGGGGACAGAGAATAAAAAACATCACTCTAGATATACATTGTTATGCCTAGCCATACCTAAACCTCAAATGATTTCCACAAATTAATCTTCAGCTAGAGGTTTAGTTCCGCATGCTGATCGAAGGTATCAACATATTCAATAGATACATCCATTCTCTGAATATGATCATGAACAAAATGATGTCGGATTTCTATGTGCTTAGTTCGTGAATGCTGTGTCGGATTCTTACTTAAGTGCATAGCACTTTTACAATCATAATAAATAGGGACCTCTTCCATATATATATCCCAAAATCATATAATTATTTCTTAATATATAGAATTTGTGAGCAGCAATTTCCAGCTACCATATACTCTGCCTTAGTTGTAGATAAAGTAATCGAATTCTATTTTTTGCTTGACATGGAAACTAAGGCATGTCCTAAAAAGTGACATAAATCGCTTGTGGTTTTACGCTCAACTTTACATCCAAAAAAATCAACGTTGGGGTAACTAATTAACTTAAAGTTACTCTTCCTAGGATACGATAATCCTAGATCACTTATCCCTTTCAAGTATCAAATGATTCGCTTGACAACTGTTAGATGCGATTTTTTCGGACAACAGTGAAATTTAGCATACAAGCATACACTAAACATTATGTCAGGTCAACCAGTAATAAGATATAATAAGCTACTAATCATAATTTGATACATTTTCTCATTAAAGTTTTTGCTCGTATCGTCTTTTTCTATTCTTGTAGTTGTTGCCGTGTGAGTTTTGTACTCTCTAACGCCATTCAAGCCATATTTTTTCAATAACTCATTCGTTTACTTGGCTTGATTAATAAAAATATCTTCTTTGATTTGCTTAATTTGCAACCTAGGAAAGAAGTTTAATTCTCCCATCATACTCATTTCAAACCCAACCTGTACAATCTTGGCAAACTCTTGACAAAATCCTTATTAGTAGATCCGAATATAATATCATCAACATATATTTGTACAAACAAGATATCAGACTCATTCTGCTTGATAAATAATGTAATGTCACTTACCTCGTCGAAAATTATTTTCGATCAAATATCGACTAAGTCTCTCATACCAAGCTCGTGGAGATTGTTTGAGTCCATACAAAGCATTTTGAAGTTTAAACACATGGTCGAGTAATTTATCATTCTCAAACCCTAGTGGTTGTTCGACATAAATTTTCTCTGATAGAAAACCATTCAATAATGCACTCTTTACATCCATTTGATATAGTTTAAAATTATGTGAACATGCAAAAGTGAGTAACATTCTTGTTGATCCTAAGATTTTGATGAACAATTGAGTATTGATGTTTTGGTGGAACTAATATTTTAATTGAGTGTTTCAGTTATTTAAAGTTCCAGTGATGAAGATGATGCAAATTAAATGGATGCTAAACCATGAAGTTGAAGATATTGAAAAATTCAGCGTTTGACGAAATTGGGGAAAACAACCCACGTAAATTTCAACTCTTAATATCCCATTTAGGAACACACACATAACACAAAATGTATTTTCTCATTTATGTGTGTATTGATTAAGTTAAATTATTTGCTCCTATGTGAATTGAGAAGAAATAATTTTGAATGACTAAAATGAAATATAAGAATATTAGTAGAGTTTATTGAAGAGAGAAAATGGTTAAAGGGGCATAAACGTAAAATAAAATGAGTTAAAAACGTATTCAGAGAAGAGATCCAGAAGAGAACAGTCGACTGGTGAGTCGACCGGACCAAGTAGCTGTAACATCTTGTATCTCTAAGTCGATCGACAGGTTGAACGGCCAAGAAAGGCTGAACTATCTGAATCAACAAGTTGACTAATAGGTCGATCGGTGAAAGAAAGACCAACTCTCTGAATCTACAAGTTGACGGAGTGATCGACCAATGCACGTAATAGCGATAGCTTGTCTACAACCTGAATTGAATTGGGATGTCGATTAGGCAGTCAACCAAATGCACTATTTCAGGATACTATTTGATCCGAGATTATATCCAAAAGTAGCCGTTTTTGGTTGGGATTTGAGAGAGATTTCGGGGATATTATCTATATTAAGATATGGTTCATATACTAATTAAATCCTATTAATATAGTTCATTAAATATTAATGTTTATCAATTTAGTACTTGAAATAGATTCTATTCTTATTAATTGAGATTGAGAAATACTTTGGGGGTTTAATTGAAAGTTTTGAAAGCTGTTTTTAAATGAATTGAACCAAAATGAAGTGATTATGATATAAGGGGTCTATAAGTGCTATTAATTATCATGACACATGTAAACTAGCCGTTAGAAGGCTGATTTCATACTCCTTTAAATAGACATGCGAATTTCATATATCATTAAGCAGTAAATAAGAGAGAAATCATATTATATCATTTGTGAGCTTTTATAAGAGTTATCCTTCTGAAATATTGTGAGCTTTTCTGAGAGACGATCTTAATGATCAACTGCTGTTAATCTTTGCTGCTACCGGATCTGAAGTTACATTGCTTTATCTAATTATTCTGTGGATTCCGGGTGAGATCTTTCCAATTAATTTTTATCGTGCATTAATTATTCTACATTTAGAAATTGATCTTAGTAATTGTTTATGATTTTTTAAGAAAATATTTTTTACAAATAATTTTTTGAATCTGATTATGTGCTCCAATTTGCTACCCATATCTTGTTGAAATCAGATTTTTGTAGCTCACATATTTCTATCATTAGTTGGAACATTAATTGAGTTATTATTTATCTAGAGTGGTAGAAGTTCCGGGTGAGATTTACTTCTTATCAATTTTTGTATTGGTGAGTTGTGACGGGTTAAATACTATTGGGGGTATTTAATAAAGAATAGTCGAGTTTCAATCTCTTCGTGTAAAGAGATTGAGGTAGTGATTCTTCTTGAATAGAATTGCATTGCGAGTGATTTTTGTAACGGTTCAATTCTTACTGGGTAAAAGGATATTTGGAGTGTTGTGTGAGGTTTTGATTCTTGAGCCTTAGGGATAAAAAGAATTAGATTAATCTCTAGCCTGTAAAAAGATAGGTTATTCTTGAGCCTGTAAAAAGTAGAGGTTATTCCTGAGCTTTTGAAAATGATGTTGTAAAGGTAGATTCTGAGTCTATAAAAGAATCGGTGTGAGAGTTTGGTTCCTACCTTTAAAGGAATCTTGAGTATTAGTGGGTGCGAATCTCCGTGGGGCTCGGAGGACTGGATTAGCCAAGAGTAACTTGGTGAACCAGGATATATCTTGGTGTGCTGCATTATTAATTTGTTTATTTTTGCTGTTTGTGTGTGTACCTAGTTGATTAATTAATTTCGCTGTGATATAAAGATAATAATTAATTTAGGAATAAAATTAATTATTTGATTTATTGAAGTTTTATTCTGATTTTTTTTTTTAATTACCCAATTTACTTTTCCTTTTGGGTATTCCACTGGGCCAACAATTCTCATAGCTTCTAATCTAGCCATATGTATACATGTTTCATCATAATCAATTTCGTCTTCTTGATTATAGCCCTATGCTATCAATATTACTTTATTTCTAATCACTATACCCGTTTCATTATTTTTATTACGATAGACCCATTTAGTACCACTGACATGATGAAAATCAGGTCTAGAAACTAAAGATCACACTTTATTGCGCTCGAATTGAACTAAATCTTCTTGCATCGTTGAGATCTAAGACTTCTCAATTAACACCTCATTAATATTCTGAGGCTCAATTTGAGATAAGAAAGCAATATTAATTATATCCCTAAGAGATGATCTTATACTTACACCGTTTTATAAATTACTTATAATTTATATTGTCGAATGTCCTAGAATTGTCTTTGTAATACGTGGTAAAGTCGTCTCTTTGCATTTTGACTCCTCATTCTTTGGATTTTGTGGTTCATGTGCAGTCTCAACTCCTTAGTTTTGCTTAATCAATGTACCTGCATTATCATCATCCAAAACTTTTTTCGACACAAGTGGATCAGATTCCTCAAATACAGCATACATAGATTCTTCCACTACTAAAATACGTTTATTATATATTTTATGAGCTTTACTATTCAAAGTGTACCCCAGAAAAATACCCTAATCAGATTTTGCATCGAACTTGCCCAAATTATCCTTTTCATTTAAGATAAAAAAACTTTAAAGTATGAAATATTTGGAGTCTTATCATTCCAAATTTCATAAGAGGTTTTATTAAAACCTCTTCGGATAGAAACTCTATTAACAATATGGAAAACGGTACTAATAGCTTTGCCTTAGAAGTATTTAAGAAGACGATTCTCATTCGTCATTGTTCTGCCCATTTCTTGAAGCATTTTCTTTTTTCTTTTTACGACACCATTTTGTTGTGGCGTTTCATGGCATATTCTTCACAAATCACATGACTTTCGTTTTTAGGTGTCAAAGACATAAATTCAGCTTTTATCCCCTGTCACGTGCTGAGAACAACCTCTTCCTAGGAATTATTTGTCCTTTCTCATAGATGTTTATTAGATTAACTTGCAAGGAGCACCTCAAAAAGTTCCTAGATGGTACCTAATCTACGTGGCTCCGATTTTGTTAGTTAGAGCCTCATTTGTTCCTTTAGGAATCCATACCTACATTTCTTTATAACTTGATTGAAAACAATTTCTTTTAGTATGCCCACAATGTTACACTTAAAATATTTTACAACTTTCGTAGTTTCAAAAAAGAATTTTTAAAATCTTTTTTGTTTGATATTTTTCTGAAAACCAAGACCAGCTTTGTTGAAAATACCTCTAGAACTTTCCCAAAACATTTTTAAATTATTCCCACCATTTGTAAACTTGAGAACAATGAAATTTAAATCCGCAACTTTGGATTTTAATTTATTGTTTTTCCTTTTCTAAAACACATGAGATATTTTTCGAAATCTGTTTTTTAAAATAGGTGTTCTCAACCTCAAAATTTTCAATACGTTTGTTTAATAAAATCACTGTACTTTGTAGAATACTAATTTGAAAACACTGATTTTTATAATCATGCAATAGTTTCAGATAAACATCAAATAACTCATCAAAATCCAAATGACAAGGACTAGAACATTTCGTTACCTCAATCTTATTTGCAATTAGGGAAAACGTCGAAGTTTTTTCATTATTGCTTGATGTTCTGGAGCAACTGAAATTTGAATCGTCCCATGCTTCTTTTATAAATCTCTCTTTCCTTTTTTGACTTTCTTTCTAATCCATCCTCATATCTAAAAATAGCTGAATCATTGGTTATTAAGTTACCAATAAGTTCATCGATAGTGCATTTGGTGAGATCTATGACTTCCTTGATTGTAGTCACTTTAGATTCCCAAACATTGGTCAACGATCTCAAATATTTCGTATTTTATCCTCCATGGAATACGATTTTTCAAGTTGAGCAAGATTGTTACATATATTGTTAAATCTCGTGTACATTTTCGAGATTCTTTCTGCATCACCCATTCTGAACACTTCGAATTGATGAGTAAAGACATTGATTTTGGATTGGTTCACTTTATCAGTTTCCTCGTGTGTGATTTTCAATGTATCCCACATTTCTTTAGCAAATCCACAACTTGAAACTCTATTATATACATTTGCATCTAAAGAACAAAGCAGAATGTCAATAGCTTGAGAATTAATAGACAATTTCTATTTATCAGAAAAATTCAGTTTTTCTTTTTTCTTAACCACTCCATTCTCTTTAGGAATGTATGGACAATCTTTAGTAACCATCCATGTATCAAAGTTAGTGACTTGAAGAAATGCGATCATCATGTTTTTCCAAAATGCATAGTTATTACCTGTGAATAATGGATGACGATGCATAGATTATCCCTCACCTAGAGTGTCGGTAGGGTGCGCTATGTGATATTTTTTAGCTAGAATATTAAGTTAAATGAGTTAAATCAGTTCTAGTACCAATTGTTGGCCCAAAGAGCTACCCAAGAGAGGGGTGAATTAGATAGTTATTAAATTTAAACATTTAAGTCCTTTAAACACAAATAATCAATTTCTCTAAATAAAGTATTATATTGTTATGCAGTGAAAATGTGTTTGATATTAAATGCACACCCAAACACAATATTCAAAAATAAACAATGTAACACACAAGAATTTATCTTGGTTCGGTAAGCTATTCTCACCTACATCCAGTCTCCCGAGCTGCACGAAGATTCGTAATCCACTAAACCCCTTGATTCCTTTAATGAATATACACTTTTGAGCTTTAGGGCCCAATTTTCCATGTGCATAGATGCAACACGAATATAACTTGTAGATCAGCATGGTCGCAAATGCTCTAATTCTGGTTTAAAATTAGTTCATTACTCATATGGTGTATATGATACTGAATTAGAGGGCACTCTATTAAGGATATGAGTTGCTATCAATAAAGCATCTCCCTAGAATTTAATTGGTAGATTAGCATGTGCCATCATTAGCTTAACCATATCCAATATGACAAATTCTTGCACATCATGCAACATATGTAGATGTGACAAAATCTTTATTACTAAAAGTTAAATATGTATTAAAATTTAAAGAATCGTTAACATCTAGTATATAAAACCCATCTACGATGTGTCCACTATCATAAAACACGGAGTCTAAACAAAATTGAATAGAGACTTTAGTGAATTTGAGAGAAAAACCTAGTTCAGCTATGGCTGCAACAGACATAAAGTTTGTCAAACTCCAGGAATATAGAGAACATCATAGAGAAGCACGGTGCGTCCAGAACGCATCTTTAATTGATAGGTTCCAATTCTTATCATATATTTGGTAGTGTTATTCCCCATTTGAATACGTTGACTCTCAATTGGAATTTTGTGATACTCAATAAACCCTACTCGATCTTTTGCGACATGTCATGTTACTCTAGTATCTTCTTGAACTCAATGCATTCACGAGCGAAGTGACCAAATTTATCACAATTGTAACACTTCAGCTTAGACATGTCCTTCTTTCCTCCACGCTTGACTTTTTGATACTTTCTGGCCTTTTTTTTTTTTTTTTAATATATATATATATATATATATATAAGCAAATCATCCTATTTCTCCTCGTCATGCTTTGTCTTGCCACTTTAGTTTGGATCCAAATATCTGACAATGGTTAGACTTAGCGACAAACAGAGAAGTATTGACTTTTGCCTCTAACGTTTCTATCTCTAATTCTAATTAACACTGTAATTGGGTAAAAGTTTTGATAGTTTCATTGTGCGTCATTATGAGCTTCATTTGCTCCCAAGAATTAGGCAAAGAGTGAAGCACAATAAGAATCTGTTGCTCATCAGATAAGTTCTTACTAGCTGCCTTTTGGTAGCGTATGATAGCCGACATTTTCCAAAGGTGCTCAGCCATCTTTGTTTTGAAAGACATCTTATAAGTTTCAAATTCAAGCGTCAAGGCTCGCAACCTAGTTGCTGATGTACCGACAAATGTCAACTTTAAGGCATTCCACATCTCTAATGCGGTGATATAACCTTCATAATTACCAATCAGATCATCGAGCATATAACTTAACATAGTGAATCTCGCATTACGATCTTTCTTGGCCCAATTTTGGTAGGTTTCTATCTTACACCGGTGTTAGGCATCATTACCTTCTTTGGGAGGTGATTCCATGCTATGTGTCAGTGTTTCCAAGACCTTTCGCTCATTTAGGAGATATTGGATCTTACGATGTCAAATATCGTAGTTATTTCCATCTATTTTCTCAACTTTAACAAGGTCCGTTATTATATTCGTTAAAATTATTTCACCACATTTTATGTACATTAGGATATTAACATACACTAATTATTTTGCCGTAATAATCGAATATAAAAATAACACATATCTCTGTAGTACAAGATCAAAAATTTCGCTATGCTCACAATTCTATCTTGTATTTATAGATCTAAATATCATTTTTAGATACATTATGCACATAACAAAAAATGAGAAAAATATATCTCAACTCATTATTGCCCGCAAATTTAATTTTATGCTTTTCCAAATGAATATAATATGTGTACCAAAAATTGACTAACATGAAACTTTCACACATAATTCATGTTCATAAATAAATAAAATAAAATTTTATAGCATGATATACAATTAAGTATGTAATTGATGCATTGTAACTTAAACATATGAGGATATAAATAAAAAGTGCGACAATGTAAACAAAGTGATAGTTTGTCCTAGTGGTTGTTAGACTTTATTTCATTAAAATGAATTAGCAAGGATCAAACTAGTGACATCTCACGCCCAACCAATAATCACATTAAGAAGTGGCCATCGAACCAACACAACATTTTGTTGTAAATGTGTGAATAAATTAAAAATACACGCGCTGTATCATTTAAAAAATGAAACGACGTCATTTTACGTCCTCTTCTTCATAATTCAGAATTAGAACCAGAACAATTGTAATGAACAATGAGACAAAATTCTACGTTTTTCAAGAACTTCAAAAAATTACATAAAATCAACTGTAAATCTAAATTTAATGAAATTTATATCGTCAGACTCGTAATGAAATGTAGAGTTTTTCTAAATATCATTTTTAGATACATTATAGGTGGCTACCGAATAGACTTATGCGAAAATATTAAAATGTAAGTGTACCTTTTGAATTCAGAAGACTCGTTTACAACCCGTTTTTCGTTTCTTCTCTTGTCAGCAAAAAAAAAATACTACTAGCGTATTTTTCAATAATATCTACATGCTCACTAATTAAGGCTACTCAAATTTTCTGTAATCTGATGGAAATAGAAAACCTTAGAGGTATCAATACTTATTTATAGAGAAAATCCCAAATGGTGTGTCTTTTCTAATGGGTGGTTACCGAATAGACGTGATTCTTGAGATTAAGAGGTGTACCCATTTACATGGTGACTATTCATGAAACTTGGAACCTATGTGGATGCTCCACGGGTCGACCCAACCTGCTCTTTAATCTAACAATATAACCAAACAAGAGAATAAGAATTAACGGTGGAATTATGATTATGTTCTACCTTGATTCCATCTAACCAAAATGTCATAAAATTAGGTTTTTTTGTCAAAATCATTTTTTCTTTTAATTTTTAAAAATACTTAAAAATATGCTACCACAGATAAGTTGCTACTGATAAAAATATTTAGTGATAAGACAATACCGTTTTTGGATAATTACACCAGACCACCAGATATTTGCCCAAAAAAGCAGCTCGAACCCCTAGATTTTAAAAAATTTCAATGTTCTGGCCTGTGGTTTGGAATGAACGTCAAAAAGCGATGATTTCAATGAATTGTTTAGTCAAAAGTGCCTTGAAGTCAAAAGTAAATATTTTCTATATCAAAAATATTAATGTATTAGAGTGTAAAGTGTAATTTTAATAACTAGTTTTAGATCCGCGTTAAGCATGAGTTTGATTACTTGATTTGATTATTTAAATATTATATTTATTATTTTTGAGAAAATATTTTGTATTAATTAATAGAGTTTGTATATATGTTTTAATTTATTTCAATGGATGAATTATATATTACCTATTTTTTTAAAAAAAATATATATATATAAAAAAATAGCATTTAAATATCATCACCAACTATATTATAACTATAACATAATCAATATCGATAACAGAGATATTAATCTATTCAAATAATACCATAATTAAGTCTAAGTTAAACAAAAACAAATCAAAGCAAAAAAATGCTTACCTAATTTAAATCTCACTCAAAACATTACTAAAATAGGATCAACGAAACTTGTATCTAATTAAAAAAATAAAATATTATATATATATATATATATATACACACATTAATTGATCAACAAAAGTCGAACAAAAAACACATTGTAAGCTAAAATTTGAACCATCACTCACCGGCTACAAACATGTTGTAGGCTAATGAGAATAGGTATATTCATTTCCTATTAGAGAACACTAAAAATTATAATAATTCAAAATATATTTTAAAAATCGAGTATCACGATCTATTTAAAAAAAAAAATGGTAGCATAACATTTTTCTTTTCTTTGTGGTGACGCTACCTTCCATGAGATGATTTCTCAATTGAAATGCTCCGCAAAATCTCAATTCCAACCTTCTATTTTGACCATTCGAGATATCGGCAAAAAAAATTAATTAGTTCATAAAACCACATAATAAACCTCTTCATTATATCGAAAATCCTCTAGCATTTTTATGATGCCTTTATTTTTGCTTGAAAAGTTGGGGGAAAAAATAAACAATGATTAAAAAAAAGTTTGAATAATAGACTAAATGAAAAATCAAAAGGTTAATGGGGAATAATGGTAGTAAAAAAAAATGAGGGGAATAATGATAAAGTCAAGAGGTTAATTTCCTTTTACCTTATCACTCCCAACAACGAATCAAGCATGGGATTCGTAGAAACTAATATAATCTGGAAAGACGAATTTAAAACTGGCTTATATTTGCATAGGGGACAACAGATGAAGTAGATGATTGTTCTCATGGTAAGCAATTATAGTTGAAAGGAGGAAACCACTGCGATTTGAAAGGATGTCAATTAATGAAATTGTATGAATTATTTAGGCAGGAAAGGATGTCAATTGAACCTTGCTAAAACAACATCTAATTCACAAGCAATGCAAAAAGGTGATATTCTCCATTGTCAGGCAAAAAAAATTTATATTGTCCATTGTCAGACAATTTTTTTTTTTAAAACATAAATGAAATTAGAAAATAGAAATACAACATGAATTAGAACGCTAAAAATGAAATGAATTGAAATCCATGTTCATGGCTTCAATTCAGTGCTCCAAATATTTCTCAAAGAAGGATTAGGGTATTGAAATCAGGTTGAACATACGGAAATGAAGTTGAATATATTTGAAATTTCTGCACTGAGTTTTCTGGGATGAGAAACAAAAATTTGGGAGAAGAAACACTAAATAATTGCCACCTGTGGAAGCTAAACATAAATGAAATTATAAAATAGAAATAGAACATGAATTAGAACGCTAAAAACGAAATGAAATTGAAATCCAATTTCATGGCTTCAATTCAGTGCTCCAAATCAAATCTCACTCAAGGAAAGATTAGAGTTCTAAAATCAGGTTGAACATACCTGAAATTTCTGCGCCGACGTTGCGGGGATGAGAAGTAAAGATTTGGGAGAAGAAACAGTAAATAAGTGTCACCAATGGAAGCTCAAAACCCCACAATCACATATACAAAAATTAGGAACACCACTTAATAATAAAGACTTTAAAAATTTTCAGAACAAACCAAACCAAACCTCAAGAGCAGCTGACCACAGTCGGACATCGTGACCAACAGACGATCGTCGTCGAGTTTCTTCGCCGAATTTGATGGGACAAGAAACAAAAATTTTGGAGAAGAAACACTAAATAGTTGCCACCAATGGAAGTTCAAAACCACACAATCACATACACAGAGAAATTAGGAACACCATATGATAATAAACGCATTAAAAATTGCCAGAACAAACCAAACCAAGCCTCAAGATTGTCCAGATCTGACCGTCGCCGGACATCACAACCCAGAGTCGACTGTCGTTGAGCTACGCCGCCTTCAAATCCGACCGCTACCTTCTAGATCTACTCATTTCAAGCCAAATGCGTTCATTTGTAGCTGGATGGGCAGCAATTACGGGGGCAGCGAGAGCAATGGCGGTGAGCAGCAAGGTGGACAACGATATTGGCGGCAAGATCAACAACTAGGACCGTCGTCTTCGTGACGTTAGAGAGAGCGAGGTCGAGATTGAGAGAGAGAGAGAGAGAGAAAGAGAGTGGGGTTAGAAATTTGATAACGGCGAGGGGTGGAGGGTGAAGAAGATAACAATGGTTTGTGAAGGTGGCGGCTAAACATTAGCTTAGAATAGGAGAATGTTAGAATTAATCCTAGCCGTCGATTTGAATGGGAGTATATGAGTGGAGAGATGACAAATACTTGGTTGTGGTTCATTTCAAGTATGAGCTTCCGCTTTTAGTAGTATAATAAGATTTTTTCTTTCTTATTTCTTATCTCTATAATCTTTTTTTTTTTTTTAATTATTTATTATTTATTTTCAATTTTTTAATTGTTTTACATATATCCTTTGTCTTTTGTTTTCTATTTGTTTATCTAGTTTATTTTGTTTTTGTTTTATAACTTGAGCGTTTTTTCTTTTTTTCCTTTTTCTTTCACTAATTTTTCTTTTTGATTTTTGTCTTTCATTTTTATCCTTTTTTATTTATTTTATTTATTTTTAATTTTTGTTTTTAGTTTTGGCATTACTATTTTTGAATTTATGCTTTTTGTTTGGAATAATTATAAATGTCCTTGATTATTTATCAGTTTAGCCCTTTTGTTCCTTTGTTTTTTAGTCTTTTAGTTCATATTAACAGATTTTTAATTCTTCAATTAATATCAATTGATTATTAAATTCATATTTTAAGGGCAATTCGTACTTTTTATACTATTTTAATGTATCTAAATCTTTTGGACAAATTAATTTGTAGACCTCTTGTCAATTATAACAAAAAAGTAAACTTCGTTGAAACTAAATTTAATAAGTAAATTTTTAGTTACAAACTTTGTAGTTTAAAAAGTGAAAATTGATGTTATTCATGCTAAAAATGTATTGCAGGACATGAAATTAATTAACCATATTGTTAATACACACTAGAAATAAAAAATAAGTTAAAAAGGGATTAATAACAAATCACAAAGAATAAAAATGTTAAAATATTAGATAGATGAGTTTTATAATACAATACCATGTTTATTGATTTTTTTTTTTTGGGCAAATTACATTTTTGGTCCTCCTATTTTTTTTATGGCTCTTCAACTCATTTTTTCCCCCCATCTAATCCTCTTTTTTGTTGCTGATTTTCTATGTAGCCCTTCTATCTTTAATTGACGTTAATTTAGACAGAATTTGACCACGTTAGATGTATGTGTCACACTTTAGGGGTGAAAATGTCAAAAAAAAGTTCTTTTTTTCTTCTTCCTTGTTCCATCCTTGCACAATGTGTCGTCTCCATTGCCGTCAACACCAAATAATTTCTTCTCTCTCTAGCTGTCGCCGGCGCCGTCTCCACCGCCATCTTCGTCACCTTATCCTCTCAGCTTCCTTCTCTCGCAATCCCATCTCTCAACTCAGTCCTCCCTAATTTCTCCGCCACCCACCACTCCTGTCTCACAGATTGGTCAATGAATAACCTCCCTGGACAATTTTAAAGGTGCACTTTCTCACATCGACTTTGTATATTCAAGATTTAATTCTTGAAATGCTTATCAGGAGAGTAGAATCCTAGTTAACAAAGAAAATAAACATCTATTTTTACCAACCAGACTAAAAGCTCTTGGGTTAATATGTGACAGTATGGGATAATAAATGTTGACATTGATGGGAAAGATAAATAAGAGAAAAAATGAAACAAACGATAATGGTGAAATATTATAGGACTACATTGTATTACATTGCCATACAATACAAATCACTTGATATCTATATGTATATACAATCATTAAAAGACAAAGCATGCATATGTATTAATTATGGTAGAGTGCATGGAAGAGCATTAATTAATGGAGCCTCCTTCTTCAACAAATGGTAGAGCTTGACTTTTTTTCCTTTATGATTTTATAATAAATACCTTCTCCTTTTAACATATTAAAAAACATGGACTAATAAACTAATTTAATATAAAAGTTGGTATTGGAAACATCACCTAATCGTTGTCTATGTGCCAAAGTCTGTCTGGTCAATACAATGATTATGATTGTGAGTCAAAATAATCGCGATCATATAACATAGATTGTGGTCATCATCATTTCTTTTAGAAAATAAATTTGAGATGAGATGCATTTAATTTTGTTTCATGAGCAAATCGTAGCAATCAGAACATAGAATTGTTTTTGTGATGGAGCATATTAATGACAATATATAAATATAGTGGGACTGCCGGCTGGGTTGGTGGGAGAACTTATTGTGCCATTATAGAAGGCATGTTGGGTAGGCAGGACAGACGAGCATGGTGTCACGGGTTGAGCTTTTTGAAGTTAGAAAATGAATCATGTGGTGCTAATTAGGAGATTGTCTAATAACTAGTTTGAAGTGTGGTGCTAATTAAGAGATTGTCTAGTAACTAGTTTGAAGATCAGAGAATTTTGAATAGTTGAAGCTATTTTAATAGTAACAAGGTTCACTACAACAACATATACAATTAGTGTAGTGAGAATATAATTATAATAACAACAAAAATTGTATTAATATCAAATGGTACATGTGTGAAAGGTTTGTAATGGCATGTCCTTCTACATAGTATTTTAAGTAAAAAAATATAGGTGACATGAATAAATGTATTTCATTGTGCTTGAGGAGACATAATGAGACCCTTTTACAAGAAATAATAAAAATAAACTAAATTAAGCTGAACTAAACTAAACTAGGTAGAAAACAAATGAAAAAGGTCATGGACAAGTGACCATGTGCGAGAACAAGCACTGAACAAGTTTAGACTGTGACATTCTCCCCCACTTGAATATTCAACGTCCTTGTAGACTTCTTCTAATGGTACTTCTGATTTTGTCTGTGGTTTGTTAAGTCTTTTGCTTTCTTCTGGATAGGTTAACTTGTAGAGATTATCCACCGAATGAGGATAGCTATAGTCTACGACAATCTCACTTCAACCCATGTGCAGATTGAAGTATGAATCAATACGTGACGAAAGATGGTTGAGACCTTCGATCAAGAACGAGTTTGTTGACTCATTTTTTTTGTCACTGAAAGTACTCCCCGAAACATACAATTGAGTATCATGCTTGAAAAACTTTGTAACAGTGTCCCTAGAATAGCAATACAGAAGTGATAGAGATAAGGTTGTAGAACTCGAAGATCTGTCCACGTACCACAACAACAGTAGTGCATTTGTTCCCCAAAACCTCGACCCTTGACATAGAAAGTCGGTATTTCTGTATTTCTAAATGTAGTCCCAGCAAAAGCAAATGGGTCTTTGCAGCATTAACTAACATTAAAGCAGATTGACCCAATGGAAACTTATTTTTTGTTGATTTTTTCCCTTCCGAATGAAGGGGAAACTTCCCTAGAAGTTCTCTTGGAGAAACAATTCGAACAAAGTCAAACAACCCTTTTGATGAATTCAAAAGTGGTACTCGTGGGTTAGTTTTTCCCCTACTAAGTACTGAAAGGTCCTCTTGATGTTCACCCAACTTAAGCTGCAAAGTCGAAACAGATCTATTTTCAATCGAATAATGCGTTATAGGAATAATACACGATCGATCTCCCATTATGCAAAGTGAATCTGCAACTGGCATTGAGACTGCCTTGTTGTCTGTAAAGAATTCTATCACCAATATCCATGGGAACGACAATGATTTTAAAATATTATTTTATATAAGTTTAATATTTTTGAGATTATTTTTTAAAGTTATGGTATAAATAATATTTAATAATTTTGGGAGTCAAATGTTAATTTTAAATTGATTTTTAAAATTTTTGGGACGACTATGTTATTTAAGATACATACTTTTAAGAATTTTGAGATATAATTAATATTTTTTATTTTATTTTAAAAGAGATTTAAATATATATAATAAAAAAATAATAAAATAGTATAAGTTGAAATGTGCTGTCTTTTTCATTTTAAGAGTACAACACATTTTCAAACTTATTATGCATGCTTATATATTAGACACATATTATTATTATTATTATTATTATTATTATTATTATATAAAGTTACAGTACAATTTGTATACATGTTGAATGATTTTTGAGAGAGAAAATTATTTCGGTTCGGATTTCGACTTCAGATTTCAAGTAGAATTTTTAATTTTTTTAATATATGTATTTAATCTATCTTTCGTGCGATTTATGTAATCATTGTTGTTGTATTATAATTATTAATTTTTATGAAATAATTATGATTATATAAAAATTATGTGTAATACATGCTTATGTGTTTATTTGTTGTATTAATTAGATACACGTATTAGAGGGGTTGAAATTCTATTGAACGTTGGTTCACAACCCTACAATTTTTATTGCAAAGCCGATAAAAATGGTGCTGCGCATGAGATTTTATTTGAATTTCTATTTAATTTATAATAATTGTATTTATTATTTACTGTTGTAAATTTGATTTGATAATTCAATAATTATAATTATCATCGTAGTTTGTAATGCTAGTGTAATAATGGGCTTAGCCCACTTGGCCCATAGAGTAAAACTCTAACCTTACTTCCCCTATAAATACTCATGTATAGTTTCTATTCTGTATATTCTTAATACTTGTAACCTTATATTTCTTTCTCAATATATCAATACATGGTTCATTTCTTATTTTTCAATTATCTTAACATGGTATTGGAACCAAGGTTGTGGGTCTTTCATTCTCTCGTAGTCAAATCATTCGTACAAGCCGGGGGTTGCACATTTCTCATCATTCTCTCGTAGTTAAATCATTCGTGCAAACCGAAGGTTGCACTCAAGGACAGGTATTAGATTCATATCCCATATCACTTATCTGAGAGTTCTCAATCCACTATATAAATCAAAGAGTTACTCCACTTAGAACCATATGGTTTTAAGTTGGAACCAATGAACGAAGAACTTCAGGCCCTCGCTAAAACTCATACCTGGGATATTGTTGATCTGCCCCTTGGAAAAACTCTTATTAGGTGTAAATAGGTATTTAAAATCAAGACATTCTCTGATGGCTCTTTTGAACGATATAAAACCCGACTTGTTGCTAAAGGAGTCGCTTAGGAATATAGCATTGACCATGAAGAGACATTTGCTCCAGGCTAACATCTGTCCGTACACTTCTTGCCGTTGCCGCCATTCGAAAATGGACTCTCTTTCAAATGGATGTAGAAAATGCATTTCTCAATGGTGATCTTCTTGAGGAAGTCTATATATGCATACACCTCCCGGTTTGGTTGCCCCTAGAAATAAAGTTTGTCGCCTTCGGCATGCTCTATATGGTTTGAAACAAGCTCCACGTGCCTGATTTTCTAAATTCAGCACTACTATTCATCATTTTGGGTTCACACCTAGTTCTTATGATTCGGCTCTATTTATTCGCCATATTGCCAACGGTATTATCATTCTTTTGCTGTATGTGAATGATATGGTTATTACTAGAGATGACCTACGTGGCATTTCTGAACTCAAAAAATTTCTCAGTGGCCAATTCGAGATAAAAGATCTTGGTGTGCTCACATATTTTCTTGGCTTCGAAGTCTCATATGGTTCTGATGGATATTTTATCTCTCAGGACAAATATATCTCGGATCTTCTTTCCAAGGTTGGGATAACTGACTCAACCACTGTCACTACTATTCTTGAGCCGAATGTCAGACTTACCCCACTCAATGGTTCACCTATTTAGGATACCATTCTATATCACCAACTAATTTGAAGTCTTGTATATCTTACTATCACTCGCCTTGACATTACCTATGCCATTCATCAGGTTAGCCAGTTCTTGTCCGCTCCTCGGACCACTCATTACTCGGTTGTTCTTCGCATTCTTCGGTATGTCAAGGGTACTTTATTTTATGGGCTTTATTTCTCAACTAAGTCTGCTCGTCTTACAAACTTATTCTGATCCGATTGGGCTGGAGACCTCATCGATATACGTGCAACCACTGATTACTACTTTTTTTTTTGGCAATTCTCTCATTTCCTGGCATAGTAAGAAACAAACTGTGGTTGCTCATTTTAGTACTGAAGCTGAATATCGTGCTATGGCTGATGTAACTCAAGAGTTTCCCTGGTTTCGATGGCTACTAGCTGACATGAACATCTCTTTTCTTACAACCACTATCCTATATTGTGACAACATGAGTGGTATTCAGATCACTCACAATGATGTATTCAAGGAGCGTACAAAACACATTGAGACTGATTGTCACTTCATCCGTCATCACATTCTCTAGAATACGGTTTGTCTACAATCCGCCAGTTTATCCGATCAGACAACAGACATTTTTACTAAAACTCATCCACCCAGACGTTTTCACTCTTTGGTTTTCAAACTCAAGTTTACCTCCCACTTACCGCCTTGAGTTTGAGAGGGAATATTAGCATAATAATGGGTTTAGCCCACTTGGCTTATAGGGCAAAACCCTAACCCCACTTCCCCTATAAATACTCATGTATAGTCTATATTCTGTATATTCTTAATACATATAATCTTGTATTTCTTTTTCAATATATCAATCCATGGTTTATTCCTCACTTTTTAATTATCTTAACATGTTAATTTTTTCCAGATTTTTATAAAATAAAACATTGATTATTCAGGTTTAGTATTAGTTCTCCAAAGGAAGAAACTGCGTGATGGCCCTGAGAAATCAGGTCATTACAAAGTGGTATCAGAGCGTTTTAATATTAAAACACGTGAGACCTGGACGTAGGAAAATTTAAATATATATTGGGTTTAAAGGTGTTATCTCAAGCGACGCATTCTCGCCCTCATCTTTTATCGTTTTATTCCTAGTATTTTGCCTAACATGTTGCTGAGACATCTGTTCTCAAATTTCAAAGAATCATGTTTTTGAATTCTATTACTCTTAGTTGCTTAAATTGGGTTATCTTTTCATTTACTGGTTATCTTTTGGCTCATTGGCTGCCACATATCTTGACATGTTATATAGTTCAAGGTTTGACTAAACAAAAAATCTTAAATGTTAAATAATACATATACTGAAAGTAATGGATATTAGACTAAACTAATATTAGAATTTTTAAAGGTGTTATCTAACTAATATTAGATATTAGTTTATGTACTTGATATATATTGGGTTATCAGTTTAAAAATGTGTTTACTGTCTTCTATGTAAATTATCAAATTATGTTATCGTATTAAATTGAAAAAAAAAGTGTTGATGAAAATAAACAGTCTTATGATATTAAATGTATCAAGCAAAATTTTAAAGGTGAAAATAGATTTTATTATCCTGCTATGCCATAATTGTCTCATTAGGAGGGCATATCCTGTGAGATGTAGTTGGTCCTTATAGGAGAGCATATCCTGTAGGACGTTATGTTGTAACCTGTCAGGAGGGCAAGTTCTACAGGTAATAAAAATATTTGATCCATAAATTATTTTTGTATTATGAAGACAGTACACAGATAAAATATTCGAATAGATATTGGTCCGTTACTAACAATTGGTAGGGTCAGAGTGTGAGAAAATTGTTGAGACTTTTGGGAGACTTTATATAATAGTTTTATATACATTTTACGTTAATTTTTACTTTAAGTTTAAATGATATTATAAAAATTCAAGTGGAGGTTTTTATGTAATGTTTTATAGGGCTTCTTGTTGAGAAGTCCCACAAGTGAGGACTACCACTTTCTAAGGACCATCCAAAGACAAAAAAAAATCCCATTGGATGGTCCTCTACAAAATGGTGTCTTTCACTTTTGGGACATTTGGATGAATTTCCCTATTTTATATATGCGTTACGTGAGTATTCAACTTGTTATGTTACGTGAGTATTGAACTTTAGAGACGTATTTATGTGTCTGAGACTGTATTTTTATGTTTGAGACGTATTTATGTGGTTGTGACGTATTTATGTGTTTTGAGATATATTTATGTGGTTAAGATGTATTTATGTGGTTATGAAGTATTTATATATTTTGAGATGTATTTATGTGATTGAGAGGTATTTATGGGTTTCAGATGTATTTAAAAAAATTCGTTATTTGAAATTTGAATTGTGTTGATATTTATGAAAAAGTTTAGGAGATTATTAAAATTTTAAAGTGGATATTGAAGATGATTATTTTTAGTCTCACGGGGTAGTCCACGAGGAATTTGGGCTATCTACTAGTTCTGATGTTAGTTGCGAATATGTTGGCTTGAAATGTTGGATGAAATTGATCAATGTTGGTTATGGGATATGACGATGGATTTGAAAAGTCATGCCAAGTGAGAAAATTATTGAGGTCATGGATTTGTTGGAATTGAATCAGATCTAATCCAAGTGAGACTACCGTGATATTTTTAATATATATTTGTTAGTTATAAATATAAAGATATATTTATTGCTATTTTTATCAGAGTAGCATAGTAGAAGCATTTAGAAACATAAGATTCTTTGATAATTGATTATCTGTGCTAGGTGTTATTGACCAAAGTATACCATATTGAGTTGTGTTGAATAAAGCATGGGCCACCGTGAATGCAAAAGTGGCGATACGTAGTATGAATGTTGATGAGATGTGGATTGTTGGTGACTTTCGATTACGGGACTCTACATAAAGAACAATTATTCTAAAATTGAGTGTGATTAACATAAACGTCCAATGCGATTCTGAATTATTATTGTTTCGAACAAAATTTATTTAAGGAGGGTAAATTGTAATACCCCGAAAATTTATATTTATAAAATATTATTTTATATAAGTTTAATATTTTTGAGATTATTTTTTAAATTTATGGTATAAATAATATTTGATAATTTTAAGGGTTAAATGTTAATTTTAAATTGACTTTTAAAAGTTTTGAGACTACTGCATTATTTAAGATATACTTTTAAGGATTTTAGGATATAATTAATATTTTTATTTTATTTTAAAAGGGATTATAGATATAAATAATAATTAAAAAATAATATAAGTCGAAATGTATTGTCTTCATTTCAATTTCAAGAAAGGCAACACATTTTCAAACTTATTATGCATGCTTATATATTAGACAGGTATCTTATTATAATAATAATTATATATATATATATATATATATATATATATATATATATAAAGTTACAGTATAATTTGCATACTTGTTGAATGATTTTTTGAGCGAGAAAAATATTTCGATTTGGATTTCGGCTTCAGATTTTAGATAGAATTTTTAACTCTTTTAATATATATATTTAATATCTCTTTCGTGCGATTTATGTTATTATTGTTGTTGAATTATGATTATTAATTTTTATGAAATAATTATGATTATGTGAAAACTGTGATACATGCCTGTGTATTTATTTGTTGTATTAATTAGATACACGTATTAGAGGAGTTAAAATTTTACTGAGTGTTCACTCATAATCCCACAATTTTTATCATGGTCCAAACGATGACAAGTTTGCGAGGTGAACCGTTTGAACGGTTGGGATAGCCGTTGAAACACCCATCTCTCCACTGGAAAACGATTCGAACAGTTAGATGTACTGTCCAAATGGTGCCATTGTTGTACTACAGCCCCTTCAAATAGTCAAATAGCACAATATAAAGGAAAATTCAATTATATTTAAAAGTTTAGGATGTTATAAGACGGGATAAAAACAACACAAAAAATTATGATTACTTCGACGACATATAATGCAATATCGAAGAAGCCAAATATGTAAAAGAAATTATTGAAGCATTGTAAAAAAATTATTTTCATGCTTATTCTACCCAAGTGTAATTGACAATGTGCGAATTGTTTTTAATAGATTAATATTGTTGGATATTTTAGCCCGTGATACGACAAAACATTAAGATAAAAATAAAAATAATAAAAATACTAAGATCAATTCATTAATATAAAAGGCGTCGTTGGCAAATCCGAACATAAGGTAGAAATTTGAAAAAAAAATGGTAAAAAATTATTTTCTTACTTAATTTGCGCAAAGATAAATGGAAATGTGATACTGTATTTTTATTTATTTCAAAAGTTTATGTTAGTCCGTGATGCAAGCCGACACATCGAACTAGAAAAAAAAATTTAAAACTATTTGAGAAAGTATAATGCATTGTTGGAGAAGTGAAACATGAGCCAAAAATCACTTTTTTTTTTTTTCCATGAACCAAAAAATAAATAAAATATGTAAAAGCAACTAAAAATGAAGTTTTCCTATGTTATTTTTTTTTTCTCCTTAATTTTCTTTTGTACAAAATAAAAAAAAAGTAATTTTAAATAATTAAGTTTAATAGTGACTTTAAAATTTAATTTTATTATTTATTATTAATAAATTCCGAACTATTATGGAACTATTGAGGAAATGCACAACGAAGACAAGGATCATCCTATCCACAGCACTTGGATAATGTTCTAACGTGGCAGCATCCCACTGGTCGATGCTATCACTGCCTTTCCGTTGGTTCTTATAAATCTCTAGAAGAAATTTTTTGAAAAGCAGAATGATTAAATACGGAATCAGGCCCACACGTTTGGGGATAATCTAAAATAAGTCCTTTCCATTTCTATTTTACCACTTAATGTCTTAAAACTTCATCCTCCACTTCCATGTATTAGATCATACCACAAGAACTGCCCTATATGGCCTATTTTATATCATAGCACTCATAATTATAAAAATGATCAAGTGACTAAAACGTCATTTTAAACACTAGGGATGACAATTCATCCCGAGGATAGTTAAACTAAATCAAACCAAACAGTTCAATTTTAAAACCAATTAAATGGTTTTTGTTATGGTTTTGGTTTCAGAATTAAAAACTAAAAAAGAATTCGGTTTAGGTTTTAATTTTGAAACTGTGAAACCAAACATCATAATCGATATAAAAAATAACGGTTTGCAATTTCGCGATTTCGATTTTGATTTTGGTTTTATATAAACTTAAAAAATCTTAACGGTTTCACAGTTTTTGTTTTGATTTTGCATAAAATTAAACTGCTCGTTCTTAAAATCATTTTTTCAAAAACCATCGATTTTGGTTATAGTTTTGAATTTGATATATACCTAACAGTTTTGATTTTGGTTTCTAGTGAAACCAGGTCAAAACTAAACCGTTGACATCCCTTTAAAGACTGGCGAAAATCCTTCCAAACATTTGAAAATGTGGTATGGACTTGCAAGTTTCAGCGAATGGTTTTAAGAAATAAGTAGTGTGGGGACTTAATTACGATAACTAAAATATTTAGAGTTCTATATAACTAAATCTTCAAACCCTAGGGGACGAACTATGTATTTTATACGAAAAAGCAAAATATCTCATTTTATTCCAAATTAAGCGCATGTGGATCTTATTGATAACTCCCACAGTATCCTTTTGAGACGAGTGATCAAGAAAATTTCAACACATAAGCAACGTATAAAGAAAAAAAACGAAGGAGGGGTGAAAAAAAGAGCAAAGGGTAACGATCTGATTAAGCCATGGCTACATGTAACATGGCATCGGCAGCGGCTGGCTTTGTGTTCGGCTCTAACTCTTTGATTTCAAGCTCAAGAACGTCTTCCCGGAGCAGCGCCGTAGCTTTCCCTTTGAAAAATTGCAGCGGTGGTTCAGGAAGGTTGCTGGTGCGTGCGGCAGAGGAAGCAGCAGCGGAGGCAGCTCCTGCGGCGGCCACCACCACAAAAGATGCACCTGCTGAAGCTCCGGTCAAGGCTGCTAAGCCACCACCGATTGGCCCCAAGAGGGGCGCCAAGGTATTGTAATTTAATTATTTAGGCCTGGTTTGTTTTAATTTTATCAATATTTTTTTTTCCGATAAAGTATGTCCGGGTTAACTTATATTAGAAATGAATAAAGAATAATAGAATGGAATATATTCATTCTCATTAATTTTTTCAAGTACAAATAAATCTATTTATAGGTATAATAAAGAGGAAACTAACTTTAACAACTTTCAAGAATCTAACAAACTTTGCATCTAGAAGCACTAGAATCGTCCATGGAAGATATTCTCTCAAGTTCTAATATTCCCTTTCAAGATGGAGAGTGAATATTATGAACTCCCATCTTGCTGAGAAGAAATCAGAACTGATGCGGATGAAGAGCCTTAGTTAATATGTCAGCAAGTTGGTTTTGGGTGTAACATGCAAAGTTTTCAGCAAGCTTGCTTGAATCTTTTCACGGATGACATGACAATCTATCTTGATATGTTTACTGCGTTCATGATAAATTGAATTTGCTATAATATGAAGAGCAATTTGATTATCACAAAATAATAGAGTTGGTCCATGGTGAGTAACCTTGAAATCTTTGAGCAAGGCAAGTAACCACACAATATCACAAGTAGTATTCTCTATGGAACAATATCGGCTTCGGCGGAATAACGAGAGACAATGTTGTTTCTTGGACTTCCAGGACACAAAAGAAGTTAAAAAAAAACACAAAATTCACTGATTGAGCATCGGGAGCCTGGACATGTAGCCCAATCTGAGTCAACAAAAGCTTTAAGTTGAATGGTGGAGCTATTGAAAAAGAAAAGACCTTACCCTAGAGTACCCTTTATATATTAAAGAATACGAACTGCAACCTTGAAATGGAGTTCCCATGGTGATTGCATGAACTAGCTAAGGCTATTAACGACGTAGCAAATATCAGGACGAGTGATGATTAAATATAAAAGTTTCCCAATCAATCGTTTATAGCTGGTGGGATCTGCAAGCAACTCCCTATTATCTTGAGACAATTTCAAGTTTGCTTCAATTGGTATGGGTGCTGGTTTAGAACCTATATAGTTAGTTTCGGAAAGCTCCAAGGCATATTTCCGGTGACAGACAAAGATCCCAGATTGGAATCTAGCCACGTCAAGGCCTAAGAAATACTTAAGATCCCCCAAATCTTTAAGTTTGAACCAAGCATGAAAAAAGCTTTCAAATCTGCGACTGTCTTTTGATCATTGCTAGCAATAATTATATCATCAACATATACCAAGAGTGCCAAGAAAATATGGCCAATGTTTTTGATAAACAAAGAATGATTGTTGGCTGATTATGAGAACTCTTCCTATAGTAACACACCAGAAAACTTGGAAAACCATTGTCGAGAAGCTTGTTTAAGGCCATATAAGGATTTATGCAATTGGCAAATAACATTGGATGACAAAGTCTCTCCCTCTCGACAAACATATCCAAGTGAAATGGTCATATAGATTTTCTAAGTGAGCTCGTTATGTAGAAAAGCATTATTGGCATCCAACTGAGTCAAAGACCAACCAAAAATAGCAGCCAAAGAAAACAGAACTTTAATAGTAACAAGTTTGACAACAGGAAAAAGGTATCCAAAAAATCGATACCTTCCTGTTGGGTATAACCTTTGGCCACAAGACGAGCTTTGTGGCATTCAATGTTGTCATCAGCGTTAAACTTAAGCTTATATACGCATTTACAACTAACAGGATGTTTTCCAGGGAGAAGAGAAACAATAGACCAAGTGCTATTCCAATCCAACGCATCCAACATCTATGGGCCCCGCCATTCCGGAAACTTAATTGCCTGGGAAAAGGTTTGAGGTTCGGTAGGAGTAGATATGGCTAAGATGTAGGCACGAAAGGGAGGGGGCAGTTTGTGGTAAGAAAGAACAGAAAATAACGGATGGGCAGTGGAATAAGGTAATGGCCTATGAGAATGAGTGGCCACAGAACAATGACAGTCCGAAAGATAGGAAGGTGGTTTGGTGGTTCTGTGAGGTCGTGAAGATTGAGGGAAATGAGAAGATAGTGAAGAGGAAGAGACAAGTATAATATCATGAGTAAGAGATGATGGATGGGTAGAAGTGGAAGTGGTCATAGGCGTGGGGCGAGGAGTATAGTAAGGAAATAGAGTAGGAGGAAAACTGCGAGGGAGAACTCTGTCATGGAAAATATCGATGGATGGTGGAATAGATGTGGATTTGGCAAAGAGAAAGATAAGCTCATGAAACACAACATTACGAGAGATGAAGATTGTGTTAGAAGCTAAGTCAAGCAACTTGTAACCTTTATAACCAAAAGGATAGCCAAGAAAAACCAAGCTCGAGCACGGGGTGAGAACTTGGAACGATGGTAAGTGAGTGTGGAACCATAACAGAGGCAGCTAAAACTGCGGAGATGAGTATATGAAGGAGGTGAATGATTTAATAACTCAAACGGAGTTTTGTTAGAGAGTAAAGGTGAAGGTGTTCGGTTGATTAAGTAAACGGTCTTGAAAACACAATCCCTCCAATAACAAATAGGAACGTGTGATTGGAACAATAAGGCACGAGCAACATTGAGAATGAGAATGTGTTGATGTTTACGTTCAACAATAGAATTTTGTTCAGAAGTTTAAACAGAAGAAAAGTAGTGGAAAATGCCTTTGGAGTGAAAGAAATCGATGAAAGCAAGTTCATGGGCATTGCCTAAGTGAACAAATTTAATGGGAATATTATATTGTGTTAAGATCAGGTTATAAAAGACAGGAAAAATGGTTTGAACCTCGGATTTGGCATTCAACAAATATACCCAAGTGCCCTTGGTGCAATCATCAACAATGGTGAAAAAATAACGATGCACTGAGATGGTTGGAACATGGAAAGCACCCTATATATCGATATGGATTAAATCAAAAGGCATGAGACGAGAAATGGTTATGAGAAATAAATGGTAAATGATAATGTTTGGCCAATGGACAAGTGGAACAATGAGGAGAAGAAGTAAAAAAAGAACTAGGAATACGTAATTGATTTTGTAATACTTGAAGTTTTACATGGGATGGATGACCTAATCTATAGTGCCAAATAACATGTTTGGACATTAGAGTTTTGGTTTGCAAAATAGAACAACTAGGTAATCGTTGAGTATTACAATAAAAAATTCTTAGTTCTAAGAGGTAAAGATCTCTGTCTCGTCTATCTTTCCCAATCTTCAAGCCTCGAATAAGGCCCTGTATAAGACAAGAATCAGAAGAAAAATTTACTGAACAATGCAGAGATTGAGTGAGGGCGCTGATGCTCAAAAGATTAAATTTAAAATCAGGCACAAATAAGACATCAGAAAGTATAAGATGCTCAGACAGGTGCACAGTTCCAATGAAATGAATTTTAACATGATGACCATTAGGAAGGTGAAGGTGAGTGTTGAAGGGAAGTACGAAATAAAGATATATCATAACAAACATGATAAGTGGCCCCTGTGTCAAGAACCCAGTGATTGGACACTACATGAGAGCCAATAGAAAAAGTAGAAGCAGAAAAATACCAGCAAAGCTTGAGGCTGAGGGTGTGGAATTGGACAAAGAAGTGTCAGTTGGAGTATTGAGCGATCCTTGATTGAGTTGAGTGCTGAGAATAAAAATCAGCTGCTGACATTGATCAGAAGAAAGCATAGCTGAGGAATTTCCAACATTGTTGACAGGTGCTGGAAAAAGGGCAGGATCGAATTTGGATAGAAGGAAGCTTAGGGAATGAGCCGAAACAGTATGGGTTGGAGATGGATTAGGAGCAGAATGGGGTTGGGCCGAAAGAAAATAGGCTTGAGGTGGATCAACTGGGCTGGAGTTGAGAGTCGTTGGATTAGAAGAAGAGATTTGGGCTGAAACATGAGATCTTTGGGCTGATGGTATGGGCTGAAAATTATGAGGAGATGGGCGGGTGTTAAAACGGGTCTTGGGTCGGGTTGTGGGTTGAAACACCGGCGGGTATCCATGTAATTGATAACGGTCTGGGGGTGCCCTAACCATCCACAATGAGAACATACAGGGCGATTTCGGTAAGAAGTAGAAGCAGCGACGGCGGCGAGAGGAGGGGATGAAGTCTGGAATGTTATGGAATCAGTGGGGAGAAGGGTGGATCCGATGGTCCTTTAGCATTCTTCTTGTATAACAATGTTGAAAGCCTTGCTCACGTTGGGAAGTGGATCGTTTATCAAGATTTGAGCACGCACAACAGTGAAAGAGTCATTGAGGCCCATAAGAAATTGCATAAGGTGTTCTTACTGTTGAAAATTGGTCCAAAGTTTGGACGCTCCACAATTACAAACAGGTATGGGCTGGTAATCTTTGAGTTCATCCCAAAGCGTTTTCAATTTTGTGAAATAGAGATTAACATCAAGTGATCCTTGGGAAAGTGCAGCCAATTGTTGCTTGAGCTGAAAAATACGGGGAGCGTTACTTTGGCGAAAACAGGCATGAAGATCAACCCAAACATCTTTAGCAGTGGCCATGTAGAGAAGGTTGTCGCCAATGTCTTTGTTAACGAAATTGAGAATCCAAGATGTGACCATACTATTGCAGCGGGACCAAGCACTGGAAGAAGGATCATCCGAAAGGGGCTGTTAAAGAGTGCCGTCAACAAAACCAAGTTTGTTCTTGGCGTTGAAAGCCATACGCATAGCTCGGTTCCAGGTATTGTAATTAGGACCTGTGAGAACATGATAAACAAGAGTTAAACTTGGATGGTCACCACTGTGTAGGAAGAATGGACTGTGAGTATTGTCTATGGGTAGAAGATTTGGATGAGTTTGGGTAGCGGTAGAAGAAGAGGGAGGGGTAAGAGACTGAAAACGTACTTGGACTAATCACCTTTTCAGGTAATTTTAAGTGTGCATTTGGTAGCGCGTAAATTACGCCGCTACTTACACTCGCAAGTATACGAGGTTTAAGTTTTAGTATAGTGTGATCGTGAAAGATCGGGTTATCGTATCCATAGGGATTGGTGTCGTTACTATCGAATACCGCGTTTATCGTAACCTAATTTTATCTAGGTGAAAAACAAATGTAATTAATTAATTAAACTAATACTAATATAACCTAAATTAACTACACTAATATGCTAATATGTTTTAGGGTGAAGAATTGCCTAGGGATTAACGTGTTTACAAATACGTGTTTGATTTCGATTTACTCACGTTTACGGTGTTCGACCTATTTGACAACCTTGGTACGTAAACTCCACCGCTACCTCTCCCGAATGTAAGACGGGGGAATACATGATTTCGAGTCAACGAATAAGTCCCTCTCAACGTCTTAACGACCCTAGGTCACGTGAGTCTCGCCCAGTGTCATTGATTGCACACAATCCAACTCCCTCCCGGGTTATTGGATCGTCGCGTTATATTTACCCTATCGACAATCTCCGTTCTGAAACTCCCTCGCCACCTCTCCCGAGTGTAAGATGAGGGATATAACGCAACTTCGAGCCAACGAAGAAGTCCCCCTCAACGTCTTAACGACCCTAGGTCGCGTGAGTCTTGCCCCAACGTCATCAATTGTCCACGATTCAAACCCCAATCGGGTTATAGAATCGTGGCGTTTGTTTACCCTAATCTGAATCCGGGGTTTGTCAAAACCATGTATTCTTCTTTTACCATTCTAAGCATAATAAACAAACAATATGATATACACAATCAAACTACGAAGAACAAACATAAACGCAACACCGAAATCATCCAAACAAACATATTTATAAATATACTGTTAATCCCTACTAAAATCTATATTTAACTCGTGGCCATAGCCGCATAAACATATAAATCGAGCTAAACATGCCCACATGATCCTAAGATAAATAAATAAGAAAAAACAATCGAAGAACTTAGCCTCGTTCGAAGATAAACTGCTAAGAATGCTCAATGATCGATTCGCCGTCTTCTCCACTTCAGGATGTGAGCTCCACCTCTAAAACTCCTAAACTTAGGCTTAAATATAGCCTAAGGTGCTCAAAAAACCAAGAGAGGTCGGAGAAGGGGGAGGAGAAGGGTATTTATACGCAAAAGATCTCAAAATATCTAATAAATATCAAGGCTGTGTTGCCGGATTTTCGCCTAGGCGAAGTTAGGTCAGTTAACTTTCTGCCGGAACTTCGCCTCGGTGAAGTTACTGCAGGTTTGCAATTTTATTTTGACTGTAACTTCTTCATTCGAACTTCGATTGAGGTGATTCAAAAATCTATGGAAATCTGAGAAAAAGATCTACAACTTCCATGTTTTGAGTGTTTCCAAAATCGGATATCATCATAGTCCAAAATAGCCTTGAAGTTACAGCACCTGTACAGGCTTTGTAGGTTTGGTGACCGCCTAGGCGAAGAAGTAGGCGGTGGACTTGGAAATGTTTCTACTAGGGTTTCCACCTAGGCGGAGGAATTTCCTGCCTAGGCGGTGGGCTGTTAGTAGCCTTTTGTCATTCTCAGCATTTTCACTACCTAGGCGGGGGTCTGGACGCCTAGGCGGTGGGCTTCTTTCATATTTTTGTCTCCTTGCTTGTTTATCCACTGTAACTTTGACTCGTCTTCGGTTCGATCTCATCGTTTTCGCTCCAGTTTCCTATCTTTTTGCCCCACACACCTGATTTAATACAAAAAGAGAAAAACTAATTAAAACATAATAAAATACTATATGAACGCACGAAAACTAATTTAATTCCGTTTGGAAATACGTAGGTAGATCACACCTATCAGCATTCCCTCACATCGACTTCATGCATTTAAGATTTAATTCTTGGAGTGCTCTAGTCTAGAAAAGGGACTACTCTCACTACCAATCGGACTAATCCGGGTATCAATATTTTTTTGTTAATGTTTCAATAAACATTTGAACCGAAATTGAAAGAGAGAAATAAAATAAAACGGGTAATTACAATTTTATCTTTTTGTATTTAAACTCATCTTTACTTTGTTCTCTTATACCTTAAAAATAGACAAAAATACAAAAGCTCATTTTTTCTGTTAAATCTAAGGGAATTAACAAAAAAACTGGAATGTCATATCACATTAAATATTCATCTTTGGAAAACAATTGATTAATCAAACGAATATAGGTCTTAGACAACATTACAAGTTGGAATCAAGAATTTAACACAAAAACAATAACAACTAAGTCTTTATTCCACTTAAGTAAGATCGGCTACATGAATCGGTTTATGCCATAATGAACGATCAAGGGTTATCTCCTTAGTCAGGTTTAGTATCATCAAATCAATTCAAATAGTCTTGGCCCAAGTTTTCTTAGGCCTTCCTCTCTCTCTAGTAGCCCTCTGCACTTGAACTAAATCACATTTTTCTTACTTGTGCTTCTATGGGTCTTCTATGCACATGTCCAAACCACCGTAAATGATTTTCTCTCACCTTCTCTTTGATGGGCACTATTCCTAAATTCCATTTAATAGTTTTATTCTTAATTTTATCCATTTTCGGCTTCCCACCATCCACCATAGCATCCTCATTTCTGTCACATACTTTGTTTTTACTGCCCAACATTCTGAACCATATAGAAGCGTCGGTTTTATTGCAGTTTTGTAGAATTTTTCTTTGAGTTTCAACATTATCCTACGATCGTATATCACTTCAATTGTACTTCTCTACTTCAACTATCATGCCTTGACCCTATGAGTAATATTTTTTTCGATTTCGCCATTACTCTGAATCATTAAATCTAAATATCTAAAATGATAAACTTTTGGAACCTTCTCATCTTTAGTTTTGACCGCAAAGTCATCTCTTTGGGCATCACTAAAATTACAATGCATGTAATCTGTCTTGTTTCTACTAACCTTCGATCCTTTAGACTCTAAGGTTTCTCTCTATTTTTCTAACTTAGTATTAAGATTTGTTCTATTTTTATTAATTAGTACTATGTCATCCGCAAAAAATATACTCCAAGGAACTCCATCTTGAATATGTTTTTGTGAGCTCATACATCACTAGAACGAAGAGATAAAGACTTAAAAATGATCTATATTATTAGGAAATGCACAAGTTTCGTCTTCTCTTGTTCGAACACTAGTGACTATATATTTGTAGGATACATTGGAATCAAGAACTTAATAAAAACCTTAATATTTAATACTCAAATCGCTTAGATCATTTTTTGGAAAATACTCATTTTATATAAAAGTTAAAATTTTGAAAACATAAAATTGATCTAAAACTTTTATTCCTTTTTAATAATCTATATATATTTTTGAATATTTTTAAGATAACTATTTGTCCCACCTTTTGTCACAAATTATAAAAAAGTACCCGTATAGATATATCAATGAAGAGCTAATGGTACAAGGGAGATTCATATTGAGTTCATGACGTTGTAGTCGACAAAAGACAACTGTAGGTGTTCAAGGTGTGATTCTCTTGTGTTGATTTTACGGTGAGATCATCAATGAAGCATTCGAACTGCTTGTGAAGCACGTCATCAAACACCGTTTGCATACTCCTTTGGTACGTTGCTCCTGAAGGATATTTTGTCTATGTGAATGTAACATAATTCAAAAAAATTTAATAAATTTAATTTTCACAAATAATTTTCTAAATCCGGACCAGTCTGCGATAATATGAATGAATAAATAAAACATAAAGATTAAATCAAATTTAAACTTTATAAATCCTTCCTGCATTTCATTCTCATAACTGGTAGTCCTGATGTGTGATTTGAGGAGGCTCTCCAAGAGCAGCAAGATCAAATCTCTGAAAGAGTATCGATATTCGAATAGCGACACAAGTATCCCGCTTCTAATAGTATCCACATAGAGAACCTCAGAGAGAAGATTGTTCTTGGGATTTAAAAGATCATATCTAATCACAAGACTTTAACATAGATTTGATTTGAACATAGGAGATGGTAGGATTCAAATCAGTGGTGCAAAAAAGTAAAAGTGAATCGCACATACAAAAGACTAAGAGAAATTGAGAGAAAAGGGCGACCACGGTGTTGGCCAAATCTATATGGGATGCACAACTATTATGGCATGTCCTTCCTTGTAATTACGTCAAGGATTAAAAAACTTGGACTTTTTTTTTCGTAATTGCACTTTCGCTCTTGAAGTTCTTAAGTTGAACATTATTACTCATTCATTTTTCAAAAACTCTTCTAACACAAATACCTATTTGTGTGTGACGCATTGGGTTCATACCAAAAGTTGGATGGTAAAAATAAAGAATTAATCAATTAGTTTACTAATCATTTAATCAATAAAAATTGGAACAATTCTAATTTTGCTCTTTCAGAAGAAAATAATTTCCGCCTAAAGACATTTCTTCCGACTATGAGTCACAATTACTTACTTTTCACATCCATGTCCAGATAGAACGGATTTAATCAGAGAACCCACCCAGATGTAATTACTGTGCAATTCGATCTCTCTATCTTTATGTCTCGAAAAAACCAACAGGATGGGATAAAGTCAAAATCCCTAGTCTAATCATATGTTTCAGATCACTGATTTGCTTTATGATACCAATCAGAATCTTATTCTAATCATCATATTAGTTTGTCCAAAGACTTTAGGTAAATCAAGATTGATCACATACGGCAATTTCTTTTTTGCTAAAGGGCGTTAGATCATTTTTTTGCATACTCGAATAATCGCATTCATGTCCTACTATACCCAATGAATACATTTGAAGTCTCGTGATTTGAGTATGACACTTAGTATTATCAATATCAAAATATATGAGCATATACATGTGACAAACAATACCTCATGTCAAAAGATCACATGTACTATTATAACTAAGATATTGACCTTATGCAATGTTGCCCACATAGAATATCAAGTTATAGTCACGTTCAAACACCTGTCAACATTTAAAAAGCCCTTCTTGTGGTTGTTCTAATATCTTATACTCATGGATTTGAGATTAACCATTCTCAATTGAGGAAACACCGCACAAACTAATATATCCGGATTATTAATTACCAATCAATAATCCTACAACATGAACATTTTAAGATATTCAATTACCAACTGTCTTCTATCTCACTCCTTTTTAACATTATTAAAAAATTAAGACATTTCAATCGAATATCCAAGTAATCTTAACAGCTATGTAATTACATACATGTTGATACATAAAATACCAGTTTGGTATGTGAAATATTAAATTTGTCCTTTTTGATTATTTAATTACATGAGAAGCCTCATAAACAGTAGGTATCTCTTGGCCATGAAATTATTCGGGCATGAATTCTCTCATTGTCGGTGAGACTCTTAGTACCAACTCTGACGATTGTTCAATCACTTGGGGAGTTGACTCTTGGATCGTAACAACTTTCTTCTTTTGTTCTTTCCAATATCATTGGATGTTCCTTTATGGTTTTGGGCTTCGTCTGGATTTTTTTTTGTTCTGTTTATTATGCTTTTAGCGTGCTACTAGAAATCCATCCCTGATTAGCCACTAAACCTTCATGGTGGCTAACATCCTTGTCCTCATCTATCAGTGTGGTTTCAAGATCATTAAGCATTGAGTCGTCGGCTACAATTTTATGGACGGTTGGCTCTTCACAGAAGCAGAAGAGCCAAACTGCATCACTGCACCTTCATGGAGTTGCAGTGTCATTTGTTTTTTTAATGATCACTTCGTCTAGTTGGGGTAATGGGATTGTCATCATTTGTCGAACATGAAGGAGTAAGGTAGACTTAGTAAGCCTTCTCACATTTACCAAATTCTACCACCTTCTTTGGAGCCTTTCATTACAAGAATCCTGGTCAGATTTTTTCAAGAAGGTCATCGAGCATTTCAAAAACACCCGAGTCGAGAAATGGGTATTGTTTATCTTGCCTATCTTTTAAGTTGATGAAGCCCAGAAATGGTTTACAAGACACATCACTCTGCGATCTGAAATATTTAGTTTCTTTTAGCTTGAATTACTTCCACAACTTAAGTTCCTACAAAATAATGGGCCTACCGGTGTTATACTTTTGATGTGAGAATAAGTCCAGAGCTCTGAAGAAAATTGGGCAGAGTATAGGCTAGAAAAAGAGAGCGTACCTGGTCATATCATCTCTCTTCGTATTTATAGACGTGGGAAGACTTATTCGGCAAGTCTTCCCCAAACCTCGACCTATTTCCATTAATATGGCGATAATAACAGAGTCGGTAGCTAAGGAGCCATTACTTAGGGAATGTAATGACTTTTTCCTAAGTGGACATTACAACCGCTCCTGGGTGGGGGTAGCGGCAACACTATGTCCCAAAGTCGTAACCCTAGCTGGGTAAGGAGTTGAGGCCGAAGAGCCAACTTCTCCTGGTCGGATTGATGTCGTAGTCGACTCATTTATGGTGAAGTATTACTGGTATTGTTATCAAATGTAACATTATAACCTCTATCGTACAATTGTCTTATGCTAAGAAAATTGTGTTTAAGACTTTCAACTAATAAAACATTCAATAACAATGGAAGAATTACTGATATTACTTATACCGACAATCTTACTCCTGTCATTTTTTCCAAAAGTCACATGACCTTCGTTTTAGGTATTAAAGATGAAAATTTAGTTTTATCTCCCGTACTATGCTTAGAATTAGGAACCATTTGTCCTTGCTACAGATACTGTGAGATTAACCTACAAGGAGCACCTCAAATAGTTCCTAAGTAGTACCCATCTACATGGGTCAAATCATGTTTAAGTGGATCAATCTTTGTTCCTTTATGAATCCATACCTTTTTATCTTTAGAGTTTGGTCTAAGCAATTTCTCATAGTATGGCCCATAATGTTACAGTTAAAACAATATACAACTTTTTGAATTTAAGAAAATAATTTTTAAAATATCTTTTGTTTAACATTTTTCTGAAACCCAGGATCAGCTTTGTAAGAAACACCTCTAGCACTTTCCAAAAGCATTTTTAGATTATTTTCACTATTTGTAAATTTGAGAACAATGGAATTCAAATCCTCATCTTTGGATTTCAAATCATTGTTTTCCTTTTCTAAAGCTAATGATATGTTTTTTGAAACTTTATTTTTAAGAGAAGTGTTTTTAGCCTCATATTTTTCAATCTGTTTGTTTAATGAAACAACCATACTTTGTAGTGAACTAATTTTAAAACACTGATTTTTATAATCATGTAATAGCTCTTGGTAAATGTTAAATAATTCATCAAAATTTAAGGACAAGAACTAGAACATTTGGACAACTCATCCCCAATAGCCATTAGGGCAAGCATCGTTGATTATTCATTACTGATTGATGTTTTGAAGCTACTCAAATATGAATCAGCCTACGCTGTTTTCATGGATTTCTTCTTGCCATCCTTTAATTTCCTTTTGTTGTTGTACTTTTTCTCCTTTTTCGGATCAAGACATTCTGATTGGAAATGCCCCATTTCATTCAACATTATTCATATTGAAGTTTCTTTTTCCACGGAATGTACGTCGGGTTATCCTCTTGAAACTTCTTGTAATAAGAGGTACGTTCGACTCTTGATCACTGTTGAGGCTTATGTCATCACTGTCGTCATCGTTATCAACTTTCTAAGCTTTAAGCGCCAAGGATCCTCGTTTACTAGTACTTGGTCCTTCATATCCTCGGATAGATGACCCGTGAGTCATTAAATTGTCAGTAAACTCATCAATAGTGTACTTGTTAAGATCTCTGAGTTCTTCAATGACCGTCACCTTAGGTTCCCATTCTTTGTTGAAGGACCACATAATTTTCCAGACTCTCTTCGGCATTGAAGACGGCTTTTCAAGCATGCTGAGGTTGTTGCAGATGTTGGTGAATCTGGTGTACATGTCTTGGATAGTCTCTGTTTTGCCCATTTTGAAAAGCTTAAACTGGTGGACCAAGCATTGATTTTGGACTCTTTCATTTGATTTGTCCCCTCGTGTGTAGTCTGCAAAGTATCCCACATTTCTTTTGCCGACGCGCAACGTGATATCTTGTTATATTCATTATCATCTATCCTATAGAATAATAGATTAATATCTTGAGCCTTTATATATAACTTTTTAAAATCATCCCCGTCATACTTATCATCTTTCTTAGGAGTTTCATGAATAGAAGGAACATAAGGACCATTTTTAATCAATAATCATGGAGTTTCATGAATAGAAGGCACATAAGGACCATTTTTAATCAATAATCATGCATCATAGTTAGTAGCCTATTTGAAAGCAATCACTCAAGCCTTCAAGAAAATGTAGTTATCTCCCATGAAACAAGGAGGGCGGTGCATAGATTTTCCCTCAACTAGTGTATTCATGTGTTGTTTCATGTGATTGTGTTATTTAGGATGTGAAGCCTATTAAGCTAATCACGCTCTAGTACCAATTGTTTGTCCAAAGATCAACCCAAGATGGGGGTAAATTTTTATTTGAAAAAAATTAACAAATTGCTTCAATATCTGTAAATAGTTATTATCTTGATATTAAGAAGGAAACATGTATACCGAGGTGCACAATCAAACCGATAGGGGTGGAGAAATTGACACACATATTTATAGTGGTTCGACAGGCTACTATTACCTATGTTCACTCTCTTGAGCACCCGTAGAAATTCTCAATCCACTAGACTTGATCCCTTTTTCAGGTAGGAACTAAAGCCATTAAAACAATCTTTTTTTGGCTCAGGATTAACTTAATTAATGTTCCGATAAGCTAGTAATAGAAATTATGTGAGATATAAAATTTGAATCTTAGCAATTAAAGCACATATACTTTTTCAATCATATTTTCATAAAATATCATTTAAAAAGATTTTCAAGATATTGAGATATAAAAACTATTTTCGTAACACAAATAACATCCTCAAATATTCAGATTATATATGAATCACGTAGAGAACAATCACTTTGAGCAAGCAAATATAAATAAAATGATCATAACAGGATTTTCTTGAGAAAGATATAAATAACAACGATGTAGAATCAAACCTAATTTTTAAATAAAAATCTTTTCTCGATCAAGAATTTTTCAAAAATCTCATAAAAAATGCATATCAGAAAATATATGATCTCTCTCTTTAAAATCTGATCTTAATTTGAATTCTTAATTCATTTTAAATGAAAATTTGCAAGGCTATATATAGGCAATTTTAACATTGCCAGTAACAACTATTTTTCAAAAGATATGACAAGAAATGACACATATAGACCATATAAACATATAAAAGACTTAAATCAGATGTGCTTGACCAAGAATAACACTTTTAAAACTCCAAATTTAGTCGCAAAAGTATTTTGATTTAAAAGCAATAAAGATTGGAATGAGTTTATTCATTATAAATCACAAAATCAAGAAAAATATGAACTAAATTATGAGATCTTCAAAATATATGATATATCTTTGAAAACCAGTCAAATTCCATAAAAATATAATATTCTAATGTTCATAATCTAAAAAAATGGATGGAAGATCTTTGAAAAATGTTCTGGTCAAAACTGAAATAAGAAGAACTCGGTCGATCGGTTAGGCTCCACAATTAGTTTTATAGTCGTTGCAACATTGGTCGTTTGACTGTTTGTGGCCCTGAATTAGCCATTCAACTTATCGGTCGACCGTTTAGCCTAAAACCCAAATTTATGCCATCTTGAATCAATCGGTCGACTGGTTGCTTCGGCGGCTGACCGTCTAGGATTTTTTTCTCAATTTTTGAGAATTTTCAAATGATTTCTTGATCGAGTATTTAGGAAAATAATTTTCACATAAATTTATAAAGTATGACCACTTAAAAAATATTTTCAATTAATTTCAAGTGTAGTGCGTGGTCTTAATCAGATTGGCGTGGTCTTAATCGGATTGGATTAAGAGTTTAAAGAAAAATTGAGTTCTTTACGTTGTAATATAAAAAATTTATTTTTTAGAAGAATCTTCAATGTTCTTTATTGCATCTCGTTCTTTATCATTCTTCTTCATAAAACTAATTATTATTATTATTATTATTATTATTATTATTATTATTTTTTCCGTTAAAGTATCGGAACTAAAATCTGAAATACTCAATAAACACTTTAATTCTTTAAAGCATCCAACTTAATTAGTTCATTAAAAGATCTGAGGTCAATAGTGCCTAGTCTAGAAAATGCAGCCAGATGGGCCTAGGCTGTGTTTCTTCCTCAGGATCTTGAGGTGGCGGTTGCTGGGCAAGTGAACGACTGCAACCAAAGTATGATCTGACTAAGTGTAGAGGTAAGTATTCATGAACATTGTTACTCGTTTGTAGCTTTTTTATTTTTTTTGTTAGGATTTGCTAAGCCTTGTTTTTTGTTTCTTGATAGATGACAGTCCACTCTCTCGCCTTGCTGAAGGGGTGGAGGGGCATGTCACTCGACTCGGGAACCTCGAATAAGAGAGGGCCAAAGCCAAGTCCCAACTCAGGAAGAAGTAACATTGAGCTGCTAAGGCTGAAAAGGAGGTTGGTAAGACGAGGCTCTAAGTGATGGAGACTTCCGAAGTCAGACGCCAGGCAGCAGATGCAGAGAAGAGGGCAGCGGAGGTAGAATAGAAGACGGCTAAGGTGGCAAAAATGCGTCAAAGGCCGAGGAAAAGGTCGCGGAGCTTGAGCAGGAGCTCCACTGATCTTCCGAAGTGGAGGTGGGGCTTTAGACTTGCCTTCACAAGGAGCGGGCCGCCAAGGAGAAAGTTGAGTCATAATTGGCTGAGGAGAGGGCCGGAGCGGGGGATGTTGTAGCGAGGGCTATTTAGGACTGGAAGCTAACCGCTGACTACCAACAGCTGAGGAGAGACATCAAAGCAGAATTCATGGAAGTTGGATTTGAGGACGCCAAGTTTAGGATACTAGAGAAGTACCCCGAGGTTGACTTATCGGGAATCTACCTCTTGGGGGTCCCTCGCTTCGATTATGAACCATTACAAGCTGAGCATAATCAGTTGGGGCCTCCAGCTGCCTAGCCAGATGATCTCATGATCCTATAGTAAATTAGCAAATATCTCGGGGTTGGGGATAGTAAGGCTCCAGTGTCGGATCAAGGTTCAACCGAGGAAGCACTAAGGGAGGCACTTCTAAATTCGTCTAGTGACGAGTCTGTGCCTGGTCTTGGCGATGACCCATAGTCGTTTTGTTTTGCCCCATTTCCTTCTGTATTTTTTAGTTCCTGTTTTCTTTTAACGACGAAACGTTGTGCTATACTTTATCTTGATTCTTGTTTATTACTAGTTTGCACTTTACTTTTTTGTCTTCTATGCATATCAAGTAGCTTGCATAGTCGTTTTTCCAATTATGGATCTTTAACAAAATTTTGAATGGCGACCCTCTCAACTAACTAGTAGTCTTATCTAACTGGGTAGGCTTACTCCGAGGCAGATAATACTAAGTGGACTTTTCCATTCCAAGCGTAGGTCAATTACGCCGGGCATAGCCCATTTCGTCTGGCGGGGATCACTCGAGAGGGTTACCTAGGGCAAAGTCGTATCAGTGTTGAGCTTTTGTAGTACATGACTATGTTTTCTTGTCTCGGTTGTTCAGGGCCGTCTAATCGAGAAGTGTAGAACATCTTGGTATTAGGAGAAATCGATCCTGTTTTGGGATGATCCCAAAGGTCACCACGGTAACCATGCACCAGGAGTGATGGTTCGTGTGTTTCCAAGGTAGTCTTTATTGTCTGTATTTATTGCGACAACCTTTTAAGATTCTCCGTCTAATCAGTCATTCATATTTAATACTTATGTCTCTTAATATTTCTCACTTGGAATTTATCTATTTATAGCCTTGTATTCCTCATTTTTCTTTACTTTCTTCTGATAAACTTTCATCTATACTTTTCTCTACACCCGTATCTTTAGATTTCATTATCATATTCTACTATGGGTCTTCACAAGGACGTTGAGATGTGTTGATCCAAGCAGAACCGCGAGGTAAAAAGAGTCGAGGTTCTAATCCAACAACTGAAGATGGAAGAATGACCTTTCTACTGTCTTCAGAAATTAGAGGATCTCTGCGTCCTCTGTGTCTGCCTGAATGCCTATCATTACAATACGGTGGCTGAAATCCTGGAAGAGGACAAAGTACCAAAGCTTCGGGTCGAGCTGGTGAAATAGAAGAAGGCTAGGGTGGCTGTAGAGGCGAAGAGTGTTGCCTGATAGGTGAATATTCAGGAGCTCATCTCATCCTCTCGAACTACACTAGCTTGGATGGCTACCAGTCTACCGATGAGGAAATGGTATCGAACAGCCAGACCCCCTCCAGCTCCCAATAGAAGAAGAAAAAAACATTTTTCGTTTCATTTTGTGAAGATATATAAGGCACCTCCCTTTTTTTCCTGTAAGGGGGGAGATTGCCCTCCCCCTTTCTATATATAAAAAATTGATTTTTAGTACTCCTACTTTTTCTTGTTTGCTTTTTGTTGATTAAATGAAAATCGAATTGTAGAAGCAATACAGTAGTAGGAAAAAACATGGTTTTGAGAGACAGTAGGTAGCATCGTGTATATTGTAGAAAACCAAGTAGGTTGTAGAAAATTGAGCCGAGTAGCAAGACCCTTAAACTCCGATAGGCTCTTCTTTTCGGCCTCCTTCTCGTGTATGCCTAACTTGTTTGTTGTGCCCAACTACAATTAGAGTACTAGGAGGGTTTTTCAGGTTGTTACCGAGCTATGCATGTCAAATTGCGGTGGTCGACTAGTCGGTTGAGTGTGTCTCGGTATTGTTGCCGTAAACTCATTCCTACACATCTTCCCGAGCAAGGAATGTTGATGTAGTTATCATTGAATGATGGTGTGTTAATACTTGCAGTAGTTTAATCGAAATAAATGTTTTATCAAGTGGAACACAATGCAGCTTACACACTTTTCCTACTGAAAATATTTTTTCAAGTGTTCCATATTCCACGGATTTCTCAACGGTTGCCCATCCATAGTCTCGCGTTTGTAGGTATTAGGCCAATAGCATCAATGACTGGATATGGCCCCTCTCAGTTCGTACCCAGTTTGCCTTATGCTCAGTCTCGTGTCGCAGTACTAATTTTTCATAGCATTAGGTCACCTTTCACGAATTCCTGTAGCTTGACACATTTATCTTTAGTAACGACCCATCTGTCGTTTGTAGGCTACTTGTCGTGTATGGGCACACTCCCATTTCTCCTCTATCAAATCCAAACTTAGAGCAAGTTTGTTGTGGTTCTCGTCGAGATCGTAGTGTGCCACCCGACATGTTAGGCCCAAATCAACGAGAATTACTACCTTGGTACCGTAGGCCATTGCAAATAATGTTTCTCCAATTGAAACCCTTTAAGTTGTATGATATGGCCACATGACCAAAGGGAGATCCTCAACCCATTTGGACTTATATTTATCCAATTGGGTTTTTAGTGGATGTAGGATAGTTCAATTGGTCACCTCAACTTGACTATTTGATTATGGATGACCCAGTGTGAACATATGGTGGCTTATGCCTAATCCCAAGTAGAAATTGTCAAAAAGGTTGCAATCAAATTACGTCCTATGGTCGCTAATCATGGCTTAACGTACTCCAAATCGACAAATGATATGTTTCCATGTGGTGATTTTGGCTATGGCCTCGGCCTCAACATATTTGGTGAATTAAACGATTAAGAATTTCTTTTAAGCGATAACTATCATGAATGAACCAAGAATGTCTACCTCCCACTGAGCAGATAGACATGGCCCGGTCATGGAGAACTGTCCAATTGCATAGACATTGATGGCCAACCCCCCGATTCTCTGACCTTTTCATACTTTTTCACCAGATCATGAACGTGAACTTTGATTGTTGGCTAGAAGTATCATTGCCTCAACGCCTTTGGTTAGAGACTGTGCCCCTTGAGTGGTTACCACAGAGTCATTCGTATATGTCCTGGAGTACATAATGGCCTTCATTTGAGTGTAGGCGAGAGAGCAATGGTTCCATGAAAGATTGTTTATACAAGACTCCTCGTACTAGCACATACCAGGATAACTACTACCGGACCCTCTTGGCTTTGCTTTTCTGTTGGAGCAGGATTTCACTGTCGACATAGTTAAAAATTGGGTCCATACAACTAGGTGGTGTGTCACCATTGTAACTTCCTCTTTGACTTCATCACAGCTTGGTCGTAGGACATGCTCGACCAGAACAGTCCTCTACCATTTAGTTTTGAAGGCAGGATCTAGGTTGGCTAATGAATTTGCATGATTATTTTTCTCTCTTGGGATCTGTTTGATGGTGACCTTCGAGAAGTCTTTCATGAGTAGCTTGGACTTGTTAAGGTATGCTATCATTTTTGCCTCCTTAGCTGTGTATTCTCCGTTTTACTTGGTTTGATATGAGGAGAGAGTCATAATGGAGTTCCACCTCGATCGTCCTGAGCTCTTTCAAGATCCTCAATGAAGAGATCAATGCTTTATACTCAACCTCGTTGTTTATATCCTTGAAACCTAATCTCAAGGCATACTCCAGGATGTCACCCTCAAGGGTACGAATTACCAACCCAGTCCCCGAACCACTCTGGTTTGATGATCCGTCAACATGAGTAATACAATCATCGGTCACCTGTTGGTTGGGTCTGGGGGCCATTACCATATCTATCAAGGTGCTTTTCTCGAGGAGAGTGAATTCCAAGAAAGAGTTGGCCAACATTTTTGCTTTGATTGTTATCCTTAGGCAATATTTGATATAGAACTCCCCAAGTTCGATGGACCACATGAGTAATCACCTATAAGTCTCCGGCGGTGCACCCTCGATGGCTATTTGGTCAGTACTGCCATTGGATGAGCTTGGAGGTAATGCTGAGTTTCCTTGCTGAGATTATCAAGGCATAAACTATCAGTTTGAGTCGGGGTAATGTGATTCCACACTATTTAGCACGTGGTTGACATACTAGGCATGCGTTTGGATTCCATGCTCTTCAACTACGAGTGCTGAGCTCACAGCCGTAGACGACGTCATTGAATATACAATTATTTCCTGCTTGGGTTTCAGGGTAGTAAGTATTTGTGGTTGCAAGATATATTTCTTGAGTTCTTGGAAAGCTTCTTCACATTTGCATGTCTGCTCCAAACTCTTGTTTCCTCACTTGGGACTGAAGTGACTTAGAGCCGCCACTTATCTTGTCAGGCTTTGTACCCCCTTGATTGTCCTTGGGGATGTCATGTTCAAGATTGCCCTTATCTCTTGCAGGCTAGGTTCAACCCCCCTTCCTTGTTACCAAGTGACTGAGGAATTTCCTGACATCGACCCCGAACACACATTTCTGAGCACGTCAAAATATTCTTGTAGGTCAGCTAGGTGAGTGCTGGCTATCTTGCTCTTGACCATCATATCGTCAATGTAGACCTCCATTGTCTTCTCGAACAAGTCGATGAACATCTTGTTCACCAATTGTTGGTATGTTGCTTCAACATTTTTCAATTTGAAGGGCATTACCTTATACCAATAAAGTCGTTTGTCGGTGATAATATTGTCTTTCCTTTGCTAGTATGATACATACTTATTTGGTTGTACCTCCAAAAGGCATCGAGAAACCTAAGTGATTTGTAGCAGACAGTTGCATCCACAATAACATTGATATTTAGACAGGCTTTGTTGAGATTAGTGAAGTACACGTACATGCGCTTTTTGTTTTCTTCTTCACTAGGAGTACATTGTCCAACCAGGGGGAAAATTTGATTTCTTTGATTTGTATTTGTCTCAAGTAGTTTCCTATGTTCTTCCTTGATCATGGCTTGCCTTTTTGGGCACGAACTTTCTTTACTTCAGTCGAACTATCGGATAAGCCGGATCAATACACAACTAGTACATGGAGATATTTGGGTCTGGTTAGATTTGCATGCGACCATGCAAACACATCGTGGTCAGCTCTGATTTATGAATTTGAATACAAATACAAGGAAAAAATATCTGAGATGATAGGTCCCACTGCGCGTGCCAGAATTTCTACACACAAATTTCGTGTGTTGAAAATCGAAAAAAACAATTCTATGCCAAATATTCTATCTTATTAAATGTTGGGAAGTGCAAATACAATCTCCAATACTTTCTATAATTATAATGTAAAAAATTCTCGATTCGTCTCTCTGAATGGTTGACTTCAGGGGGGCTTGAGTAGCTTAATATCAGAGAGATTAATTAATCGTTTCCTAAATAACTGAAGAATACTAATTGATCAAAACTTTTGTGCCGGCCGATGGCCTTATAGGTTGATCCCATTGTAGTAGTATTGATCTTCTCTGGTTTGGTCGATGAAGATCATCGAGTTTTGGATTTAAGATATTATATATCTCGTATAAATCTCTTGGCTTAGCGCATAGAGATTTAATAGTTTTATTGTCTATTTGACCTTAAAGATTGATTGGGTGCTTGATGTAAACATTGGAGAGAGATTTATGCTATCAATCTCCAAGCTTCGTGAATAAAGATTTACTAGTTTTATCATCAATTTGAACTTGAAGATTGCTTGGGTGCTTGATTTGAACGTCAAAGGGAGATTGTGCTATCAATCTGCCAGAACTTCATTGCTTCTTCTTTTGAGACTTGTGTGTATGTCCCTTTCTTTGGTTGTGAGCCTCCTCTATTTGTAGAGGTGGAGGGGTCTGTTAATAAATTTTATTAACTTGTGTACATGTTAATAAAAGTTACTAATTAAGATATTCATTACCATTTAATTGGAGATTTATTTATTTTCTCTTAAGTGGGCTTGTTTAACAAATGACGCGATTTGATTGATCATTTTCTTGCTACTTGTCAATTGTTTGATTGGCACTTGTCCAAAGTTAATTGCTTAGTGATTGTCCCACCTTGATTGCGTGACATTTTTTTATATTAACCACATTTTTTTCCAAATTGATGACACATAGCACTTAATGATTGGTTAAATTTTTTTACATTATTTTAGTTTTCGCGTTGAATTATTATTATTTGATCACTTTTAAATATGAAATAGATTTAGTTTATATATATATATATATATATATAGCATATTTTGTATTTTTTACTAATAGGATTAATATAGTAAATTTGTCTAATGTAATTTTCGTTTTGGAAACATTAGGGTGTTCATCGAAAATAGTAAAATGTGGTGGGCCAAAGTTGCATTAACTACTCAATGTTTATGTCGCTTCATAGGTGAGAATTCTTAGGAAAGAATCGTATTGGTACAAAGGCATCGGATCGGTTGTAGCCGTTGATCAGGTAAAACCCCTTGTCTCTATCTACAAAAGTGTTTTCTATGATTTTAGAAAGGATTGAACACAAATATAGAAAACATAAGTTTAATTATATTAATAAATTAAACTAAATATGAATAATAAAAAATATAAAAATATATCTCATAATATAATTTTTATTTTAATAATTTAATAATATAACTTAAATTGACAAGTATTTGTACGCAGAATTTTAAAATTAATTAAATTTTAGTAATAAAAATATATATCTGATAATATAAGTTTTATTAGTAATATAATAATACAATTTTTATACCTATTTTAGTAATATAATTATAAAAATATAATTTTAATTGTACGTAATTATTTTAATAATATTATTTATATATATATTTTAAAAATATAATTTTATTCTATAATATATAGAGAGAATAGAGAATTTAATTATTATACCTATTTTAGTAATATAATTTTAATAATATAATTTTTATATAATTTTTTATAAATATAATTTCATTATATAATATATAGAGAAAAGAAAGAATTTTGAAATTCATACAATTACAAAATAAAAAATAGAATTGAAGTGAAGTAAAATAGATTAAAAAAAAATAAAAAATAACAAATGTCTTCTTGAAATGATTTAGAAATAAAATGTGTTTTAAAGAGATTTACAATTTTTTTTATTCTCCTATTTTATAAATGAATGAATTTTATAAATTCTTCTTCAAAGTATCCAAATAAGAACTTTTCTAAACGGAATTAGTGAAATCTCTTATCCAAATGAAATCATTCCTTAAATTAACCCAAACGCAACCTAAATGTATAGCTTCTCAACTAATATTGTATATGTTGTTGCCTAACCAGGACCCGAAGACTCGATATCCAGTTGTGGTTCGATTCACTAAAGTTAACTACGCCAACGTTTCAACAAACAACTATGCCTTGGACGAGATTGAAGAAGTAAAGTGAATATATTATACATGTCTCAGTTTATTGGTTGTATAATACTTCACTTATTAATATGAATATTGTTTCCATGCTCCCAACTCTCACTCTTTGGTTGTTGTAAAATCATCTTTTTGGTTTTCAATGTCTAGTTCAATTTGTGAGACTGGTTTTGACTAAATTTTGCCAATTTTAAACACACCTGAGACCATAAATCTACGTTTTATCTCATCCCTAAAATCTTCTGATTTTTAGACATGCTACTTAAATCCAACACGTAGTTCATGTTGTTTGAACTAGAAATTATTTCAATAGTTAAATAATTAATTATTAATTAACAAAAAAATAAAGATTAAATAGATCTAATTTCTTTGTTATAGAAACATTTCAGATAATAGATGATAATACAGCAAGATAGAAGAAATTGATATTACAATATTGAATTTAAAACAAAAACTTAAATCCTTACTTTATTGTAGAACAAAATAGAAACAAAAATACCAGGAAAAGATCAAGGCAATTGTTTGACAATTTGTCCTTAAAGCAAATTTTGCTCCCTTTAGGTTCTTACTATTTGAATAAGCTTCTGCCTCTTAGGATACAACGACCAAGCAGGTACTGGAAACTAGAAGCACAACGAATAAGAAACATGCTGAACTCTCTAAAAATCTCTCAAGAACAATGACAAACTCTCAAAAACTTCTTTGAAGAAATACAATGCAATCTTGGGAATGATTGCTTATATGCTGAGAAGGCCTCCCATTTTATATGGAGCAGAACCAGTAATTGAAGATATCTGAAACTTATGATTTAAGATGACAATAAATTGACAACAGTAACTCTCTGTAGTTACACCCCTTAAGAGTTTCCAGGTTTTTAACTCTCTACAGTTACACACCAAAAGAGTCTCTAGGTTGGTAACTTTCTGTGGTTACAAGGCTGAACAATTAGGCATTTTAGGCTCTGTTTGGTTTGGACTTTTGAATTATGTACAAAACATATTAAGTCCAAACCAAGACCCCAAAACCATAAGCCACAATCCCAAGCCCACGCCTAGGACCTAGGACCCAGTCGAACCTAAGCCCGAGCTCGGCTAGGCCTAGTCGGGCGGTCGGTCGGTAAGCGACAACAGCGACACTCACGTATGGCTTTATTTATTTTATAATCTTTAACTTACTTTATGTCCATATGATTTCAATTCCCTAGAGGACCTACCTTCAGGAGGTAACCCGATAAAGGAATCTTCATCTTCTTCTATTGCTAATGTAGGATAACCCACACAACACATCAATCGAAACCTTCAAGTGGGTATTTTAATGAACTATTTTAATTTACCACTTAAATGATTTTTACACAAATAAATATACTACATTCATGTCCTCACTAAGGAGAATACATTGGTATATTCAAATGTCCTAAATTAAGATTGGATCCCAAAAATAATTGAGTCATAAAATACCCAAAAAAACATTTTTATATAAGAGTCCCCTACATAAATGAAAATTGATCAGATGAACATGCATATTAAATGCAGACTAAAAAGAAAGAGAGAGAGAGAGAGAAAGAGCTCAAAAAGAAAGAGACTATATCAGGACAAATAGTTTTTGGCTTTGAACCTTTCCTAATAAGAATCTATCGAATTTACTCAGCCAAACAGTGAACATGATGTCTTAAACTGTTCGTCCTTTAGTATATATCAAGACAATAGAAGCTACATAATTGCTTCCTAGATACTTTCCATTTTATGGTTGCGTTTATTTTGGTCCTGAACACCTTGATACTTCATGAGTGCTTCTAGAGAATTTAACCTTTTCATTATCCCAAAACTAACCCAATTCTTAATTATATACGTGATTTTCTATAAAGTGTATTCTTCAATACCCCACTTGAAAATTTTCAAGATATAGAAATTATTCAAGTCATACTTATCCTTAACCATATTGCATATATCATTGTTATATCGTAGGAATGAGTCATAGAATTTTGTCGACTCGGTGATACGCTTATAATCACTTTCATAATTCGGTTGTCCCTTTGAACCTAGATCTTGAGATCTTCAGTCAACTAAGTTGGGCATTCATTATAATGATTATTATGTAATAGGATTTAAGCTCAATCCCAAAGATAAGTGGTTTACTTTATCACATGTAAGACCTTTAGTTAGCGGATCCACAATGTCATCTTTTGACTTAATATAATCAATTAAGATAACTCCATTTGAAAATAACTACATTACGATATTTTGCCTTTGACGTTTATGTCAAGACTTATCGTTATACATATTACTCTGTGCTCTTCGAATAGATGATTCACTATCGCAATGCATGCAAATAGCTGACACAAACTTAGTCCACATTAGAATATCTTCCAAGTGTCGAAGTCACTCTGCTTATTTTCCTGCTTTATCTAAAGCTATAAATTTAGATTCCATTGTGGATATGACAATACACGTTTACTTAGAGGATTTTCATGATACAACAACTCTTTCTAATACAAAAACATATCCTCTCATGGATTTGGTGTCTTTAGTATCAGATATCCAATTTACATCACTATACCTTTCAAGTGCTGCTGGATATCTCATGTAATGAAAACCATAATTTTGAGTATATCTTAAATATCCCAAAAGCTTCACTATAGTTTTTCATTGTTTTCTACCTGGATTGCTAGTAAACTTGCTTAATTTACTAACTACGTAAGCAATATCAGGTCTTGCACAATTCATAGTGTACATTAAACTATCAATTATTTGAGAATAATCCAACCGATATGTGCTCTCACTAGTATTCTTAAAAAGATGTTGAATAACATCTACTGGTATTCTGACTATACCCGAATCATCCTTGTTAATTTTACAAGGATATTCTCAATGTAATGAGATTGAGACAAGACCAATCTTTCAAATGTTTTTGAAATTTTAATTCCAAGAATGACCTCTGCGTTTTCCAAATTATTCATCTCAAATTTATTTGTTGACATTTATTTGGTAGATTTTATGATCTTATCACTATTACCAATAAAAAACATGTCATCTACACATAATCATACAATAATGTAACAAGATTTTGCTGTCTTAATATTGACATACTTGTCACATTAATTGATCTTAGAATTATTTAACAATATAACATTGTCAAATTTTCTCATGCCATTGTTTTAGTGTGTGCTTTAATCCATACAACGATTTTACAAGTCTACATACTTTATTCTCTTTTTCAGGAATCAAAAATCTTTGTGGTTGTTCCATATAGATTTATTCATCTATTTCATCATTCAATAAAGTAGTCTTAACATCCATTTGATATTTCTCTAGATTATATATAGCTATAATTGTTATTAACATACATACAAATATAATTCTTGTTACTCGTGAATAAGTATCAAAATAATCTATACACTTTCTTTACTTGTAACCTTAGCTGTCTTGTTTTATATTTATTAATTGATCCATCTACTTTTATATTTTTCTTAAATAGCCGTTTACATCATAATGGTTTCGTCCCATATGGACGTGTTAGCCTAGTGAGCTACCCAAGAGGGGGAGGGGTGAATTGGGTAATTATAAAAATTTAAACAATTAAAATTTTCAACACTTATATTATTAAATAATCAATTTATCATAAATAAATTATTATCTTCGTTACGCAGCGGATAAGTGTTTATATTCTAAGTGCACACCCAAACAGAATATGATAAAAATAATAACGAAACAACACATCAAGATATATCCTGGTTCAACAAGTTAGCTTTGCCTAATACAGTCCCCCAAGCTCCACGAAGGTTCGTAATTACTAAACCCTTGATCCATTTATGAGGTAGGAACCAAACCCTTACAATTTTCCCTTTCATAGGTTAAAGAAGAACCTTATTTTCTTACCAGACTAAAAACTAACCTAAGTTTGTTATAGGAAGAATCACCACCTAATCCTTTTACAGCCTGAAGATCAAACCTAATCATTTTACAGGTTAAAGATCAAACTTAATTATTTTACAGACTAAATATCAAACCTCACAACTTTCATAAGTATTCTTTTCATTGGTAAGGATGAAACCTTCACAATTTACTCAATTCAATTCAGGAAGAATCAAAACCTAGTTCTTTTAAAGGGAAAAGAATAATCTAACCTTTTAATACTTAGGATAAAATCAAACCCTAATCTTTTTACCAAAAAATATTGAAACCTAGCTACCCTGACCAAACACTGGACCAACTGTGTCTAATCCGCTCAAATGCATAAATACACAAAAATATGAGTTTTTTTCCACAATGAGCTTCTACCATCTCAAAACAGATATATATACTCGATTAATGTTCTAAAATTTACTACGTGATAGATACGATGTGAGGTAAATTAATATCTGATTATAAATAAATGTGGGTAGCACAAAATAAAGTACGTAATCAGATAAAAACATAAAATCGTTTTAAAAAGATTTTTATGCTCTTAAATTTGATATTTTAAAGATCTTAACAACCAAACAAATATAATAATATGAAATCACAATAAGGAATAATAGCTTGAAAAGATCTCATTGAGAAAACACCGAAGATTAAAACAGAATTGCAATATAGCACAAGTTGGTGACGTCAAATCAACAACGCTTTAGATCAAGAATTTATATATATTCTCACAAAAATCTCAACATAAATATCACTCTTAGAATAGCTCAAAGCTGATGTTCTTGATGTATTTCATCTTAATCCTACAAGCCTAAATATATAGACCAATATCAAGCCCTCCAACGGCTAGTTTTCAAAAGATATGTCTCTAAAAGACACATATAATAATCTCATTCAATTTGGGGATAATCCACTTAAAAATGTATTTTAAAATTCTTAAATAAGTCCAAGAAATATTTCTCAATTAACAATCACAAAGATACGAAGTATTTAACTACTTGATTTCTTCAGGATCTTCAACATTCTTCATTTCTTCAATATCCATCTTTGCACCCTTGATATTTTCTTCATGATACAATTTTTAAATGAAACTCTTTTTTTTTTTTTTTTTTTTTTTTCTGAAATACTCAACAAACTCATTAGTTCCACAAAAAATATCAACATTTAATTGTCCTTCAAAATCTCGGGATTAACAGGAAGATCCACTAATTCTTAAATATAATTTTGTAATATGGATTCAATTTCACTATTCACTACCTCTCTCCAAAGAAGTGCTTCAAGTGTAGACATAGTCTCCCAAAAAGTATGAGGCTCATTTGAAAACTCTTGTCCTTTTACTGTGTCTAGGTTCAATTTCGTACTCTTGGAAAGTACTAGAGGTAGTATGGGTAGTTGTCTTTAAAAAACTTAAATCAACATAAGTCTTATACAGAAAAAAACATTAATAAAGAATGATGCATTTTTCGATTCAATAATTGTGTTCTCATGCATATTTTCAATTTTTAATTTATGAATAAAAAATACGTATGTGCTACTATTTTGTGCATATTTAATGAATACACAATCAATAATTTTTTTTGTCCTTTTTTAACCTTCTTAGGATCAGGAACCATAACTTTTACAAGACACCCCACACTTTTAAGTATGAATATGGAGGTTTTCTACCTTTCCACAATTCATAATGAGACTTATTTAAACCGCCTTCTCCGACATGTTCTGAGGTAGACCAGAACTTATTAACAAAGAATTCATCATTTTTTTTAAAAAACTTTGTTATTTCTTTCAATAAATCTATTTTACTGAGATGAATAAGGTGTTGTGATTTGGTGAATCATAACATGTGCACACAACTCGCCAAAAGACAAACAACAGTCTTATAATGTTCAAACATGTTTAATGCTTCATCTTTACTTTGTAAGAGATAAACATGAAAAATATCTTGTACACTCATCAACAAAAGTAACAAAATATTTTTTCTCACTTTTAGTTTGTACAAATTTTAAATCACGAATATCTGTGTGCATTAACTCTACAAGTTATATTCTTCGTAAGAGATAAACATGAAAAATATCTTGTACAATCATCAACAAAAGTAACAAAGTACTATTTCTCACCTTTAGTTTGTACAAATTTTAAATCACAAATATCTGTATACACCAAATCTATAAGTTATATTCTTTGTTCAATTAAATGAAAAGAAATTTGAGTCAATGTTGAGTTTAAACAAGTCTCACATTTTTTACTTGTATTATCTTGACATTTAGGAATTCAATTCAAATTGATTAATTTACATAAAATATCATAATTAACATATCCTAAACAAACATGCTACACATTTAAAGACTTAATCATATAAGCAAAAGAAGTATTGCCTTTATTATTATACTTTGGGATTACTGTCATAACATTGAGCTTGAAAATGTCTTGATTCATATAGTATTTTCCAACATACACACCACTCTTTGTAAGTAAGACTTTATCAGACTCAAACATTAGACTGAATCATTTTTTACTCTGAAATGATCCAGAAATCAGATTCGTACGGCATGCAACATATTATTCAAAGTAAATTCCTTACCAGAGGTCATCTTCAACACGACCTTTCCTTGTCCTTCAACCTTCGAAGTTAAAGAATTTCCCATATAGAGCGTATCTCCAAATTCTATTAAATGATAAATGGTGAACTTCTTCTTATCTGAGCATATATGACAAATAACACCAATATCCATATACTACTCATTGGGATTATCAATGAGATTGACTTTAGATACAATCGCTGACAAATTCATCTAGGAAACCTCATCAATAAAGTTTTTTCACTTTAGTCACATGAGCCTGATTTTTAGGATTCTTTCCCTTTGGTATAATGTTTTTCCTGCAATCTTGAACACGATGTCCCAACTTGCCTCAAGTATAGCAATTTCCATGAATTTTTTGTTCGCAACTCCTTTGCTTGAGCTTGATTCATTTTGCTTCCTCTTCTTGTGAGTTTCTATGACATGGTCTTTCGACGTCATAGAATTATGACCCTCACGTTTATAATATATTCCATGCTCCTCTTCGATTCTTAGTTTGAGAACAAGGTCTTCAGAATCATCTCCTTTCGTTTGTGCTTGAGATAATTCTTGAAGTCACCTCAGGATAATAACAACTTCTCAATCACAACTGCCACTTGACAAGACTAATTAAGAGTAATTTCTTCTACATAAATGTCATGCAGTAGGACTTAGAGAACTTCAGTCTGGCTGATGATTGTCCTTAAGTCCACCATTTTGCAATCTAAAATCTTCCGACTATGATTTTCTTAGTCCCAGCATTTTCAGTCTTGTATTTTTATTCTAGGGACTGCTATAGTTCTTTAGTCGTCGTGAATGAGCAATACAAATTGTAGAGTGTATTACTCAGTCCATTCAAGATGTATTTCTTGCATAGGAACATAGTGTTTCCATGCGCAAACAATAGCTACAGTCTGAGTGTCAGACTGTTCAGTCATGGTAGGAGCATCCTCACAAAAAAATCTTGCCAAGTTTAATGTTTTTAGGTAGAAGAACATCTTATGTTGTCATCTTCTTGAAGACGTTTCCATGAAACTTCTATGACTTTTTCTATATAGAGTAGACATAGGACAAGCAACAAGCGCTGTTAGCAGGTGGTGTAACACCTTGATTTGCAGCCGTAGAAGAGGTAAAAATAACATATATGGAAGACATATTTCCTGAAAGAAAATAAAAACCCAAAACAGTATAAGAATATTCAAAATTTGCTTTAAGATTATTCATTAATTGTGGTCCAGAAATTAATCAAATAATTATTAATTAAAAATATATAAAAAAAAAAGATAAAACATATCTAATTTTTTTATTGAAGAAATATTCCAGATAACATATGACAATATAGAAGGATAGAAAAAAATTAATATTACAATATTGAAGGAAAAACAGAAACAAGATAATTATTGTAATATAGACTAAAACAAAAATAAATATTGATGAGAACCAACAAGCACCATCAAAGGACCTCGGGTCCCACTAATTATTGGTGAGGTTCGCATCAAATATACTTACTGTATTATAGAACAAAACAAAAATAGAAATAACAGGAAAAGATCAAGCCAATTGTTTGACATTTAGTTCTTAAAGTAGATTTCACCCCTACAAGGTGCCTATGGTTTGAATGAGTGTCTACCCCTTAGGATACAACGACCAAATAGCTTCTAGTACAACCATTGGAAGCTAGAAACACAACGAATAAGAAATATAATGAACTCTCTCAAGAACAACAAAAAACACTCAAAAATTTCTTTGAAGAAATGCAATGCAAGCTAAGAAATTGACGTCTATATGTTGAGAAAACATTCTCTTCTATAGGGCGCAAAACCAGTAACTGAAGAAGTCTCAAATTTCTTATTTAAGATGGAAATAAATGGATAACAGTAACTCTCTACTACTATACATCTAAAGAATTTCTAGGTTTGTAACTCTCTACAGTTATACACCTGAAGAGTCCCTAAATATGTAACTCTCTGTTGTTACAAGCTTAAATAATTAAGCTTTTTTGGCTTTTCTTGGGTTGGACTTTCGGATTATGTACCAAACATACCGAGTCTAACCCAAGCATTCCCTAAGACCCCAAGGCCACAAGCCACTGGCCCAGGACTTAGGACTCAGACCTGAGGCCGAGTTTGGCTAGGCCAGGCAACGATCACTCAACGACAGTCCGCGTATGTTGCTTTATTTATTTTCTAATGTTTAGCCTACTTTCTGTCCATATCATTTCAATACCTGAGAGTATTTTCCTTCAAGAGGTAACCAGAGTCTTAATTAATGACTCTTCATCTTCTTTCGTTATCAGTGTGGGATGACCCACACAACATATGAATCAACATCTTTAAGTGGTTACTTTAATGAAAATTTTAATTCACCTCTTAAATGAGTTTTACACAATTAACTATACTACAGTCGTATTCTCACCACATAGAATACATTGATATATTCAAATATCCAAATTAAGATTGAATCCCACAAATAATTGGATCATAAAATACTTAATAAATCATTTTTATATAAAAGTTCAACCCTGAATTAAAATCTAGTAGGAAGAAAAGATAGTAGAAATTATCTAACGAATTTGCCCTTTCGTTTTAAGGGAGACAAACTTGTCCCGACATGATAACATATGAGATCGCTTTAATATTGATGATGTAGTAATATGCATCATCTGCTATGGTCCACTTTGATCCTGAAATATGATTCTCCTAAGCTTTGTTTCCTGTATATAATGCACTCGAGTGGGTCTGCCGGTGTTGCTCCTCCGACATAAGAATAAATAGAGCTCTGGTAGAGTTATGATTGAGTATAACATTGGCATGATAACCCCCTATTGACAAGACTTCCCCAAAAATTTGGTTAATCCCCATTAATGCTTCAAAAGATTCGTAGGATTGAAGCATCATAGTTGTCATATTGGCTATCCGATCCCCTTTCCTTATACAATGGATTTCGCTAACCGTCCTCGAGTAAGGGTCGAAACCCAAGCATATGGTGTGGTTTGGAAATTCCTCGGTTATCTATAGGATAAACTACCATGTGTAGACTTGAGCTCATTTCTTGAGTGACTCAAGGTTGTAATCGGTATTGAACAGGATCTCAGTATTCGACCTAGGGTCCCGGGCAGAATTCTTGGGTACCCACGAGTCATGATTGGGCTCATGTGCATTGTATATGATTATCCACTAGTCATGCTCAGGCTCACGTGCATTGCACGTGAGTTTCATTAATATAAGGGTCCTGGAACTTCATATCCATTATCAGATGTCCCTTATTCTCGAGGTTCGAGAATTACGGGGACATGGAATATTTGGTTAAGGTGTAAGATGAAGTCTTGAGGCTTAAAACTAAAATATTGAGCATCTCGTTGCTTTGATTTTTGCACCCAAACTTGGTATGTATTTGATGATTGAACGATTTCACAGATGCGTCATTTTGTTACCCCGATGACGGCTGAAATCCTTAACCGTCAAATCTCATGAATTGATTTGGACTGTTAATGTATTATATGGGCTTGGCCCATGTAGCCCATTATGGTAAAATCCTAGCCCCCACTTCCCCTATAAATATGTGTATATCGTTGTATTATAACTGTATCACTTTTCATAATATTAATTCATGGTTCATTCCTCACTTCTCAATTATATTAACATGGTATCAAGAGCCAGTCATTTTTGGACATGTTCTCCCTAAAATTTTTGCAACCTTAAAGCCTCTGCCGCCGCCGCCCTTATTTTCCCAAGACTTTTATCGCTACTGTAAGCTTCATTCTTTCTCTAGTATCAACAACCATCATACCACCATCTTCGTCTTGCAGAAACAAACATAATGCCACCAAAATCACCGCCATCGGAGATTACATGAGCTCTTACGTGCTGTCAACAGCCTGCAGTACCATCACTCTTCGTTGTCTCGGCTTTTGGGATCTAAAGCCTTAACTAGGGCTCTAAATCAATCCCACAATATGCCATTGGAACCGTCAGATTGAGACGATTTGAACTATGTAAAAACAATTCCATTCTGATGCCACATATGCCCTCACGCATGGCGCAAAAGGTCGGCTCGCTATTCGCATTAGATCCACGCATCGTTAGTAGCCCAATCAACACCTAGTCAGCATCCATGTTAGTGCCACCTAAGCACTATGTCAGTTCCACCTAAGTGCCATGTCATCACGTTGACTACTATATAATCCATTGACCGCCACGTCACCGGTTCGGCTAAGGTACTTCTCTTTGACTGGTTCAGGCTTTTTTAGACCATTTTTTGTAAAGTTCGATCGGTTCTTGGGATTTTTTGACATTTTGATTCTATTTTTTGGCCTCTGTTTGGTGATTTGAGGCTCACAGTATATACTTTTCTTTATATTTGTGTGGTTTCTACGTCGGTTCACCCGTTTCTCGCACGATTCTTGGAGATTTAATACTGGTTCATGGACAATTTTGGCATTTTGAATCCATCCATGACAACAGCTTTTCCAGGTTCAACAACGATGTCTGTAGGTTCTTCTCTCATTATCAATGCCAAAGAGGGTTTGGATCCTACCTCCACTATTGTCACCATGTCTATTGCAGATTTGGCCTTACTCCTCCTTCATATCTTCTCCAACATTGGTAATGATACAAACCTTTTCCTTGCTCTCTCACTTACTACAGGTAACTCATCTTGGTTCTTTGATTCTTCTTGTCACAATCATATGACATCTGATCCCCATATTTTTTCAACCAAACTCTCCGCTATGAATATCCCTAGTATTCATATCGCTGATGGTTCTTAAATGCTTGTTACCCATATCGGTCAGGTTTTTACTTTCCATATTTCTGTTCCTAACACGTATTTGATTCCTAAACTCACCTTAAATCTCTTATCTGTTGGGCTACTTTGTGAATTGGGATTTGAAGTCATGTTTTCTAATAGTGGTTGTCGTGTGTAGGATCCTTAGACAGGAGAAACTCTTAGGACTAGTCGTAAGGTTGGACGCCTATTTGAACTTACCTGTTTATACTTTCCATCTCCAACTCCATCACCACCACAACCCCAAGTCCCTTCATCAACCTGTGCAACCTCACTACCACCACCGATATCTTCATCTTTATCTCCACAACCACCAGCTAATCTCTCACTATCCCAAATGTGGCATGCTCGATTAGGCCATATTTCATCTAGCTGACTAAAATCTCTAATCTCTAGTGGTCAGTTAGGTTTAGTTCAACATGAGTTATTCAAATGTATCTATTGCCAACTTGCCAAACAATCAGCCCTACCTTTAAAAGAAAGTCAGTCTATTTCCCTTGTACCCTTTGATTTAATTCATTCTGATATTTGGGGGCTTTCTCCTCATACCTCAATGGGTGGATTTCGTTACTTTGTTATCTTTGTGGACGAATACTCTCGATATACATGGTTGTTTCTTATGAAATATCGATCCGAACTATTCCAAATATATTTTAAGTATTCTTCGATGGTTCAAACCCAATTTTCTATAAATATAAAAGTTTTTCGCTCGTATAATACAATGGAATACAAGGATCGTACTTTTCTTAATCTGTTTCACAAAAATGGCACGCTCCCCTATCGCTCGTGTCCTTGTACATCCCAACAAAATGGATGAGTCGAATATAAACATAGACATATTCTTGACACAGTTCGTACTCTTCTCATTTTTTCATCATGTCTTGAGCGTTTTTGGGATGACGCTGCTTTCACAGCTGTCTACACAATAAACCGTGTCCCTTCTGCTACAATCAAAAACTAGTCTACAATTGAATGCCTTTTTGGTAAAAGTCCTGATTACTCTGAACTCAGAGTCTTTGGTTGTGCCTGTTTTGTTCTTCTCAAACCACATGAATACAACAAACTGGAACCAAGGGCTCGTCTGTGTTGTTTTCTTGGATATGGTATTGAACATAAAGGGTATCGGTGCTGGGATCCCATTTCTAAAACTCTTCGTATCTCGAGACATGTTATTTTTTTAGAACATTAAATGTTTTCTTCCTTACAGTCATTTGACATGTTAACCCTCACTAACTCTTGATTCTTTACTGATCCATCCATTGAGTTATTTCCAGATGATACAGTTCCAGGTACTATTGAGTCCACTCTAGCACCACCTGTTGTTCCCAACCCTGCACCTTATGCTGAGTCCACCCTAGACCCACCAGCTGAACCCACTCCTGAATCATCGGCTGATATCACCTTTCCAGCTCCAGTGACCATGCCTGAGACTTCTCATGTGGCCGATGATTATGTACCAACTGCTTCTGAGACCCACGCTCCAGAACACCCTCGTCGTTCTACCAGGGTAACTCATCGTCCACATTTCCTTACTGATTTTTATTATTTTTCCACTATACTTCATCTGTAGGAGCCTCGATCCTATAAAGAGGCTAGTACTAATCCTCTTTGGCAGAAAGTAATGGATGAAAAACTTTAGGCCCTCGCTAAAACTCATACTTGGGATATTGTTGATCTACCCCCTGGAAAAACTCCTATTGGGTATAAATGGGTGTTTAAAATCAAGACGCTCTTTGATGGCTCTGTTGAATAATATAAAGCCTGACTTGTTGCTAAATGATTCGCTCAGGAATATGACATTGACTATGAAGAGACACTTGCTCCAGTGGCGAGGCTAACATCTATCCGTAGTAAGAAATAAATTGTGGTTGCTCGCTCCAGTATTGAAGCTGAATATCATGCCATGGCTGATGCAACTCAAGAACTTCTCTGGCTTCGATGACTCCTCGCTAACATAGGCGTCTCTTCTCCTGCTGCCACTATCCTACACTGTGACAACATGAGTACTATTTAGATCGCTCACAATGATGTATTCCATGAGCGTACCAAACACATCGAGATTGATGGCCACTTCATCTGTCATCATATTTTTTAGAATACGGTTCGTCTACAATCCGTCAGTTCAACCGATCAGACAACAAACATTTTTACTAAGGCTCATCCATTCGGACACTTTCACTCTCTGATTTCCAAACTTAAGTTCTCCTCTTACTTATCGCCTTGAGTTTGAGGGGGATGTAAATGTATTATATGGGCTTGGCCCACGTGGCCCATTAGGGCAAAACCCTAGCCCCCACTTCCTCTATAAATATGTGTATATCGTTATATTATAACTGTATCACTTTTCATAATATTGATCGCACCGCATTTATGCGATTTAACACCGTTAAATTAAGTTTTGTTAATCTCTTAAGTAAATTAAAAAATAGTAATTGATTTATTTTCTTTGTTTTTACAGATTTTTTGAAATAGAATAAAAACGCGTTAATTCGGAACAAAATGGACAAGAAATAGACGAAAACGAGAGAAGTCTGGACAGATCACGACCAACCGAGGTGGGGGAGGTGTGTACACTGGTCGCACGTAAGACCAACACTGGTTTCACAACGACCAGTTGCACTAGTCGCTGTACGACCAGAATTATTGGCCGCATATGTGGTCAGCTTTATAACTGGCCGCATATACAGCCAAGGGGAGAGAGCCTTGCTTTCTACCCAAAGTACACAGGGTGCACCGAAATTCGGTGCACCCACCCCCCATGTGCCCAACTTTGTATGACCATTTTTGTCACAACAAGCTTCCTATAGAGAGTGCCATTGGTTGTTCAGAGGATAGTATATTTTGGTTATTGGGCGGATTGGTTGTTTATAGATAAGAGGGCTACTGGTTATTTCTCTGAAATTTCACGTTTCAGTGGAAGATGTTAATTGTCAATAAGGTTTTGTTTTCTTCTATTATGTATTTCTAAATTTCTTTATACTAAGATTGAAGATGAAATCATGTGTAATTAATTAAATTTTATGTTGTGTTGATTCTAAATAAATTGCAATTCAACTTTTACGGTTTTTTAATTAAATAAATGATTTCATCTTTTATATCATGTATCATTGATTGTTATGGATTATTTAATGCTTGGATCTTTATTAATCAAGTACATATTTTGATTTTGTGTTTTCCATTAAATTGTATACAAATAATACTTAAGAATTACTGTTTTCTAAAGATCCAGAAAAACCAACTTGAGATCTACATCGGGCTTAATTTCTAAATTCTTAAGAGGATAGTAGGATTGATTACCCTACTATTACTAAAAAATTTGGAGTCAACACAATAATAGAACTAATTAATTAGACGTCTGTGGATTCTGAAATCTTAGTATTTTTTTTTTCCATCTTAAATCTAGTTAAAGTAAGTATTTCATAGTTTATTTAGTTTTTCATTTTTTTAAAATACAAAATCATTTTCAACTAGATTATAATTTAATTAAATTGGACGGATTAAATTTTCCTATAAACAATCCTCGTGGGATCGACTTCGCTTCCGTACTACAATTGATTCGTACGCTTGCGAGTAATATTAAAACAGGACAGAACCCAGTTTTTGTCACAACAAATATCAATTTATGGTTCGTTCCCCACTTCTCAATTATCTTAACATGGACTATTAAAACTTTTATAACAAGCAGAGGGTCGTATCAGTGTGACCCTTTTGCAACTCTTGCTTTCTTAACGCTTATACTTAAAAAACGTCCTAGACCTTTTTGGTGCACCAGGCTTCTTAATTCCAACAACCTGTTTCCTTAGATACTAACATGTTTTTGAAATTGCGGAATGATATTTCTGTGTGATTTTAATCCTCCTCATTTCTGGTGTTTTAGATTTTTTATTTCCGTATTTTATAATTTCCTTTAGTTTATAGCTTTTTTACACGTTCATTTTTCATTTCTGATCGACTTCTTCGGCGATGCCTAGAAAGTCTGGAACCTTTGGTTTTTTCCGTTGGTTTGGTAATGTCCCTGGTGATGACACTAGACATTTGGTACCACTGGTTCATCTTTGCAAGATGTTTATAGGGTTGAGCTTTCTGTTAGGCTCGACCCCGCAGATAGTACTGAGCAACCAAATGATCGGGAGGGCAATCTTTGACTATGCCCCTTGCTCGGTGAGAGGGGAGCCCGCCCTTATTTTTCGATATGTGTTCCCCTCCGATGGTCGTACGAGCTAGATGTTATTCGGGACATAACTAGCATCCTTAGCCCTGAGTAAGGAGGCAGAGAATAAATCATCCTCAAACTCGAGCAGGATATAGACTAATTCATGCCCTCAATCTGAATAAGAGAGTATTCCCAAACACAATCTATTTATTTTTTCGCACTAAAAACTGTTGACTTTGTCCATTTAACTTGTGATTTTGTTTTATATAGATGTCTGGACGAACAATATCTGCTTGGGAGAAAGAGATACTCTTAAAGAAGAGGTTTTTCATTGCTGCTACCATTGACGGCGCCCCCGCCACATTGCCCAGGGCGAGGGCCCTTCCCAATTAAACCAAACAGGCTCTAGACATACGATTAATTACTGGGGTGGCAATAAGAGAGTGCCCCATGAAGAAGGCTAGATAGATCTTCCTTAATATCCTTAGGAAAGTAAAACAAAGATGGAGGAGCACCCCAAAGATCTGATCTAAGACCTCACCGAAGAGGGGGATAATTCTCATACCCCTGCTGCTCCCATCGTTCTTGATGAAACCTTGGATTCATCCATGTGGATTTAGTAGGTGATTATGGGGTTGAACGCAAAGGCTTGTGCCCTCAAAAGTCCCAGGTTATGAGGTTGTGGGCATTGGTCCATATCATACCAATGGACTACGACTGGGTGGTTGGCGATGACCCATCCTAGAAGATCACAAGTGTCTTTCAAACTTGCTGTGAGGTAAATCCCAAAATGTTTACTTGTGCTTGATGTAGGTTTATTTCATCTGAGCTAATTAGTGTTCTCATGTTTTCAGGCTCCCGTCCACTCGACTTTGTGGGTGGACCAATGGTCCAGGCCGATAAGGAGGCCCTTAAACTCTTTCTCGAATTAATTGCCTTTTGATGTCAGATTTGGTGCAACAATCGCTACCTTGTCAAATCCTATATCAACCCCATGTAGTTGCACGTATTAAATAAGGGTGAGGGTCTAATCTTAATAGTTATACATTTATCTTCCTTTACAAATACCTCTTGATTCTTCAATGAATGATATAGTGTGATAAACACAACATAAAAACAAGGGAGTGATTCCACGAGTGCCAAACCAATATAAGGTCCTTCAAGCCAAATTTTGTAATGTTCTAAGGTTATAAGGGAGTCAATAAGGAGGAAATTCGGTCATCCTGGAAGATGCAAAAAGTACACATCATTATTATTAAATCTAGTGATTTTGTTTCATTATACATGACTTTGATTGATCTTTATTGTTTAATATTGGAACATGATTAGTATGTGCTTCTTTGGAATATATCTAGATCATGCTTTACATGCTCAAACTTGTTTATTGAGACACTTTATCTATATTCATGCTTGGTGAAATGATTAATCTACTTATACACACACTCATATCTAGATGTTTCTTATGTTGATCATATATATATATATATATAGACAGATAGATTATAAATTATATCAAATTAACTTCGTGATAAAACAATTGGAAATTTAATATTGATCTTTCTAAGAGTATTTTCATTATACATTGAAATCAATCGTTTTGAAAAACCTAAGAGCTTTTATTAGAGAATTAAAAAATATTTTTTTACGTATATCACAAAATTTGTTAGATTTGGTTACAAGAAGAACTTTCACCACTAGCAAGATTAAGTTACTCGTTGAAATTTTAACTCCCCTACGTACCAATCTAACAAGAGGTACGCTAATTGGGTATTTTCACTGGACTTTTGAAGAGTTAATTGTTATCTTGCAAATTGTCTTAGCTTTGCATTGAAAAGAATCATACCATTATTCTAGTTTACACTTAAAAGGTAGTGGTAGTTAGTATGGGTTGCTAATTACAAATATAGTTCAATCATTTAATAGTGTACCCCAGGTTTGTTGATGTCCACTTATCACTATCCTTATGAAATTGACCTTCTTTTGTCTAGTCAAATGCTTCAACAAACGTCGCTTGAAGAGTATGGCTTGGCTACACACTATTAAGGTATTTCACTGTATATGTGCACAACAAAACCGAAAGTGTGAAACAAAAGAAAACATGCATGTCATTACCGTGTCTGATCAATTTGATGGTACCCACCATGTATGACCCAAAGATTGAGTTCATCACACATGAAGTGGAGAAAACGTATCGATCGTTATATCGAGCGAGAAAAGTTGCACCTACAGTAAGTGGTCAATATATAATATACAATGTTCTACTACTATAGCAGAAAAAGAATTAAGTTGGATGCATCATTCTTTGTGGGTGAGGAGTATAAGGTTCAATATTTTTTAAACATGTGGGGAATATTGTTGGCCCAAAATTGCCTAAGAGGGGGAGACAGTGAATTGGTTCCCGAAATTTTTTAAACCTAACTTTGTTTAAACCAAAATTCTAAGCAACTTGATTAGTATTATTAGTGTACATGTGTAGCGAATGGAAACATTATTAAGTAAACAATACAAAGTATAAGAGAGTAAGAGATAGAAACAAGCACACAATAAATGACAAAATGATTTTTGTTGAAATATTATATCTACGCGTTAATTTCTATTTTTCGTATCTTTAGTGTAGGGTTTTATAAGTTCATTTATTTCAATAGTATTCTTCATAATTTAGCCTGTTCTTGCGCCTATATAATTGGGAGAATAAGATTCTTTATGGATGTACAAATCAATTAATATATTTTCTTTATCTTCTCCCTATATCCTTTAATTTTTATAGTAGTTTGGAAAGACTCTTTACACGTATCTACTCTCCTAAGCTCCCGCAAACATTTCTAATCCACTAATTCTATGATCTAACTTCGCAGGCATAGATCAAAACTTTTACAGTCTCTGATCCACTTACACGGGTAAATCAACTTCTACTACTCTATTGGATTTCCTAACCTCTTCCCGAGGTAAAGATCAATCCCCACTACTACTCAATATTTCTCCAAATGATCCTTTTAACCTATGAGATGAAGTCGTCTCTTAACCAATGGATTTTCCTACGGATTCAGTTTCCCACTTAATATATTCAATGAGATATGTCATTAACTTTTCTTATCATTTTGTTATATACCAGATACATTTTCTATTATTTTGGTACCAGATACATTTTCTATTATTTTGTAAATATCAAAGATTTCCTTTGTCTTTTTACTCAAATACCACTTACCTCCCTTCGAACAAAATTGCCCTTAAATTATTATTTTTTAAAAAAATTCATTAGCACTCCTATATTTTTAAAATTATATTTTTTACCTTTTATTTTTTAAATAATTATATTTACCTCTTACTACCACCCAACTCCCACTGCTACCGCCACCGCGCAACTCCCACCACCCACCACCCACCGTCACCTCCTACCGCCGCCACCACCCACCACCCTCCACCACTACCCACCGTCGCCACCCAACACCACCTCCCACGGCCACCGCCACCGCCCAACTCCCATTGCCACCTCCCGCCGCCACCTCCCACCACCCACTACCCAACTCCCCCCGCCACCACCCATTGTCGCCACCACTACCCACTGCCACCACCCACCGCCGCCACCACCAACCCCCACCATCACCGGAGAGAGAAAAAGGGTTAATGAAAATGTTAATTTTTTTTAATGAAATGGTTAAAAAATATATATTTATTAAAATGGCGGTGGGTGGTAGGTGGTGGCAATAGGAGATGGCGGCGGGTGGTGGTGGCGGTAGGAGGTGGTGGTGACAGTGCGTACGGTGTTAGGAGGTGACGATGAATATATATAAATTAAAAGATTATTTATGTATTTTAGTTTTTATTATTTAATTATTTTTTAAATAGTCAAGGGTAAAATTGGTATTATAATAAAAAAAAATTATTATTTTTTAATCAATAAGTGAGTTAAGTGGTGTTTGAGTTAAAAAATATGAGAGATCTAGTATTTACAAAATGACAGGAGAGATATCTGATATAATACAAAATGACAGGGGAGGTCAATGACATATACCCTATTCAATGACATATATATCTTGACAAGTTTTCTTCTTCTTGTATAAAATCAAATTATTATAAAACTCTTACGGCATGTTTGGTTGGACGGAATGGAATGAAGGTGGAATGGAATGGAAGAAGTAATGGAATGAGAGAAGGAATAGAATGGAATTATGAATGAAATCACTATTCCATTCTCTTGTTTGGTTAATATGGAATGAAAGAAAGAATGGAATAGTGAAATCTAGTAAAATTTTCATTTTGCCCTTATAAAATTATTATTCCATTCCCTTCTTGGTTAGTTATAATAAAATTTTATTATATTTCATTATTCTATTTCTTTCCTCATTTTATTATATTTCACTATTCAACTTAATTTTAAGTTTTTGTTCTCTAATTTCTATTTTTGTTCTCAATTTTCAGTTTCCTTTTTCAATTTTCCATTCTTTAATTTTCTATTTTTTGTTCTCAATTTTCAGTTTATGTTCTCAATTTTTTATTTTTGTTCTCAATTTTCTATTTTTATTCTTAATTTTCAATTTCCGTTCTCAATTTTCTATTATCTAATTTTTTGTTTTTGTTCTCAATTTTTTGTTTTTGTTCTCAATTTTCTGTTTCTATTCTCTAATTTTATGTTTTTGTTCTCAATTTTTAATTTTCATTCTCAATTTTCCGTTCTCTAATTTTATATTTTTGTTCTCAATTTTCAGTTTCTGTTATCAATTTTCTGTTTTCTAATTTTATATTTTTGTTCTCAATTTTTAGTTTATGTTCTCAATTTCCTGTTCTCTAATTTTCTATTTTTGTTTTCAATTTTTGGTTTATGTTCTTAATTTTCTGTTTCTATTCTCAATTTTCAGTTTCTGTTCTCAATTTTTTGTTCTCAATTTTCTATTTTTATTCTCAATTTTCTGTTCTCTAATTTTAATTTATGTTCTCTAATTTCTATTTTTGTTCTTAATTTTCAAGGGCTTAATTATAAGGGTTATCATGTAATTTAAGATATTGATTTTATTGGGTTGGAATCCCATTCCACCCCATCTCAAATGGAATCTCATTCCATCTAATTTCATTCCAATGGAATCACAAAAATGATTTCATTGGAGAACCAAACAGTGGAATAGGAATCGAGGGCGGAATGCGATTCCATTCTGTCCTCGATTCCATCCAACCAAACATGCCGTTAAGGAAAATCTCTCTATTAATTAAATAAACGTACTCAACTTTCTCTAACGATTTTGTATTTAAATACAAAACTCATTGAAGCTTCTAAACACCCAATTTTAGATTACATCAATTCAACTCACTTGTGTTTGTACTCACATATAAGATCACTCAAAATGATAAAACGAAGATGATATACGAGAGTTAAAATGAAGAATTACAATAAAAAATTCTGAAGAAATATACACAACAAAGTTTCAGGGTTTCACATGTTTGTCTAGATCTAATATTTCTCTCCTTTTTGCACAATTTTTTTTTTCCTAATTACCGTCAATAACTTTTTCTATTAAAATGAATATAAAATTATGAACAAGTGTATATATAACATTGACAAACTATTCTCATAGAATATTCTATTTTTCATATTTCAATTTCTCTAAAATATATACTCGTAATAGGTATTAGTTTGATAATGGTTAGAGCAACAAACTCGGATTCGGCAAGAATCTCATTTTATGGTAGTACAAAGGGGGAATTGGCCCAAAAATGAGATCAGGGTCAAGACGCTGTCGGGTGCGGGCGGCTGACTCAAGTGACTCCAGGAACCTCGCGAAGTGGTCGCCTATTACACAGCTCACTCATTCTGCCTGGGGTAGGGGTACCTATTATTCGTTTGAATAACTGAACCCCGTTGAACAAGATTTACAAACATGGACCACACGGTGGAAACTTAATCTCACTAAATATTCAATTTAATACCAATATTTTCTTGATCTATAAGTATGAGTCTCAACAGAAGGATACACAATTCGATAATCTAAAAATAATTAAGCATACGAGTAATAGTTACTAGTCAAAAAATATCTTTGTATAAAATTTAGTTCAATATAAATATATGCCGATATATAATATAATTGTTCATGAATATAGAACTTTTAAAATCAATTTGATATATTAAAAATAAAATAAAATATTAGTAATAATCAATTAGAGAACTCTATTCTAACATAAATTCATACCTAAATTAACTAGTGCTAAAAATCAGGACACATTATAGCAGATTTGTCTAAATTAGGGCAGATCTGATTTTTAAGATAATGAGATTAATTTCAACAATTAATGAACCCTAATTATATTTAAATCAAGGATAAAATGTGCAATCAGTGATGATTAAACGATAAAAGATTCTAGTTGAGGAAAATCGTGAATAATAAAAGGAAAAGACTATTTTTTAAAAACTCTTTTTAAATTCATAGAAAATCATTTAATCCAATTAAAAGATACAAATATATTCTAAAATAATTTTAATAAAAGTGGAGAACATTTTACAATTATTAAAACTGAAAAAATGGGTTGAAAACAACAAGCAAATCGCAAAAAATAAAATAGGTCTGAATGAACCGATCGATTGGGTCTTACAATTGGTCAATTGGAAAGCTTGAGATTTCAAAATCACTAAGCCCTTGAGAAATTCTATAGACCAAGAAATTCGAAGTCGGTCAACCAATTATGTACGGTCTAGGAATTTAGGGGCTCTCGGTTAATTCAGACAACTAAGAATGATGGCCGATCTGGATGAACTGAGTTTGGATCTGAACTTTCTATTGAGGAGACAGTCAACCGGAAGGAAGGTATTTGATCGACCAGTTTAACCTGAATTCTCTTATTGATAGAATTGAGGAACACAGTCGACCATTATGGGTATTACTCAATTGTTTTTGTCAGAGAAATAGTTCTAAACCTAATTGGGCATCTCAGTCAACCAGTTCGAGTTTATGGTCAAGAATTTTCATCAGGAAACATTTAGATGCTTATCAACTAAGGTTCCGTCAACTAGTTTATGTGGGGTGGTTGGCCATTCTGTCCATAACATATGATTTCAACATTTTTAGATTAATATTTTTTACTCTTAATGTTCTAGACACTTTATCATAATACTTTCCACACATTATGATTCCGATTGAACAACAATTTAAGGATCAATGGAAGAACATAAATGGATACATGCATGTGTGTGTTACTAACGAGTCAATGTATTGTAATCTAATAATCATGAGTTGTTATTACCTATAAACCAAAAGCATATTCATCTCTAGAACACATGTTTTCTTCATTTTAAAGGCACACTCTATAAATTAACTCTCTTTTAAGATTCAACAGCTTGGTTAGCACAAATAGAGGGTTGATGAACATTATAGTGTATTTGTCCTATAATTTGTGTCACTATCCTAACACATGTAGTGACATCATCAAAGCACATTCAAGTAAACATATTTTTAAACTATTGCCGTGTGAATAACATTGGCCCCGTGGTGAGTACAAAGATTGGCAACTGGATCCAAACTCTATAGTTGCGAGGCATCATTGAAGACAATCACTTCCATTTTGGTCCATGCGCCGCAAACGTCCAACTCGTCTCGCAAATGTTTTTGGGATTAGGTTATCTACTACTTGATGTATTATGTACTTAATTTAGTTTGTCTTATTATTATAACAATGTTTTTCAATATTTTTTTTTTCTTTTTTTCTTTTTTTGTAATGCAAAAAATTCCCCTTTAATGGAAAAACTTTCTTTATTTTAAAAGACGATTTCTCAATTTAGATTTAAAAAAAAAAATCCTTCTCCAAAAATTAACTAGTTGGATGCTTTTTTCTTCAATTAAACTCAACTCTAACTCAAAATAATAATTATTACAAGTTAAATTATTGACTTTTGTTAATTAACAATCGAAGCCTGGGGAAAAATTAAGCGAGAATATTGAACGAAAATTGACTGGAAATATAAGCACTAAAAAAGGGTTAGTGAGGAATGTGAGGAAGAAGTAGCTTGGAAAAAAAATGGGCAATAAGGAATGGAGGAAAAAAAATGAATGACAAATTATATTGGGAAATATCCTATAAATATACAATCGTAGTTCGCAATTAAACCCTTTCGAGTCAATCAAACTCATTAACCTCAGTTGTCTCCAATTCAACGGATTTATTCCTAAAGACAATCAGATAAAGAAAGTATAAGGGCACGACACCCATAAAAAGTTCATAGTCTACCTAGGGATTAGCACAAGAGAGGGTTCTAAAAAAAACATTGCATCAGTAATTGTATATGTATATCCGACTAGTTCAAAATGATATGAGAAAAAACGTTCGTTAAAAATGAACCTATTTTCATTTCTGACCTAGAATCTTATATAGTTCACGTCATCATTGGAAGAGTATAACCTCCAAGAGTGACAACAATTGATGAAGACTTGCAGTGGCCAAAACTTTATTACAGATGATATGGATTAGAGGTTTATTGTTGCTTTTATGAGATATTGTTGGGAAAGATGACATGATAATTTTGTGAAAATATGATATTTCCACAGTCCCAGTATGTTTTCCCAAACTAAAATAGAATAGAAATAACACAGTGGATTTTAGTGTGAAAAACCCTCCTCAAATGAAGATAAAAATCACGGGACCCATAGGTCACTTAAATCTTCCACTCTAACAAATAATGAGATTACAAATTTCACACCTTGGTGGATCACTCAAACAATACACAAAAATATTATCTTCAATTTATGGATAAAACTTCACAAATTGGCTCTCATTAATCTTCCCAAAATGGGGTTTCTCTCTCTTCCTCTTTGCACTATTTTTCTGCAGAGAATTGTGATTTCCTTTTTGCTCATCTCCTCTATTTATAGAGGAGATCTGAGCAGTTTTGGCGGTCTGAACAAAAAAGGAAACTTCAGTAAAGGTAGACACCGAATTCATTCATTGCAAGCGCAACTTTTCTTTTTCTTCTTTGTACTGCATTTGTTGTCTTCTTCTCTTTTCTTCAACCTTTTCTTTTGGCCTCAAGTGAGTAGGTGGGAGGTAGGTCACTTTGTTGAAAAATCACCCCCAAATGGGAGTGATTTACCCAACAAATCTCCATCTCACGACCAATTTGGGGATGAAGCTAAACCTACAACCTCCTTATAGACTTCTATCTTTTCTCTGGGTATAGCTTTCGTCATCCTGTCGGCCCCGTTATCATTAGTGTGGATCTTCTCAAGTTGTAGCAACTTGTTGTCTAACATTTCATGAATCCAGTGATATCTTACGTCGATGTGTTTAGATTTCGAGTGAAAAGTTGGGTTCTTGCTGAGGTGAATAGCACTCTGACTATTGCAGTAAAGTGTATACTTCTTTTGCTTCTGACCCAACTCTTGTAGAAACTTTTTTATCCACAGGAGCTCCTTACGTCATTCAGTAATTGCGATATACTCTGCTTCTGTGGTAGATAAGGCAACACATTTTTGTAATCGTGATTGCCATGAAACAGCTCCACCTACAAATGTTATCAAGTACCCGGATATGGATTTTCTCGTATCCACATCGCTAGTCATATCTGTATTTGTATGTCCTTTCAATACAGGTTTACCATTGCCAAAACATAAACAATGACTGGATGTTCCCCTGAGATATCTGAGTACCAATTTGACTGCTTCCCAATGTTCCTTTCCAGGATTTGAAAGGAAACAGCTCACTATACCGATTGCGTGAGCGATGTCAGGTCTGGTGCAAACCATGGCGTACATCAAACTGCCAACCACAGATGCATAAGACACCCTATCCATTTTTTATTTTTTCCTCTTTACTTGAAGGACATTATCTCACACTAAGCTTGAAGTGGCTTGCAAGTGGAGAACTGACAACTTTAACTTTACTCATGTTGAATCTTTCAAGAACCTTTTCAACATAGCGTTATTGAGATAGCCAGATTTTGCAATTCTGCCTGTCATAGGTAATCGTCATACCAATAATCTACTTTGTTGCTCTTAAGTCCTTCATTGTAAAAGACTTGCTCAACTCTTTCTTTAGCTTGTTAATTTTGGCGCTGTAACGACCAATGATTAGCATATCATCAACATAAATTAGAAGAATAATAAAGTCACCATTAGAAAATTTCTTGATGAAGATGCAGTGATTCGCTGTTGTTTGGTTGTACTCATTTTTCTCCATAAATGAGTCAAACTTTTTGTACCACTGCCTTGGTGTCTGTTTTAGACCATACAAGTGGTTCTTTAATCTACATATCAGTTTCTCTTTTTCTTTGACTAGGAAACCTTCGGGCTGTTCCATGTAAATTTCCTCGTCAAGATCTCCATGTAAAAATGCAGTTTTTACGTCAAGTTGTTCAACCTCCAGATTAAGACTAGCTGCAAGGTCAAGAACAACTCGAATTGAAGACATTTTCACCACATGTGAAAATATTTCGTTAAAGTCAACACTTTTCTTTTGCCCGAATCTTTTCACAACCAATCTTGCTTTGTAACGTGGTTGTGAGTTGTGTTCTTCATTTTTTATCCTATACACCCACTTGTTCTTGACAGATTTTCTACCCTGCAGTAGTTTCACCAAATCAAATGTGTGGTTCTCCTGCAAAGATTTCATCTCTTCTTGCATATTTTTTAACCACTCGCTCTTATGTTGATCTGCAACAGCTTCTTCATACCTCTTAGGTTCTCCCCCTTCAGTAAGCATCATATACTCATGAGGCGAATATCTATGACTTGATTGTCGCTCTCGGGTAGATTTTCTCCGTTCTTGTTGGACTTATTCCGGAATCGATTCTGGTTCCGAACTGCTAGCTGGTGGAGTTGCATTATCAGGATCTGGTATCACTCTCTCATCACCAGAATTTGTTGGGGAAGAGTTAGGTATGAGATCTACTAGAAATTCATCTGGTTGTGGATTTTCAGATTTCTCAAAGTCTCCAACTGTATGATCTTCAAGAAACATCACGTCTCTACTTCTGATGATCCTTTTGCTGACAGGATCCCAAAGTCTGTATCCGAACTCTTCACATGCATATCCCACAAAGATGCATTGCTTTGTCTTTCTATCCAACTTGGACCTTTCACCTTTTGGGAAGTAAACAAGTGCGCTACAGCCAAACACTTTTAGGTGATTGTACGAAATGTCTTTCCCCGTTCAGACTCTTTCTGGTACATTATAGTTCAGTGGAGCTGATGGAGAAAGGTTGATTAAATCAAATATTGTCCTCATTGCCTCCCCCCCAAAAGAAGTTCGGCAACTTTGCATCTGAGAGCATACATCTGATTTTTCACAAATGGTTCTGTTTATCCTCTCTGCGACACCGTTATGCTGAGGTGTCTCAGGTACTGACTTTTTCAGCCTGATGCTGAAGTTCTTGTTGTACTCTTTGAGTGGTCCACGGTAGTCGCCTCTATTGTCTGCACGTATACACTTCAAATATCTGCCAGTTTCCCTCTCAACGTTTAAATGAAACTGCTTCAAAATTTCTACCACTTTATCTTTAGTTTTTAAGGCGAAGGCCTATACTTTTCTATAATGGTCGCCAATGAAAGTCACGAAATAAAGAGCACCTCCCAGTGACTTATGACTCATTGAGCAGACATCTGTGTGTATCAGATCTAGAATATTCTTCCTTCTAGATGATGGATGAGTTTGAAATGTAACTTTGTGTTGCTTTTCTATAACACAATCAACACAGGTTTGCAAGGGTGTGCCATTCATTCTTGGCAATAGCTCTTTCTTGGAAAGGATTTTGAGACTTTTCTTACTCATGTGTCCAAGCCGCTTATGCTATAGCTTAGTGGAGACTTTTTTCCTAGTTGTATTTACCTCTCCTCTGCATAACTTGGCTTCCATGACATAGAGATGCGTGTCCTTCTTGCCTTTTGCTATTATCAAATTACCTTTGGTAAGTTTCCATCTGCCTTCACCAAAGTAATTATTGTAGCCCTCATCGTCAAGTTTCCCGATAGAGATTAAGTTGAGACAGATATCAGGAACATGTCTCACGTCTTTTAAAAGTAGCTTGCATCCGAGATTGGTTTTGAGACAAACATTTCCGATACCAACAATTTCAAATGCACCATCATAGTTATCAACCCAGGTTGAATCTTGGGATACAAGATTGACATAGTTATCATCTCGAATAATGACAACTTCATTAATGATAGTAGCGGTGTCATTTGTTCGGGTTTTGGTTTCCTGATTTTGGGATTGCTCCACCTTCAACTTTCGACATTCTCGAATGAAATGTCCGGGTTTACCATAGTGATAGCACTTCTTGTCAGATTTAAATTTGGATTTAGATTGTTCTCTTTCTTGACCGTGGGGATTTCTACTTTTGTTTCTCCCACGCTTCTCTTGTCTGCCTTGCATTTCTGAGACAAGCGTTTCAGACTCAGGAGTGTATTCTTTGTCTTTTCGTTTGGACTCTTTGTTCAACATTCTGTCTTTTACCATATCCATGGTAAGCTTTTCCATCTGGATTAGAGTTGTTAACTGACATGACTAATGTATCCTAACTCTTCGGTAGAGAACTCAACATCAACAACGCTTGCAACTCGTCATCTGTGGTCATTTTCATAGAATTGAGTTGATTAATAATGCCTTGGAACTTGCTCATATATTTTGATACACTGCTTCCATCTTTGTATTTGAGATTGACTAATTGTCGCATCAGATTTGCTTTATTCTGTGCGGTTGTCCTTGCATACATTTTCTCTAACTTTTGCCAAAGAACATAAGCATCATGTTCATTGGAAATTTTTTGAAAAATGATCTTATCAATCCATTGCCGAATTTGGGAAGCACATTTTCGATTTTGCACTGTCCTATCAGCGTCTGATGAGGTTGTTGATGTGCTCGTGGTTGATATTGTTGTTGTTTCGCCGACTCTGTCATCCATTGTAGATGTCGCCTCCTGTGTCGGCATTACAATAGGTTTCCACAAATCTTTTATGTACAAAAGATCATCCATCTTCGACTTCCAAATTGCATAATTAAATGCAATCAATTTAATCATGTTGCCTGTGCTCTCCTCCATCTCGATCATAGGACTAATTAGCAGGTTTCACTAGGTCCGGTACTTTGCCACCGATGAATAGTACCGCATACAATACTATGTGAATAGTACCCGTATGTGTGAATAATATCGTATGAACAGTACCGTATACATACCGTATATGTCCCATATAAATACTATGAATAGTATCGTATACGTACGTATGTATGTACAGTGCACGTATATATGTATATACTAGTGTAGTATACTACGTATATGATCTCCTCCTCTATTGGGCTCCCAGCTCTGATGCCACTTTTTTGGAAAAGATGATAGGATAATTTTGTGAAAAAAATGATATTTCCACAGTCCCAATACGTTTTCCTAAACCAAAATAGAATAGAAATAATACAGCAAATTTTAGCGTAGAAAACTCTCATCAATTGAAGGAAAAAACCACGGGACCCGTAAACTGCTTAAATCTTCTACTATAACAAATAATGAGATTACAATTCTCACACTTTGGTGGATCACTCAAACAATACACAAAAATATTGTCTATAATTTATAGATAAAACTTCACAAATTGGCTCTCACTAATCTTTTCAAAATGGGATTTCTCTCTCTTCCTCTCTACTCTATTTTTCTGTAGAGAATTGTGATTTCCTCTTTGCTCATCTCCTCTATTTATAGAGGAGAACTGAGCAGATTTGGCGGTCTGAACAAAAAAGGAAACTTCAGCAAAGGTAGGCAGCGAATTCATCCATTGCAGGCCCAACTTTTCTTTTTCTTCTTTGGACTGCATTTATTGTCTTCTTCCCTTTTCTTTAACTTTTTCTTTTGGCCTCAAGTGGGTAGGTGGGAGGTAGGCCACTTTGTTGAAAAATCACCCCCAAATGGGAATGATTTACCCAACAAAAATGTGTGCCTAAAGCACGATTCAACCATGTGATGATCCTGAAATTATTAAAATACTTCAATGTGAAATTGACCAGATGGAAACATGTTTAGAACGATTTCATGGTATTAAATAGATAAAGAAATATGAGTGCAATCTAGAAGCATTAATCAAAGCGATTCTCCAACATCGATGGACCTATAGTGGTTTAGATCGTTTCAACTATAGCAATAACGATAACAACTTTGAGCAAAAGGTGCATGAGATGCTTCCTATTAATAGAAAAAAAAAGTATTTTGAATTTGGATTCAATATCTAAATACTGTTATTCTTTGTAATCTTAAATTTGATGACCATTAATGACGAATCTATTTTTATTTTCAAATTCAAATTGTCAAATTAAATATAAAAAAAAATAAAAGTCAAGTTTTTCGAATTCATCACAAAGTAGCAATTGATTACATTTTATGTTTGACATTCTACATTTCTTATCTTTTTCAAGCATAATACAAACTACCATTTTCTCTAGAAAAATAAAAACTACAATTGTCATTCAATGGTTTTGGGTTGTTTTTTTTTTTTTAAAAATGTACAAGTAAAATAAAAGTTACAATACTTTAACAACTAATATAGTATATGTTTATATGCTTCACAATATATATATATATATATATATATATATATATATATATATATATATATATATATATATATATATATATATAGAAATACGTAAGAAAGGGGGTGAATTGTGTAGTAAAAAAATTATTAGAGAAAAAATAACACTTCAAAAATTAAACAATTAATTTTATCTTAAAATTAATTGTTATCTTTATAGTAGCGGATAAGTGTAATAAGCTCTAGGTGCACACTCAAACAATACAAGATAAAATAAAAGAAATAAACAATCCAGTACACACTGATATATCCTGATTTACCAAGCTACTCTTGGTTAATTCAGTCATCCGAGCTCCACGGAGATTCGCACCCACTAAATTCAAGATTTCTTTACAGGTAGGAACCAAACCTTCACAATGATTCTTTTCACAAGCTCAGAATCAACATTTACAAATTTATTTTCTCAGACTTAGGAATAACCTTTACTTTTTACAGGCTCAAGAATAATCTAATTCTATTATAGGGAGAATCACAACCTAATTTTTTTTATACCTAAGATTCAAGAATCAAAATCTCACCAATACTCCAAATATCATTTTACCTGGTAAGGATTGAATCGTTACAAAATTCACACAAATCAATTTTATCCAAGAAGAATTACTACCTCAATCTTTTTACAGGAAGAAACTGAAACCAGCTACCTTTTAATTAAATACACTCAACAATATTTAATCCGTCACTCAACTTACCAATAAAAATTGACAAATGATTTTTCTCACTCGAGGTTTTTACCACCCCAGATAAATTAAAACTCAATTAATATCCCAAAACTAGTGATAGAAAATGTGAGATAGTCAAAATCTGATTTTTAACAAAAGATGGGTGACATGTAATTTACTACGTAATCAGATTCAAGAAATTGTTTATAAAAATTTTCTTCAATAAAAATAAAAAATAATTTCTAAAGATCAATTTTTAAAAATTAAAAAAGTAATACAATATAGAAAGTAATTGAAAAAATCTCATCTAGAATCCACTGAAAAAAATAATTAGAGCATAGTTACTTCAAATCTGGTAGCAGTAATGATTAACAGCTAATGATTATCATGATTGTCTCTTAGAATAACTCTCACAAAAACTCAGTATGATATCTCTTAAAAAAGCTCAATATGATCTCTTGATCTCTTAATCTATCTTTTTATGATATGAAAAAAAAGCAGGTCTATATGTATGGGATATAAATCAGCTTTCTAACAGTTAGTTTTCATATGTCATGACACTTAATTACTCTCTTAGACCCCTTATATCATTATGACTTCATTTTGGTTCAATTCACTTAATTATAACTTTTAAAACTTTCAATTAAGTCCCCCAAATATTTCTCAATCTCAATTAAATAGAATATAAACAATTATATGTACAAATTGAGAAATATTAAAACTTAATTAACCAAATTAATAGGATTTAAATAATATATGAAACATATCTTAAATATCATAAGATCTCTTAAATCTCTCACAAATCTTAACAAAAAACGACTACTTTTAGATATGAATTCGGAATTCTCATTATCCTGAAATAGCATCCTCAATCGACCGGTCAGTTGACTACTAGATTTCGGATGTAGCCAAGCCAAAGCTGTTGCGTTCGTCGGTCGACCTATCTGTCGACTTGGAGATTCAGAGAGTTCGCTTTCTCTTCACTGGTCGACCTACTTGTTGACTGCTAAATACACAGAGTTCATACTGTTTTGTCCGGTCGACTTACCAGTCGACTTATGCATGTTGGATATCTTTTCTAAACTCATTTTTAACTCATTCTTATTTATATTTTCGCCCCTTTAACTATTTTCTTTTCTAAATAAGCTCCACTAACTTCTTAAATTCTATTTTAATCAATTATAAATATATTTTTTCCAAATACACATAGGAGCAAATAATTTCATTTTATCAAAACACACATAAATAATAAAAACTTTTTGTACCGTGTGTGTTTCTAATTGGAATATTAAGAGTTGAAATTCACCAGAATTATTTTTCCTAATTTCTTCAAACTCTTAATTCTTCATCATCTTTGACATCATCATTTAACATCCATTCATATTTTGTCATTGCATCTTCATCACTGGAACTTAATTAACTGAAACTGAAACACTTAACAAACCATTAGTTTCACCAAAATCTCAACACTTAATTGTTCATGAAAATCTTAGGATCAACAATCTTCCCCTTTTTGATGATGACAATTAACTTTGATATTTTCTTCAAAACAATAATATAACCACATTCCCTTAAATCTGAGGACGGGTTTTATAACTCATTGAAACATAATAATGAAGATATTATAAAACATAATCAATAAAGCACAAATTTAAAAATAAACTCCCCCTTAAAAAAATATCAACTAATTATCCCCCTTTGTCATCTTCAAAAATAAAATTTAGGGAGGGGAAAACACAAATAAGCATTACTTTAGGCAATCATATAATATACTTGAAAGAATAAACCTAAAGAATTAAATATGGATATATATATATATATATATATATATATATATATATATATATATATATCAATCTTTTAAAAGCACATTGAATTAATTTATAAATTCAACTTTAAAATCAAAACTCATTTTAACAAATTAACTTTTAAGCACAAAATATCAAGACTATGTGGATTAGTTTTATAGATAAATATCAAGTCTACTCAATTCATCAAAATTCATACCAAAAGCATTATTCTTAATTATGCAGTCTCCCACTATATAAGTGTAAACAAATTAATTCATTTTAAGGAGAAAAATATAATTTTTGAAGCACTAAGACATGAAACATCTCTTAATGATAGTTTATGAAGCTATCAGTATAATGCATGCTTAAAAAAATTATGCTCTATTTTTCAACAATAATCATTAACGCTAAAAAATATGAATCATATCTCAATCAATAACATGCATATTAAAGATTTTATCTCATAACATGCTCAATCTCTTACACAATAATAATCATTTAATTCACCTCAAATAACATGCATTTTAATATATCAAGATTAATAAAAAAACTTTGCTCAATTCAACTCATTTATATAAAAGTAAATAGTATAAATAATAGCACATTATACAAATAATCCTACTAAAAAACATATGCAACAAATAATTAGCATTAATTAATAAGATCACAAATACTCGATTAATCCTCTAAATCACATAACATGTTTTAAAATTAACACATGATCATTACTTGAAATAAGCACATAAAAACATGTTAATACTCCTTAACTAAATGTGATTGTCATAATCACCATAGAATATTTCCATGACAACAGGAGAACGACTCATTTAGAATAGATCTTAGGAACAATTACCAACTTACCTATTTGGTAAGTCGGGACTCTCTCTCTTTAACAAATTTAAAATGCGGAGGGTTAGGGGTACCTTTTATATCCTTAGGGGCAACTTTATTTTTTTCCTCATTTGAGCTCATAATTTATTTGGATGCGCAATTCATCTTGGCTTGTTCATATCCTCTCTTCCTTTGATTTTCGTCATGTAATTCATTGATGATTCCTTTTGCACTTATCGCTTGTGGCTTCCCATCTTGGATTTTGTACAACTTTTTTCTTTACACATTTCTCTTGTGGCTTCTTTGCAACTTCACATATTGTCTTTGGTGCATCTTTTTGCTTTGTATGAGTCTCTTGTGGATCCTTAGTGACTTCCTGTCATGGCTTTGATATAACTTCTTTGTTTGCTACTTTAGGTCTACTTTTGACATTATGTAATTTTACACAAAACATTTCAATAGTTATCTTCGGTATCCATTTCATTTTGGATCCGTCCTTGTTAGACATAAACTGATGGTTCCGAAACGGACATGGTACTTTAAAATGCCCAACCCTATTACAATAATAACATCTCAAATCCAATTTATCATAGAAAGCACGAGATATAAAATAAGAATAATTTCTAACAATAGCCACATAATTATCACTGGCTTGTGATGAAGGATGAGACGATGAAATATATCTACTTTACCCAGAAAAATCATTTTTAGAATCTCTCGAAATAGACTTAGGGTCGGATTTGATTTTTCAAAAATTTTCTTAAGTAAATCGATTTTAGAAACAAGAGCTGACTTTTGCTTGGAAATCATGTCAAAATTATTTTTTAAAACTCTATTTTCATTTTCAAGAGAATTCACTTTAGAGAGCAAATTATTAATTTAAAAAATAACGTCCGAAAACTCTTTTGAATCACAATATTCATCCAAATGTATTTTAGATTTTCAAACACTTTTTTCTCCATTTTCAAAAGAATCATTTTTTCTTTTTAAACTCAAGCTCTCTTTAGCAAAACATAGTATGAAGGAAAGTTATTTTTTCATGACAATATGGATATTTTCATTATCATCATCTCCATCACTACCATATGAATCATAAGAATCATAGATCACATTATAATATACACATTTACCACTATCAAAATAGGATACACAAAACACATTATTCATGGTGTGTACATGTGACCGATTTAGTTAGGATGTTAAGCCTAATCAAGCTAAAACTAGCTTTGATGCCAATTGTTGGCCCAGTGAAATACTTAAGAGAGAGGGTGAATTGGTTGTTAAAAAATTATCAGGAAAAAAATAACACTTCAAAAATCAAACAATTAATTTTATCCTAAAATTAATTATTATTTTTATAGCAGCGAATAATTGTAATAAGTTCTAGGTGCACACCCAAACAACACAAGATAAAATAAAGAAAATAAACAATACAGTATACACCGATATATCTTGGTTCACTAAGCTACACTTGGCTAATCCAGTCCTCCGAGCTCCACGGAGATTCGCATCCACTAAATTCAAGATTCCTTTACAGGTAGGAACTAAACCATCACAATGATTCTTTTCACAGGCTTAGAATCAACCTTTACAAAAAAATTTTCTCAGACTTAGGAATAACCTCTACTTTTTACAAGTTCAAGAATAACCTAATTTTATTACAGGGAGAATCACAACCTAATTCTTTTTATACCTAAGGCTCAAGAATCAAAACCTCACCAAAATCTCAAATATCCTTTTACCCGGTAAGGATTGAACCATTACAAAATTCACACAAATCAATTTTATCTAGGAAAAATTACTAACTCAATCTCTTTACAGGAAGAGACTAAAACCAGTTACCATTTAATTAAATACATCCAACCATATTTAATCCGTTACTCAACTTACCAATAAAAATTGACAAGTAATTTTTCTCACTCGGAGTTTCTACCACCCCAGATAAATTAAAACTCAATTAACATCCCAAAACTAGTGATAGAAAATGTGATATAGTCAAAATCTGATTTTTAATAAAAGATGGGTAGCATGTAATTTAGCACGTAATCTGATTCAAGAAATTGTTTATAAAATATTTTCTTCAATAAAAATAAAAAACAATTTCTAAAGATCAATTTTCAAAAATTAAAAAAGTAATACAATATAAAAAGTAATTGGAAAGATCTCACCCGGAATCCACCAAAAAAAATAATTAAAGCGTAGTTACTTTAGATCCGATAGCAGCAATGATTAACAACCAATGATTATCAAGATTATCTCTTAGAATAGCTCTCACAAAAACTCAGTATGATATCTCTTAAAAAAGCTTAATATGATCTCTTGATCTCTTAATCTCTCTTTTTATGATATGGAAAAAACGCAGGTTCTATATATATGGGATATAAATCAGCTCTCTAACGGCTAGTTTTCATATGTCATGACACTTAATTACTCTCTTAGACCCCTTATATCATTATGACTTCATTTTGATTTAATTTACTTAATTATAGCTTTTGAAACTTTCAATTAAGTCCCCCAAATATTTCTCAATCTCAATTAAATAGAATAGAAACAATTATATGTACTAAATTGAGAAATTTTAAAGCTTAATGAACTAAATTAATAGGATTTAAATAATAGATGAAACATATCTTAAATATCATAAGATCCCTTAAATCTCTCACAAATTCCAACAAAAAATGGCTACTTTTAGATATGAATTTGGAATCCTCATTATCCTGAAGCAGCGCTCTCAGTCGACCGGTCAGTCGACTGCGAGATTTAGGATTTAGCCAAACCAAAGTTGCTGTGTTCATCGGTCAACCTATCTGTTGACTTGGAGATTCAGAGAGTTCGCCTTCTCTTCACTGGTCGACCTACCTGTCAACTACTAAATACAGAGAGTTCATATTGTTTTGTCCAGTTGACTTACCAGTCGAATTATGCATGCTGGATCTCTTTTCTAAACTCGTTTTTAACTCATTCTTATTTACGTTTTTACCCCTTTAACTATTTTCTTTTCTAAATGAGTTCCACTAACTTCTTAAATTCCATTTTAGTCAATTATAAATATTGTTTTCCAAATACACATAGGAGCAAATAATTTCATCTTTTCAAAACACACATAAATAATAAAAACTTTTAGTGTCGTGTGTGTTCCTAATTGGGATATTAAGAGTTCAAATTCACCTAAGTTATTTTTCCTAATTTTTTCAAGCTCTTAATTCTTCATTATTTTTGACATTATCATTTAGCATCCATTTATAATTTGTCATTGCATCTTCATCACTAGAACTTAATTAACTGAAACACTTAACAAACCGTTAGTTCCACCAAAATATCAATACTTAATTGTTCATCAAAATCTTAAGATCAACATATATATATATATATATATATATAAATTTGCATGTTTCAAAATAATATATTATATTAATTTTACATGTTTCACAAACCATCCTATGAAGCTAACATTTTTTAAAATGAAAGCGTTGTTCAAATTACCATTTTCATTATTCAAAACGCTATTACAAATGACACTTTTACATAATACGAAGGTCATTTCATTTATCGGTGCAAGCAAAGAAAATGCTATTAGAAATAGTGTTTCAAGGCAACAAAAAGCGCTATCTCAGAAAATGCTTTTACACGTGGTGCCTTCATTACTAGAAAACATATCTAGGCAAGACTTCACCCTTGAAAATGCTATTTTTGATAGCGGTTTTACAAACCCGGTAATTCCGATAGTGAATTTGCAATTGCCCTAATTGATGATAAAAGATTTTCCCCTCATACATAAGAGGGGGAAAAACCTCAAAAGAGTTTATCCCCAATAATAATTGGCTTTCCCATAACAAGATGGTGTGAAAAAGTGTTGTTCATATCCGGTATACTAATTGAAGAAGTATTAATCCGGTTGGCAAGTGGAGATGTCTCATTTTTGTGTTATATAGGGTTCGACTCTCTTGGTGAGCACTTCACAAATTAAATTTTGAATTTAATCCTGAATGCACTGCATCGATATGGGGAATTGCGTCCTTGCTATTGTCCTAAGAGGTGATTAGTCAAAATACGTATAAATTAGTTTAAACACATCTTATCATAAAATAGAACAAGGTTCTCGTGTACGAGATGCACAATTTACTTCACCATCTAAGCAATTAATTGGGTCCATGTGACGACGGTTGTATGTGGTTTAAATATTGGTGCTTTTATGATGTACAGGTAGCATAAGCCAAGACGTTTGTTTAAGGCATTAATTGCACCATTAGCATAACCAGGCACACTTATCCCAAGCTAAAAAAATTAATGCAAGTTATGACAAGCAAAGAAACTACTTTTCTTCCTGAATTGAATAAAAATGTTTTTTTTCTTTTTCTACGCATACAATTATTAAAATAGCATTGAATTTAAAATAGCGAATAATCCTTAAAGCCCACTGATGTGAGTGATTTTTTGACGAACCACGCCGAGCATTTAATAAGTGAACAATTATGAACTTTAGTTGAGCGAGTCTATAACCATTTCAGAAAATGCAATGTGATGAACTCAAGTTAGTAAGTCCATCTTCGCCAATAAAAAGAGTTTCACGTGGACTTCTGTTGAAGCAATCCATGAGAGATCTAAAATGATTAAATAAGGCTCAACTACTCAAATAATTGATCTAGACGTTGAAGATTGAGTATATCTAAAAGACGTTAATCAGTTAAGAGTTTATGAGAATAAACAACGTCAAGTAAGTTCTACTCTATAAATACAATAATTTATAGGTCAAAATACATAATTTCTGATTTACTTATTCTCACGCCGGAAGATATTTGATTGATACTATCCCGGTATCCCAATTATTTATCCTAAATTTTACAGGCAAAAATTCAAGAGTTGAAATTATTGATGAAATTCTAGCATTATCGCCGGATAAAGCTGAAGAGAAGCATAGGAGCAATAAACAAAAGACTCGTGTGTTAAATGAGTTCTGTTGGGTAGAATCTGAGCAATAAATGGAAGACTCATGTGTGATAAATGGATTCTGTTGGGTTGTGTTAAATGGATTCTGTTGTGAAATGGGAGTAAATAATTCGAGACAACTCTACTTAAATCCCTTACGTTTCAGCCAAAAAAGTCCACAGAATTTGGCTAATTTTGAAATTTACTCTAAAATTCACGAAATCTGAAGGAGTAAATTAACAAAAATAAAAAAATGGAACATTAACTTTTGGGATAAGTAGATAGTTGGAGTCAAAAAAGGAACATTAAACAAGAGGGATAAACTGATGGTTGGAGTCCTTACTATTAGGAAATTTCACATTGATTAGGACAACATATTATTAATTTAATTATATTAGCTATTTAAATTTAATAAACTGAAATTAAATAATCTAATTAATTTAGATAAGCACGTGGACTATTCAAAATAATGTGGACTGAATGTGTAGAAACTAGGAATTATGGGGGTGATTAGGAGATTATGGAAACCCTATATATATAAAAGTTAGGGTTATGGTCTCCAAGACACCAAATTAATATACGGCTTCCCTTCTTCCCATCTGGAAGAGAAACGAAAGTCCCATTGAGGAACTAAGGCGATTTGGTTAAGGAAGATCACATACCCACCTTGATTTGCGGCCTATTTGTGATCGATCGTCTCAGGATTTCCGCATCGGGAGTCAATCAATCGTAATGGATCCAGGTACGCGATTTACGTGTTTATAGAATTCGTGATGATTTGACATGTTGATGTAGGTGTTATAGATTCAGATTTATAGGGATTAAATCCCACCAAAATGGTATCAGAGCCTACTTCATATGAATCATTAGGGTTCTTAAGTTTTTTAAGTTCGTAGAGTTTTAGGGTTTGTGTTTTCTTTATTAAAGTTTGATTATCTGTGGAATCGTGGGAGAAAACATTAAGATTTTATGTGGTTTGATTTTATTTTTGCTAAAAAACTACGGATTTGTTACAGATCTAAGGAAAGAAAAATCCTATTTTTTGAAATTTTTTGGGTGTTTTTCACTGTAGAGAATTCAGATCGGATCCAGATATGACCAAATCGGTTAACCTATTTGTGCAGAAACTAATCCAAATTTGGATCTGACTGAATTGGTAAACCGATTTTCACAAATAGGTCGACCGATTGCCACAGAACCCCCAAATTTTTTGGGTCTAACTGATTCGGTCGACCGAACCATATGGGTCAGTCGATCGTCTGCTTCAAAATGGAGGTAATTGGTCTCTGTCCAATTTGGTCAATCGAATTTTCAGGACCAGTCGACTGATTGGATGCCCAACGTTAAAAACTTAAACTTGTTGTACGACATTCCATCAACGGACCATTAGGACTGTCTACTAATAAAATCTAATATCTTGAAATAAATTAAAATGAAATAATATGTTATCAAAGTAATCTCTGTTGTGTAATTTATTTTATTTTGGGATATTAAAATGTTGATGTTTGTTATTTATGCGTACAATAGCCGGCCCAAAGGAAAACTATTGTTTGGCTGAATAATAAGCATTGGTGTATGTTATTTATGCGAACCATAACTGGCCTAAAGGAAGATTATTGTTTAACTAAATGATAGACATTGTTTTAATATTAGTATGGTTATTATTTATGCAATCAATAATCGGCCCTGATGAGTGTAAAAATTGTCACTCCAACACAACTAATTAAAGACCGCCACACGTCCGTAACTTCTTGTTGGGTCTAAATCATGGAAAAGACTAAGTATGAAGGATGTACCAAGAAGGGAGACGTCTCCAAATGCACCAATTGCCCCCAAAGAATTCAGATCTCTCCAAGGTGGCTAGCAAGTCATCGCTGGGATGGGTAACCACTCCCCATCTCGGTGCTCTCCTGCGCGACAATGCTCATCCATTCCCGTCTCCGTCCACCCAGGAAGGGTAAGAGTCAATCTCCTTTTCCCGGCTATAGCAAGGTAGTATCCTCCTTAGTTTGTTTATATGTAAGACCCCGATTTAGCACGTACGTCATTTTAATTTCAATTGAGAGCATTTAGAAAATTTCGGAGAAAAATTGAGTTAAAAAAAATAAATATATAATAATAAAATAAAATAAAAATGATTGGGTCAAATTGCAAATTTAGAAACTTATTCTAAATTTGAGATGCAAAATTTGTTGTTGAATTTTAGAATAAAAATTTTAGGGATCAAAATGCAATTTAAGAAAATCCTAAAAGATGAATGGGATTAAATAAAGACTTAATGGAAGATAGAGGGAGAAAGGTTCAATTTAACCAAATGTTATATATATATATATATATATATATATATATATATATATCTGTGAGTTTGTGAGTTCGGCCGGCCGACAGGGAGATCGAGAAGAGTGGAGATCGACGTGGCGAGCAACCGATCAATTTCACACCACCATTTCCATGCATATATATACATATGCCTACCATTTCAATTTCTTCAATGAAGAACAATCCAGAAATCTAGAGAGAAAGAGAGAATCGAAGGAGCGGAGCGTCGATGCCGTCGTGTAATCTCAGGCGTTCAGTCACCGGCGTGTATGCGACAGAGTATGCGTGTGTTCCTCCGGTGTGAATGTATGAAAGTGTGTTTGTCCGATGTGTGTGTGCAGGTGATCGACGATCGTCATGTGTGTGGGTATTCCTCCGACAGCAGTAGTGGCGGTGATGTGTGTGTGTGTTCTGTTTCTGTTTGGGCAGCTGTGTGCGGGTGTGTGATCAGTTGGGGTAAATGACGGAGGCAGTGGCGGCATGAGTTTGGCCAATGGTGTGTGTGGGTCGTTACGGTTGGGCGTGTACGTTTTAACTAGGTAGATGAGATTGGTGGTAGAGTGGCCGGTGGTGGTTGGTGAACCGTGGTGGGGGATGGAGTAGGGCCGGCGGTAAGAGCGACGAGGCGTGGGAGGTCTCGGGTGGACGGTAATAGTAGAAAGAGAGAGAGGGTGGCCGACGATATTTTGAACCGAAACAAAAATAGTAAGCGTAAACAGAAAAGAAAGAGAAAAAAAAAAAAAAAAAAAAAAAAAAAAAAAAAAAAAAAGAAAGAAGAATTTGCAGAAACTACCTGAAGAAAATCCAAAACCCAGCTTGTGGTCGCCGAACAGTTTGGAAACAGGTGAAATTTCAATCGATTATTAATTTTTGTTTAATTAAATTTTATTTTGCATTACAAATCCTAAAATCGTAATAATTTTGTAACGATTAATTAATTTTAATTACGTGGTACATAAATAGTAACGATTCGGAATATAGGGTCTGTGTTGCATGATTAGGATGTTTTAGATAAGATATTAATTTAGACTCTGTCACTATTAGGTTCACAGGCACCGACGTCTAGATAGAGTATGGTCAGTGTCAGTTTTGCAAAACGGATATCGAGGTAAGTGTACTGTCTTCTTGCCAAACTATTTTTCTATATATATATATATATGATGAAATATGTGTTTACATAAACTGTACGAATTTATAATTGATATGGATCAGGCAGGATTTGGGTGAGTTGGTAAACTGAATTTTCGGAAGATTTCGATGGTTTTCGAAAAGAAGTTGAAAATAATTTTTTGTTGGATTTGGTGAAATCAGACGGTGTTTTCAAAAGAGAATAGAAAATATTTGTTTTCTAAAAAATGCCTGGTTTTCTATAAATAAAGGGTGAAAAAGTAATTTTGATAAAATTAGACGTTTTCTTTAAAAAAAGGTGTGAAATATGATTTTTGGATTTAAAGGTTGGTTTTGAGGAAAAGAGATAGACGTGGTGATTTGACGATGTTGAGTAGACGATATTTATTGAGTTGTGATTCGATGATGCTGTATTTGATTTGACGATGCCATAGTATTTATCCGCTTCGACGGAGTGATGGTTATCCGCTTCGGCGGAGTGATGTTTATCTGCCTCGGTAGAATGATGTTAGATGATTATACTGCGTAGTGATTATCCACTTCGGTGGAGTGATGGGTGTTCGTAGGAAGGCAAATCCTATGGGTGGTACGGTACCGTTCCAACTCCCGATCGTGAGGTTAAACGATCACTAGGGCTGGCTAGTGTGTGTGTTTGAGGTGTGTGTTTAAGGTGTGTGTTTGAGATGTGGTGCTTTACGTATATTGGCTGACTTGATATTTATTATCATGGTGATTGGTATGATTTTATACTAGATGGATTTAAATGAAACTTATCTATATCGCTTTATTTTTACTACTTATATATTGGAGACTTTATGAGCTATGTAGTGTTTATATACTTACACTTGATCCATTTAGATGTTGTAGATATGAATTCTTATTATAAAATATTTTTACTAAGAAGACAGTACACTCACAGGTGGAGCAGATAGGAGTCGGTTGGTCCCCTACTGGCACTAGTTAGAGTCATGCGCGGTAGGCGTTGGAGTCACACGAGAGTAAAATTGAGATGAGCGGTTTGAGAATGAACCTAAGGGAGGTTCATGAGATTTGTTTTGTTATTCTTATTTTAGGGCAGATGTATTCTTATAGTATGAACTTATTATATATATATATATATGACGTGTAGATGAAAGTTTGTATATTGTCGTAATTAAATTGGTTAGACAAGTGTTGTCATGTCGACGTCACGCCGGTCCCACGGTGACGGATGTCTGGGGTGGGGTGTGACATTATAAGATTGACCTGGTTTTCCATCTTTTAAGCACCCCAAAATATCTCCAAAATATCCCAAAGCATCATTGTGGCTTTCTTCCCTAACCAAAATATCTCTAAATACCTCCTAAATATGGCTAAAATAAGAGCCTCTTGGCACATTTTCATTGGTTACATGTAAAGTTGGCACCATGATGTGATCTTGAAAAGACATTAAACCCATGCTTAGCCCCTAAACTAATTTTCACATGGCCTATAAAAATGGAGAGTATACAATTGCTCAAAGGTAGATGAACTTTGCTTACTATTTAATCTATACTCTTCTCGGCAATCACACTATAAATTCTTCCCCCCATACGCTGATTCTCACGCTGGAGGAGACACGCCAGGAAAACCTCAGCAAGTTCTTTATGCAGGTTTCTAGGCGCTTATTCTTCCTAGAACTTCTCAATTCCAAGTGTTGGTTCATCTCTCCAAGGATCACGAAGTATTCTGCTCCTCCTCTTCTCGGCTTAGAAGGTTGTCAGGTCCTTTTCGATATCAGCCTTCCCCTTCCTGGCCAGAGGTTTCTCCATGGATTAGAAGCTACATGAATCGAAGATCTTTATTCCAAGGTTCTCAACACTCTCCAAAGCTGACCAAATCATACCGCTTGTGTCGACCAAAATTTGACATCAATAGTTTGGCACCGTCTATGGGAAGGCCCTACTAAAAGCGTTCCTCCAATTATCATTTGTTCTTCTCTCGGGGTAGATGTTAGATAAATACAAAGTTTGGTCAGTTTTTGTGGCCAAGAGACCCTAACAGCGCAGTAGATAACAACCCCACTGGCGAAATATTGCGCAACCCCAGGCCGGATACGAGGATTATTGTCCCCATCCCGGAAGAAGAGAAAAATGCACTCCCCATCAACCAGGTAGACTCGTCAGCTCCACCTATAGGACCCCATGCAGGACCATCTCCAGGAGCTGCGGATGCAGTGCAACTTGATAGCTTCGAACGTCAACTGTTTCAATTTCAAACCTACCTCGACACCATCCTCTCTTGTCTGTCACCAGTCCCTGAATCTGTAGGGATCGGTTCTCTAGAATATAGAGGGAGAGGAACGCCACCTGCCACCGGCTCCCAATTGGGGGGACCGATTCTCCAGTATGTAGGAGGTCAGGATTCTTACCAGGAATCATGCTATGTCATCCATTCTGAAGGGTATGTATCAGTGGAACAACCTCGTCCGCGTGATCAACTGATTAGAGAACGACTTCTGGCTCCACTAGCCATTTTCGATTCTACATCTTTTCCCTTACAGGCATGCCGGACAAAGGATCGTCGTGATCATTGTGATCACCAGAAGGGAAGAACTTATAGTAACATTACCCGTGCAGTTCGTAGAGCTCTCCGTTCTCGGAAGGTTGACTCCCACTCTTCCCACCAAAAGGCAGGGATCAAAAGTGGCTGCAAGTCATGTGGCAACACCACCTAGGGGAGAAACGGCATTGGAAAGGCGCGTCGCCGAGATGGAGGCAGCCCTCGTGTAGATACGGGGCCCTAGGGGGCTGCTGGACTTTCTTTGAGTATTAGATTCTTTTTCGTTGATTATATAGTATTTGAGATGGTCCACTATAGGTTCTCCAATCTGCAAATAACCCCCTACGACAGAATCACCAACCCTAGCGATCACTTCTCCGTTTTCATCGCGTTAATGGACATGTACACAGTATCCATGGCGGTAAGATGTAAATAATTTTCCCTTACTCTAACCGGAATGGCCAACACCTGGTACCGAGAGTTAACTCATGCATCGATCTCCATATTTACTCAATCTGGAACAGTTCTTTTTAGCCCAATTTGATTGTTCTCAGATAAGACCTAAAATGACAATTCACATTCTTACTCTCCAGCAAGAAAACACCGAAACTTTGAGTTATTTTATTGCGCGATTCCACAAAGAAAGTTTGTGTTGCAGTAACATTCTAGACACCGTGGCGCCGAACACTTTTATTGACGAATTACGATACCAGAGACTGTCATACGATTTGTGCTCCTATCCTGCGCGAAATCTAGCTGCTGCCCTTGGCCGGGGTACAAGTTTCTACCAAGCCGACCTCAGAGACGCTGTGAAGAGGGAGCGAGAAGAGAATTAGAAGTGGAAAGGACAACTAGAGGAAGGGTCGAGCAGGGCGTAAGGATCACAAAGGCTTCAGGCGGAGGGGAGGTTAGGACCTCTTCCCGGGGTTCGAAGACATCCTCTATCCCCAGGGAATCACCTAGGGCTGACGTCTCGCACTGCATCAATAGCCATAATGTTTTGCTAAAAATTCAGTGAAATGATTCTTCCCACTAGCTCCTTCGCCTAAAGAAAGACCCATGGGGAAAACCGTCTCCAAATATTGTGAGTTCCATTGTGACTGTGGTCATTCCACGAATGAGTGCTTCCATCTCTGAGAAGAGATCGAGGCCCTCATAAAAAGGAGGCACTTTGGTCATTATGTCTGCAAAGAAAACGCAAGCTCCGGAGCCTGAGAAAGCAGTCACCGCGATGAACAAAGGGAACGGCCGAGAAGGCATAACCGCGGCTGACCCCTTCTGAGAAGAGAAACTGAATAATTTGATAATGAAATGCGTATTGATTGTGAAATCAATAAGATCACTGTGATATATAGCGGCCTCGGCCTCGGGGGAGCAACTACTTCTTCTCGGAAAAGGCATGGGGGTAAAGCAAAGCGGAAGGCCGACGAGGATGTGTACAAGGTGAGCACGAGTAATGCTACCCCGCACAATGTCATATCCTTCAGTGAAACATATCTTCGTGGGGTTCATACCCCTCATGAAGATGCCTTGGTGGTATCCACCCTAATCAACCACTACAAAGTTGGACGAATCTTGATCGACAGTGAAAGCTCCGTGGATATCATTTTCAAGTATGATTTCGATCAAATGAACGTAAGTTCAAGTTCTGTGAGACCTACTACCTCCCCCTTGTCGGTTTTGGTGGGGAGGTGGTGAATTCTATGGGTTGGACATCCCTTCCCTTCACGGTTGGTACTGTGCCCACTTCGGACACTGTCTAGGTTAAATTCCTCATCATTTACCAACCTTCTCCTTACAATGCAATCATTGGGCAACCCACCTTGGTGACACTAAAAGCCGTATCCTTCCCCTACCACTAATCGATGAAATTCCCTACGGAAAAAGGTGTGGGAGAGGTGAGAGGAAACCAAGAATCTACTCGTACCTGCACCAGAAGGGCATTTTAAAAGAATAAATAGAAATTAACAGCCGGGACCGAAAACAGCGAAGTTGTACTCATGGCTTTGACCAATCCCGGGACCATGTTTATTGACAACCCCCAAGATGAGGAACCTCATCCACGTCCTCATGATGACCTGATAGAAGTTCCTATTTATCTTACCATTGAGGGGAGAACCATTCAAATTGGTGCCAAACTCATCTCGGCACAACGAGAAGAATTAGTCAATCTCCTTAGGAGGAATTACGATGTGTTCGCTTGGTCCCATAATGAACTTCCTGGGATCGATCCAAGCGTTGCCATACACTGACTCCATGCTAACCCTCACCATCCCCCTATGAGGTAAAAGAGAAGAAAATTCCACCCAGATCGACAAAGGCTCATTGAGCAAGAAATAGGTAAGTTAGTGAAATCTGCCGTGGTGGAGGAGGTGGAATTTTCTGACTCGCTCTCCAATGTTGTCCTCACACATAAAGTCGATAACAAATGGCACATTTGTGTGGACTTCAAAGACCTTAACAAGGCATGCCCCAAAGATTTCTTCCCTTTGCCGAGAATAGACTTAGTCATCGATGCTACGGTACGGCATGAACTCTTGAGTTTTCTCAATACTTACACTGGGTACAATCAAATTCCCATGTTTCCTCACGACAAGGGAAAAACCGTGTTCATTTTGGATAGAGACACCTACTGTTACAAGGTGATGCCCTTCGGTCTTCACAATGCTGGGGATACATACCAAAGGCTTGTCAACAAGATGCTCAAGAACGAGATTGGTTCAACGATGGAAGTTTACATCGACAATATGCTCATAAAAAGCACCAAAGCCTGCGACTATCTCGGTCATCTCCAAAATTTCTTTAACAAGCTCAGAACTTACCGCATGAAGTTAAACCCCACGAAGTGTATCTTTGGGGTTTCAGCAAGGAAGTTCTTAGGCTATATGGTGTCCTAGAGAAGCATTAATGTCAATCCTGATCAAATCAACACCATTCTCAGAATGGATTCTCCGCAGACAAAAATAAAAATTCAAATGCTCATAGGAAGACTAGTCGCCCTGAATCGTTTTATTTTACAATCTTTGGAGAAGTGTCTTCCCTTCTTCAAAGTTTTGCGGGGGCAACAAGGCATTTCAGTAGACAACGGAATGTGAGGCTACCTTCCAAGATCTTAAAACATATCTTTTTTCGGCGTTGCAACTGAGTACTCCCAAGGACAGAGAAGAATTGTTCATGTACATCACTGCTTCCAACACTGCAGTCAGTGCAACACTGATCCAAGAAGAGGAAGGGGTTCAAATGCTTGTATATTATGTGAGTCGAGTGTTAACCGATGTCGAAACAAGATATCAGCTCTTTGAGAAGTTGGCCCATGCCCTTCTCATTGCGTCACGGAAATTGAGGCAATATTTTCAAGCCCATGTGATCATTGTGCTTACTGACCAACCCTTGCGACAAGTTCTACACTCACCCGATGTTTCTGGACAGCTCATAAAATACAGCCTTGAACTTGGTCAATTTCACATCGAATACCAGTGGAGGACAGCCATTAAAGGGCAAGTCCTGGCCAACTTTATTACTGAAATTAATTTCCTAGAAGAGCCAATCCTGGATGATCATGACCCTGCCCGACCGGAGCCCCATCTCAGCCAGACAGAAGTGCTGGTCTCAAAAGGGGCACTTCATCATCCTAGCATAAGTGACGACTTTGGTCTGGCTAATTGGCAATTATTCACGGATGGTTCCTCCAACGTGGGGGACTGTAGGGCCGAAATGGTCTTGGTAACCCCTGATTAGGAAGAAATTGAATATGTACTCTGACTAAGATTCAGAGCTACCAACAATGAAGTAGGGTATGAAGCTCTTCTTGCCGGACTCAGATTAGCAAGAGAGTTCAACACCAAAAACCTACAAATCTTTTGTGACTCACAACTTGTTGTAAATCAAGTCAACGGTGAGTACGCAACCAAGGATCCAAGTATGACCGCCTACCTCAGAATGGCTAAGGCGCTTATGGAAAGTTTTAAAAAAATTCCGAGTACGCCAAATCCCCCGAGAAGAGAATTGACATGCTGATGCTTTGGCCAACCTGGCCTCTGCTAAGGAGTTCACCTTGGAGCAGAGCGTCCCCGTAGAGTATTTGGAGGAACCAAACACCGCAATCTCTAATCAAGTTACCACCATATGCGCTCTTTCAGATACACCGACTTGGAAGGATCCAATAAGAAAATACTTCTCGAACAGAACACTCCCTTCTAATCGAGCATAGGCTAGGCGAGTGCGGTATAGGGTATCTTGGTACACTGTCATCGATGGAGTACTTTACCGGAGGTCCTTCTTGGGTCCATATTACCATTGCTTTAAACTAGAGGAATCTAACTACGTGATGAATGAAGTCTACAGAGGGATGTGTGGCAACTACTCAGGGGAAAGTTCTATGGTTAACAAGCTCATTTCCATGAATACTTCTGGTCGGACATACACAAGGACTCCATAGAATTTGTCAAAAAATGCGATAAATATTAGAGATTTATCTCTCATTCCAAACAACCACCAACTGTTCTCGTCCCTATGACGAGTCCTTGGCCTTTTGCCCAATGGGGCATTGACCTTCTTGGTCCATTCCTCCAAGGGACTGGGCAGGGAAAGTTCATCGTTGTCACAATCGACTATTTTACAGAATTGGTAGAAGCCAAGCCACTTGCACGAATCACCAAAGAAAAGATAAGAGATTTTGTATAGAAAAATGTTGTGTGTCGTTTTGGCATACTCAAGGCCATCATTTTCGACAATGGGAAGCAGTTCGACAATAGCCTCTTTGCAAAATTCTATGTCGGCCTAGGGATTCAAACCCACTTCGCATCTCCAGAGCATCCCTAAGCCAACGAGCAAGTGGAAGTAACTAACAGAACCATTCTCCACGGACTCCAGACCAGACTTGATAAATCAAGAAAACATGGGTTGAGGACATATGCCTCGTTCTTTGGGCATACCATACCACAGCAAGAACCCCCCACAGGGGAAACTATTTTCGCAATGACGTTTGGGTCAGAAGCGGTAATTCTCGTCAAGATTGGCATACCGTCTTCCTGGACAGCAATGATCTTCAGCCAAGATGAAAACAACACATTTTGGCCCTTAACCTTGATCTTCTTGAGGAAAAAATAGAACGTGCCCGTCTTCGACAAGTAGCTTATCAACAAACGGTGGCTAGGTATTACAATAGAAAGGTCCATCCTTGGTCATTTGACGTTGAAGATCTTGTCCTCCAAAAAGTAACCCTGGCCACCAAGGATACGACTACCGGCAAACTCGCTCCATCTTGGGATAGGCCATATAGTATTACCCGTATTGCACGTCCTGGCACCTATGAGTTGGAGACCGAGAAAGGTGTCCCCCTAAGGCACCCTTGGAATACAGAACATCTGAAACGATACTTTCCTGAAAAGGGAGCACCGATGGACTTGTAAAGTTTTTCACTTTCAAAGTTTGTAAAGTATCTCCTTAGGAATGGAAGCAATATTTTATTTAACTATCACTCCATTCTCTAACTTTTGTTGGTGGCGGCAAAATACAACCCCCATCCCATTTTCGGATTAGGATGAGTAGTCCTTTGTCCCATCTCGAATGAAGATGCGCCACCCCCTGTGTTTTATCAACCCAAAACGGTGTCCTGACACTTAGCATTAGGGATAATCTCCACAAAGAACCCCATCCTGGCACACTGTGTCAAGGGTGTAACCAGGACCTATCTGCAGGTCGGTTGTCTTGGCCCAGAGATTGAAAGCTATCGTTTTTTGATAGCAATTGCACCAGTCGAGTCTGAGGACCTATAAGTAAGCATCTCACCCTTCACAGCCGAGCCCAATTTAGGCGATGTAAAGGGAGAATGTCCCTGGCAGGGCAATTTTGGGATAACCTGAATGGGCTTAGAGATAAGCCACACTAAGGAGAATGCAACTATGACCGGCCACAGGGGGTCGACCTGGGGTTACCTCCCTGGGGATCGCGAGGGATAGATTCCATACCGGTACCACTCCTAGACTTTTAACCTACTACCTGACCTTTGCTTGGATGTTAGGTTGGGAGGCAGGAACGCTGTGAATATGGTGAAAGGTAGTGGATATGGTGAAAAAGCATGAAATAGTGCTTCCCGAAAAGGGGACAAAAACTTGGTAAGGGCGCATTTGTGCACGCCTACTTACACTCGCAAGTATACAAGGTCTAAAGTTTTAATATAGTGGATCTTTAAAGATCGAATATCGTTCCCACAGAGAAAAGTGTGAATAATTGAATTGAATACCGCAATTGATGTAGTCTCGTGTTATCCTGACGACGGAAGACATGAATTGAAATTAAACTAAGCTAAACTACAATTAGTGGGTTAATTCTAACTAGGTTGATTAATTAGGGATTGATTTCATTCACTTAATACACATTTGATTTCATTCGGTTAACAATAACGGAGTTTAGGTATTCGACAATCTCAGTTCGTAAACTCCTCCGCCACCTCTTTCGAGTGTAAGACGCGAGAATACACGATTTTGTGTCGACGAAGAGGTCCTCCTCAATGTCTTAACAACTCTAGGCCGCGTGAGTCTTGACCCAATGCCATCGATTGCACACTAACTAACGCCCTCCCGGGTCGTTAGGTCGTAACGATGTGTTTACCCTAATCCGAATCCAGGGTTACCTCTCCCGAGTGTCAAACCCTAGATTCTCAAATCCAACCCAAATACCATTACAGGCATATTAAGGTCGTCATCAAATGATAAACACAATCGGACTTAAAAGCAACAACCGTTAAAGAAACGTATATTAAACCAAATGAGTATTCACACAACTACACCTTTCCCTAACTAATCTCTAAATTACACTAACATGTTTTTAGACAATACAACATTAAATCAAGAGGATATCATCATCATCAACAATAAACATTAAATACAAAGATGGAAACAAGGGAAGAAAAGTCAAATCTCAAAGTGGAGTAGTCCACTTTCGCCAAAGAACAGTCCTCTCGAGCTTCCTCTTCTCCGTTTATGAACTTCCTCTTCTAGCTCTTCAAGGATTGGCCAAGAACACCTCCTAAAATAATCTAATCTACTTCCTAAATTACCTAAACCTAACTAAGGTGGAATGAGAGCTCTCAAGATGTCAACCGGAGCCTCCTCTCATGTCTAAGGCTTTTGAGGTTTGGTGGAGAAAAGGGTTAAATAGGTAAGGTTTGGGAATATCTTCAAAATATCTGAAAATAGATATTTCTGTGCAAAGTGTTACCGCCTAAGCGATGGTTCACCGCTTAGGCGGTGGACTTAAGTCGGTTAAGCTTCTGTCGGTAACTTCACCTAGGCGGTGGTTCAGCCCTTCAGCACTCCAACATTCTGCCTCTTTTCCGCCTAGGCGGTGATCTTCATTCACCGAAATCCTGTTTTGCACATTTTGTTCACCGTTTCTCCACCCTTTTCACTTATTTCTCGCCCTTTAACGTCTCTTCACCTGTTTTACACTAAAACAAACTAAAACACAATTAAATATAACTAAAACACTTGAAAACTAATAAATTTGGTTTAAAAATGGATAGGTTTTTCACACCTATCAAAGGGGAAGCATGGATTTCTTCCAGGGAGTTAATCCCTAAAGAAGGAGTGCGACTTTTTGAACTTTTTCTCGGTTCCTATCCGAGGAGATATAAAACCAAACAACAAGGAGACTTGAATTTTTTCAAGCAAAAAATCTTAAAAATTGCCCAAGTGTGGATTATCCGCCCAGGGCATAGAATTTCCAAGATCTGAAAGAAGAGCATTCATCATAGCCTAAAATGACGAAGTATCCAAAAACAACCGAGAAGGGGACTTTATGGTCAGAGAAAGATCCAGAAACATCCTAAGTCTTCTAATTAGATCGAGCATTGGCTCGGTTCTTCTCCAAGATAAGTTTAAAGGAATTACCCAAGCAAGAACTCCATTTTACATTTTGTCAATTTCCTAAGCTATGTTATTTTCCCTTCTCGGTGTAACCGAGACGAGGGTGAGAGTAAAACTCCACCACTGGGAAGATGAATCTTCTTCACTCACAAGTGACTCTCCCCATTGTTGAATAAGATAAAGAAGAACAAAAAGATGTCAAGGCATGCATTCACAAACTCAAGAAGCAGTAAGGGAAAATCACAAGTGTTTAGAATCTACCGGGAAAAGATAAGAAAATATTCATTCATTCATTCCGTGTTCAACACATTCCCAAAAGGGCTGCCAATTTCCATTACAGAAAGGCCCATATCTAGGCATAGGAGGCTAGGACGCTAAACAGTCCAAAAAAAAAAAAAAAAAAGCAAGTCAGGTTCAATTATTTTTTTGGATTCAAGATTGGGGGACTGAGGTATGTTATTGGTCGATGGGAGATGGATCAGCTTCACCTTTACCAGTAGAGAGTTCATCCTGCCTGACCATAATGTTCCCAAAAACGATATCCATTTCGTCCAAGTCGACGTTTACTACCCTCATTTGGGTTTCGGTATTTTATTGATCGGCTCCAACCTCCTCCATCTTGGCATCAACTACCACCGCCATTGCTTTTTTACTTCCTTCTCCAATTGCAGTATCTTCCATCTCAGGGTTGACATCTCTTTTCACATCAGAATAATCCATACAGATGTTATCCACCGAGAAGTTTGGGTGTTGTCGACGCAAATTACGAATCGTGTATCTGTGACCACTTTCAACCATCTCAGTCGTGCTAAGCATCTTCATGTCGGTAAAGGCAGATGAATTCTCTCATTCTTCTACAGCATCTTCCTTAGCTTTTGTAACAGTATCATCGTGCTTCTTCTACATTCTCTCCATTCTCTCCCTAACGACGGCCAGGTCAGCCTCAAGCCTGCCGTGACAGGATTCGATAGTCGTTTTCTCCTCAGAAAGCTTTGTCTTCTTCTCGTTCAATTGTGTATTCTCATCAGTTACCTTCTTCAGCTCCTCTTTGGCTTTCTCCTTATTGGTCATCATTATTTTTCTCATATTGTGCCTTCATTTTATTTGGTTTACATGCTCCATGTGTTGCTCGAAGAGTTGTCTACGTTCTTTATTGTGTTTCTGCTCCCTCTCGTGAGCAGCATTGAGGCGTCCGGCCACAAATGAGATTCTGGATAGCACCTGCGAGACAAAAAAAATGGAGAAGTTTATCATATTGTTATTCGAAAACAAGTTGCAATAACAAATCCAAATAATCTTCTAGTATTAGCCTTACCAACACTGTATCCCTCTCCAGCTTTGCAAGGATTTGTGCATCTATCTCAACGCTGATTCGTTCTTTGCTTCTAGGCGGGATGATGTGGCTGATATAAACAGACAACATCTTTGGATGCGCTAGAGCTCCCTACTCAAGAAGGATGCTCATACCTGAGGCTGGGGCCGGTCCCAGAGTGGGAACCTTGCTTGGCTGGGGGGCTTCGGAAACCCCATCGGTCTTTACCTTTTTGGCTCCCTCCACTACGAACTGCCCGACCTTCCTCTTTCCTTTCTCCTAACCCACTCCAAGGCTACCTTTTTTGGAAAAGAGCGTGGGTGTCTGTTCAGTTGGCGGCAGGGTCTTCTTCATGCCAGCGACCTCGGTCTCACGCTACTACTGCTTTCTCCTCGTTATTCTCCTTGGTAAACTTTCCAAACCAGTAGGGGCCTCTCCAATGGAGCTCGTTTTTTCAGTTTTCTCCTTTTCTTCGGCAGTCCCCCCTTGGGGACCTCCGTCTGAAGAGGGTGACCTCTCTTCTTCTTGACATTTGCCTTCGCAGCTTTGGCCTTCTTTCTCAACAACCTCGCCAATGCTACCTTATCCATTTCTTCCAAACACAGTGTAAGAAGTTGGATAAGTGAAAAATGAAAGAAACAATAAAAGATTCAAAGAATTAGCAACTTCCAAGAAGATGAGGTCTTATCGTTTTCGGTGTCCTCCTCGATCTCTGGTATTGAAAGGTCTGTTGCACAGTAAAAGTAACGACAGTATAATGTTGACTCCAGTAGTTGGTTCACATTTTTATATTTCGTCTCCCAGATGGCCTTTCTCTGTTGCTTAATCAGGGCGCTTGGTCGTACTCTCATTCCCCTGGCCTTCTCTAGAACTGTTCTAAGAAACAGAGACAATGAAAAATGAGAAACGACCAGAAGATTAAAAGATATGAGAAAATGGGGACATGCTCACCAACAACACCCCATTCTCTGGGAATGGGGTTGACTCTCTCTTCATTAGGACTAAATTCCTAGCCCGTTCCTCCCATAAAAAATATTGGGGCTTCCAAATCTTCACCAACTCCTCTAGACCCGAAAGAAATTGTCGTCGAGAAGCCACATAACACCACCCCTTCTTGGAAGGTATGGATTTTGGGAAGAATAGAGATTTGAACAAATCTAGGGATAGTTCTAGTCCCTCAGCCTTGAAGATGATAAAAGAAGCCACAAAGGCCTAAATACAGTTAGGAGCAAGCTGTGACAGAAACAGCTTGTACTCCGCGCATAGGGTTCGAATCCATGGATGAATCTAGAATTGTAAACCTCTTCGTAATTACTCCATGTACTACGTGATGAAACCCTTAGGAGGGGCGCAAGCCTTATCCTCCGGGCGGGAAAGACAAGTATCCACCCCCTTAGAGATGGTGTATGTGCTCCGGGATTTTCGGATTTTCTTCTCCGTCATTGTCGTCTCAATCTCCCAGACGGGACTATCTCTTGGAACTGCCTCCTCCCAAACCTCAATTTTGTCACGTTGGCTTAGAGCCACCTTTGTGGTGGGGCCACTGCTAAACCCAGTACCATCGCTGCTGTAGTAACATTCGAAAGGCTCTGTACCGCTTAAAGATCCTGCTCGTCCCTTTGGGCAGGAGGGCAAGGATAAATGAGGGTTTATTTGACGGATGGGTGAAATATTTAGGGCCTGCCCAGAGGTGGCAGACCCTGACATTGACTCAGTAGTAAAAGAAGAAGAAGAATAAGATATTTTGAGAAAATGGGGTGTTACCTGTCGAAAAGGTCGGTGCTCTGCCAAGGCAAAATCGCAAAAGTGTGAAAAAGGGTTCAGGGTACCTCCTTTATATAGGAGGACGCACGTCCATCCCAACCGTTGTATCTGATAAAGCCATAAAGGCGCTTGGAAAAGGAGCCTTGTTCAGAGGTCGTGCAGCCACGTGTCTTCTCCCCGGCGATTAGGCAGGTGGAATATTTGGGCACGTCCGTTCGCATTAAAAATGCACCATTGAAGATGCGTCATCGAATAAACGCCAATGGAGAGGCATAAACGCGATAGGACACACGTGTAACCGTTCACAGCTTTTCGCGCTAATCTAGGGCAGGCCACTCATTGTTGTTCTCGGGCCGCCAGTTTAAATTCTCAAGTCATTCTTTCTGTTCTCGAACTGATTGTCCCCATCCAGGAATTTCCCATTTTCTTCCCAAAAAAAAAGACCTGACCATTACATAACACTCCTTGAAGGATAAATAAGATCACTAACATCTCAAAAAGTTCTGATAGGAACATTAAAACTCCAGAAAAGGCTCACAATAGAGTCCCCAGTCTTTCAAACTTCTTCTCAACAATAAGGACTGGGGGCTACTGATGAGTGTCAAAATGATCACTCTAATGCAACTAATTAAATACCGTCACATGTCCGCAGCTCCCTACAAGGTTTAAAGCACGACAAAGACTAAGTATGAATGATGTACCGAGAAGGGAGATGTCTCCAACTGCACCAATCGCCCCAAAGGATTCTACTCTCTCCAGGGTGGCCAACAAGTCATCACTGGGATAGGCAACCATTCCCCATCTCGTTGTTCTCTGGCGTGGCAATGCTCATCCCTTCCCGTCTCCGTCCGCCCAGGAAGGGTAAGAGTTAATCTCCTCATCCAGGCCGCAGCAGAGTAGTGTCCTCCTCAGTTTGTTTACAAGATTGACCCAGTTTTTCACCTTTTAAGCACCCCAAAATATCTCCAAAGAATCCCAAAATATCCCAAAGTATCGTTGTGGCTCTCTTCCCTAACCAAAATATCTCCAAATACCTTCTAAACATGGCCAAATAAGAGCCTCTTGGCACATTTTCATTGGTTACATGTAAAGTTGGCACCATGATATGATCTTGAAGAGACATTAAACCCATGCTTAGCCCCTAAACTAATCTCCACCCTGTCTATAAAAATGAGAGTATACAATTGTCCAAAGGTAGATGAACTTTGTTCACTATTTACTCTTCACTCTTCTCGGAAATCACACTATAAATTCTTCTCCCCGTACGCTGATTCTCACGCTGGAAGGGGCACACCGGAAAAACTCCGGCAAGTCCTTTATACAGGTTTCCACGCGCTCATTTTTTCGATACTAGCCTCCCCCTTTCCGGCCAGAGGTTTCTCCACGAATTAGAAGCTACACAGACCGAAGATCTCCATTCCAGGGTTCTCCAACACCCTCCAAAGCTGACTGGACCATACCACTGGTGTCGACCAAAATTCGACATCAACAGGCCCAAAGAAAGGTTATTGTTTGGCCAAATAATAAAAGTACTTGAGAGAATAAATGTGTGATGATTATCAAGTTTTCATGTAAATAGTAAGTTGTTCCAAAGAAAGATTTATTGTTTGACAGGATTTATTATCAACATTTGATTATTGCACTGAGAGTACCATTTACAGTTCATTCCTCTGTCTAAAGACTAGGAATTAATGTTATACTAGGTATCTTGAGACAGGTCCCCCAATTTGGATTAATTGTTCATGTCTAGTTTTATTATTTTATGACATGCTCGTGAGTATGCTTGTTTATTTTATTCTCTATACAATTTCTATTGCTACTGCCACAAATATTTCTGCTTAAGTCAGCAATATCCCAATGCTGAGCGGGACGAATTTCGAACTTTGGAAAGAAACTGTGAAAATTGTCCTCGGTTGTATGGATTTGTATCAAACACTTCGGGAAGATCAACCCACTACTACTACGGAAAACATCAATGAGGTTAGAATAGAACAGTGAGATTGGTCTAACCGGATGTATTTGATGATCATTAAATTTGTTTGATAAATTTTATTAATATTACTTAAATAATTAAGTGTCACTCAAAAATTTTAGTTTAGGGGCCTACAATGTTTAGCCAATGAACATTTACTTAATTTTCATCACTTAATGGGCTTAACTCTTTTTATTTTTAATTTTTTTTGTTGATACCTTTTTAACCTCAATAAACCTTGAGTGTTTCTTGTTTGCATATATTTAATTATGTTCTCTAAAAACTTGGAATATAAACAGAAATTGAGGAACAATTCTGTTATATCTTTAACAATTTGAAAGTATAATATACGATTTTTTTTGTTCCCATTATTAGAGTTATTATTATTATTTAGTATTAAGTATAGAATGGTCTTTTTATTTGCTTTCTAGGTCTTTCCATTGTATGCCTATGAGCAATTAAGCTCTAGTACCAATTGTTGGTTAAAGTCTACCCAAGAGGAGGGTAAATTGGTGGTACAAATAAGTTGATTTTTTTTTCTTTTTCTTTTTCTTTTTTATCTCTTTTCACTTTTACTTAAATGACACACTGAAACGAATTTAACAATAAAATAAAAGTGTGAAAGTAATGCAGCAAAATAAACAAATAATAAATTAAAGCACAAGCACACGAACAGAGATAAGGATAGAGACAATTTTATACAACGATTTATAGTAATCAGGCCAAGATCCCTTCTCGCCTATGTCTACTTCCCTAAGCTTATTCAAAGATTTTTAATACACTATTTCCCTGATCTTCTTCTTTGATGAAGACCAAACCAATACACCAAGGTAAAGTCCTTCTTTAGCTATTCAGTCCCTCACAATTCTCTCACTTAAACCAATACTCTAGTTTAAGCTACAATTTACACCCTTATAGGTTCACTTTTATTTTTTGTTAGATTAGCGAGCTAATTCTTGGAGCTTCTATGAATCATCTATAAATCAATATGCACTATATTGACTTACTACGTGCTTATAAAATGTGTGCATAATCAATATATGATATACTACTACAATTACACAAAATAACATTCAAGATATAAGCAATTTAGCATATATGATACAAAGAATAATTTTAATCAATTAAGCTCAATATACAATAAATATAATCTTTCCAATTTCAAGCTAAGACGGTTTTCAAGATAGTACTAAACTCTTTGAATAATCAATGAAAATGCCTAATTAGCTTGCCTCTTCTTAGATTGGTAGACGGGGGATTTAAGATCTTGAAAAGTAATTTAATCTCACCGGCAGTGCAAGTTCTTTACTTGTCCAATATACTAAATCTAACAAATTTCTTGATCTTTAGAAATAAAAAATCAATATTAAGTAAAAGTTCTTTGATTTTCCAAAACCAATAGATCAATGTTCAGTGTAAGTTTACTATTATGAAGCTCAATAAGATATCTTTAATTGTTCTATCACGAAGTGAATTATATTCCAATAATCTAGAAATATAAATGTGATTAATATAAGCAAAGTCAAGATACATGTATATGCCCAAGTATTTCATACAAAATATAATTAATCACAAATAATATATACGCAAGTATGGAACGAACTCACCGGTAATGTTTAGGATTTGTATGTTGTTTAATTGTGCCGGAATTGAGTTGAATATGTTTTGTTTTCCTCCAAGATAACTCCAATAGGAAATATAGGTTCTCCTATAAAATCTCACTCAATTGGTCTATCATAATCACTCACTCTTTATGTAAAGGTAGTCTTTTTACAATTCTATATCATTCAATGCAATACTAAGAGTGTTTAACACACAACAATTATTTAAGAATGTGTATAGTTAGTAATTATGCATGATTTTTCAATTAGTCTATTGTAACTAATAAGTTCAACATTAGGAGAATTATATCTTATCAATATACACTCATTAAAACGCTCCAATTTGATCAAATTGAGCAATAATACATTGGGAGACAAGTAGCTACAAAAAACACTACAATTTACAGCTTAAAAAATGCAAACTTTATTTTATCCGATTTGCCCATTGATCTTGTCGCTTAATTCAAAATTATTACTTAAATGATAGATAAAATATTTAATTAACATGAGAAGCATCTTTGAATTAATTTCGTGTTTATTTCAAGCTTCAATTTGAATTATAAAGAAGGATACTCAATAGGTGCTTTGATAATCAGTTGACAGATTATCCATTTGATTGGTCGGTATTCATGATCAACTATTTTAAATTACACATGCTCTACTCGGTCGACTAACAGAATGATTGAACAATAGTTTTAGACCTATCGCCCAAATTAGTTGACTAGTTTTCTGTTGACCGATTTCTATACCTGTCTTTTATAAAGCCTTTCTGCCAGAATCGGTTAACCGAATGTTCCTATTGGTTGACTAGATTAAGCTAAGTTATTTTTGTTTAGGCTATTATTTTAATCGATTGAACAAAGAATGGGTTGGTCAACCATAGTCTACAGCATATGAATTTTATGTCTATTTCTTGATCAACTCAACTTCGTTTTCAATCCACACCGACTTAAATTCATTTTAAACTGAAGTAAACATCTTAAACACGCATATATCACAAATATGCCACTGAGCATATGCAAGTGTATGTGTTTATCCTAGATGAGTCAATTCTGTAATGGAATTATAGAGAAGGAGTTTACCTTATCTTTAAATGCATATGAAATTTATTTTAAACGCTCCCAAGGCTTTTGATCTACATCACGATCGTCTTCGGCTTGAATCTTCATCTTGGATCATTTGATCTTTATCTTGCTTATCTTTTTATATATATATATATATATATATATATATATATATATATATATATATATATATATATATTTTATACCATTTCTTCAATCTCTTTTATGGTGTTGTATACCATTGCATCTTTTTTAATACTTATAAACTCAATGCACATGTTAAGTACTAAATCCTCAAATATATTATTATCATTATAATCTCATTCTTAGGTATTCACACCCTTGGTATGCACTTTTTATCTATTTTCTAATGCCACTGTTGAGATTTCAATCCACTAATCAAATTGATATTTCTCCAATTGAAGACTAAATCGTTACATCGACAAGAGGGACCTCATCAAAATTTCTCTCGAAGAGTGCAAAACTTGTTTACATTTGTATTTTGATGATATCAATATTAGTGATGTAATATGTGTTTTTGATAATATCAATATTAGTGATGTAATGATGATTTCACATTGATAATATTATTATACACAAATTATATGTTTCAATAAATTTAGATACTATTATACCTTGAGTGTGCTAACCAATATGAAATCTTAAGTACATGTATTAAAATTCAATTATACCTTGAGTGTGCTAATTATTCTTGAATCTTAAATATAAAGTGTATATAATCTTGGTATCTAAATCACAAGACTTATTTAATGTTAAATCTATATGTTATCATTTTTGAAGAGATTATATGTTTTGGCCCATTAGGATGTGCACACACACATTGTATGCATTATTTAATTTAACATATTCAATGTGTTTATCATATGATCGAATCATGAGATATTTGTTTGGTTTATCTAATATATGCTTAAACATATTGATATATTGATCACAATATGCCATAATAAGTGATTTATATATTTCATTGCATGTATAATCATAAAAACATTTCAAGTGTGCTTGAAAATATATTTTATAACCGTTTTGGATGGTGAATGATCATAGACATATGCTTAAACTATTGAATAAATGAAAAATAATAAAAATGTGCATATCAGGCCCCGTAATCAAATACATGGGAATCCATAGTCTAATATAGGCTGGACATAATGCTTGTAGTCGACTAAGGCTCAATATGTAGTTGACTACAGTAGCTTAGTAGGCTATCTTTCAAATTATATTTTTGTTTTATTTTTATTATTATCATCGATTGTTATTCAAACACTTTGAGTATTTTTACATCTCATTTAGGATTAAATTTGAATAAATTTACATTGGATTAAATCAAATTGAGCTCAAACATCAAATTGGTAATGAACAATATTTAACAATTTTTTCATGAACTTAAATTTTATTTATCATGATTAAAAACTTACTCAATTGCTTATATTATATTTTTATAAATTTAATTAATTTGTTACATCGTTACGTATGTTTTATAATCAAGTCATAAGCATTGAATTGAAGATTAATTATTTTTAGAACAAATTATCAAGAGAAATTTTGTTTTGTTGGATGAATAATATTCTTAATATTTAATCTTATACAAATTGATCATGTATTGAGATAAAATATATTATAATGGTAATGAAGAGTATATAATTACTAGTTACATGTATAAATATTTTTATATGTTATACTTTGCATATATATGTATAAATTTATATATACTTGTTGGAAATTTAATAAATTTGAACAAAATCATCTTATTTGACCTTTGATATTCAACTATTAAATGCATATCATGTTGTAGACCTCTCCAAAAGGCCTAAAGTCCATGGATTACCCTAAACCTGCCGGGCTCGAGCTTGAGCCTAAGCCCATATGGTTTCCGGTTGGGCTCGGACTTTGAATATTTTGTAAAAACTCAGCCCGAAACACGACTTTTAAGGCCCATAACTATATATATATATATATATATATATATATATATATATATATATATATATATATATATATATATTATATTTCGATTTTTGGATTTCAAAATAGTTAAAATATTTTTTTTTTACAAATGGTTGAAAGAAAAAGAAATTGAACATTAAAACTCTCATTAAGAAATCAATCATACTAACCAAGTAACCATTATGTTACAAATCTAGTTATGCATAAATATCTAGTGGAAAGAGTTATAGAGTAATGTTCAATTGTCAAAAATATTTTTTTGACTTCGTTAATATAAGACTTAATTTTTTTGACTTTATGTATATATTATTATTCACCTAATATAAAAAAATATATAATATAATATAACAATTAATACACACACACACACACACACACACATATATATATATATATATATAAAATGTAATAATAACAATATAAAGATAAATTAAGAATACACATATATAATTATATAAATAAATAAAAAGTACACAAATTTGTTATGACATAACAAATGTGTAAGAAAATTTCTTACATTACCCCCTAGTTTAGGTAAGTGTAAGAAATATTTTAAAGTCATTAGTCATTTAGCTAATAAAATAATTGATCGTTTGTTGGTTAAAGAATTAATCGTTTGTGACTTTGTGTACAGAAATTTGATATTAAAATTACATTATACCCCTCTTTATTTACATTTGTCATCCCTCCTAAAAATAATATAAATAACACCATCTAATTTTATTTCTTCAACACCAACTCTCAAACTCTCTCTACTTACATACTTCAACATTTTATGTCTTTCATAATTATTAAGTGTTCAATTTTAGGCTTTCGAAAGTATAAGATATTGTCAACCATCATTCACCGTCTTCAATTATTTGTTCCATTTTCGGTAACATTAATTTGATTTCCTACTATTATATTGTTGATTATTATTTTTAATTTTTTATTTATTCATATTTGCTAATTGCTAACATGAATTTCAATTTCATTTCATCTATAAATGAGGATCAAGAATTTCATGAATTTGAAATTAGATCTTTATCGTCAATTCAATTAGATTCAATTGAAACTAATGCAATTAATACCCTTAATATTACATTGCATCACATACTGTAACTCAATCATCCGTTCGTAGAAGAAAAAAATCTGATGTTTGAAAACATTTTGAAATTATAGTAGTTAATAATAATGGGGTTGTAGAAACAAAAGTTAAATGTGCAAGTTGTAATAATTTATTATATGGTGATTTATCTAAAGGCACTACTTATTTAAGAAGAGATTTACTTGCACATAAAAAATAAACTCAAAAACAAGAGAATAATACTAAAAGTCAGTCTAAATTAGTTATTGGTAGTAGCGGTAATTTATCAATATTTTCTTACAATGAGCAAGTAACCTATGAAGAAATTATTAATTACATTGTTAGAGCTGAGCAACTATTTATATTTGTAGAAAAACATAATTTTTCAGGTATAATACAAAGAGATTTTATTCCACAATTTAAAGGATTTTCAGCCACAACGGAACGGCTAAAAGAGATGTAATGAAAAAATATAATTTGTAAAAACAAAATTTGATTTTTTTTTTCAAAATTATAATGATTAGATTTGTTTGACTTGTGATCTTTGGACATCTCTACAACATATTGGTTATATGTCATTAACTGCTCATTACATAGATTATGATTGAAATTTGAATAAAAAAATTATTTCTTTTAAAATAATTAAAACTCTTCACACAGGTCATATAATAGCCAGTGAAATATTTGGGGAATTGAATTCTTAGGGTATTAAAGACAAAATATTTTTAATTTCTTTTAACAATACTTCTAACAATGATGTTGCTTAGAGATATCTTAAAAATTATTTAGATTTGTTACTTAAGGGTAGTTTATTTCACGTTCGATGTTGTGCTCATATTTTAAATATAATTATATAAGACAAATTATCAACTTTAAATGATTCTATTTAAAAAATTAAGGTCATTGTTCGTAATATTAATTCTTCACAAGCACGTTATGAATTATATAGAAAATGTACTCAAACAGTGAAGAGAAAAAATATACTTAGTGATGTACCTCATAGGTGGAATTCTACGTACGAGCTTCTAAAAACCGCAATAAAATATAAAAAGACAATAGACTTATTTTGTAGTAAATTAGCACAAATCTCTCGTTAATCGTCGATGGTACATTCGAATGAGGCTGATTAGACAGTAACTGAAATTTTACGTGATTTTTTGCTTGTCTTTGAAGATTCTACTATTTTTTTTTTTGTAGTATTTATTATCCTACATCTTCTCGTGTGCTTATTCAATTAACTAATATTTGTTGTGTTTTTTAAACTTATGAGCATCTTGATTTATTTACTGATGTTTTATTTACTATGAGAGAAAAAATTTATAAATATTAAGGAAAAGAATTACGCAAAATTTACGGAATGGCTACAATTTTAGACCTTAGCTATAAATTTGAAGCTTTAGAAAGTTAGTTAGAAACAATTTTAAAACATATTCCTGATTTTTCACGCGGTATTTGTCTACTGTTAGAAGTTTACTTTTCAATTTATATGAACAATATAAAAGAATTGTTGATACTAATATAACTTCAGTACATGCCTTAAGCTCTACTCCTATTTCATCATCTAATAATATAATAAGAGGAACCCTAACAATATGGAAATACAAAAAATCACAATTTAACATATTTGCTAGCAGTAACTCAACTGAATTGTAACGCTATCTTGATGCACAACTTATTGATAGTGATGACGAAAATTTTGATATATTGGCCTAGTGGAAATCTCAAGAACAAAAAATTTCAATTCTTTCCATCATGGCCCGTAGCATACTAACGGTTCCACTTTCGATTATTGCATCAGAAGAAGTTTTTAATACAGGTGGTAGAACTGTATCAGTAACTCGTAGTAGTCTTAATCCAGAAACTGTGCAAGTTTTGATATGTCTAAAAGATTGAAAACTTAAGGAGCGGAGGTAACAAGAACAAGATAGAATAGATGCACTTAATGAAGACATACTGAATTTAAAATTATCAAAATCATCATTTATGGAAGATAATTCTTCAGATGAAAGAGATGATTAAAGATCGTTGAATATTTTAATTTTAATTTATTTTAATGTATTTTATTTTGGGTTGATAGCAGTGCAAATGATTGTCAAATATATAAGTGCCAATCTAGTTGGGATGTATACATTTTGTAGTGATGCATTTGCTTACTAATATCTATTATTCAATATAGTGATGTAAGTGTTTTACTATTGATAAAAATTACTTACCAACATTTACTATTCAATATATTGATATAATTGTGTTACTATTAATAAAAATATCACTATTCAATTCTTAATTTTTTATTGTTAAGTTTGAAATTTATTATAAAACACCTATTTTATTTTTTAAATTATAAATAAATTTTAATAAAGTCAAAAAATTAAGTCTTATATTAATAAAGTTAAAAAATATAACTTTAAAGTTTAAAATCAATTTAATTAAAGATAAATATCTATGAAAAAAGGTTAACAAATGTTTTAAAACTTACTTATTTTGACAATTGAACATTACTATTAGCTATTTCCATTATATATTTATTCATAACCAAGGTTTGCAGTATAGTGGTTACTAATATTGTCTTTCTAGTAATAGGTCTAGTATTCAAATGTGCCTCCTCTTCATCCATTTTATAAATTAAAAAAAAAATTAACCATTTTGAAAATTGAAATCTAAAATTAAAAGAAAAAAAAATCCCAAAATTCGGGCTTCAAGCTCGAGCCCAAAGCCCGCAGATCCAAAATGTGTGGGCCTATTGGACAGGCTCAGATTTCTTCAATTCATGCCCGGCCCGGCCCCTATCATGTCGGAAATATTTTTTTCTGATCAAATCTATATTTCAATATTGTTATTGATTCATTTTGACTAATTTGGAGAGCTTTTGTGGATAGAATATTGGTTTAATGCATACTTTGAATTTGTGTTACCAGAAAATCTATTTTCAACATTTAAAAGGAAAATCTCAACTATCTTTCAATATACATGTGCAAATTCTGAGATATTCAATGAATTTTAAATCTTACTCAATTATATTTAATTTCATGATCAATTGGAGTTAGTTCCACACAATTTTTTATGTTGAATCTGATCATTTCTCACATGGTAGTGAGTTGTAACTGCATGTGATCTTAAGCAAATTGTGTGTAATACTTATCTTTGTTTCAAGAAACAATTAGCAACGGTTAGAATGACCTTTTAACATATCTTTGGCACATCTTAAGTCATATTTGAATATATAATAAAGGTCATTTAGCTGGACGACTATAGAAGAAAGAAAGAACAACAAAATAGATCATATCTATTACTTTCACATGTGCAACCATATTTTTCCATCTTTAATTAATTCATTGTCTCAAATCGAATATTTAATGATTATTTGGACTTTTATAGATCATATCATGTGATGGAATTGATGGAAAATAATTAAGAAAGTTGGCTTTGTGAAAAAAGAATACATTTGACAATTTATTGTCTTGATAATGTCTCTCATGTGCCTTAAACAATTGAAACTATCAATAGTTTATTTGAAATTCAAATTTATGTTTTCCTCTCTCTATATATATATGAATATATTTGTCAGGAAAAGGAAAAGAACTCAAATGATCCAAAAAGAGAAAAACCTTGTTAGCTTCAATAAGAAAATAAGAGAGAAAAACAAGAAGCTATAATTTCTCTAAGTCTTAATTATTCATTTCATAATATTTTTTCAAATTGAGTTCTTACACTTATTACTTTATCACTCTTGTATGTAAAAGATTATTTATCATTTCAGGAGTACGTGATATTAGAGTGAGCACTAAACACTAGTGAGTTAAAAGTATTGTAATCTTTGTAAAGAGTGTTTAGAGTTCCGAGGCTGGTTTTGTAAGTTAGATCACAAAACCATTATAGTGTTGTATTGAGAGATTGTTTTGCATCGAAATATCCAAGTTATGAAGATCTTCAAGATCACCACAACAAATATCTACTTATGAAGAAGTTGAAGAAACCTAAGGAAAAGCCTTTTGTTGTGCTAAAGAAGTGACGAACTGATCACGCTGGAAAGAAGATCAAGTAGAACGATGTTTTGATCTCACCAAGAAAAGGAGATCAACGGATTGATCTTTTCGAGAAAGAAAATCAATGGTTTAATCTCTGCCATGGGAAGTAAGATTTGGTGTTTCTCTACCAAGAAAGTGAGAGGGTGTTTATCTCTACCAAGGAATTGAGATATAGTGTGTTCTCTACTGGGGAAGTGAGAGTGTAAAGGCTTTGATCTACACCTCGGAAGTTAGATCAAAATTAATTAGTGGATTAAAACTCTCCGTCTGGAGCATAGAAGAGTAGACGTAGGCAAGTGATTTGCCGAACTATTATAAATCTTCTGTGTCTTGTGGTTTTCTTATCTCTATCCCTTACTTTTTATATTGTTTATTTTGATTCGATTAGTTATTACGGTGTACATGTATGACGAGGTATTTACATGCTCGCGTATTAACTACTCGCAAGTATACGAGGTCAAGTTTTAATATAGTGGATCTTTAAGATCGGATATCGTTCCACAGGGACGGTGTGAATAATTGAATACCGCAATTTGCATAGTCTTATATTATCCCAACGGTTAAAGAATTATTTAAAATTAAACTAATTAAAACTACAATTAGTGGGTTAATCCTAACTAAGTTGATTACCTAGGGATTGATTTCATTCACTTAATACATGTTTGATTTCGTTTAGTTAACAATAACAATGTTTATCATATCCGACAATCTCGGTATCTAAAACTCATTCACTTCTTCTCTCGAGTGTTTAGTGAATAAATACATAACTTCGCGTTGATACCGAAGTCCTCCTCGAATATCTTTTTGAACACATAGTCACGTGATTCTTGACCCAACGTCATGGATTGCACACCTTCTAACGCCCTCTCGGGTCGTTAGAACATCGCATTGTGTTTACCCCAATCCGAATCCGGGGTTATCTTTCCAGAGTGTCAAACCCCGTATTCTCAAAACCAACTCTAATACCTTAACAAGCATACTAAGATCGTGATAAAATGATAAACACAATCGGATTTAAACGCAAACAACCGCTAAGGAAACATATATTAGATCAAATAAGTATTTACACAACTACATCAATCCCTAACTAATATTTATCTAATCTATCATGATCTTGGCCATTGAAACATTAAACCAAGAGGGATTCATTATCATTCACAATAAAACATGAAATTACAAAGAGAGAAAAATCAAATCTTAAAGTGGAGGCCAAAGATCGATTTGCTAATGTTTCCTCTTCTTCGGATGATGAATATCCTCTTTGAGCTCTTCAAGATTGGCTAAGGACCAAGTCCTAAGGTTAGAGACGTCCCAGCCCTTCTTTTAGAAGTGGGAGAAAGGGTTTTATAGGTGCAAGGTTTAAAAAATATCTAAAAATATCTTAATTTTGTGCAGAGCTTGACCGTCGGGGCAGTAGGATTCATCGTTGCAGCGGTGGGTATGTCGGCCAGTTTCCTAAACACTCTGATCTTTCACCGCCGCATCGGTGGGGATCACCTCTGCGGCGGTGAAGCTTTATCAATGCATCCTGTATTTCCACCGCTGCGGCAGTGGCTTGATGCTGCGGCGGTGGAACTTTGTTAAAAAACAGCATTCTCTGCATTCTCACCACCGCGACAGTAGCTTGACCGCTGCGGCGGTGGATCTTGTGCTCTTGAAACCTTGTTCTTTAATCGTTTCTTCACCGTTTCGCTCATTTGTCACTCATTTACGTCCTTACACCTGAATTACATAAAAACTAATGAAAATGAAATTAAATATTATTAATTTACTCGAAAACTACCAAATTCGGTTTAGAAGTAGATAGATATTTTACACCTATCAGTACACGCAAACACAATAACTAACTAAGCTTGAATTGAGATTTTAGTAGACAGGTTTTGTAGTAGAAAACGAAAGTTTTTATAAACCCAATTCACCCCCTCCCCTCCCCCCTTCTTAGGTCAATCTTTGGGCCCACAAAACCCTGACACTCTTTTAACTTTCTTTTCTTGTAGAGATGTTTGATAAAAAAAAAAATACCATTTAAAAAGTAGATATAAAAGTGAATTATACTAGAACTTCTATAACATCCAAAGATGTAAAAAGAGTAGGCTTAATAATGTTCTGACCCTTAATGATTTGAAGTTCATTGAGGTAAAGTGATGTGAGTATTAAAAGTTCTAGACCTAAAAATCAAAGATAGATTTTTAATATTGAAGAGATTTTAAGTTTATGAATATATGAAGTATATTTATAGTCAAAAATATTCAATAGGTGGTTGGGGTGTATTAAATGCAGTGCTAGCCGTTAATTAGAAACATTTAAATTGTGATTTTAAATGACAACTCTGTAAAAGTAGTCGACTACATTTAAAGCGAACTTATTTTCAAGTCATGTACTTCCTCCAAAAACTTAAAATCAACTTTGCTTCCTCAACTAAGTGAGATGTAGATTACTTAAAAAGCTATCTATTTTGTTCAGAATGCTCTAGACCATTTTTCTACCACAACTAGTCAACTAGATTACATGCAAATCATTATGACATTTTCTTCAATTCAATAAAAATACATTTTTAAAAAACTTTTAAACATTTTAAAGATCAAGAAAAAACTTAAAGCAATTAAGATGCACGATCATATTGGTCTAACTAAGTCACTCTTGAGGCAAAATCATTCAACAAAATTAAATACCTTACATTAGATTCGTAGGACTTTCTTCGATAAAATTTAAGTCTTCAATCTTCAATGTTGGCTCTTAAAAATGTATCAAATCTTTAAAGACCATTTTGACCTTGTTGGCTCCATATATGTTCTCTATTATGTTGTTTTACTCGGTTGTACCTACCTAGAATGATCATCTCAATAGGAATTCACTAGCACAATATAATCAATGCTTTGTTACCATCAAAATTATGAGAATAGCCTTAGGGCTAGCAAGGATATTTTTTTAATATTATAATTTATTTTGTGCAAACTAAAATGGAGTTACTAGTTTTGTTAATTTAGTGAATTTTTTTATCCATGGTAAAAATAAAAGGGAGCTCAATGTAATTTGAAAAATAAGAGAAGATCCGAGTAAAGGGTAATTCAATATGCACACTCTTTTTTTCTAAATGTGCTCCCCTAATTAAAAAAAAATTAAATGATTTTAAAATTACCATTTTATCCTTTTAAAATAACTTCTTTTTTTCTTTTTTTTTTTCCATTTTAGCCCTTTGTTTTAAAAAAATAAATAAATAAAATTCACTAACTCCTCCCAACCTCTACCCCAAACAGTCACCCCTGACCCCTGTTTGCGGTCACCCAAACACCCCGACACCCACTGGTCACCCGAACATCCCTATCCACGGCCTTAGCTGGCCCATCCTCTGTTGGTAAATATGGCAAGAAATTGATTAAATAATTAATTATTTAATCAATTATTAATTGGAGAATAAAAATTAAAAAGAGATAGTTCTGATTTATTTATTACAAAAACATTCCAAATGACATTACAAAAAAAAATATTATAATCCAAAATGAAAAAATAGAAACAAGAATAGTTTCTATATATTCTATATAATAATAAACTAAACAAAAACATAATACTGACTGTGTAATAACAATAAATAGAAATAGAAATACCAGAATAAAAGATTGAGGCAATCGTTTGACGATTTGTCCTTAAAGCAGATTTCACCCCCGTTAGGTGCTTACGATTGAATGAGCATCTGTCTCCCATGAAATTAACGATCAGACTGCTACTGATACCAACACTAGAAATCAAAACCTAGACAAGCAAGAGAAAACCAGAACTCTCTCAAGAACTCTCTCAAAAAACAAGAACAACAAAGAAGAATAAATTTTCTGTTGAAAAACAAGAATGTAATGCAGCTTATGGGATACCTAATGCTAAGAATACATACTTTTATAGAGAGCAAATACCAACCTGAAGAAGTTTGAGTTTTAAGGTATTTAATGGACAGTAGTAACTTTTAGGCAGTGGCACACCTGAACAAACAACTACCTTCAGATTTATAACTTCTTTGAAGTTATAAAACCTGCAATTTGTACTTTAAGTTGTGTTTGGTTTGGGATTTTTTGAATTTAGTACAAAACATACCAAATCCAAGCCAAGTATTCCACAAGGCCCAAGGCCCAAGCCCTAGGACCCAGGACTTGGACCCTGGCCCAGGACTCGAGCCCGGCCCGGCCCGACCAAGCTGGGTTGGCAGTTGGTCGGTTGGCGGTTATGGTGGCATGCGTGCATTCTTGTAGCTTTATTTAGAGGGCTTACCTACAAAATGAAGTTCTTGACCAAATAAATGTATTTTAAAAACTTAATTTTTGAAAACACTATTGTTGAAACTTATTTACAGAATTAAAGTAAAACGCATTTGGGAAACGTATTTCCCAAATGCGTTTAAAAAAAAAAAAAAATTAAAAACGCATTTATAAAATGTGGTTCTCTGGGCGGGTTAGAAACGCAAAAGCCCTTTGCGTTTTTCCAAAGAATTAAAAAAAAATTATTTTTTTTAAAAATTAATAACGCAGAAGCTTTCTGCTTTTTTAGAAACGCAGAAAACTTCTGCATTTTTAAACACCATTCCTCCTCCCTCCCTCCTCCCCCACCACCTTTCTTCTCCTCCTCATTTGCGTTTTACAAAGAGGGTTTTTACAGTGTTTCCCCCAACTCCTCCGTCGCCCTCTGCCAATCTGTCGCTATCACCATCGCTTCTCCGGTCGTCCGGTTGTTGTCTGATTTTCATTAGGTAAACGTTTTTTTTTGTGTGTGTGTTTTTTTCGTGTATATGTGTGTGTATATATACGAAATGTATGTGTGTATATATGGGTTTTTTGCATTTTTTGTTCTTTTTGCATTTTTTCAATTTTTTATTTTTGGAAATGTAGATCTCGACCCTCCGTCTTTGTCACCCACTCCTCCATTGCCGATCTCGCTCCTCTACCGTTGTCTATCTCGTTTTGGTTAGTAAACCAAATTTTTTTTTTTTTGGTTTTTTTCGTAATGTAAATCTAGATCTATATAATTTGGAAATGGTTTTTTCGTAATGTAGATCTAGATCTAGAAATGTAGATATAAAGCCATTTTTTTCTTATTTTTTTTGGGTTTTTTCGATTTTATTTTGTGTGTGTATATGTGTGTATATATATTCTTTTGGAAATGTAATTGTAGGTTTATTAGGTAAATTTTTATATATTTCGGTTTTAGTTAGAAATTTATGTTTTGATCTCAATTAGAAATTTTATTTTCGGTTTAAGAAGGATTTAGGTCTGTGTTTGCCAATTATTAACTATTTAGGTTTGTTCTATTTCAACGAATGATAATTAAGTTTTATAGTTGTTATGAAGTTTTTTAATTAGACAATTTAATTTTTTTTAGTAACATGATTGATAATCATAATAATATGTTGCATATTTTATTTTGATTTGTGAAATTATAGTTGTTTGAAATGGAGAATGTTACATTATATCTGTATTGGGGTGGAAAGATATTGGAAGAAATTGACTTTGGGGTGTCGTATAGCATGTCTGCGGTTAAATCGTTGGATGTTTGTTGGGGGATTACGTTGAACGAATTAATTGCGATGTTATGACCTTATATCTTCGAAGATGGAGTTGATGGAACTTTAAAGTTACAGAGTAGGTTGCCGATAACTACTATTGGTCTTGAGAATTATAGATACATGTTATATTCAATTGGTGACGACGCGGCATTAGACCATGTGCTTCAGTTACCTCTTAAGGTGCCCTCACTACTTGGTGTTGAGGTGTATGTCGAGGTAGAACAAGCTTTTGATCACGCTCCAATATTTTCTTCCCAACCTGATCCTTTTATCCAATTTTTAAGTCAAAATTTCAATCCTCATGTTACCGTGTTATCTGGACAATTTTCTTCGCATAATATTCCCATGTTCAACCCCCAAGTTGTTCAATCCAGTTACACTCACTGATCGCCCTACATTCCTGAAGAATATCATCCTCACATAATGATTGATCATGATGCATGTACCAGTTTTGCCACTCCACATCAGCATCATTCTCTAATTAATCTATCGCACGACAACAATTATGGTAGGTATGATGGGAATATGGAAGGTGGGACAAACACAATTGATAGTTTCCACGATGTCGAATAAACAGAGTTAGATAGTGCTTTTGCGTTAGAGGAAGAGGAGAATGGTGGGGAAAAGGAGTGAACAGTTACCATTGCACAAGGTTCCTTCATTCTATAATCAATTGGAATGGGGTGATGATGATGATATGGTAAAGTATGAGCCAAAGTTGCAAAATAATTTTTGGACCCCGGAAATGGACGAATTCAATTGTGGCATGGTCTTTAAGGACAAGAAATATATTCAGAATGCCGTGAAGTATTACCTTGTTATAAAAAATAAAAAGTATTGCGTGGTGGAGACGAACCTAAAAATTTGGTCGATTAAATGCAAACATGGTTGCGAGTAGAGGATGCAGGCGACTCTAAAAAAAAGTCACGGAATATTCCAGATTATACAGTACAATGGATGACACACGTGTTTCTATAATCATAAGCCTTGGATCATGGAAACTTGGATTCGAGTGTCATTTCTGACATGATACTTGGATAGGTCGAAGAGGATTCAAAAGTGAAGATGGGTGTTATCGTTGCATCCGTGAAAGAGTCTCGGGGATTTACTATCTCCTACCTAAAGGCTTGGTTGGTTAGATCTAAAACCATCGAGACATTATTCGGCGATTGGAATGAATCGTATTGAAAGTTGCCGAAATTCATGTAGGCGTTGCAGCACTTTACTCCTGGGACAATTATCGAATGGAGTATTGTTCCGACTGTTGTAGCTGGTTATTCGATATTCGACATGGTATTTTGGGCATTCCAACCTTCTGTGGTCAGATGGAGATATTGTCGACCTGTCCTCACGATTGACGGGACCCATCTGTACGGTAAGTACGAGAGAAAGATTTTGATCGCTATAAGGATGACATTATCCAATAAGTGTTTTCCTTCGGCGTTCGTGGTGGTACCGACGGAGGACCACTGCTGTTGGTCCTAGTTTATTTTGATACTGAAGCGTCATATTGTTAAAGATCGGCCGGAGGTCACATTGATATCTGACAGACACACTAGCACTATTAGTCCGGTCAGAACTTTATGGCATAATCAACCGAATGATCCCACTTGGTATCATCAATTTTATTTGTGGCATCTTTGTAGCAATTTTAACAATATCTTTAAAAATCAACAAGTAAAATATCTCGCTTGGAACACGGGTGCTGCAATACAAGTTCGAAAGTACAACGCCATCATGGAAGAGATTGCGAAAATAAAAGTGGGGGCGTATACGTGGTTGGATAACGTAACCAAAGATAAATGGACCAAGTCACACGATAATGGTAAATGTTGGGGCGTGTTGATGACCAACTATGCCGAAGTATTCAACAACTATTTCAAAGGTACAAGGAATGTCCCAATTACATCTGCCGTTTCAATAACTTTCTATAGGTTGGTCAAATACTTTGATCTCAGTCGACAGGAAACTCTAAAAGACATGGCCATGGGTTTGGGGTATGTAAAACATGTCATTGAGAAAATTCAGAAATCTCAAGTGAAGTTTAAAACATACGACGTCCAAATATTCAATCAGTAAGGTTTTTTAACTTGCAATTTATTAATTGGTAATATATTTTTTTAATAGACCATAATACAAATGATTTAACTGATCATCTAATTTGATTTATAAATATATTCAATAATAAGGAGAATGCATGTTACTACGTGAAAACGAGAAACACTTTGTCCGGTGGTATTGTTACACACAAAGTTACTTTAGGTGATAACCCTGATTGTACTTGTGGGAAATATAAGGCTTTCAGATATCCATGCTCACACATGCTTGCGATGACGGATTATTGTGGCACAAATGCGTTTCGCTACATTGCTTTCGAGTACACAATAGCGAATTTGCTGATAGTTTGGGAGTCATCATTTGAACCGATTATTCACGAGGACTATTGGCCGTTAGTTAATTTTTTTATCCTTCTTCCAAACAATAATAGACTTCGAGTTGTGAAGCGCGGACGACCAAAATCCACTTGCATTCGAAACGCGATGGATGTGTCGCAGTAGACAATGACAAATCAGTGTGGTTTATGTTCTCAAACTGGACATGATAGGCGAACATGTCCATCTCGACCCCAATGAGTATTCTCAATTAATTAGTATAATTAGTTTGTTTCATTGTCATGGAAACTTCAATTTTTATTTTTAATTTAGTTCATGGTTGTAACAACATTCGTATTGTGTTGTATTACTAGTTCATGAAATTTTAGTTTTGAATTAATATTTTTCACACTAGTTTTAGATTTAAATTTTGCTCAATTAATTAGTTTGTAGACACCCCAATTTTTTGTTTAGATTATTGCTGTTATGACTTAACCTGGTCCTGTGGATCAGTCGTTACTTTATTTTGTAGAGAGACCACAGGTCTGTGACTGTCTGGGAAGAACACGGAGTGCAGGTCATACTAAAAAAATATTTAGGCGGTATATTGAATTATTTATTTTGTTTATTTAGTATTTTTTAAATTAATTGTCTTTTAATTTATGTTTCGGCATTATTCTCAACTTGACTGTTCCGGAGTGGGATGGTTTCCAGGGCAGTGGATGGAACATGTACCCGGTCGTGTGGTACAGTTGATACAAGTCGTTGGACTATATAGAGCTTTTCAATTAAGAAAGAAGCAGTTAGACCATGCATTGATTACTGCGCTGGTCGAGATATGGCATCAAGAGACGCAAACATTTCATCTTCCGACTGTTGAGATGACAGTGACACTGCAAGACGTAGAAGTGTTATTTTGGCTGTCCGTGAATGGATGACGAGTTATCGGGCCTGAGGACACATTACCGATCCCATGTTGGCAGGAACTTTGTCAAGACCTCCTCAAATACACACCTCCAGATGAGAAAATCAAGGGAAATTGTCTGAAATTGAAATGGTTACAGTCCACTTTTGATCGCGTACTCGCCGACGCCAACGAGGGCATTATATAGTGTTACGCCAGGGCGTATTGCTTGATATTGATCGACCTAGTGTTGATGCCAGATAAATCAAATAATTTAGTTAAATTATCCTACTTACCACTGTTGCGCGATTTATCTAGGTCACATCCATATAGTTGGGGGCAGTGCTACTTTGGTAGCACTGTACCGGGAGCTATGCAAAGGATGTCGTAAGGAGATAAAAAAAAAAAAAATCTAAACCCCTCTTCTTGTAACAGTGTTGGGCATGGGATAGCCAACGACCACTTGATTTGAGTAGCCTTCAGGTTGGTATAAGCGTCCTTGATGATTACATGCCCTGGTACTGGAGAGTCACCAGACGATTCATAGTGAACCCATCTTATCTACCGAACTTCAACTATCATGCAGTAAAAGGTCGTCCGACAATAGAGGTATAATTTAATTAGGGCATATATTTATTATTTTGTGTAATGTTCATTTCTTAGGTGTAATTAACTTTATGTTGCAAGAACCAGATATTTCAGACTTGATGCGTATGAGTGAGCTTACATTGCGAACAAGACAACCAGGAGATTTTGACCAGGTTACATACTTATCGCATGACATTTGTTCCCGAGCCTATTGTTGGCAGTTGCCATACCATATGCCGAGTGACGTTGCTCCGGGACAGGAGCACATACCAGATTCGTCGTTGGAGTCGTCTTCTAGGTTTTCCGTAAATCAGGATGATGATGTGTACCAAACAAGCGATGCAGTAATGGACGACGCCAGTGCCGGACCATCTACGTACGGGATGGACGATTTCTTTTCAAATTATGGCAACGAACTGGGTTTAGTTGCGGACTATTACTGGGTAGCACATTTGTCACCCCGATGATGGAGCATCCATCAACAAGCTCAACACCCATTCCTGGTGTGACACGTGGCATACCTAGTAGAATTCAAAGACACGTGTCGTCGGTCCCTTGGGCACCAAACGATGAACATTTGTTGCCCATCGTAGAGGAACCGTCGTATCCATCTACCATGGATTTGGGACACATTACTCAAGTCGATCATCTTCAGGCAGATGAGACAGGGGAACTTTCACTTCCTTTATGGAGGCAACGGAGAAACATCAAATGCAGGGGGTGTGGTACATAGAACCCCAATGACGACATGTATTATAATTTCTAAAAATGTATTATATATTCACGTGCATTTTTTTTTCCAATTCCAATTAGTGTAAAGGTGTAATTTTATTTCCATTTCAATTAGTTCAATTTTTTTTTTAAAAAAAACGCTTATGTTATTTACGTTTTTTGTGGGATCATTTCACATTAATCACAAAATGGTGTAATTTTATTTCCATTTCACATTCAGGTGTAGGAATGTGAACGAGCAAAACGGTGGCAAAACGGCGAAGAAAAGTTAAAAAATACAAGGGATCAATACAGCAGTCCCACCGCCGAGGCAGTGAGAATACACTGTAATTTTTTTTCCCGTTTTTGCTCCAAGCCAACACTGTAATCCCATCGCCGAGGAGGTGAGAATACACTGTAATTTATTTATTTTTTTCCGTTTTTGCCTCATGCAACGTATTTTTTTTTTTTTAAAGTGACATAAAAACGAAAAAGCGTTTTACGTTTTTGAAGAAACACAAAATGCTTTTGCATTTTAATTATAAATAATTTTTTTAAGAAAACGCATAACGCTTTTACGTTTTCAATAAAAAGAATTAAAAAAAAATCTTGAGCTGATGTTGAGAAACGCATTTTATAAATGCATTTTTCATTTATTTATTTTTTTAAAACGCATTTCCCAAATGCGTTTTACTTCACTTTCGTGAATAAGTTTTAAGAGTTATGTTTTCAGAAATTAAGTTTTTAAAATACATTTTTTTTGTCAAGAACTCCTACAAGATGTATCTTGAACCTTAATAAATAACTTTTCATCTTCTTAGGTTACAAATTTGGGATGACTCACATTACACGTCAATCAATGTTTTCAAGTGAATATTTTAATGAACAATTTTAATTTACCTCTTAAATAATTTTACACAAATAAATATATCCCATTCATCTCCTCACCAAGAACAATATATTAGTATATTTATGTCCCAAATTATTATTATGTCCCACAAATAATTGGGTCACAAAATACCCAAAAAAACTCTTTTAATACAAATAGTTCCCCACATGAATGAAAATTGATCGGATAAACATACATATGACATGCAGACTCAAAACAAGAAAGAAAGAAAGCTCAAAAGAAAATAACCACATCAGGACAGGTAGTTTTTTGCCTTAAACCTTCCTTAGTATGAATCCATTGGATTTACTTAACCAACTAGTGAACATGATCTCTTGAACTGTTTGGCCTTTTGTGTAAATCAAGACAATAAAAACTACATAGCTATCTTCTAAACACTTTCTGTTCTATGGTTGCGTTCATTTTGGCCCGGAACACCCTAGTATTTCATGAGTGCTTCTAGAGAATTCAGGCTTTTCATTTTCTCAGAACCGGTCCAGTTCTCACTCACATAGGTGATATTCTATAAAGAGTATTCTTGTGAGGTAATTTATTTAAAACAAAATTCGTTGTTAAAATAGCCTTCTCCTACAAGTTTTTAGGTAGACCAGAACTTATTAATAGAGAGTTCATCATTTCTTTTAAAGTTTTATTTTTTCTTTCAGCAACTCCATTTTGCTAATGTGAATAAGGTGTTGTAATTTGGTGAATTATTCCATCTTGTGCACAAAATTCACTAAAAAGTGAAACATATTCTCTACCTCTATCATTACGTACGCAACATTTTAATCTTTTTGTTAAGTTGATTTTCAACTTCAGTTTTATAACATACAAACATGTCTAATACTTCATTTTTAGTTATTAAAAGATAAACATAACAATATCTTATACAATCATCAATAAAAGTAACAAATTACTTTTTTCCTCTTCTAGTTTGTACAAATTTTAAATCACAAACATCTGTGTGAACTAATTCAAGAGGTTCGCTTTTCCGTTCAATTGAATTAAAAGAAGTTCGAGTCAATTTTTACTCCGCACAAGTCTCACATTTGTGACTTGTATTTTCTTGACATTTAAGAATTAAATTCATATTAATTAATTTACGTAAAGTGTCATAATTAACATGTCCTAAACGTCTATGTCATACATCCAAAGACTCAATCATATAAACAGAAGAAATGTTGTCTTTATTATTATTGTTATTCTTTGGGATCACAATCATAACATTGAGCTTGAAAAGTTCCTCATTCTTATAACCTTTTCACACATACATACCACTCTTAGTAAGTACAAACTTATCGAACTGAAATATTGGCCTGAAACCTTTCTTACAGAGCAACGATCCAGAAACCAGATTCTCACGGATATCTGGTATATGCAGCACATTGTTCAGAGTACGTTCCTTACCAAATGTCATCTTCAGCACAACCTTTCCCCAGATTTCGTCGTCTGATAAACGGTGAACATTTTCTTATCTGAGCATATGTGGTGGGTAGCACTAGTATCGACATACCATTCTCTGGGATTGTCAATGAGACTGACTTCATATACAACCGCTAACAAATTCATCTCGGAAACCTCATCAGTAAAATGTTCTACTTCAGTCACATGAGCCTGATTTTTAGGCTTCTTTCCCTTTGGTACAACTCTCTTACGACAATCTTGAGCACAATGTCCCATCTTGCTACAAGTATAGTAGTTTCCCTTGAATTTTTTGTTTGCAGCTCCTTATTTGATCTTGATTCATTTTTCTTTCTCTTCTTGTGAGATTCTATGACATGGGCTTTTAACATCATAGAATTACAACCCTCACATTTAGAAGAGATCTTATGTTCCTCTTATATTCTCAATTTGAGAACCATCTTAGTCATTCATTCAGCATGAATGTCATGCAAAAGAACTTGAAGCTCTTCAGTCTGACTAATGACTGTCCTCAAGTCTACCATTTTGTATTTTAGAAATTTTCCAACTACAAATTTCTTAGTCCCAGCATCTTTAGTTTTGTACTTCTTCTCCAAGGACTGCCACAGTTATTTTGTCGTTATGACAGAGCAATACACATTGTAGAATGTATTACTCAGTCTATTAAGAATATAGTTTTTGCATAGGAAATCAGAATGTTTCCATGCGTCAACAGTAGCAACAGTCTAAGTGTCAGACTGTTCAATCATGGTAGGAACATCCTCGGGCAGAAATCTTGCCAAGTTCAATGTTTTCAGATAAGAGAACATCTTCTGTGGCCATATCTTGAAGAAGCTTTCATCAAACTTCTCCTGCTTTTCTGTATGTGGAGTCGGCACAAGATGCGCAACAGGTATAGGCACAACAGGTGGTGCAACACCTTGACTTGCAGCAGCAATAGCGGTAACAACATCATTTTGAGAACATATTTCTTATAAGAAAACACAAACACAAAATATAAGAGATTTTGTTACTAGAATGTTTTTAAATAAAAAAAAAAAAACAGAATTGTATAAAATAATTTAGAGAATCTGCTTTAAGATTCTTGGTAAATATGCCTATAAATTAATTAAATAATTTAACAATTAATTATTTAATCAATTATTAATTTGAGAATAAAAATAAAGAAGAGGCAGTTCTGATTTCTTTGTTATTGAAACATTCCAGATGATATTATAAGGAAAAATATTATAATCTAAAATGGAAAAAACAGAAAGAAGAATAGTTGTTGTATAATAATAAATCAAATAGAAACATAATACTTATTGTGTAATAACAATAAATAGAAATAGAATGTCAGAATAAAAGATCGAGGCAATCATTTGAAGATTTGTTCTTAAAGCAAACTTCGGCCCTGCTAGGTATTTATGGTTGAATGAGCGTCTATCACCCAGGTTACAACGATCGGACTGCTACTGGTACCAGCACTAGAAACCAGAAGCTGGACAAACAAGAGAAGTGTAGAACTCTCTCAAGAACTCTCTCAAAAAACAAGAACAACAAATAAGAAGAAGAAGAAACTTTCTGCTGAAAACAAGAATGCAATGCAGCTTATGGGATGCCCAATGTTGAGAATGTATGTAATTTTATAGGGAGCAAAACCCAACCTGTAAAAGTCTGAGTTTTGAGGCATTCAATGGACAATAGTAACTTTTAGGTAGTTATGCACCTAAAAAGTCTTCAGGTTTTTGTAACTCTCAGCAGTTTCACACCTGAACAGACAACCACCTTCAGGTTTATAACTTTTCTCAAGTTATAAAACCTACAATTTGTACTTTAGGTTGTGTTTGGCTTGGAATTTTTCGGATTGAGTATAAAACATATCAAGTTTAAGCGAAGCATTCTCCAAGAGCCCCAAGATCCACAAGTTATAAAAGTCTGAGTTTTGAGGCATTCAATGGACAATAGTAACTTTTAGGTAGTTATGCACCTAAAAAGTCTTCAGGTTTTTGTAACTCTCAACAGTTTCACACCTGAACAGACAACCACCTTTAGGTTTATAACTTATCTCAAGTTATAAAACCTACAATTTGTACTTTAGGTTGTGTTTGGCTTGGAATTTTTTGGATTGAGTATAAAACATATCAAGTTTAAGCTAAGCATTCTCCAAGAGCCCCAAGATCCACAAGGCCCAAGGGCCAGGACCCGAGCCCAATCGAGCCGGGTGGGCGGGCGGTGGGTCGGTGGCGGCAGTGGCCCACGCGCATGCATGTAGCTTTATTTATTTTATAGCATTTAGCCTACTTCCTGTCTATATCTTTCAATGCCCTAGAGGGCTTACCTACAAGAGATATCTCGAACCTTAATTAATGATTTTTCATCTTCTTAGATTTTCGATGTGGGATAACCCACACAACACGTCAATTAATGTATTCAAGTGAGTACTTTAATAAACAATTTTAATTCACCTCTTAAATGATTTTACACAAATAAATATACCACATTCATCTTCTCATCAAGGAGCATACATTAGTATATTTATATGTTTCAAATTAATTGGGACACAAAATACCCAAAAAATTATTTAACACAACATCATTTCTTTCTTCTTCTCCTCCTCCTCTTCCTCCTTCCCTTTCCCATCTCTCTCGCTATATATATATATACATTTTGTTGATTTATATATAGAGAGAGATGACAAAGAGAAGAAGAAGACGAAGAAGGAGAAAATGAGGATAAGGTGCAACAGAAGGAAGAAGAGAGAGGATGTTAGTGTGTGTGTGTGTTAGAGAGAAAGAGAGAGAGAGAAGAAAAAAAAAGTCGCCGTCGCTAACGAATGGCGGTGAATCGCTGGGGAAAAATGTGAGAGGATGAAGGATTAGGGATAAAAAGTTAAAGCCATACATGTATTAATAATTTTAAGGATAAAATAAAAATTTACTTAATTAATTTTTTATTTTTTATTTTTGGATGTACAGTTAGCGAAAAGGAATATACATTTAGAAGCACTCCTCCGTAAAATATAAGACAAATAATAAGGAAATAATTTTTTTCATAAATAAAAGAAACACAAAAATTAAAAAAAAATAAAAAGAAAAAATTATAAGAGCCCAAATGATATAGTAACCGGATAATACAGAATACAACTGTCTGATTGAATGTAGTGTAACGACTAGTACAATTGGCCACTGATTTATTCTCAGCCTACAAGGAACCATGCATATGGAACTAAACACTCACTGGTGGCATAGTCTTCACATGGTGTATTAACATTAATTTAAAGTTTATATTTTAAATATTTTATATTTATTATTGGGTGGTTAAATAGTCTTAAAGGAACCCATTTGGTTTTGATAAATATAATTACATTAATAATAGGAAAAATTACAAAATGATCTCAGCACAAATCTACTGAATGATCCATCAACTTTTTAATTGAATTGAATAGTCCATAATTTATGGAATTGTATAACCGATTAGTTCCAATTTCAAATCCAAAATTAAGTTCGGACGATTTTGTCCTTCCACAATAGTGAATATAACACAAATTTTGTATTGAATATAACACAAATGTGATTTTTTGATGAAATTTTATCTTTTCGTTTCTAGATTTTTATTTTTTTTCTTATTTTTCTAAAAAATAATACCAAAAACTTTAAAAAATAATAATAAAACAAAAGAAATGAAAAAATAAATAAAAAAAAAAAAAAAAAAAAAAAAAAACAAGAGAGTAAAATAAGTATTATGTTGCAAGGTTATTAATGTAATTTGATCGTGAAAAAAATATCATACTGAATTCAACATGATGTGAAAGTATGAATGTGAATTTTGTATTGAATATAATACAAATGTGATTTTTTTTAAGAAAATTAATGAACGTGATATCATTTTGAAGATCTTATTCAGATGAATCTGAATATATAATTAGATCATGAAAAAAAATATCTTGGGGCATTCAACAAGATGTGAAAATTATGAAAGGTCCAAATTAGCATGTTAAATGTAACATGAATGTGAAAACTAAAATTTTTTAAATACTATGTTGAATGTAACACAAATATAAATTTTTGATGAAAAAATTATGAACGTGATATCTTTTTGAAGATCTTATTCAAACGAATCTGAATATATAGTTAAATCATGAAGAAGAAAAAAAATCATGTTAAATTCAACACGATGCGAAAAATTACGAAAGTTTTGAAGAACATGTTGAATGTGACATGAGTATAAAATTTGAAAATTCTGGAAATATTATGTTAAATGTAATACGAATCTGGAAACTAATGAAAAAAAAAATATTGAATTAGATCAAGATTTTATTAAGGCGAATTTGAATATGTAATTAGATTGTAAAAAAAATGTGTAAAACAATAATTATTTTTATTTTAATAAAATAATTTTGAAATATATCAGGTAAGTAGTTGGAGGGACAAATTTGACCGGATAAATAAAAGACTATTTAGTAATCCACTAAAAAAAATGTTTAATCGGTAGTTTTCCCAACTCATGAGGATCCCTTGGTAACTAACTCTTAATAATATTTTCAAACACCTCTTATTATATTTTGTTAACAAAAAAAATCATTGTAAATAATATATTTTAGTTTTTTCTAATTTTTTTCATTGTATTAATTTCTATTTTGTCTTTTTTTTTTCTTTAATTTAATTCACTTTTGTTCTATATTATTTATTTCACGTTATCTTCATTTTTATTTTTATATATCTTTATTTTTTGTGTTTGGTGTCAAAAGTTAAAAAATTAAAAAACAAAAAACAAAGAATAAAAAAAATTAGGTTTAAATAAGTTTTAATTTATTTTTTTCTTGTGTCTTTTTTTGTTTTATTTTTTATTTTTACGGTCTTTGTTTTAGAATTCCTAGTTTTGTTTTTATTTTTGAATTCTTTGGGTTTTTTTTTTCTACTTTTTCTGTTTTCTAGTTTTTCACTTTTTATAATAACGTATAAAAAATAAAAAAAATAAAAAAAAGTGAAAGAGAAAACAAAATAGAAATAAAAATAAAAAATAAAAATTATTATGTTAGTATATTTTTGTCAATAAAATATAATATTCAATTAACCAAATATAAAAAGTGCCTTGAATATTGTTGAGTATTAAATGATGAGATGTCTTTAATATTTCTGTTTTAAACTGTTCATATCATTATTTTTTGACATATCAAGTCTAAATTGATTATGATGTTCAGCCTCAACACGTCAGATGGTGTGAAATTAGTGATAATTAATTAGTGTTTATGTTTTACTTTTTTGACTTTTGGATTAAAATTAAAAAAACAAATTGTCTTTAATATATATATATATATATATATATAATATCCTAAAAATTCATTCACCACTTGGATTAGAACAAAATTATATGTACAAATTCCATTTTCGAGAAAATTTATAACTGAAATTGAAAAATTATAAAAAATGAAATTCTAATCCTAGATATTTTCCAAAAAATAAATTGAGATTGAAAAAAATAATATAATTAGTTTTTAAAATGTATAGTCGAAAAAGTCTTAATTTTTAAATTAAATTTCAATTTCCAAATCGTTTCGTTTGGTCCTCAAATCTAACTTCTTTAATTTTAAACCTTTAGAGATTGCATTAAAAAATTAAAAATGTCAAGGACCAAAACGACACAAACTCTAAACTTCAAGGACCAACAGAACAATTAATCAAAATTTTCATGCATATATAATAAAGACAAGCGGGCTATATTTATTTACACCATCCCTTCAGGAGTTCACACCAACCTTCGCTCTCTCCCATGGCTATCCCGTCGTCGCTTCTCGTAATCCTCTATCTGAGCATGATCTTCCGAACAGCAGCGCCGGTATCAAGCCGTCGTGCCTTCTTCGTGTTCGGCGACTCCCTGGTCGACGTCGGAAACAACAACTTCTTGGCCACCAGCGCCCGAGCGGACTCACCACCCTACGGCATCGATTATCCCACAGGCACGCCGACCGGCCGTTTCTGTAACGGCCTCAACATCCCTGACATTATCAGTGAGCGATCCAGCTTACTTTCTTCTTTTTTTTTTTTTTATTGTAAACTGTATTTATTAATCTGACCATTATTGAAATTCATGGTTGATTACATTTATTACTTATCAGGTGAGAAAATTGGGTTCGAACCCACAATGCCATATCTGAGTCCGCAGCTTACCGGGCAAAAGCTGCTTGTCGGAGCCAATTTTGCGTCAGCCGGAGTCGGAATACTGAATGATACCGGGATTCAGTTTGTATGTATACCTTGTGCCTTTTTTGGTTTTAAAATGCAAAAACTTAATTAATCCTTTCTTTTATTTTTTCACAATTTCAAAATTGGTATATTTAATTTTCAAATGTCAAACCAATTAGACACTCAATTCAATGTGATGTAATTAAGGATGGCAACAATTTTGGGTTGGTTCCATTACAACGCAAAACCAAAATGGTTAGTTGAATATCAAAATTAAAACCAAAACCGTCATCTTTTAGAAAATAATTTTAAAACTAAACTGTTTAAATTTAAATAAAATCAAAATCGTGAAATCGTTAAGGATTTTTTAATTTTATATAAAATAAAAATCAAAACTGAAATTAAGAAATCAAAATAAAAAAAATGAGAATAATATATATAATAAAAATATATCTAAAATACGGGTTATGCAGTTTAGTTTCATTGTTACCATTCCAAAGTAATAACCCAAATCAAAACTATTTCAATTTTCAATTCCGAAAGTAATATTGTAATCTAAAACATTTAATCGGATTCAAAACTGAACCGTCCGGTTGAGTTTGATTCGAATACCGGTCAATTCGGGTTGATCGTCTTTCCTAGCTATACTTCCACCACAGCCATGGCCGATAAATTGAATTATAAACACGCAAAATTTAGGAAGTCCAACTATTCTCTTTTGTTTCTTTCTAGGTGAGAATTAATCCCCTTACTGGGATGCATTCAAAAATTATATAGAGGGACTAAAAAATGTGATTTAAAAATAAAATATATATATTAAAAGGCTACGAATAAAAGTTTAAGGGGTCAGGTTAGTCGGCCGGAAGTCTTTTTAGATCTAATTTTTAAAAAATCCCGCCTAAGATCTAAATTTTGATTTAATCATTTAAGTTGAATTTCCCTTGAGTTTTAGTTCCGTATTGCAGGGATTATAAAGAGAACTTGGTGAGTAAATTCGATTTATAATAAATATTAGTTACAATTTAATAATTATTATATTTTTACATATATCGGTGTATTTTTTTGTTATATATTTGTTATATATTTTTATGTAATATTAATTACATATTACAATTACATATATATATTGTTAAATAAGACATAAATTAAATTTTTCTATCTTATGTATTGCTTTCCTAATTTAGATTGTGTATTAGTTTGATTCTAGAAAAATTCTAGAACCAAACTCTATAAATACCATTGTAACTATAGAGGTAAATACAATGAAATCATTAATTCTTCTTTTCAATATGGCATCGGAGCCTGATTGAAACGATCCTAAAAAATCTCAAAAAAAAAAAAAAAGAGGAGGGAGAAACGAAAAATCTCTCAACCGAAAACCCTAAACCCCGAACAATCTCAGTCGCAACACAGCAACTTATCAGTCGCAACATAGCAACAAGAAAAAAAAAAGGGGGGGGGGGGGGGGGGGAAGGTACTGAACCAGATCCGACGATTCAGCCTAGATCTACCTCCATCGCCGTTTAAGCTCGTGTCGATTCAGCCAGATCCATCGATTAAAGACCCACAAGTTCCGTTCACAGCAGTGTGTCCATCCAGATCCACCGCTATCGACGTTTCAGATCCTGTCGGTGTCGCCGTCTTCTCCGCCACCGTTTCAAAACCCTTCGGTGTCGCCGTCTTCGCCGGATCAATCTGTATCGCTCAACTTGATTTTGATTTCATTAAGTCCCGATAGTACCATTTCCCTTTCTTACTCTTGCTTCCTGAGTTTGCCCCTTCAACCACTTACTCTGTTTGAAAAGTATAATAGATATCAGATACATAGGTGATACAGTGAAAGTGATAGTTGATTGTTTGCATTTCTCTTTTGTTTTGTTTTTTTTCCTTGTAATTCGTGGGTTAAGGAAAAAAAAATGAGTGAAAACATATCCATTTCGGTTGTGGTTCAGTGAGAAGGTGTTTTTAACGTCGGAATCAATCTCACCGAATCCGATTACAATATATGGTCCCAACTTATGGAAATGCAAATTGCTGAAAGAGACAAAATCTTGTATATTCGTGGAAAAACTAAGCCACCTGCCGAATTTGATAAAGGTTATGAAAAATGTTATGATGAAAATTAGAAGGTCAAACGGTGGTTACTAATGTCTATGTCTCCAGATATTATGAGGCGTTATTTACGCTTACGCATTGCCTCCGAAATCAGGATTGCCTTATCCACAACATTCTATAATGGAAATGATGAATTGCAGGCCTTTACTATGAATCAAAAAGCTTTTTCTACAAGACAAAATGGGTGAATTCTCTCTATGTATTACGGAGAATTAACTGAAATTTTCTGAGAGTTGGACCATCATGATAAGGTGGTTATGAAAGATCCATACGATGTCAAAACCTACCGCCAGTCTATTAAACGACTACGAGTTCACATCTTTTTTGTTGGATTGGATGAGGCCTTTGACTCAATTCGACGTGAGATTTTGAGAAAAGACCCAGTGCCAAACCTGGAGAAATATTACTCATTGGTTCAACGAGAGCCTGAAGGGTGATTCTGGAACATTTGAACCTAGTGCTATGGTGGCATGAAATCGATCAAATCAACGTCAACAACCTCGAGCACAACCTAACACTAGTAGATGGACCAAGGATGTTGACAAAACATCATACAAGTGTACTTATTGTCATAAGACCGACCATACTAAAAGTGGTTGTTTTGAACTGGTGGACTATCCAGAATGGTGGGATCCTAGCCGCGCAAAGAAAAATCACCAAACACTTTCCGCTGCAATAGTTACTCAAACAAAAATAGAGGATGAAATCACTGACAAAACTCGGCATTGGTAATACCTGTAGAAAATGGTGGTAAGGTTTTAAATATTTCAACATCTGTTATGAATAATACATGGATAATTGATTCTGGTGCAACTGATCACATGACATATGATTCTAGACAGGTCTCACAACTCAATCACTCTAACCAAAAGTTTATCTCTACTGTAAATAGAAATTCGACCCCAGTTATTGGGGAAGGATCTTTGAATCTCACCAATACATTAAACTTAGATTCAGTTTTAGTCAGTCTCTCAAATAACTATTGTTTCATCTTGTGTTATAATTTTTTTGCCTGATTTTTGTGTGTTTAAGGACATCAAAACCAGGACGACAATTGGTTGTGGTATTAGACGGGGGAAGCTGTATTACTTGGACTTGGAATCAAAGAGTATTGAAACCTTACGACAAGCTTTGGTAGTAGAATGTTCTGAAGATAGAAAACGGAAAGAAATATGGTTGAGACATCGATGGTTTGGGCATGCTTCTTTTGGATATCTCTGATAGGTGTAAAATACCTATCTAATTCTAAACCGAATTTGCTAGTTTTCGAGTATTTTATTTGAGTTTGAATACCTTTTTAGCTGTTTTTATTAGTCAGAAGAAAGGACGTAAACAATCGACAAACCGAGCAAAATGGTGGAGAAAAAGGTAGCCAAAAAAATGAAAAAATGAGGTTTCAAAGAATAGTGCAATTTCGCCTAGGCGAAGTATCCACCGCCTAGGCGAAAATTCATCAGAAAGTTGCAAAGCTGAAGAGTTGAAATCCTCCTAGGCGAAGTTTCCACCGCCTAGGCGAAAATTCGTCAGAAGGTTGCAAGGACTGAAGTATTGAATCCACCTAGGCGAAATTTCCACCGCCTAGGTGGAAATCCATCAGAACGCTGGAAGTGTTGAACTGTTGGAAGAGCTGCACTGCTGTAAATCCGCCTAGGCGAAGTAGCTACCGCCTAGGCGAAAATCCGTCAGAAATAAAGGGGGCCCAAGAAGTTAGTCCTCCGCCTAGGCGAAGAAACCATCGCCTAGGCGGAATTCTAACCGACTTAAACTCCACCTAGGCGAAGATTCTACCGCTTAGGCGAAATTCGCAGAATAGCCCAAAATATCTGTTTAGATATTTTTGAACCCCTAGGCCTATATATACCCTTTTTCCCACGTCTGAAACAAAGAGTTGAAGAACCCTAACCCTAGTAGAAAGCTCTTAAGCTATATTTTGAAGGTCAAGAAGGAGGTTCATCATTCGGACAAAGAAGAATCACTTGTGGATCGATCATTAACGACAGTGAACTGTTTCACTTCCAGATTTGATCGTTTCTCTCTTATTTTTATCTTTGTAATCACTTTCTCATATCTAAGAATGTTGAATCCCTCTTATTTTGTATGGTATATGGCTAACATCTTATAGTATTAGTTAAATGTTACTTAAGTGTAGTTGAAATCATGTAATTGTTAAGTTGAATGAATTAGTGTTACTTTAATGTGTTGTTTATCTAAATCCGATTGTGTTTACCATTATTCTTGATATTATGCTTGTATTGATAAACCGAGAATACGGGGTTTGACACTCGGGAGAGGTAACTCTGGATTCGGACTAGGGTAAATACAACGTGACGTTCTAACGACCCGGGAGGGCGTTAGAATATATGCAATCCATGACGTTGGCTAAAGACTCACGCGACCTAGGGTCGTTAAGGCGTTGAATGGGACTTCTTCGTTGACACGAAGTCATGTAATCCCCCGTCTTACACTCGGGAGAAGTAGCGGAGGAGTTATTGATACAGAGATTGTCAGAATAGATAGAAACCATTATAGCTAACTTAATGACTACGATTATGCATTATGTGAAAGAAATCAATGCCTAAGTAATTAGTGTAATTAGAACTAACTTCATAATTGTCGTTTATCTTAGTATATTAAATAGAAAACAAACAAAATTTGATTAGTCGAGATAATATGAAACTATTGAAATCGCAATACTCAACCGAATTACCTGCCAGTCCCAGTGAAACGATATCCGATCTTACAAGATCCATTATATTAAAACTAGACCTCGTACACTTACTAGTAGTCCAATTACCGCGAGGAGGATGGTTGTGAATCCTCGCGCGTTTAATCTTAAATGATTATTTCCCAGTTTATTTATAAATATTGATGTTTTAGTTTTCAGTGTGAGACTTGTGAATTGGAAAAAAGCCATCGTGCTTCGTTTCTATTACGATTTAATAAAAGTCCACTTCCATTTACGATTATTCATTCGAATATCTGGGGTCCATCAAAAGTCACTACTTTGGGTGGGTTACGTTGGTTTGTAACGTTTATTGATGATTGTACCAGGATGACATGGCTTTGCTTGATGAAATCCAAAAGTGAAGTAAACTCGTTATTTCAAAAGTTTTATAAACGGATTGAAACTCGGTACAATAGAAGGATTCAAATTCTTCATAGTGACAATGATAGAGAATATTAGAGTACTGAATTTCAACATTACTTGGAAGCACAAGGAATGATCCATCACACCACTTGTTCCACCACACCTCAATAGAACAGGGTGGCCGAGCGAAAAAATCGACACTTGTTGGTGGTTGTTCGAGCTTTGTTGATCGAAGCCCATATGCCTTTGTCTTATTGGGAAGAAGCTTTAACGATTGCATCTTACTTAATCAATCGGGTTCCCTCCAACACACTCAACTTCAAAACACTATTCCAAACTCTTGATGATAAGATTAATGCTCCACCTGTCTCCAGCTTAACTCCTCATGTCTTTGGATGTGTGATGTTTGTACATTTACATAAATATCAGCGCACCAAGTTAACCCCTCAATCATTGAGAAGTATTTTTGTTGGGTATGCAACTCATCAAAAGGGATATCGATGTTATCATCCTCCAACATATCAGCTATTTATCACGATGGATGTTATTTTACATGAAGATACAATGTACTTCTCTAAGCCTGAATTTCAAGGGGAGTACCAAAAGGAAATTTAAAGCCTAGATTACGATAATCAAGAGCCTGACAATTTGGATATGAATTTGGATTCCGATGGTAAAGACTCACAGACTAGAGTAAATGAGAAAAATTGTGAACTTGATTTAAGTGGTATGATATTAGATCAAGTCCAAGACGAGAACCAAATATCTGGAAAGATTAATCATTCTCCAACCCAGCCAGAAACCGTCGATCATGCTCCACCCCCTGTCGACATATCACACCAATTGTTTACTAGAGATGTTCCTGAGCTACACAGAAGACAGTTACCACAACACCACACAAGAGGTATTCCCAAATCCACTTATGAGCCTGAACTCTCTATTAAAGTAAAATATCACATAAGTCATTATGTGTCCAACCATCATTTGTTAGAGTCAAACATGTCATTTGTGAATCAATTATTTGTTGTATCTATTCTTAACAGTGTACAGGAAGACTAATCTGATCCCAGATGGAAAGAAGCTATGAATGAGGAGAAGAAATCTCTAGAAAAAAAAATATGGGAACTAGTTGATCTTCCATCAGGAAAGAAACCAGTTGGATATCGGTAGATCTACACCGTGAAGTACAAGGATGATGGCACAATTAACCGCTTTAAAGCAAGCCTGGTAGCAAAAGGATACACTCAGACTTATGGGATTGATTACACAAAAACGTGTGCGCCTTTAACCAAAATCAACACAGTTCATGTTCTGTTGTTTCTGACTGCAAACTTGGATTGGCCATTACAATAATTTGATGTGAAAAATACATTTTTACATGGTGAATTATCTGAAGAAGTCGACATGGATCTCCCACCGGGATGCATGATACCAAAAAGACACAACCAGAAGGTCTAGAAACTAAAGAAATCATTGTATGGACTGAAATAGTCTCCTAGAGCATGGTTTGGAAGGTTCACAAAATCTATTATAGCCTTTGGCTACCATCAAAGCAATTCAGATCATACCATTTTTTCCCAAAAGGGACCAAGGTAAGATAACTGCACTCATTGTATATGTGGATGATATGGAGGTTTCAGAGAATGATTCAAATGAAAGAAAAGCCCTGCAAAATTACTTGTCTAAAGAATTTGAAATGAAAGATTTAGGACCTCTGAAATATTTTCTTGGGATTAAAGTATCCCGATCTAACAAAGAGATAGTCTTGTCTCAAAATTTATTACGAGAAATTGGCATGGCAGCTTGTCAACCAGTGGACACACCAGTAGAAGAAGGTCTAAAGCTATATGTTGAGCTCAACCAGGTACCAGTTAACAAAGGAAGATACCAAAGACTGGTAGGGAGATTGTTGTACTTATCTCATACCAGATCAGATCTGACCTATGCCTTGAGTATTGTTAGCCAGTTTATGCATAATCCTGGAGAACAACATATGAATGCAGTTATCCGCATCTTAAGGTACCTAAAGTCTGCACCAAGAAAATGAGTATTATTCTCAAAAAATGCAGACCATCAAAGCATAGAAGTCTATACCAATGCTGATTGGGTTGGTGATGTGAGTGACAGACGGTCAACTTTTGGATATTTTACCTTTCTTGGAGGTAACCTTGTGACATGGAAAAGCAAGAAACAAAATGTTGTAGCTCGCTCAAGTGCAGAAACTGAATTCAGAGGTTTAGCAAATGTACTGTGTGAGACATTATGGCTAAGACTCCTTTTATAGGATCTGAGTTATCTATCGGAGAAACCTATCTGACTATTTTGTGATAACAAAGCAGCATGTGACATAGCACATAATCCAGTTTAACATGACCGTACAAAGCATGTCGAGGTTGACAGGTTCTTCATTAAGGAAAAATTGGATGAAAAGATTATGGAATTGCCTAAGATTCGATCAGAAGATCAGTTGGCTGACATCCTTACTAAAGCAGTCTCAAATCGAGTATTCTTAAAATTTCTTGACAAGTTGGGCATGTAGGACATCTACGCACCAACTTGAGAGGGAGTGTTAAATAAGGCATAAATCAAATTTTCCTATCTTATGTGTTGCTTTCCTTATTTAGATTGTGTATTAGTTTGATTCTAAGGAAATCCTAGAATCAAGCTCTATAAATACCATTGTAACTATAGAGATGAATACAATAAAATCGTTAATTTTTATTTTCAATATGTGTGTGTGTGTGTGTGTGTGATATTTAACTAATATTACACAAAAAATTAGTTTAATATTAATTACATGTATTTGTGTATATTTAGTTACATGTAACTGATTACATGTATTTTGTATTATTTTTGTTACATTTAACAAATTTTTAAATACAAATTAGTTACATGTTATAAAATACAATAATATTTTTTACATCTAACAAAAATTTACACACAAAATTGTTACTTGTAACCGCGCGTCTGTAGACAATTGTAGTGAGTTTCCGCCTTTTTAATGGGAGGAACTAAAACACAAGTTTCTTCCGTCTCTGGAACTTTTTTAAAATTAAGGGTTAAATAAGGGACCTCCCACCAAATGACTTTTTATTTCTTTTAAAAAATAGGAAAAGTTTTAGCAGAGTCAAAAATTTCTTGACTGAAACATAATATGGTGTTGAAATTTTAATTTTTCAAAATTACATCAAGATTATCAAAATACTTTCACTTTCTACATGCTAAGTAATTAAACTAATTCTACATATGAAATGTTGGAATTATTCATTATTGTTTCTTTGTACTCTATCATTTAATTAACAAGTTGACTTTACTCTACATCCTTGTGTTTTTAATTTTTTTAATTTTTTTTCCATTTTGGGTAATATTATTAATGATTTAGTATTTTAATTATTAAACATTGATGATGTCAAAAATGGATCATCAAATATGGTGACTTGCAATTTAGAATATCATCATTCTCAAGCTTTAGTTTTCGCAAAACAATACACATCGGGGGGACCTGCCTGCATTGTACCTCCGCCGTTAGAATAAGCAATGTTTTGAGAAAAAATGGGCAAAATATAGGCTAGGAAAGTGAAAATAACCCCCATTCTGGTATTTATAGAAGATGAGAGACTTAATTTTGCAAGTTATCTATAAATCTTGGTCAATCCCTCTGAATGTTTTGGATTTTGTAAGATATGGGAGTAATAGATCATTATTCACGATATTTAATTGGCCCTTCTGAAGGAACCGAATATTAAAATCTAAAAATTTATGCAATTGAATACAAAAAAATCCATTTAATAAATAAGGTTCCTTAAACCTGGATCTATCTGTATTAATATAAAGCAAAATAAACAATATAAAGATTAAATCTCATTTAAAATTTATACATCTTTCGTTGTTTCACCCTCTAAGTTAGTTAATCCCGAGGCATGATTTGAGAAAGCTTTTCCAAGAACGGCTGCCTGATCCTGAATCAGCAATCGAGTTTGATTATCTCATAAGCAACACAAATGTCTTGCCTCTAAGAATATCTACATGAGAAACACCATAAGGATAGTGTCGGTGGAATATCTAGGAATCTAATTCTAATTTTAAAGATCTGAGATAGATCTGTTTCACCCCTGTAGAGAAAAAATTTCGACGAAATTTTCTCCGATTATGAGTCACGTCTACCCAAATATCACAATTGTATCCAGTTGATAGAAATTTCACCAATAGAACCCCCTCGATTATGATTCTTGTACTGTATAACCTTTCTATCTTTAGCTACTGAAAAACCAATGGGATATGGATAAAGTAAAAAATTCTAGTTCAATCATATGTATATTGATTGATAATATGATTTCTTATGATACCAATTCGAATCTCATCACAATTGTCACACTTGCCAGAGTCTTGGTTGAATAATATTAGATCTAGTCACATATAACATGTCCCTCTTTATTTAGAATGATAGATCCTATGTTGTATACTCATATTTTCACATGTATGTTTTACTTTACTCAATGAATACTTTTAAAGTTTTATGGTAAAAAACAGTGGTCAATATAATCAAAATATAGGTACGCATACATGTGATACACAATACCTCAAGTCTAAAGATCATAAGTACAATCACAACTCATCTATTCTATTTTGCCATTTAGCAAAGCTACCATGTGGGATATCTTGGACGATCAAGTTTATGCCCTTGTTACTTTCTAACAATCCCCCTTGTTATTGTTCCAATTTCTCATATCGATAGATTTGATATTCAGGGAAAAAACCACACAAGCTAATCTATTTGAATTACTAAGTACCAATTCATAATCCTATGATTATGAAGATTTAGGATACCAATTACCAAATGTCTACGATCTCACTTCTTTTAATATCATTAAGCTAAGTCATTTCAATTTAATATATATGGAATCTAAATAGCTATATAATACATCTATGGTGATATGTAAAATACCTTATTAGCACATGAAATATCAGGATTTTTTTGAGATAATTACCAAAAATAAGCCTAAGTAGGATTATTTATAGAGTTTATCCCCAACAATCTCCTACTAGCACTATAACTAATCAGGTAAAGTATCCAATACTTCCTCTAGCTAACTACTGTTGGGTTAGGGCCCCAAGTAAGTAGATCCATCACGTTAATCGTTGAGCTTACTTTCTAAATAGATATATCAACTTTCAATGAATACATGAAAACGTTGTTCCTGGTGTTTAGATATTGATTAAATCTAGGTTCCTTAACCTTAACTATAGAATCATTTTGTCACAATACCAAAGTATAATGACTCAATGGTTGGAACCAAGTTCGTCAATCGAACTTCAAAATTCTTGCACAATTATTAGTTGCATCATATGTAGAAATGAACTTAGCCTCCATAATAGAATCTGAAGTCTTGGATCTAATTCATAACTTCTTCCACTAACAACCACACCTATCAATTTATATTTATATGCTAAAAAATACTAACAGTCATTTGCATCGAACTTGCAATCCGATTTTGCAAATCCATCAATTTGTTATTCTCATTCTCCATTTCTATAAATCTATCCTCCATCTTCTAAAGTACTTTAGAATATATTTATACATCATTCAGTATTCTCAATTTGAATAAGATTAATATCCGCTAGTCAAGCTAACGGTGTGTCTGATACTAAATCAAGTACATAGCACATAATATATGAGATTTTCAATTACCAAAGCATATAGAATCATCTTCATCATATCTCTCTTAACTAGTGTCTTTTAAACTCACGTCATTGATTAGTAGAGGTCCTCATTAGTTTTTTTTGTTTTTTTTTTGGCATTGACCCTATGTACAGGGATTCATAAATCTATGCATCATTCTCGGTCTATTTCTATAGACCTTTATCTCTTATATTAAGGAAGCTATTTCCAAGTTCTTATGGAGAAAATTTATTGAAATTATACTATATCCAGGAATAACATTCCATTCCAAGATCATAGTGTTCTCTACAAATTTAAAGTTTCCGATTATTCATCCTATTAATGTACATACTTAAATCATCTATCGTTTTTAACATAGCCAAAAGATTTTAACTGGCCTGTAAAAAATAAAAATTCCAAGTTTTGGTAATTTTTCCTTCGTCCATAATGAACTTTTGCAACTTTTACACTTAATGACTTTCATAATTCATTATGAAGCCCTCAATTGATTTATGTAAATATCGTCTACAATGTTGCCATTGAAATTTCTACATTAATATGCTATATTTCATAACCAAAGTGTACAATAATAGCTAATTAAATCTTGAAGGTCCATTACATAGTCATTGGCGTCAAGGTTCTCTACAATATTGATTTCTTGACATTGTGACACATTATACTCATTAACCTTGTTTTATGTATGTTCACATCACCATCTATGCCTAAATTCGATTAATTGTTCATACAATCCATCTATGATTTTATAGTTATTTTACTTTCATGATGTCCAACGTCATCAACTTTGTAACTGGTAAGTTTGTTAGCTTCCAATGAAAACAACTCCTCATCATCTTAACTGAAATATCTAATACATCCATCAAATCATGTGGATGTCCTGCTATCCTTACAAAAAAATTGTGTACTAGGTGTATTTACTATAAAAGGTCTCCGAGAAACTATATTATTTGTTGTGACGGTGTCCGACAACTCGTCTATTTATATCCTTCATAATGCCAAATGATTTGAGAAACTATTTCTCCATAATATAGCATTTCCATAAACAACTTTTGTTTATTTGAATGATAGAATTGGTGTACCAAAGTTTCCATAGATACATACCAAAGCAACAATCATGAGTTTTCAATTCCAACGTACTAGTAATGAGCTTAATGGTGGCGGAATTTCACTTCGCCACTTTCACCGCAAGTGTACGGGTCAAGTTTTAGTATAAATTGAAAGGAGTAGGGGCTGTCGTATCCACAGGGATTGGTTGAGATTATTATCGAGTACTGCGATTGTCATAACTTAACTTTATTTAGGCGATAAAAATGAAGTTTATAATTAATAAATACTAATACTAAGTTAATTAATCTAACTATACTAATATTATATTGAGATGTTTTAGGAAAAATATTGTCTAGGGATTAACTTTGCTTACAAAAATGTGTTTAGTCTCATTTAGTTTACAATAACGTCGTTTGACCTATCCGACAATATTTGTGTCGTAAACTCGCTCGCCACCTCTCCCGAGTGTAAGACGAGTGAATATGCAATTTCGCGTCAACAAATAAGTCCCCCTCAACGTCTCAAAGACACTAGGTCACATGAGTCTTGCCCCAACGTCATTGATTGCACACTTTCTAACTCCCTCCCAGGTTATTAGATCGTCGCATTGTGTTTATCCTAGTCTGAATTCAGGATTACCTCTCCCGAGTGTCAAACCCGGTATTCTCTATATATCTAAAGAAGCATATAATCAAAGAATAACGGTAAACACAATTGAAATAGCGAAGAACAACCATTAACGAAACACAACTCAAACAGACAACGATTTCATAAATATTATTAATTCCTTAGACAAAATCTATTTAGCTCATGGCCAAAACCATTTTTACAACAAGAATAGAGCTAAACATGCTCAACAAACTATCAAAGTTAAGAAAATAAAAGGAGAAACGAAAGCAACTTAGCCGTAGTCTGAAGATTTGCCGTTAAAACCACTCAACGATCGCTTCTCCTTCTTTGTAACGTGTTCTTCTCCTTTGGAATTAGTTGAGCACTCCCTAAAACACTCTCAAAATATCCTAACCCTAAGGAGTCTCTAATAAGCTCTCTATTGGTCGAAATAGAGGAGGGAGGAATATATAGGGGCTTAAAATATCTAAATAAATATCTAAATTGTGTGTAGAGTCACCGCCGCGGCAGTGAGTATGTCAATTGGGTCACAACCTTAGCAGTGGACACAGCGGTGGGATCAGAAGCCTTTCTGTTCTTTTACCGCTGTGGCGGTGGATCTCACTGTTGCAGCGGTGGCTTTTCAGCAACATTTGGCCTTCTCTGTATATTGACTACCGCGGTGGTGGGCTGGTTTTCTGAATTTTTCCTTTATGCTTGTTTTTCCACCGTTCCCACCGTTCTTGATCTAATTTGATCGTTTATTATCCGTTTTCATACCTTTTCACCCCACACACCTGATTTATACAAAAATACATAAAAATGTATTAAAACGTAATAAACATACTCGAAAATTAACAAATTTGGTTTGGAAATAGATAGGTAAATTACATTTATCACTTAACCATTCAAATCTCATCAACTTAAGACTCAAGTTCTGCCCATATCATATCTCACACAATGTCTCTAGAATAAAATTAGTAGGAACATTATTTATTAAATACACTACTGTCGAAAGAGAGAATTTTCCAAAAATAGGTTAATCAATGTGACTCATTATCGATCTAACCATATATAATAGGATATGATATTCTCATTTATGATATATCATCTAATTATTTGTCATGAGGAGCCTATTTAAAAGTATACAATGTTCCGTAAATGATCCTAAATTTAATGGATAAGTATTTGTCTCTTTGATTTAATCGTAGAACCTTAATACATTTTTTTATTTTTTATTTTTTTTGTTTTTCTACTTCAAATCTGAATTCTCTAAATTACTTTAAGTATTCAAACTTGCATCTTAATAGACACATCAAACCCAAGGTTGAGTAAGGGTTGTGATTTATGAAAAACATATTGAGATTCTAAACCCCATGAGCCCACACTCACTAGTATGTACCAGGCATCCTTTAGATTCATTTCTTGATCATTTATACTTTACAACATTCTTTCTACAACTATGTTTTTGAAAACCAAAAAATTCTAAAGTTTCATTTCCAATACTCAATTTGAATAGAGTGAAAAGCATTTTCCTTTATCGAATTTATTTATTTTATAAATTTAACCTTTTGGCTCCTAAGAAGAAACAAGGTCCTCTCTTACTTCTTATTGGAGAAAGAAGTCTCATTCTAAATGAGAAACAATCACTTTGGATTTTCAAGATCCTATGATGATCTTCAACAAATATAGAAGTACAGGAAGAATGACTTCTAAATTTCTCATGTCTAAGCTTACAATAAACTAAGAAAATGGATTCGACATTTCTATAAAAATTAATCTTCGGCCAGTTTCGGGATCTGAAGGGATCCTGAATCCTTCAAGTCTTAGCTATGGCTAATTATATTGGTCCAAAGCCCACTAGAACATGCTACTACCTCCATTCGACCTGAAAGAATTCTTTTGGAGATGTTATATATTTCAGCACAACTGTGCTTGCCATAGAGAGACTCCAAGCATTCACAGTCAAATATGAGTTCTACAAACTTTCGTAATGTATCTAGAACTTGCTGTTTGAGAATATCTAATAGCATAAATACTGCTTATAATCCTTCCGTTATTATCAAATAGTTACATATTTCTCTTTAATGTTTGTTTCGTGACACAACTGGATCACACAAAACTTATCCTAAACTTTTGGAAGTTAAAACGAATTTTAATTTCCATAATTAATCTAAGAACTTGGGTCTGATTAATTAATTTTCTCAACGACTTCAATAAGTGGTTTAGTTCTTTATTATCTATATAAAGAAATATAACTAGTAAACAAAATGAACAAAAAAGTATTGTACATTTAACTTCAGATTAATTAGAATTTTTAATGAATCTAAATGTACTCCCACTAATTTTTTGAATCTCGCATCCTACTAGAGAAATGGTTATATTACAGATGTACCTTGAGGTGAGTTGGATAATCTTAATATTATCACTCGGACCCCAGATCGCCAGTTAAGGGACTACCAATTCTTAGAGGATGTGCAACTAATTTATCTTACCTTTTGCATAAGATTTAATTCATATTTGGTCTCTAGTTTGAATATATCCCGCATTCCTAGATAAAGGTACTTTCGCAGTTAAGTTACACCCACCCGGCATAGTCCAAGCTAGTCCTAATGAGTTTACCACATTGCCAGTTAAAAGAACTCATTAGTCTGTTCTTTGCATGTTATCTTGATAAAGATAAGTTCATTGTGAGTTTTTTACAGGACACCACCTTATATTGCCAGTTAAAGGCCAACCTTAGGTTTATGGAGCTCCATCCCAAATAAATTTCTTAGTGGACTACTGTTAGACCCTAACAATGCTGGAGGACCAAACAGCACCAACTTGGTGCGATTTGCTACCAGACATGGTGCATGCAGCACGGATGGGTTCGTTGGCAAAAAGGGCACCAGATTGGTGCCTACCGTTGGGCAGCAGCGTTGTTGCACAACACCGGCGGGTGTTGGGCAGTGTGGAAGACCTCGGTGCGGGACCGAGGCAAAATGGTGCAACGCAGGTGCAACACTAGGTTGTAAACGGTGCCTTGGACGCGGCAACACACGTTGGAGGAGCTGTGCGGCGCTAGACCAAGCTGTTGGGCAAGCGTCGGCAAAACGGTGCACTATTGGGCAACGTGGGCGCACGTTGGCGGCGTTAGCAGAGGTTGCTGATAATGGGTTCTCGTTGGGGATTGACGGGACCAAAGAAAGATCTCGGTGCGGTACCGAGGCAAAATGGTGCAACGGAGGCGCAACGATACGTGGTAAACAGGGTCATGTGGGCGGCATGACGGACTGTTGGGAACGACGGTGCATTTTGGTGCGAAAAATGCATACGGCGTTGGGACGTCGTTGGGCAGAACGATGCAACAAAACAGAACGTAGGCGCAACGCTACGTTTTGGGCTGAGTCATGTAGCGGTATGACGCACCGTTGGGCAACGGTGCATTCTGGTGCGAAAATAGCACACGGAACGTTGGCAGGTCGTTGGGCGCAACGACACGTTCCGGCCATGCAGCGGCGTGGAAAAATGTTGGAGAACGTTGGCAGATTACGGTACGAGATGGCAACGGGCAGACGTTGGGATGGTGCAAAAACGCTGGAAGAATGCTACCTGGTGAGCTGATGGACTGGTGGTTTCCAGACATGTGCAGTGCATGTGTGAGCAGTTCTGGGCAGTTCTTGGGCGGTTTTGGTTGGTTTTCAAACAGGAAAACCAACTCATGTGGTGCTGACATGTGTCGGACATGTGTCATCTTTCTGCCTATGCAGTTGGGGCTGTCAACTGCCGTTTTTGCCTATAAATTGTAACGTATGGTCTATTTTTAGAGGTGAGAATGCTTGCCTGCGGATTTTACAGACAGTGTGTTGTATTTGGTTCCTTGTAACCGGAGTTTATTAATACAAGGTTGGGTTTTCCCGTAATACGTGTGTGTACTGTTGCGTGGGTGCGTTACGGTAGTATTTCGGTACATTCCGGTTGTATTTCATTACAGGAACGTGTGTGTTTACAATTCTGTCGGTGCAATTCCGTTGCGAGGCAGTGCATTCACCGTGGGCTGACTGATTGTGCAACGATCAGGCCATCACTCGGTTGAAATTGGTGCTGAAAATTTCGACCCTGTGACAGTGGGTATCAGAGCAGGGCTACGAGTGGGCTCTGCGTCGGTGCAAAAACGACCAACAACGTTGGAGGAACGGGCGAAGGCGTTGGACCAATCTGTTGGGCGTTCATCGACATTCTTTTGCTGTTGGTGAACAGTAACGTGCAGGATGGCTCCTGCGTCCGGTATGAACAGTCGACTGGAAGCGTTGGAGGACTACGTCGGTGCGCCACCGACGGACGATGCAGTAAAGCTGTCCGTGCAGAACGCTGAACTGAGGGTCGATCTGGTGAACCTGCAGAATTCTTTTGAGGAATTCTGTACTGATGCAACGGCCAGATTTTCGTCCATGGCGGAGGACGTAATTACGATGGTCGACGTTCTGAAAAGCAACATCAAGAGCGTGGAGGATGAAGTTGCTGTTTTGAAGCAGAATGGTGCTGGACAGCGCACGTCAGGGGACGGACCAGCACGGATGAAGGTGCTGGAACCAACGGCATTTTCAGGCACTCGGAGTGCCAAGGAGGTGGAGAACTTCCTATGGGACATGGAGCAATATTTTCAGATTGCTCATGTTCGTGACGGTGATCAAGTCTCCATGTCAACGATGTACATGGTGGGCGACGCAAAGCTGTGGTGGCGAACGCGTGTGGCTGACAGCACACGTTCGACGGTAGCGACGTGGGCAGACTTGAAGAGGGAACTCAGGGAGCAGTTCCTACCAACGAACTCGAGTTGGGTGGCTCGGGATCAATTACGGCGACTCAAGCACACCGGATCAGTGCATGAGTACGTTAAGGAGTTCACATCCTTGCTGTTGGATGTGAAAAACATGTCGGAAGAGGACAAGCTCTTCAATTTTACTTTCGGCTTGCAACTATGGGCGCAAGCGGAATTGCGATGGCAAGGCGTGCATGACCTGCCTACTGCTGTGGCGGCGGCAGACAGCCTGACCGACTACAACCTGACACGAGACGGTAGCGGAGCAGACCGGAAGTCAGGTAGGAAAGGCAAGGAAAAAATGAACGAGGGCACGAAGGATTGGAAAATCAGAGGCGTGCAGGCCGACGTTTCTGACGGACCCCGTTCAAAATCACAACCGACATCGGCTGCGGGTAAACGCCGGGGTTGTTTTATCTGCGACGGTCCTCACCGGATGAGGGACTGTCCGAAGAAAGAAATACTGACAGCGCTGGTTCGGGTAGAATCAGACGAGGAAGGCTCTGGATCGGAGACGGCGCGCGTCGGTGCAGCGTTGTTGGTGGACAACAACGAGCAGACCAGGAGTGGTCTGAAAACGGGTATATAAAGAACCTGTTTGGGATGTAGGATACCGGAAACAGCCTATGTCCCGTGCTGAAAAAAATAACCGGAGGAGGCTGGTTATTTATGGGTTTCCAAATGGGCGTCTGACTTCGTTGGAGGAACGTTGGATTGTTGGACCAAGTCGTTGGACGAATGTTGACACTGCGTTGCTGGAGCGCAACGGACAGACCAAAAGCGGTCTGAAATTGGCGGCGTGCTGCCGATTTACAAACGGAAACCTTACATTGTTGGAGAAACGTCGGAACGTTGGACCAAGTCGTTGGGTGCACGTTGAAAATACGTTGTCAGTGGACAACAATTTTGACCGGGTACGGTCTGAAATCAGGTACGCTGTGTTTCCTGATTTGGGGCATGGGATTCTGGAAAACATCCTATGCCCGTGCTGAAAAATAACCGGCGGTGGCTGGTTACCGTTGAGATCTCCATACGGGGTTTGCTGCGGTAGCAGACTGGTGGTCAGTCCGGGTCACGGACGGTATTTCTGTGGCAAAAACGTTGCAGTGAGGTGCAACGGACAGGGGTCAGAGTCGGCGGGCAGATTGTGAAGACTGTGGCTGACGCAATTGATGAAAACGTTGCAGTGAGTTGCAACGGAATGGTACAAGTCTGGGTGCAGATTGTGGAGACTGTGGCGGACAAAATGAACAAACGTGTTGCAACAAACAATGAATATGCTGCTGACAGAATGAGACGATTGTGGCAGAACGGGTGGCATTGGTGCATGCCAAATCCAGTGGATTATGCTGGGCACGATCCGACGAGGACGTCGGGTTCTTTCAGTGGGGGTGGTTTGTTAGACCCTAACAATGCTGGAGGACCAAACAGCACCAACTTGGTGCGATTTGCTACCAGACATGGTGCATGCGGCACGGATGGGTTCGTTGGCAAAAAGGGCACCAGATTGGTGCCTACCGTTGGGCAGCAGCGTTGTTGCACAACACCGGCGGGTGTTGGGCAGTGTGGAAGACCTCGGTGCGGGACCGAGGCAAAATGGTGCAACGCAGGTGCAACACTACGTTGTAAACGGTGCCTTGGACGCGGCAACACACGTTGGAGGAGCGGTGCGGCGCTGGACCAAGCTGTTGGGCAAGCGTTGGCAAAACGGTGCGCTGTTGGGCAACGTGGACGCACGTTGGCGGCATTAGCAGAGGTTGCTGATAATGGGTTCTCGTTGGGGATTGACGGGACCAAAGAAAGATCTCGGTGCTGTACCGAGGCAAAATGGTGCAACGGAGGCGCAACGATACGTGGTAAACAGGGTCATGTGGGCGGCATGACGGACTGTTGGGAACGACAGTGCATTTTGGTGCGAAAAATGCATACGGCGTTGGGACGTCGTTGGGCAGAACGATGCAACAAAACAGAACGTAGGCGCAACGCTACGTTTTGGGCTGAGTCATGTAGCGGCATGACGCACCGTTGGGCAACGGTGCATTCTGGTGCGAAAATAGCACACGGAACGTTGGCAGGTCGTTGGGCACAACGACACGTTCCGGTCATGCAGCGGCGTGGAAAAACGTTGGAGAACGTTGGCAGATTACGGTACGAGATGGCAACGGGCAGACGTTGGGACGGTGCAAAAACACTGGAAGAATGCTACCTGGTGAGCTGATGGACTGGTGGTTTCCAGATATGTGCAGTGCATGTGTGAGCAGTTCTGGGTAGTTCTTGGGCGGTTTTGGTTGGTTTTCAGACAGGAAAACCAACTCCTGTGGTGCTGACATGTGTCGGACAGGTGTCATCTTTCTACCTATGCAGTTGGGGCTGTCAACTGCCGTTTTTGCCTATAAATTGTAACGTATGGTCTGTTTTTAGAGGTGAGAATGCTTGCCTGCGGATTTTACAGACAGTGTGTTGTATTTGGTTCCTTGTAACCGGAGTTTATTAATACAAGGTTGGGTTTTCCCGTAATACGTGTGTGTACTGTTGCGTGGGTGCGTTACGGTAGTATTTCGGTGCATTCTGGTTGTATTTCGTTATAGGAACGTGTGTGTTTACAATTCTATCGGTGCAATTCCGTTGCGAGGCAGTGCATTCACCGTGGGCTGACTGATTGTGCAACGATCAGGCCATCACTCAGTTGAAATTGGTGCTGAAAATTTCGACCCTGTGACAACTACCATGATATCACATATCTCATATGTTCATGTTTACAACTTAATATTTGATTTGAGGGATATTAGTTTTAGATCTCATTGTTACTTATTTAATTGTTTAACATGGATCTCATACATATAAGAAAATAAATAATACCCCCATTACATGCATGTTAAATGGGCAAAAAATAAAGCAGCATAAATATAATTGCCCTATACATAAAAAATAAAAATAAAATAGGCTAGGATGATCATCGACTTTTAATTTCGATTCGACCCGAGCCACTGGGCTGAATCTAATTTAATTAGGTTATGTTGTAATTAATTATTTAACCGAAAATAATTCATCTCATGGATCTTTTTCTTTGGATTTCAATGTCCTAGCCTCCACCTGTCTATGCTTCAATTGGAATCTTCCTTTTTCTTTGTCATTTTCGGGCCTCATCTTTATCTTCTCAAAATATAATAAAAACAGGAGAATACATTTAGGAAGGATATTCCACAGAGGAATACTTCAAGTCAAGGAGCGAGCACAACTCAAAGGCAGAGCCGAGCAGCCCTCTATCACACTAGACACAGAGATGAGTCGCCCTCCAGCCTATATCCAAATGGAGCTCAAAGGTGGAGACGAGTAGCCCTCCGTCCCACTAGTAGCGGAGACAAGTGCCCTCTAGCCAATCTCCAAGCAAGGCTCATAGGCAGAGACGAGCAGCCCTCCGTCCCACCATAGACTGGGAAGAACAACCTTCCAGCCTATCTGCAAGCACATCTCGATAATGGAGCCAAGTAACCTTTCACCCCCACAACAGAAAAAGCTAGGTGGCCCTCAAAACTCAATGAAGGGCCAACCGTTGTGCTATAATCAATATTAAAAGGAATGACATCTTGACCCTCCAAGTCACGGATGATTGTCCCAAACGGTATCCCGACTCTTAGTCACGAATAATTCTCTAATAACGGCATCTCAACCCTCAAAGTCGAGAATGATTCTCCAAAATGGCATGTCGACCCTCAAAAGCGTGGATAATTCTCTAAAACCTCATCTCGGCCCTTAGAGTTGTGGATGATTCTCCAGAACGACATCCCAACCCTCAAAGTCGTAGATGATAATCTAGAATGGTATCCTGACCCTTAGAGTTGCAAATGATTCTCCAACAATGGTATCTTGACCCTCACAGTCACAAATGATTCTCCAAATCGGCATCCCGACCCTCAAAGTCGCGGATGATTCTCCAAAACGGCGTCCTAACCGTTAGAGTCGTGGATAAGTCTCCAGAATGGCATCCTAGTGCTCAGCATCACGAGTGATTCTCCAGAAGAAGTGGCATACCGGCGCTCAGCGTCGAGGGTGACAATTGGACCCTCTCCACAAGTTGATAGTCTGTACCCGTGGAAAAACCAAGGTCATCCACTAGAAGCGGAGCATCGATCGGGTCTGAGGGCCTGCGGCTAAGTATCTTTCCCCACCAGTCAACTATAGGTCCAGCGTTCTGAGGGGGAAAGTGCTCCTGCATGAACTAAATTGGGATAACTTGAAAGAGTTTAGGAATGAACCTGACTACGGAGAACCCACCGATGATTCGCCACGTGGGACCAACCATCTCGTTGCGCCCCTGGAGACCGAGAGGACTAGACACCATAGAAAACCCTCTTCTTGAGTCCGTGAAACAATTTCCTTACAATCAACTCGTGTCCCACACTAAGGGGCTAGTGGTCCATGGTTCGGAGCAAAGACGATAAATTTTTTAAAACTACAACACTGTGAAACCTTCCATCCAGAAACTAGCTCCGTTCTCCATAACGTCAAAAAATCGAGCGAACATCACAAAAATAAAATGTACACACTTCCCTACAAAGCTATCATTGGCTAGCAGATTTTACATGGTGATCTTCTCTACAGGCGCCGTCTAGGGGTTCAACCTCAAATGCCCCATGGCTGGCCTTATCAAGTTTTGTGGGCACTGCCATGCCGTACTGCTCCTAGACGGTAAGGTTCAGATGAAAAATTTCTACAAATATGTAGTCCAAAAGCTTATCCCTATCTCATCTGGCCAACATCATCTTATTTTGCGCCCACCGCCCTGTTGTGCCCCAAAACTTCCAAGATGAAAAGGTGCAAAAGTGATTAGCCCAAACTTCAGGAGTGTAAATTCTCCCCTTAAAGATAGAAGTGGAAGATATGGTCAAAGCTTTAATAGTGCAAGGTGAAGTAATGGTCAAAAGCTTCAGTGGTACAAGAGGAAATAAATGATCTTCAGGGGTGCAAAGTGGTTGTTAGTCGGCCAATAGCTTTAGCTCCCCGGCCAGTAGCTTTGGCCTCTGGCCAGCGCACCAGCCACCATGCGCTTGACATCTCCGTCGAGTGATCCTGCTCGACTCTCTTGCTTGCTTTTGTCTCCTCCTCCTCGGTGAAAGTTAGTCTATGCTCGGGATTAGTTACGGTTCAGATAGTGTCGTTCAAAATTTTGCCCGTCAAGGGTTCACCCGGAATTTCTTCACTCAAGATTGTTTGCTAACAATTTAAAAAGTATTGTTTATACTTCTGCCTGTCAAAGGTTGTCACCTAGAGGTTCTTTGTACAGAAAACATGATGACCTGAAGACAACAAAAATTGAGAAAATTTACTGACACCCTAACGTGCTATCTCTGCCCAGTAACAGGGCACATAGTAGTTCTTTTCAACAAGGTCGCCCAGAGGATGTGACGGCCTGAGCTCTAGAAAATTGAAAAAAATTATTGATGCCCTGACGTACTATCTCTGCCTAGCAGCAGGGCACATAGTGGCCCTTTTCAACAATGTCGCCTAAAAGACATGACGGCCTGAGCTCTAAAAAATTTTTAAAAAAAAATATTGACGCCCTAACGTGCTATATTTTCTTGGAACATAGGGACCTTTCCCACATTGGTCTCCCAGAATATGTTAACGGTTTGAAAAGAGTCGTTCAAAATTCTGCCTATCAAGAGTGCCACCCAGAAGACATGACAGCTTGAACTCCACAAAATTGAGAAAAATTGCTGACGCCCTAACGTGTTATCTCTGCCTGGAACACGGGCACATGGGGGCTTTTCCCATATTGGTCCTATAGAACATCGTTAACAGTTTAAAAAGTGTCGTTCAAAATTTTTCCGGTCAAGAGTTCCACCCAGAAGACTTGACAACCTAAGAACCACAATTGTGTCATGGTCACCTGAAAGACGTACCCGTCTCCCAGGAGCTCCGTCAACCTAGTAGTCGACGCTGTAGGAATCAAAGTTTACCTGCCAGAAGAATTGGCCTCTGGTTGGCAGAAAGCTCCAGAGAATCGGCCTAGGATATTGTTTTTCGTGTTTCGAAGCCTCCAAGATGCCCGTTCCAGCCAAAAGTTAGTAAACCTGGTCGTCTTGCTTCCCTCACCGCCCAGGGCTAGGGCAAACTGATAAAGGTATTTTTGGGCACACCAAGCCAGTACCAAGGCCCCAGCCACGTGTCCACCATTGCCGTGACATGGCCATATTCAGGAATTCAAAGTGCCACACAAGATTATACGCCGATCAGGGCTCCATCCCTGAAATCTATTTTACACTTAGAGAGGAGCAGTGTACCTCATAAGGACGTTATTGCCTAGAACTCTATGTTGTGCCTCTGGACAGCCAACTTCAAGGACTTTTTCGTTTGTCTCAACTGACACACCATTTCTGTTCGTTTCTCCTCCAAAACTCAACAGATCTCTAAGTTCCTCAACCAGCTCACCTCCACATGCTTGACAGAGGTCTACGTGCTTTTCCAAATGGTCCCGAAAGTCCAAGCCCAGTGATTATCTCCTAAACACCCTGGATTATCGACAAAACACAAGGTTTTACCTAATTAGCCGTATTTGGGCCCTAGTAGGTAAAACTAATCATCTCTAATGCTTATAAATACCAGGGGCTATACAAACCCGGGGTAAAGTTGAAATACTATTTATATGCTTGATGCGTTTTTATACCTTTTCTCTCTATGATCTTACTCTCACGCCAAATGAGCTTCGTCGAGACAAATCCCGACTCGGCCTTATGCAGGTATAAGTCCCTGAAGGCAGGACTCTGGACTTCAACAATTCAATCCCCCAGATTGTTAGTTACAGCTTACTCAAAATATTTTCTACTCCGACTCAGCAACTCCACCTCAGTAAGAAGACACACATGTCACATGATTGGACCATACTCGAGGTGTTGACCAGTTTGGGACACCAACAGATTCGACTAGAGCCCGACAAGTGTATAAGTTTTCAATTATTGCTTGCAAAAGAAAGTAGCATAGATTATCATATTGAATCGAGCACAATGCTTGTGTTTTTTCACAATTATTTCTACAGTTTTTGGTCCCTTTGAAGTTTTTTACTTTTGGTTAGTTTGGCCGGAATAGTGATCATGCTCGGGTAGACCACATACTTGGTCGTGTCATTTTTTGCCCGATTATGATAAACATGAGTCTAATAGCCTTGAAAATATTCTAAGTATAGAGAACCTAAAGTATGCAAAAAATAATATAAGTGTAGATGGTAATTCACAAATTGTTAAATAACCTCATCTTTCTAGCCTCATTGCTTTGTAGTCTTGTTTTTCAGGTCATGTCCAAGAATGAGAGTTGTTCTAAGAGGGTTTTTCAAGTCATTCCCATACTTCCCACCTTTTGAAGTTTTGGGGTCAGTCAGAGGAATTCATCCTAGTGTCCTGGTTGATCCCTCCATCTTGCTCGGTTAAGACCAAGCAAATGCGGATAGGCCATGCTTGATCTTTGATTGTAGAATTTTTAGGTTTTTCACACAACGGAGTAATAGAGTTTGTTCAAAGCATTAGTTTTATTTAATGTAGAGATTTATTACCACACTTAGAAAATATGTTAACAAATAAATCTCATTGGTATTACTTCTTCAAATGTTAATAATTCCAATGATTTTATAGAGGTTGGCTTTCCATGTTTTTAGCATATATATCCCGGGTAGTACAACCCTAGTGACCCTTGTAAGGTCCCTCCTAATTTGGTCCGAGCTTACCTTTTGCTCGGTCCTTTGTAGCAATGGTAACTTTGCAAAGGACTAAGGGTTGAATCTTCACCCTTCTAATGTGGCACCAATCCATTTGTTGTTTATAGGCTGGCTTTCATATTTGAGCTCTTTCTTTTTTCTCTTCTAGAAATTCCAAATTGATGGCCAACTCAATGTTATTCTACTCGGGGTTGTAGACTATAATCCACACTATTAGAATTCCAATTTCCACAAGAGTAATAGGCTCAATCCGGAACACCATAGAGAATGGAGTCTCTCTGGTCGGGATTCGAGAACTGTCATGGTAAGCCGAGAGGACTTATGAAAAATACTCAACCCATTTGGACTTGGACTTATCCAATTGGTTCATTAAGTTATGCAAGATTATCATGTTAGTGACTTCAACTTGGTCATCAGCATAAGAATGGCAGGGATGGACATACGGTGTTGAATCCCAAGATCCTAGCATAGACTTTTAAACAATGTACAGTTAAATTGAGTTCTATGGTCGCTTATTATTGTATTCGAGATACCAAAGCAAAAAATTATATTCCTCGATACAAAATATTTTATTTTTGTGTCAGTAATCTTGGCTTCACTCTCAACCCATTTGGTAAAGAAGTCAATGTCCATGATTAGGCACGTTATATATGCAATGGTCAAAAGAAATGGTCCCAATATATCGGACCCGACTGGAAAATATCCATTGATCGATCATAGGTATGAGGTTAATTGTAGGCAAAATTTTGTTGGACCATACCATTGGAATTTGTCACATCGTTTCAACAAGTTCTTCGATCTCTCGTCTATCGTTATCTAGAATTAACCCTGTCTATGGGCCTTTTTTTCTTGGGTTTGTTCCCCTGAATGGTTTCTACAAATGCCTTCATGGATTTAATGAAGCACATAATCCCCCTCTTCAGGTTATACAGGATTTTACTAATGAGAATGTATTGAGAAATTGAGTAGCAAACTCTTTAGGTTTTACTTCTTTAGCCGGGAAGCGTTCCATTCCTTACGTAATTTGTGATTGGGTTCATCCAACTCAGTTAATGGATGAAAAAACTAACTATGTCCTCAAGATCATCAATACATGGTTGGTACAAGGATTCGACCACGATCATCCTTAGGCCTTTCGTTCCAAAGGCCAAGGACGAACTTGCCAGTGAGTTTGCATACTTATTTTCCTTCCTCAGGATTTTATTGATGTTGAATGCATCAAAATTTTTGAATAAGTTGTTTAGCGTTGTTTAAGTAGGCTATTAGTTTTGTCTCTTTAGCATGGTATTCCCTATTTACTTGATTACCCACTAGAAAAGAATCATAGTATATCCCCAAGTTCTACCAAAATCCTTAGTGAAGCAATTAGAGCATTATATTCTTCTTCGTTGCTTATTTCTTAGGATCCGAGCCTAAAGGCATACTCTAGTATGTCCTCCTCGAGCATTCTGATAACTAGCCCAGCCTCCAAGCCGTTCTAGTTGGACGATCCATCCATAAAAGTTGTCCAAGTGATTGAGCTCAGTTGTCCATACTTTCCAATTATAGCTTCATCATTTGTTGTTTCCTTTTCAGGAAAGGTCAATTCAACAATCAAGTCAGTTAACGCCTAACCCTTTATCCTTGTTCCTTGTCGATACTTGATAGGGAACTCTCCAAGCTCAATTTACTACTTCAATAGTCGGCCCAACATTTTTGGTCGGTGCAATATAACCCTCAACAGTCGATTCATAAGAACCACCATTGGGTAGGCTTGGAAATAATGCCCAAGTTTTTTAGTAGATATTATCAATACATAATCAATCAATTCTAACTTAGGAAAATTGGTTTCTATGTCCGTCAGTGCGTGACAAATGTTGTAAACTTGTCTTTGAACTCTAGATTCATCTACCACTAAGGCCGAGCTCACATCAATTGAGGAGGCTGCAAGATAAATGAGTATCTCCCACCCAAGGCTTGGAGTTGTATAGATTGGTGGGGACGAGACATATTTCTTGAAATATTGAAAAGTCTCTTCACATTCTTCAGTCCACTCTTAGGTTTTATTTATCAGGAGCATTTTGAAGAATGGAAAGGCCTTGAGATAAAAATTAATTTCCTCAATGGTGCCTGTGTAAAGTATTTTTTAGTTCTTCTTAATGATATTTTATCTATTATGATTGAACTTTCTCTTCTTTTATGGACAGAAGAATAATTGAGGTCCATATGGAGGAGATGCATTGAGATATTCGGGTATATCTTTCTTTACGCAACCAAGCAAACATATTATTTTTTACTCAAAATAGGTTAATAATATTATCTCTATGGCTAATGTCGAATCGATTTGAATGGTTCATTCCCCAATAGTCAAGTGAATCCAAATAGAAATTAATGCCTTATTAGAACGTCGTTGGTTTTGGTTTGGCTTCTCCACTCTTGGGTCAACAGTGTCACCTGTCCTTGGGGATTCTAACATAATTTTGGTGAGGTCATCATTCTCGTCTTCCCAACTATGTAGTTGCTATTGGGGGATTACCATTTTGGTCATGAAGTATTTTCCGAGCAATTCTCTTACTTCTATACATCTTCCCTATACTATTCTTGGTTGGGAACTTTATAAGTAGGTGGTAAGTAAATGTTATTGCCTTCAGTGCATTCAAGAAAGGTCTTCCTATTATTGAGTTGTATGCACAAAGACAATCCACTACCATAAAGCTTGCATCAACTATAGAGTGCCTCGGCTTGGTTCCCTCTATGAGTTGTATTGTGATCTATCCCATTAGTTTATAATTTTCCCTAAAACTTACCATGGTTTTCATTATAGACTTCAACTTGTCGTGGCTAATACCCATCTTGTTTAAGGCTGTAAGGTAGATTATTTCCACTAAGCTCTTGTTGTCGATTAAAACTCACCCAATGTTATTGTTGACGATCTTCAAGGTCATGACCAGAGTGTCTTTGTGAGGGTTATAAACCCTATTAAGATCCTCCTCAGTAAATATGATTGGCTTTCTCTTAGTTATAGGGACTTTGGACACCTAGAAGACATAGTCCTTTGTTTTCTTTTTTCTATTCCAAGTATGGGTCTTCCGATTGATCATGGAAATTCCTCCTGAGGTAAAGCCAGTATAGATTGTACTTATCTCTCCATGGACCTCGTATCTATCCTGGATATCCCTTTCTCATCAATCACCTTATTCTTAGTCAGTCATGAACCATTTTAGGTGGCCTCTCTAAATGAGTTCTTCAAGATCATTCTTTAAATCATAAAAGTTATCAATGGTGCACTCATGATCATAGTGGAAATTATTCCATTTGTCCGAATTGTTGGCCTTACCTCTATTCTCTAAAGGTTGAGGTTACCTTATTAACTTTTTATCCTTGATTTATATAAACAATATACCCAGCAGTACATTCAGGGGGTGAAATTTGAGTAATGAGAGGGTATGTCAACCTTCCAGACTACTTATCAGATCCTTCTTGTTCGCGGTCGCTTTGTTTCTTCTTGGACCTGGTCTCATCACGACCAAGTTAACTTTATCTTGACTCATCAACTTTTCTCTTGCCATTGCGATCTTTTTCATCTTTTGCTCGATCCTAATAGACATCCTCGGTTAAGACTTTATACTATTAATAGGGCAAAAGTCGAAGTTAACACCTTTGGTGGAGCCCAATCAATCTTATGGAGGAAAAGACCATTCCTTATTCCTCCCATTAAACCTTCCACAACCATGTTATCATTAAAATATTCTACTTCGTTAGATTTCTACCTAAACCTTTTAAAAAAAACATCAAGGTCTTCATCTGTTTTTGCCGAACAAAAAGTAGGTGAGATGGGTTCTTTGCTCGTCGTTTATTTTTGACGAACCGGTGGACAAAGGCATTTCTTAGGGCATGAAAGCATCAAGGGAACTCGACTTTAGAATCTATTACCTTATCTTGGCAGTCTCGGCCTAGCTTACTTGGAAAGCTTGGTCCTTAATCGAATATGATGCTCCTCATAGATCTATGTAGACATGGTAGAGTTGAGATGCTCAATGAGGTTAGTATTCTCCTAGTACTTCCTAATTAGGAAGGGCAACTTGAAATTTAAGGACACCTTCTCTTTTAACACCATAGTAGTAAATGGTGGGGCACTTCTTTTTATTATATCTTAGACATTGGATTCTCTTTTCGCAATTTGCCCAATCTTTTCGTTACTGATATTGACTTGATCTCGGAGGTCACTATTTGTCTGGTGATCTCAACCTAATCGGTAGGTATTGTCTTTGAATGGGTTCCCAATGATGCCTTCAAAAAGTACGAAGATCGACAGGAGCAGGTTTGTCACCCTTCCGCTTGCTCGGGCCTTGGTTTGAACATTTCTCTAGGCAAACAATTTATTCCTCATCTCTAGAGACCGAGCAAGTTGTACCTAGGGACAAACCCTATAATGAACACTTGTTGCTCATTTTGGAGGTGGGCCCACCTAGCCTACTTGGACAATTGCATCTGCTTGACAGAGCACCATCTTATCTTTGCGGAGTTATTCTATCTCACGCTGGAGTTCTTGTCATTCACTTCATAGTTCTTCCTCTCGATGATACTTTTGTCAGGCTTTTTGTCCTTCATCTGAAATTACTTATGCTTCACTAAAAAGGGCATGTAGCCTTGTTGTGCTGGCGATGGTAGTGGTAACTAGATCTAGCCAACCTTCATCTTCACATTGTGAGAAAGGTCATGTACGTCCCTCATTAACTCCATTAACAGCGAAGAGGACTTACCAAAAGGTATGATTCCTGGATCCATCATATCATAGGTTGTTGTTCATTTTCTTGCTCACTGGTCATGATTTTGGACCTCAAAGTAACAATGAAATTTCTCAGATGATGATAAACAGTCAATCATTTCCTATAGACGGTGCCAATATGATAATGCCAAAAAATAGATCGCCAGATATGGTGACTTTGCATACGGAATATGATCATCCTTAACCTTTTGGTTCATGCAAAATAATACATCACGAGGGAGCATGCCGGTGTTATACTTCCGACATAAGAGTGAGTGGTGATCAGAGAAAAATTGGATGAAATGAAGGTTAGGAAAGAATACATCCCTTGGCTAGACCCTCCTTCTAGTATTTATAGGAGATGGGAGACTTGTTTGTCAAGTTTTTCATAAATCCTGGTTAATCTTCTTAATGCCCCGAATTTCGTGGGACATGGTAGTAATGCACCATTATTCACGACATTTAACTGCCCCCTCCATATATGGCGAGCAATCATAACAAACCCCGGGCACGAAGTAACCATTCCAGATTATGGGGGCTACCTCGGATCATCCTCAGGTTACCCTGAGGATGAACTTTTCAACACTTTTTGAAGCCTTATGCTTGGGTTGTTACTGATCTTGGTCAGTTATAAGAATTGTCATCTGTTTCGGGTTCTAAAGTTGAGCTTGGTGTCATGTGCTTAACAATGAGTTCTAATTCGTTATGCTCGAACATGGCAATATTTTGAAGCTGGTCGAAAACCTCCAAAAAACAATGAAATAACAGAAAAGTTCAGTTTAAGTGGCTCCTCCATTGGAGTAAATGGCAGCGGAAGGGGCGACACCTCCAAAAATTGTAAAAGTTCTCTTATTTTTAGTGTGTATTAAATATAAGTATAAATATATAAAGTATGTAATATTTGCCCTCCAAAACTAATTAGAAAATAAAAAATATCATTACATTTTATATTTTTATAAAAAATGTAGAAAACTATTCTTATATTTTATATCGGGTAAATTACTCTTTACCCCCTGTAGTTAGGCGTTGTTGCACTTTGTCTGCCAGTATTATTTTTGTCACTATTTTGCTCTCTGTAGTTACGCCTTGTTGCACTTTACCTCCTGATGTAGGCCTAACTACAAAGAGCAAAGTGCTAACGAGAGGGTAAAATGCAATAAAAGCCTAACTACAAGGGGCAAAGTGATGACAGCCTAACCACAGGGGACAAAGTGCAAAACGACCTAACCATAGAGGACAAAGAGTAATTAACCCATTTTATATTTGACTTCTGCTACATTCGCCACTCTCGCTTGTTCAAATATTTTGTAGGTCTTAATTTACAAAAAAAAAAAAAATTGGTAACATACGCAGGTGAATATCATTCGGATCCCGTGGCAGTTGGATTACTTCCAACAATACCAGCAAAGAGTGTCTACTCTCATAGGAGCGGCGGCAGCAAAGCAACTAGTAAACAATGCACTTGTGCTAATGACGCTGGGTGGCAATGACTTTGTCAATAATTACTTTTTAGTCCCCGACTCCGCAAGGTCTCGTGAATTCGCCCTTCCCCAATTCATTCCTTATCTCATCTCCGAGTACCGTAAAGTGCTGAAGGTAATATCAAAACCCCTTCTTTTTCCTTCTCCTTTTGCTTTTCCGTCATTTTTTGCTTTTATTTCCATTAATGGGAATAAGCGTTTCAACGCCACATGAGTTTCAATCTTTTTTGTTACATATATTGGAGGAGGAGGTTGAACTCTAGATATTTCACAAAAGAAACTAGGTACATATCCACTTAACTACTAATCTTGTGATACATGAATTTCAATCTAATACATAAAATTTACGTTGTTTACTTTGATTTCGTTCAATTTTAGCAAAAAGAATTTCAGCTAGGCCAAATTAAAGATGAATTACAATATAAGGGACCAAGTGCAACATCTGAAAACATCATGATCCATTTAAAAATCTACCTGAACTTAAAGGAGGAAAATTGACAAAAATACCTTTATACTAAAGGCATTTCATCCAATTTCATTAATGAAATTTGCAATTGGACCAAATTGAAACAAAAATAAAACTTAAGGGATTAAATGTGCAACGTGGTAAACCTCATGAATTACATAGACACTGACCTCAAACTTTAGGGAGTCAAAGTGCAATTTTCCCTTAACTATATTGACTATTACATTTAATTTTTATATTTTTAGATATTTTATGTTGATAAATCTAACTAAAAAAATTTTAATATTAAATTTAGTAAATGTTTCCTTAAATAGTCTTCAAAATGTGGAGTCAAAATGCATATATATCATCCTATTTTATATAATAGATAAATAATTCTCAAAATATGGATCCAAAATTTGTAGACCAAAATTTGCATCATCCTCTTTTGTATAATGGATGTATAGGTTACATCATTGCCCTCTAAATTTTAAGGTTAGTGTCAAATTGCAATGAAGTCCCTAAATTTTTTAAAATTATTTTTTATTAGGTCTTTGACATTTACTTTCTTTAAATCAACTAATGAATCACGAAACATTGGAGACCAATGGTGTGATCAATCATTATAGCATGTTTAACAAGCGCCAATGAAACCACACTCAAATGGAATGAAATGAAATTTTAAATGGATGCTCATTCAAATTTTAATTTCATTTTATCACTTTAATTTTATTACTGTCTACCAATGACATCAATCTTTTATGTTTTGAAAAAAAAACATTAGTAAGGAAGATTATTTACCTTCCCCCTCTAAATATCATTGGTTTTGAACAAGAACACACATGCAGAGGCTTTACGGATTGGGGGCTCGCATGGTGATCGTGACAGGAACGGGGCCATTGGGTTGTGTCCCCGCAGAATTGGCCCTACACAGTAGAAACGGTGAATGTGCATCAGAACTACAAATGGCAGCGACATTGTTCAACCCACAACTTATTGATATGTTGAATGGGCTCAACGCTGAACTCGGGGCACATGTCTTTATTGCAGCTAACACAAAGTTAATGCACGATGATTTCATCAGTAATCCTCAAGCATATGGTAAGTTCACAATCTTAAATATCAATTGAGACTAACTTTGGTAACGAAAAATTACAATTTGGTCAATCATTAAATAATTTATTTTTTTTAATCTAGTTTTACTTTAAAATTCTACACATTTGATCTTAAAGGGTAACTTCTATTGAATGCACCAACACAAATCAACATGTACAAGTCATATTTGTTTCAATCAATCCCCTAAAGTTTTCAAAAATCTACCAAATTTGACCAATGATGTGAATAGCACGTGTTAACTTTTGTAATGGATTATAGCGAAAACTAGTGTTACAAACGAAAATATTTAACTCGATTGTGTAAGTATGATGATTGGCATTCTCAGATTTATAAATAAAAGTTTAGGACACATTCGAAAAACAAAAATTAAAACACCAAGCACTAAATTGAAAATGAATTCAAAATTGAGGAGCTAATAGTGTAATTACTAACCTCTCTACTCAATGGAGATTATGTCAAAAGATCCCGAACGAAGGAAAACACGTGAAGCGACATCACGAGCAAAGGTACGTCGGGGCCTTGACAATAATCTTGACAAGGAACCATTGGACGGTCTATGATAGGGATCATCCAAGACCGAGGCCCAAAGTTATCAACCTGGATCCTAAACTATCACTCGGGGACTTGCTCCCACTCCCACCAAATAAAGAATGATGAGAGGGAGAGCGTGTTCTAGGGCACTCCCCCCGAGAAATATGGCACCTCCGTTGGACACCCTACTGAGCAGCAGGACAACCCACGTCTTTGTTGACGAGTACAGTTACTCTATGGAAGCCACATCGACTTCTTAGTCAAAATCCCAAAGGTAACTAAGGAATCGACAAAGAAATAATGACCTCAAAAACTAGGCGAACGCAATCAATGAGAAGCTGGGATAGATTTGAATCACGAGTATTTATATAGGATATCATGAGGAGCAAGCGCAACCATTTATTTCTCAGGTGTTGAGGAAGAACGTCCTGGTGAACTCCAAAACGCTGTCTCAGATTGATAATTATCAGGGTACGTCAAACTCTAAGGTGCAACTTGATTTCTTCCACTCCCATATGGATCTATACTGGGCCTTTAAGTGGCCACAATCTTTGAAGAGTAAGGAGAGGCCAAACCCTTGGGGTAAGTGGTACGATGGCCATTAAGACCATGGACACACCATAGAAAACTACCACAACATAAAGAATGAGATTGGAGAACTCATTCATAGAGGGCACCTAAAACATTTTTACAACCGAGACTAAGAGGAATGAAGCGAGGTGAGAAATGGACGGCCTGAGGTTAGAGGATAAATCATACTGATTCACGATGGAATTTTCTCAATAGGAATATAATTGTCCAATCAGAAGGCTCATGCTCGAAAAGAAAAGATGAAGGCCAAAGATAACGTCTTTTAGATATTAAAGGCTCTACTCTTTTGGAACGAGAAGAAATCACTTTCATCGACAAGCCCCGAAGGGAATGCACACCCCTCACGATGATACATTTGGTTGTGACTTTACAGTCTCGGGGAGACGAAGGGGCGGCAGGCGTCAATCATGCATGTTAAATAAAGAGGGTGAAACTTGAAACACCACAATTGTTTTAAAATTTTGTGTCACACCTCGAGACTTCACTCCAACACCAAGACTTTTTATTCCCAATCCTTGACTACTCATACGTTAGGAATAGGTGATTAATACTTCGAGAAATTCCAAACGAAATAAAACACATGACATGACATTACGTGCAGAGGGCTTTGAAGCCTTGGCTATAATTCTAAGAAGAAACTGAGGGACAACCTATGGTTGATGTTGATATAGCCAAAAATCTTCAACTAACCTACAAAACCTAAAAACTCAAGGGACACCGATGTGGTGTCAGCCAAAACACTTCCGGCGTGAGAATAAGTCAGTTTGTTTTACGGTAAGCGTACCTAATTCCTCCCTTAAATATCGCCCAACACTTACTCTCATTCACAACAAATAAGGAGTGGTGAAAGGAAGATCAAGGCACTAATGCCTCAATATCATGATCTCCGGGAGGAGCAGGGGGGATTAACCCGGATTCTGGAGGACTTTCCCACCAAGTACCCCACGCCTAAAAATACGCGGGGGGGCACGGTTAGGCAAGTAAGTCTTTGTCTTTACAAGCCAAAACTCTGCAAAAATTCTACCACGACTTAGACACTTCTAATTTTCAAACAGGATCTGCAATGTCGATATATACCCACCCGTGTGTGCATTGTTTGCAAGAATCCCAACTAGGATCAAAAGTGTGTCATCTTTGTGAGGATTCAGTTTTGCACATAATAGTTGGACCTAATTTTTGAATTGTTTTTCTCTTGTATAATTTTCGATTCATATTTGTAAGAGTCACTTGCATTCAAATTTATTTATTTTTATATCAATATGTGATATTATAAGTTCTAGGGAAACAATAAAACTTGAAGCCAGCCAAAATTGAGAAATTTCGTAATAAAACTACATAGAGCCATATATTAGCCATACAATAAAACTTTAATCCTGAATGCACCAAGTTGATTTGGGGATATGCGTCCTTAAAGCAAACTTTCTTAATCTCTTGAATGGGTTAGATCTGGTTGGGAAGGTTACAGGGATAGTACCAAGGGCCTTTCCAGTGGACTTTTTAGGGGCTTTGGTTTTCATCGATAAGGAAGGAGATATCCAAATGATGGAAAAGATACTATGACTGAAGCCTTATTACCTTTACTAAAGGCGGAGAAGCATCCAAACGGGAACAATAAAGAGAACGAGGTAACCTAGTGTGGTGCATTTAAAGTAGAAAAAATGACAAATGCAAAATGAAAGAAAGCTTGGGAAATAAAGAAGTCAAAACAATGTGGAACATGATTTGATTCTGTAAACGGTTCTTTACGAACGAAGAAATTTCGAACAAAAGGGTCGGAACTTACTATGTTACTTGACCTCTTGGTTTCTTTTTTCATGATCTTGACTCTCATCATTCACGCAGCCGCGTCTTTACTTGCCCGGTGGTTCTTCGCTTGAAGGAAGATGTGAAACCTGTACTGACTTACTTCGTCTAATTAAAGCCAATATTACACTAGAACAAGGTTGCTTGCACTACTACTTAGACGTGCATAACCTAAAAGATGTGCTTCCTACTCTGTCGCGCAACCTTTGATTACTTAAGTTTAGTCTCTCTCATTTCATTTCCTCGGCAGCATCTTGAGGTGCATTTAGTAGGACTTGTAGCTAGGCAGTCCACCTGATGGGTTTGTCTTCTTGGATGGTTCTCACCCTAGCTGCGGGCCTTTTGCTCTTCTAAACTGACATTAGCTAAGGTTTCACATTGTCCGAGAAGGTGACTAGTCTACGTGCACGTAAACTTGCCCAAACACACCCTACCCCTACCGGATAATTAAAAAAAAAAAAAATTGGACATACCATCCATTCAAGAGTACAAATTCAATTAAGAAAATTAAATTATTTCCACAAGAGAGTCGAATCCTAATTGAGGACATTTTCCTTTACCAATGGAACTAACACTTTAGATAGTCGGTTAGATTATTGGTTATTAATTGATAGCCTTGTGGTTCTTGCAGGATTTGTTACGTCAAAAATAGCATGTTGTGGACAAGGTCCATACAACGGGCTTGGACTTTGCACGCCATTTTCTAACTTGTGCCAAAATAGAGAACAATATGCATTTTGGGACCCATTCCATCCATCTGAAAAGGCCAACAGGATAATTGTGCAGCAAATCATGACCGGCACACCCAACTACATGAAACCCATGAATCTAAGCACCATCTTGTCCTTGGGCTCTAGGGTTTGATTGTTAGGGCAGAACTCCTTGCAATTGGTGGTTTGGGTTGTACCATCCAATGAGTAACTAGTGAAAATGTTTAAAATTTGGTAAAATAATTCTAATAACTTGTGGGAGAGAGTGGGTTTCCTTGTTAGAAATTTTTACTAAAAAGTTTGTATTACATAGGGTTGGAATGTACCATCAAAACCATTTTGTTGTATGGTCTCAAAACTTCTATATTTATTAATGTTTTTGTTGGTTGTGTCTTCTATTTTCAAATGCATGAAAGCTTACCATGTGATGATGTTTTGGCTAATGGAAATGCATTGCACTAAGTTTCTCTATGTGTAAACTTATACTAATTATTAAACAAAAGCGTCCCACTCCTAATTTGGGAAAATAATTTTACGGGTTACACTTGTTTGTTTTCTCTCGAGTAAGAAAAACTACTAAATCTCTTGTGAACATTCACCATCACGGTTACTCGAAATTTATTATTCGTTGCTAGGCTTTCTTTAGATGTGCCAAGGCCTATCATTTCATGTCTAAATAGTCAATCAAACTGGAGAAGGCATTGGCACTAGAAAAAGTCACATGAGACCATATTATCAAAATGAATTAGCGTTAACTGAATTAGGGTCAACGCACGTGAATTCTCCCTCTATAAATGGGGTTTCGTGAGCTTATTGAAGAGCCAAGAGAATATTGTCTTGCAATTTTCTATTTATGGATATCGCTAACCCTCAAAGTTGCACAACCCACACTCTAGTTATACAAATTGTTTTTAAAATCATCTTTCCCTATTTGAATTAAGATTGAAACTATTTTTTTGTGTTTCAAAAATATTTGAAATGATTTCCAAAATGGTTAAGTGTTAGAAATTAAACTCTTTCACTATTTCTAAATGTTAGAGAACGCTTTCACTATTTAGGCTTAGTTAACCAAAATAACCTAGATTGGTGGACTAAAAGAACTCATAAACTGTTTTTGAAGGCATTGGTTGGATTGTCGACCAAATGGCTGACATGACATTAAATCTCTCTGCAAATTTATTATTTTGGAACAATTTAAATAATTACAACTTATCCCATAAAATCTGTCCTAATAACTTATAAAGACTATTATTTTGTAGTATTACTTTACATTGAATAGGCTAATTTTTTTATTTTATATTATATATATTTTTAAATGTGTCTTATTAAATAAATATTATAAGAACATTATGTTTGAATGTCTCAATAAGAATTTAAAATGACACTGTTTACAAATTGTTTCTAAAAATATGTCCTAATATGTAGTTTTTGCTGTAGTGTCAACAAAGCAAATTTTGGAAATAATTTTAGACATTTCAGTTTTTATGTCAACTAAAGGTGGCGTTTGGTTAGTGTTTCCACTTTTCCCATCCCGTTTGGGATGGGATGAGATGGGAAATCTGTTTTCTTCTTGAAATAGAATTGCGTTTGGTAACAATATAATTTTGTTTCTTTATAGGAACAGAATCGTATTTTGTAACGACAAAATTCTGTTTTCTTTTGAGAACAGAATCCATTTAGTAAAAATAGAAACATAGAACCACACTTGTTGCAATATTTTTACAACAAGAATACTACAACAAAAAGAAAAATTATTTATGCTCTTAAAAACACATCAAAACACAAAACCAGAAGAGCATTCAAGAACACACACACACATATATATATATTATGTTCTTCTTTAAATTTCTGTTAAAAAACTGAACAACATTGAAGAACACACACACATAACAACATCCAAAACGCAATTTTTTGTTTTGTTCTGCTCTAAATTTTCAAGAGAAAATTTCTAAGAATGAATTCCAAATCGATTTCGTTTAGGGAGATCAAGCAACGAAATTGATTTCATCGTGAACCCTAAACCCAGGCGACGGAGCTCGAGCAACAGAGATGGAGATCAAGCAACCCTAAACCTAGGCGATGGAAATGGAGAGAAGACAATAATTGAGATCGAGCAACGAAATCGATTTCGTTCAGGGACGAAATCGATTTCCTAAACGAAATAGATTTTGTCGTGAACCCTAAACCTAGCAACGGAGATCGAGCAATGAAACCCAGCAACAGAGATGGAGATCAAGCAACCCTAAACCCAATCGACAAACGAAGACGAAGATGAAAGAAAAACGAGGCAGCGATGGCGATGAAGGCAACGATGGCGATGGCGATGGCGATGGCGATGGCGACGGTGACGACACCAACGAACATGAAAAAGAATAAGAAAAAAAAAAAAGTTGTAGAAGAAGGAAATGAGAATCAATTCTATCATTAAAAATTTTAATAATGACGAGCGTGTCCCCTCAATAAGATGGAATGGCATAGGAACAAAAAAAATGATATTTTTTTTGTTTCTCACTTCTTTAGGATTTCATGAGTCAATCCCAACATTTTGGGATGAGATGAGAACGAAAATGGGTTTGCCAAATGCATTCCCAAACATCAATCCCAAAAAATTTAGGATGGGATGGGCACACAAACCAAACGGGCCCTAAGTTCCCCCATTCTGAACGAGATGAGAAAGCAAACAATTGGTCTCAACTAAAAGTAGTCTTTAAGAAATTACTATAGAGAGAGAAAAGCTCTCTTTTGGGAGTTATTCCGGTCATTTTTTTACGCCATTCTCTCTCAGTGTCGGCAACATTATTTTGTAGGTAAAATTAGAGATATTTACAGTATCGGCTAGTGTTCACCCCTAACAAAGCTAGAGAACCACTTGGCACGAAGTCGGTTCACTTTGCTACCGAACGTGGTACATACGGCACAAGTGTTGGTGTTGGCAACAAAGGCACCAACTTGGTGCATGTCAGTGGACAATAGTGTTGTGGCAGAACACCAGGGGGTGTTGGGCAGTGTTAGCGATCCTAGGCGCAATGTTATGATAGGAGCTATGTGGGTAGCATGGAATTGGGAAAGACCTTGGCACGCGTCCAAGGCAACTAGTGTCAAAGATATAGCAGCATGCGTTGGAGGAATGGAACGATGTTGGACCAAGCTGTTGGACACACGTTAGTAAAATGGTACGTCGTTGGGCAATGTGGATGCACATTGGCGGCGTTGGCAGATGGTGCTAAAATTGGAGTCCATGGGTGAGGCGTGGAACCAACAGAAGACCTTGGTGTGACACTAAGACAAGGCATCACAACGTAGGCAGAACACTACGCATGACGCACCGTTGGGCGCAGCGGTGCATTCTGGTACTGAAAATGCTTACGGAGTTAGCAAGTCGTTAGGCACAACAATGCAACAGATTGTAACAGAACGAAAAATTGGGTTGGACAGTTGGGACTTAGTTTATGGTAAAATTCAGTTGAGTGTGATAGTTTTGGGCGCGTGTGCTGATCATGTGGAGCAGTTTTGGGGTCTGTACAGAAAAACTAACCTTGTAAACTATATGTGCCATGTGTCCAGAATCTGTGGGGTAATTTATTACATGTTTGCCTAGCAGTTAGGGTTATCAATTGCTATTGTTGTCTACAAATAGTGTATTTTTGGATTTGTGAAAGGGCAGAGCTGTGAGTTGGTGTTCCTGCCACCCTTACACCAAAATTTGTATGTGTATTTCCTTGTTTTGATTGAGTAATAAAATGAGGTTGGCTTTGCCTATAAACATTGTCTTGCATACTATTTTCTGGTGCATGTGCGTGCGTCAGGGTGAGTGTGACAGTTGTTGTCCAAGAACCATACGAGAGGCTGATTAGTTGGTGCGTAACTAGGTCATCACTTGGTTAAAATTTCATGGTGAAAAAATAACACTGTGACAGTAGGTATCAGATCAAGGCTACGAAATGGCTCATGCGTCGAGCGTAAACAGCAAACTTGAGGCGCTAGAAGACTATATCAGTGTGCCAACGCAAGAAAACGAGGTAAATCTGTCGGTCCAAAATATTGAGATCGAGGTCGACATTGCGAACCTTCAGGTCTCTTTTGAAGAATTTTGTAACGACACAACGGCCAGAATCAAGTCCTTAGCAGAGGACATGATTGTGTTGACCGATGTCTGGAAAACTAACCTCAAGGACGTTGAGGAAAAAGTTACTATTTTGAAGAAAGACGTTGTTGGGCAGAGCACGTCGAGGGATGGACCAGTGTGGATGAACGTACCGGACTCGAAGGTATTTTCTGGTACAAGAAGTGCCAAGGAATTAGAGAATTTCCTTTGGGACATAGAGCAATATTTTTGGATTGCTCATGTTCGTAAAGATGAACAAGTGTTCGTGTCGAGTATGTACATGGTTGGTAACATTAAGTTGAGGTGGCGAACGCATGTGCAGGATAGTGCACGTCCAGAGATCACGACGTAGGCTAATTTTAAGAAGGAACTGATGGAGAAGTTCCTACCGACGAACTCAAGTTGGGTGGCTCGGGATTATTTGCAGTGACTCAAGCACACTGATTCGGTGCATGAATATGTGAAAGAATTCACATCCTTGATGCTAGATGTAAAGAATATGTCAAAAAATGAAAAGCTCTTCAATTTTACATCGGGCTTGCAGGCTTAGGCGCAAGCTAAACTGTGGTGGCAAGGTGGGTATGACCTGTAAACTTCTGTGGCTGCGACAGATAGCCTTACTGATTACAACCTGATAAGGGACGCTAGTGGTTCAGAGCGAAATTCAGGGAGGAAAAGCAAAGAGAAGATGAACGAGGGACCGAAAGAATAAAGGAACAAAGGCGGGGAGACTAATGTTGCTAAGGGTTTATGTTCAAAATCCCAACCCATGACGGCTGAGGGTAAGAGATGAGGTTGCTTTATATGCGACAATCTTCATCGGATGAGAGACTATCCAATGAAGGAGAAACTGATGGCGTTGGTTCAAGAAAAATCAAATAATGAAGGCCCTGAATAGGAGATGGCGCGCGTCAACACTATGTTGTTGATAGATGACAACAGACAGACCGAGTACAGTTTGAAATCGGGTAAGTGATGAACTTGACTTGGAACATAGGGTACCAGAAATAATCCTATGTTCCGTACTGAAAAATAACTAGACGTGGCTAGTTGTTGTAGAGTTTTCAAATGGGTGTGGTTGTGGGAGCAACAAACTAGTGGATAATCCGGTCACAGAGGCGTTCTGTGGCAAAAACATTGTAATGAGTTACAACAGATTGAGAAAAAAACTCTAGGCAGATTGAGAAGATTGTTGCAGTACCGTTGATGTAGGTGTATACAAAAACCAACAAGTTGAATTGTGATCGATCCGACAAGGGCGTCGAATTCTTTCTATGGGGGTAGTTTGTTAGCCCCTAAAAAAGTTGGAGTGTTACACCCCACCCCGTCACCGTGGGACCGGCGTGACATCAACACGATCTCATCTTAACGTCAAACCCACTAGTAAACGACAAAGCGCATACAGAAATATACAACCACAAATTTTGACCATATACAACATCTCTAACTAGGAACACACCCGTCCCTAAATTATAATAATAACAAAAGTATAACAACAATGAAGCTCTCACAGGTTCGCCTCAAACAGTTTCTCCCAAAATATTTTCATACTACACCATTGCCGAACTCTACCTAGTGCCAGTAGGGGACCGACTCCTAGCTGTTGTACCTGCGAGTGTATTGTCTTCTTAGTAAAATATTTTTAAAATAATAATACATTCTAAATATTACCACAATTAAATATGGATCAAGCATAACTATATAAACACCACATGGCTCGTAAAATCTCCAGTATATGAGCAGTGAAAATAAAGCGATATAGATAAGTTCCATCCAAATCCATCTAGTATAAAATCATATCAATCACCATAATAAATAATAAATCACCAAATATAAGTAAAACACCACATCTCAAACACACACCTCAAACACACATCTCAAACACACCACTCCAGCACAACACATACTGGTTAGTCATAGTGATCATTTTAACCTCACGATCGGGAGTTGCAACGGTACCGTAACATCCGTAGGAATGCCTTTCTACGAAATATCCACACCCCTTTTGGGGAGAAATATAATCCACACCCCTTACGGGGAGAACTATCCACATCCCATGGGAAGAATCCACACTCCTTACGGGGAGAAATATAATCCACACCCCTTTCGGGGAGAACAACTATGGCATCATCAAAATCATCAGTATAGTTAAAAATTCATATCCTTTAAGGGAATAAATACATTTTCACACCACATCGTCAAAAATCCACACCCCTTATGGGGAGAATATAAACCACACCCCTTTCAGGGAGAAATCGCCAAAGCCAACGAATCATTTTTCAACTTTATTTTAAAACCAACATAATTTACCGAAAAATCCATTTTTTCCAACACACCCAAAACCTGCTTGATCCATATCATTTATAAAATCATACAATCCAAGTAAAACCATTTTACACACACATTTATATATAAAAAAAAAAGTTTGGCAAAAAGACAATACACTCACCTAATTATTCGTTTTCGAAGACTTTAGCCACCTATATTCTACCGGTACTCCGATGTCTGCGAACCTAATAGTGACAGGGCCTAAATTAATATTTTATGTAAAAAAATACCTAACCATGAAATGCAAACCCTAATTCCCATGATTTTTTATTCCCAGTATTTTATTATGAAATATTACTATTCAACTAATGTCACTTCGTTACAGTTTATTATATCAAATTTATTCATGTGAATGGTCTCACTATTTTTTATCACCATTTCAATTTAAACAATTAAATACATATATTAAAGAAGTTCGAAATTCTACCTTTCCCAGATTTTCCAATGGCCGCGAGATTGGATTTTTATTTCTATTGGGGTGGTTTGTGCAAATTTTCCTTTTCTTTTTTTTTTTCTTTCTTTTTCTTCTTCCCTTTTTCCTTTTACTGTTTTGCGTTTCTGTTTTTTGTTTTGTTGTCTCGCCGTCGATCAAGCCTCGCCGTCCCACCAACAGAACACACGCACCACCGGACAAACGAACCCACACACTTCCACGTCTACTCCCATGCATTGTCAATCATCAATACACACACACACTCACTGCCCTCTCTCTCTCTCTAACTTTTCAGCGACAACTCCAGCGACCACCATGCACACACAACACGCGCACACACTGCAGGGACAATACATACACATAACAGCGTCAACAACGGCCACTGGAAGCTCACCGTCGACCCCGCACACTACCGCCGGCTGCTGAATAGCCCACCGCCGAACTGACCAACGGCAACCTACGACGAAACAGTGACGATCACCCCATCGGCACTCCATACCATCGATAATGAACGGGACATCACACCGTCGGCACCACCAACGATCGACCAACGACCGAACAAACCCGCTCACACCCACGCTCGTCGGATCTCACCACTCCCTAACCGCCAGACCTACCCCTCTCTCTCTCCTCTATTTCTGCTCCTCCTTCTTTTTTCCATTGAAGATCACGATTGCATGATTTAAGTAGATCAATTTGTTCCTAGCTTGCCACGTCAATGGATCTCGATCCTTCCTCTCCCTATCTCCGGTTGATCTCTCGGCACACACACACCATATGCATATATATATAGGGATTTATATAAAAAAAAAAAAAAAAAAAAAAATTGTTCTAATTACTCTTTTCTCTCCCAAATTTCTTTAATTCCTTATTTTAGCCCAATTCACCATTTATAATTTTCTTAAATTGTAATTTCACCCCTAAAATTTTAAATGTTATCAATTGAAAGAAAATTTGAATCCTAAAGGTTGGATTTAATGTATACAAATTTACGATTCGCCCCCTAAACTTTTAATTCGGATAATGATTAATACAATTCTACCTCATATTTTTTTAATTGCTCTAAAATGCAACTAAAATGACATACGTGCTAAATCGGGGTCTTACATGGAGGACCACTTGGCACAGAATTGGTGCACTTTGCTACCAGACATGGTGCGTGAGACACAAGTGTAGGCGTTGGAACCAAAGACACCAACTTGGTACATATCGGTGGATAATGCCATTGTGGCACAACACGTTCAGGTATTGGGCAGTGTTGGCAATTCTAGGCGCAATGCTAGGATCAATGTCATGTAGGTGGCATGACATTGGGCAAGACCTTGGCACGCTACCAAGTCAATGAGTGTCAAAGATGGGATAGCATGTGTTGGAAGAATGGGGAGGCATTAGACCAAACTGTTGGGCACGCGTTGACAAAATAATGCGACGTTGGGTAATATAGACGCATATTGATGGCATTTGCAGATAGTGCTTAAATTAGGGTCCATGGGTGAGGCATAGAACCAACGGAATACCTTGGTGTGACACCAAGTCAAGGCGATACAACGTAGGCGCAATGCTACGTTGTGGGCAGTGTCATATACACGGCATGATGCACCGTTGGGCGCAACAGTACATTCTGATACTGAAAATACGTATGGAGTTAGCAAGTCATTGGGCGTAACGATGTAACAGAATGCAACGGAACGACAGATTGTGCTGGACAGCTGATACTTAGCTGATGGTGAAATTCAGTTGAGTGTGGTACTTTTGTGACATGTGTTGATCATGTGGAGCAGTTTTGGAGTCTGGACCGAAAACTGACCATGTAAACTGCATGTGCCATGTGTCCAGAATCAGTGAGGCAATTTCTTACATGTTTGCTTAGCAGTTGGGGTTGTTAACTTCTATTGTTGTCTATAAATAGTGTATTTTCAGATTTGTGAAAGGACAGAGCAGTAAGTTGATGTTCTTGCCAACCTTATGCCTGAATTTGTATGTGTGTTCCCTTATTTTAACTGAGTAATAAAATGAGGTTGGCTTCACCTGTAAACATTGTCTTGCATACTGTTTTTTGGTGTATCTGCGTGCGTCTAGGTGGATATGACAGTGGTTGTCCAGGAACCGTACGAGCGGTTGACTAGGTAGTATGCAACTAGGCCATCACTCAGTTAAAAATTTTTGGTGAAAAATTAACCCTGTGATAGCTAGCATCAGGCAACAGTGGTCTTCCAGGTCTTCGCTCTTCATCTTCACCATCTTCCAGGTATGCACCCTTCGTCACGGCGGTTTCCATCTCCAGCATCGACACCGCCATCGTCAAGGGTTGCAAGTTCATATCTAAGAAAATTTTTGGGGGTACTTGGAGGTAACTCAATCTAAAAAATAAGATTGGGGAGACGTAGTCAGTACCTTGTTTTAGTGGTGTCATGTTATAAATTTTCGACGAGTTGTCTTTGTCGATTTGGTTTACCTACTCAATTATGAACCACCGATTCAAGTATATTAGGCCTCGTTGGAAGAGATCTTCTTCCATCTTTCAATTCTTAAATTGATTTCATATATTTTGGTGGTGTTGGTGGAGATTTCAAAGGGAGTTCTAGTGTTTAGGTTTGTGCAATATTTTATGTTCTAATTTTGAGATCTTCTATATATCCTCTATTTGCCACTTTTTATGGCTTTTTCCTCCAAAGAGGTTTTGGGGTTGGAACGCCCCCATGGTTGAAGCGTTCTTCTATTTTCGTGGATGAAATCCCAAAGAACTGAGGTCATAGGCGGATTTTTTGGTGGCATGAGAGTTAAAGTTATTTATTTATCTCATAGGAGGAGAATGAGCACAAATTCCATGTTTGGATTCGTGAGATTTCCCACAAGAGATGAGGAAATTAGGGCAGCTAAGAATCTTGATGGCTTAAGGCTTCACAAAGCTAGGTTGAGAGTATTATTGGTTGACAGTAGCATTACCATAGTTTGGAGAGGTTGGGGACGTAAGCTTAAATCGGTTTAGGAAACTTATGCTAAATTGAAGAGTATTTGGTTTCTCAATGCCTAACAAGTCTAATACTTCCACCATGACAATGTAGTTCTCATTTTTTATTGAAATGTGATAAGTTTTTATTGGGTAGGTTTAGCCCATGTGGGTAAACCTAACCCAAGCCCATATAGGCTTAATAAAAGAAAAAAAATAACCAAAAGAAAAAAAAAAAAAAAAAAAAGGCCCATTAGGGCTTTAAGCTTACTTGCGGAAGAATCTACTAAAAGGTAAAGGGGCACTAGTTTTTGATGTAGAAAACAATAGATATGGTAGTAGGTAGAGAGAGAACGAATATGAGAGAGAAAACTATACTTCGACTTGACAATTGGACAGCGTTTCAGATTCCGTTTGGACTGAACTTTTAAGAGTTTGTTCTTGATATCAAGTATTTCGTTTTTATCGGTCTTGATCTTTGGTAACTCTATTCTAATTGGTGGTCTAGTATTTCTCTCTAAACTCGTATTTATTATTTCTTGTTGAATTCACTGTTTTTGGTGATGTACAACGGATGATCAAATGATTTTTCTCTTGAAGATGTGACCAATTGTAATCACATTATTTTTTGTGATAGTAAAAGTTGATATCGGATTTCGGTCCTATGATTTTTTCTCATCCTTAGGATTTTCCACGTAAAAATCATGTATCCCTCTTTATTTGTTACTCGTTTTATTTTGGTAAATAATTGTGGATGTTAAAATCGGTAATCCTATTTTAATCACATAAAAATAGGGAAAATAGATTTAAATAATTGTTGATTTTTCCCACAAAGTGATATCAAGAGCTTCAGGTTATGGGAGAAAGATTTATTTGTGTGATTTAAAACGGAAGATAGTAGTGGAGCCATAGTAAAATTGAAATTGGCTAATTATGAAATTTAAAAATCTAAAATGATGGACATCTTTTATTGTAAGGATTTGTATTTGCCTTTAAAAGGTGATGCGGATAAACTAAGTGATAAAAGTAATGAACAATGGGAGATAATGTATCGAAAACTGTTGGTTACATTCATCAATAGATTGAGTAGAGTGTTTACCAACATGTTATTAATGAAACACAATTGATGAATTGTAAGGGAAAAAAATTAGAGTCCTTGTACGAGCAGAAAATTGGATTGAATGAGGATAATTTAATTAATATAATTGTTCACTTGACCTATAAGGATGGCAAGATATAATTGATCACATGAATAATTTTCAAGGTCTTATTAATTAGTTGATTACTATGAAACTTGTTTTGGAAGACGAAGTGCAGACATTACTACTTCTCAGCACAATATCTGACTGTTGGAAAACGTTCAGAGTATCACTCAGCAATTCAGTGCCAAACGGAAAGTTGACGATAGATATGGTAAAAAAATTCTCATTAATAAAAAGGCAAGGAGGAAAGATCAAGGCTTATCCTCCGAATTACTAGTACTAGTTATTGAAAATCAAGAAAGATGTGGGAGAAGCAAAAACAAGAATTCTCAAAAAAAAAAATGAGAAGTTTGACAAACCGATGGGTGGATCAAAAGGTAAAAAGAACTACAGGTGTTTCCACTACAACAACACATAATCCGAGATTGTAGAATATTAAAAAGTGAGCAATCTGAAGATCGAAAGGACAAGGACAAAGAGGATAAGGAGACTAATGCAATTGTTACTAATGGCGTTATTGTGATTATTTATGAATATGGTTATGTCAACCTTGCATGCCAAGGCAACAAATGAGTTATTGATTCGGGCGCCTCATTTCATGTTACTTCTCATGGTGATTTCTTCTCATCTTACACTAGCCGTAACTTTGGCTATGTAAAGATGGGGAATGATAGTGCATCCAAGATTATTGGCATGGGAGACATTTATCTAGAAATCTTTATCATCTAGAAATTATTATTTAAATATGTCAGACATATCAAGATATTCGGCTCAATTTGATCTCCACCAGAAAACTAGAAGTCGAAGGTTCACATTAATCATTTTGGTGAGGGAAAATGAAAACTCACCAGAGGTTATTCGGTGTTGGCTAGAGGCAATAAACTAAGCAATTTGTATGCGATGTAAGCAATATTGGCTAAAGGATAGGTCAATGCAGTTAAAGATTATTCTATGGAGTTATGGCATGGATAACTTGGTCACTTAAGTGAAAAATGCCCTCACGTGCTCACTAGAAAACAAGTCTTGACATGTATAAAAGGTACAACACTTAAAACTTTTATGCACTGTTTTGTCGGTAAACAACAAAAAGTTGCATTTTATAAATTTAATCCATCTAGGAGATATCATCATTTAGATTTGGTGCATACAAATGTTTGCTTCATAAAATGTAGAACACTTAGTGGTTCTTTATATTTTATTACATTTATTGATGATATTTTTAGAAAAATGTTTGTTTATTCTTTGAAAAGTAAAAACCATGTATTAGAGGTGTTCAAGTATTTTCAGCCAAAATTTAAAAAGAAACAGGAAGACAACTCAGATGTGTGCGTGCAGATAATGGTGGTGAATATAGAGGCCCGTTTGAGGAATACTACAGGAAATAAGGCATCAAACTTTAAAAAGGTATGCCTAAGACTCCTCAATATAATGGAGTTGCCGAGAGAATAAACTGGACCATTTTTTAATGAATCAAATGTATGTTTTCTCATGCAAAGTTGCCTAAATCATTTTAGAGTGAGGCAATAAGGACCGCAATTGAGTTGATCAATTTAACTCCATTAGCTCCTTTGGATAGAGATATCCTAGAAAGTGCATGGACCATAAAAAAAAACATCTCCTACAAGCATTTGAGGATATTTGGATGCAGGTCATTTGTTCATGTTCCGGAAGATGAGAGGCCCAAGATCGATGACAAGAAAAAACAATGTATATTCTTGGGCTATGGGCATAAGAAACTTGACTACAGATTGTGGGATGCAGCTGACCAAAAAGTGATTCATAAAAGGGATGTGAATTTTCTTGAAGATCAAACTATAGAGGATGTAGTATACTAAAAACACTCTTAGTGGTTCATTGAGTGATGTAGTATTCTAAAAACACTACATTTACAAAAAGAGTGAGGAATTAAGAGACACTTAAGTGAACTTTTATAAGAGAATTTTTTTGTTCAAATTGGGGCTATCTTAGAGCAATTCTAGTAAAGATCAATTCCACTACGGTATGATCTACGACATCCAATTTCTAAACATTACCTGTGAGTTTGTTTTATACTTGCTTATACATTATCTGTGCATAATTATTTTTGTGTAGAATATTTGTGAATATACTTGTATCTAGACTTGTCTATATTGATCACATCCTTAATTTCAGATCTTGGTATATCACTTCATGATAAACAATTCACAATTTCGTATTGAGCTTTATAAGTGTAATTTTCTATACACATTGAAATCTATCATTGTTTTAAAACTAGTGTTTTTATCAGAGAATTGAAAAGGGTTTTCTATATGATTACAAAATTTGTTAGATTTGGTATTATTAGACACTAGAAGAGCTCGCACCGCCGAAGAGATTAGGTTACTCATCGAGATCTTAAATCTCTCGCGTACCAATGTAACAAGAGATAAGTTATTTGGACGTTTTCACTAATTATTTCAAAGAGTTATTTATTATCATGAAAATAGTCTTAGCTTCACATTGTAAAGAATCATACTTGTTTAATATTGAGCTTAATTGAACAATTTGATTATTTGTATCACATGGACTTAATTGATTATATCTTGTACATGATTATTTGTGTACTTGTTATTGCATTTTATATTATATTATACACACATTTCTATAAGCACCTAGTGAGTCAATATAGGGTATATTGGTTATAGGTGATTGATAGAAGCTTCGAGTGTTAGCTCGTTAAACTAATAAGATAAAAGTGAACCTAAGGGAGTGCGAATTGTAGCTTAAATCAAGGTGGTGGTTTAAGTCAGAGAACTATGACAGAGTGAATATGTGAAGAATGGCTTACCTTAGTATATTGACTTGGTCTTCACTAGGGAAGAACATCAAGGAAATAATGGAATAGAAATCTCTGAAGCAGCTTGGGAGAGCAAACGTAGGCAAGGAGGGACCTTGGTCAAACTACTATAAGGTTGTGTTTGGGTAAGGGATTTCTAGGGAGGATTTCATTTGTTTAGAGGATTTTAAAATCCTCTATTGACAAATTCTTTGTTTGGGTTTTAAGAGGGAGGGAATTGTAAAATCCCTTCAAATCCCAAATAGTGGCAGAAAGAGGATTTGAAAATCCCTTTGAGATAGGTAGAATTTGACAAATCCTCTCATCCTACTCTTAACCATCGTTCTTGGTCGCCGCCGTCGTCGTCTTCTTCTTGGTCGTCTCCATCGTCGTCTTCTTCATCTCTGTCGTCAATCTAGGGTTAGTTGTCTTCTTTGTCTCCGTCGTCGATCTAGGGTTCATCTTCTTCGTCTCTGTCATCGTCTTCTTGGTCGCCGCCATGCGTTTCCGTCGTTGTAGTCTTCTTCATCGACTGCGATTTAGGTGTAGGGCTTCGTCAATCTCAGATCGTTGTCTTCTTCTTCGTCGATTGCGATTTCTTCTTCGTCGCAATTCTTGTTCGTCGCATTTTTTGCTCTTTTTTCTCTCTCTAATTTCTCCGACAGATCTGGCCTTCAATCCGCACTTCGCCTTCTGGTACTAGTGGATTCAATTCATGTTTCGATCTTTCCTTCAATATTTTCATATCTGGATTTTTCTTTGAATTTCTTGATTAGATTGTTTGATATGAATTCAGCTGAATTTTTGTTAGCCAATTAGGGCTTTGTGGTTGATCTAAGCTTTCAATTTGAATTATCATTTTTGGTTTTGAGAATTGTTCACTTTGTTGAATTATCCAAATAAGGGATTTGGTAAATGATGGAATTTTGAAATCCCGTCATTTATCAAATCCCTTACCCAAACGCAACATAAATCGTTGTGTCTCAATTGTCTTTATTCATATCTTTAATTGTGTGCTTCTGCTTTATTTGTTTATTTGCTTATTCCGGTGTACTACTTTCACACTGGTATTTATTGTTAAATTTATTTAAGTGTGTGATATAGTAAAAATAAGTTTTTTTTTAAAAAAAAAGTAAGTTATTTGCATTATTCAACTCAACCCCCCTCCCTCCCTCCCTCTTGAGTAGAGTTAGACCAACACAATTTCTATACCTATTTCTTTTAACAGCTCTCTTCCAGAAGTGGTTGACTAAATGGCTTTATCAATCAATCTTATTATGGTACATTATTTTATACTAAACTATTAATCTAATCAGTTGACCGAGTGCAAGATATCGGTCGACCGAACTGTGCAAGTTTTGAAGTTTTAGCTTATTTTCTAAACGACTCTTCTCTTCTCTTTTTTTAATCCAAAATGACTTATATTCATTTTCAATTATGTCAAACATCTTAAAGACACATATATCATAATAAAAACAAGCCACACAATATATGCAAGTGCTTGTGTGTTTATTCTAGATGAGTCGATTGTATAATAGACATATAGTAAAGGATTTATCTTATGTTCTATACGCAAGATGTTCATTTCAACCTTACCAAATCTCTTGATCTTCATCACGGTCGTCTTCGGTTTGAATCTCCACCTTGGATTGCTCGTTCTTCATCTTCTTGATCTTTCTCATCTTTCTTCCTTTTTTCATGCCATTTCTTCAATCCTCTTCATGGTCTTGTGTTTTTATTTTATCTTTTCTTATACCCATACACTCAACACACGTGTTAAATACCAAACCCTCAAATAAGTTGTAATCATCAAAATCTCATTTATATGGATTCAAACCCTTCCGCTCAGCAAGGCTCTTTCAAGTATTTACAGTTTAGTCCCATGAGTTTATCCAAATTTACAAACATGTTTTGAATGCTCCAAATACATGTCATATACATATTTTATATGCCAAATTCATGCTCCATTTTCATTATCATGTCATCTATATGTTCTATTTGATAGAAAATTAGCTTCAAATAGGCTCTTCCAACTTTTGAATTTTTACTCCTTTGTTTCATAAAAAATTCTAAACATGTTCAAGCTTCCAAATCATATCACATACACGTCTCACGTATAAAAGTCTTATTTCAAACCACATATACAAGATAAATCTAGATAAAATTAGTTTCAAATCACCTCTTTTAACTATTTTATAGTTTAGCCTCTTAACTTTTTCAAAGTTTGTAAAAGTGTTCAAATGCCTTCAAATCATATCGTATACATGATTTATATGCATGCTTAGGTTAAATTCATATGTCATCTAAATGTTCACTTTCATATAAATTTGCCTTAAACAAATTCTTTCCAAACACTCAAATTATGTACCTTAAAAGTTTTCTCAAATTTGTGAATGTGTCTACATATTCCAAATTCATGTCACATATATGTTTACTTACATTCAAAACCTAACTAAAACATCCAATATGATTATGCCTATTTGAATATCATCTCCATGTCATACACATGTTAAAATTTTGAGTTCTTCTATTTGTCATATAAATGATGTTTTTATACACGTCACATACATGTAAACATTATTTAACTTCAAATTGCTTGTCATAGACATGTTCAAATTACATTAAACCTCTTTGCATGTCATATGCATGTTATCAAAACTTTTTATATGTCACATACATGTTCAAAGTTCCTTTAGTTCTTCACATGTCATAGAAATGTTCTAATATCACGTGTGAATGTCGTATACATACCCAAAAAATTGTTACGCCATTTATTTATCATATACATATTTGGAATATAAATCAATTTCCCTACATATCTTTTCTTACTTGAAATACAAACGCATGTCAAATATATGTTTTAATTCCATACACATCACATACATGTCTTCCAAAATTCATAAGGCATGTCATATATCATATATGTATTCAAATTTTTGTATGTCCTCATGTCACGTACATGTTAGTTTGTCATAAAGATTAGTTTAGCACGTCATTTACATTTAGAACATATTTTACCACGTCTAGTCTTCACTCAAGTAAAGAATATATTCAAGAGAAATTTTTCATCCAAACACTTAGAATTAAAATAATTTAGATTAAAATTAATAAGGTATCTTATTAGCTAGGATGGACATCTTCGGGTGCCTAACATATTTTCAAGCACAATTGACCTATGATCCCTTAAAGAATCCTTTATGTAGACCTTTACAAAATAAAAGAGTCCTTTAAAAAAATTAACAAAATATTATTTTCTTCATTCTCTAACATTTGGTGACCTAGTACACCAATTAAACTCAATGTTAAGCGACGATCCCAAATCTTTTTCGGAACTCGACCAATATGCTTTTCCAAAATCCAAGACACACCCTTTTCAAAAACCAAAGAGTTTGCTAATGTGTTCCAAATAAATACTTTTTCGCGGATTTACTAAGACCCTCATTCTATTTTGGGTGGGGAAGCAAAAGAAAACCCCATGTGGCGAAAATCTGGGGTACGTCAGACAAAATGTATGAGTTGTGATTATGCATGTGATTTTTTGGCTTGAGGTATTGTTTACTATATATGTGTATTCCTATATTTTTAAAGTAATGAATCAAGGATTCGAAACACGAATATTGAAGGGTACTCATGGGGTGTAGTGAATCATGTATATAAATTGACATTCGAGTATGCAATAGAGAATCTATCGCAATTAGAAAAAATAGATATGTCCTATATGATTAAATATATTTATTTCTAAGTCTTTGGTCAAAGTAGTGTGATGATTAAAATTATATTCTAATTTGTATCATAACTTAGTTGTATAATTAATCAGCACATATGACTACACTAGAGATTTTGACTTTATCTGTGCCCTATTAGTTCTTTCAGGTACAAAGAGATACAGAGATCAAATTGCACAGTCATCACAACACTGTGAGTTCACAGATAAATTCTTGTCAATTGGATACAACTATGCATGTTGGTAAACATCAACCTTAGTGGGAATGTCATTAAGAAATAGTTTCTTTACAATGAAAAAAATAGAATAGTTCTACCTATTTAATTAATGGATAAAACTATTTGTCAGAATATTAGACTTTGATAATGTCATAGTAATGGTATAATGGATTGTACGATGGATCAAATGCCTGACACAAATTAGACGCATATGGTTATGCTTGATTGTGTGACATTTACATGGTGGATTATGTTGCTAAGTGTTGAAATCTCAATGAATGCATATATAACTTTACTTTCGCTTATATGAATATTTTATGTACTAATCCTAACACAACTCTTGAGCAATAGATTTCATAAGGAGACCATCTAGAAGAGTCAATTAGGCGAAGATGGATGTCCAAAGAAAGTAACTTAAGGTAACAATACTCTCGATATAAGAGTACACATAAACGAGTCTTTAGGAGAGAGCCTGCACGCACACACACTTGCATACTTACATGACATTTTAATTGTGTTTGAGTTGTGCATAAATCGAGAAACATTTGTTTAAAATGGTTCAATATAAAATTGAGGTCAAATAGGTTAAGAGTTGAATTGATAATATTGTTGAAAATCAAATTTTGTAGAGTTCAATCGGCCAACTCCCGAGTCCAATTAACCAAACTCAACAAGGAAATGAAGTAATCTTGTTTAGTTTAATTCGGTCAACCGAAACCAATTTTGGTGATCCGATTAGGCCAATGGTCTAAAAACTAAATTTTACGTATGTTTGATCAACCGAATGCAATTAGACCAAGGACTCGTGGCTACAAGCTTCAATCAATCGGCCAACAGTCCGGACGCTTAATATCTCAGAAGTGTTTGAAGATTGATCAATAAATCTTTATGTTCAATCAACCAATCAATGCAGAACTGTAACTAGTTCTTAACTTTAATTTCGAAATTGAATTGATTTTATCAGCCAAATTGCTTCAAATCTATTCTAATCTTTAATTAGTCATATACTCAGTTTTTTAGACAATTATCACCACTTATAGTTATCATCCTTAAATCATCAAAAGGAGAGAATATCATCAAAGTTGGACTTGAAACCTTTGAGGGCGTGAACAATATATACTCGAATACTATCGCAAATAAAATTTCTCCAAAAAGTAACTATGCCACTTTCCATTGTAATTTTTTTATGATAGTTTTTTGCACTTTATACCCCTCAAGTTTTGAAAAAATCTCACTTTAATCCCTATAATTTTAATTTAAACACATTAAACCCTAAAATATTCAAATCGTGTCAAGTCAATCCAAATCGATAACTTTCTTATTTTTTAATGACAAAAATCAATCAAGTGTCAAATACAGAATCACCTACGTGGGCAAATAAAAACATGACAGAAAGACTGGTTTGACATAATTTGAATATTTCAGGGTTTAATATGTTCAAGTTAAAAGGACAGGAACTAAAGTGAAATTTCTTTGAAACTTCAAGGGTGCAAAGTACAAAAAGCTCGTTTTCAAATTTCAAGTTCTGAACTTGTACAGGCAAGAAATTTCACTAGCAATTCTGGAAGTGATCGACGTTATCAATTTTATCATTGAACTACACTAGCAATATGTCAAACTCACCATCCAACCACCGGAAGCAAGAAATTTTATAATCCTGAAAGCTTAGAATCAAAATTTGGAAATCCCATCATTTCTACACGGTATAATTCAAACCATAATACTCAACCAAACGCAACCTAAATAAACTGCTCATGTTTAAAGAAGTATACAAAGAGAATGAAGAACTTGGCAACATCACCAATGACTGGCAGAGAGCAGGTGGAAAAATACAGCCTGAAGAGAGTACTCCAGAACCATAACTGTACAACCATCGGATTACCCCAAAGCTACAGTCAGATCATATTCTGCAAGAACAGGTGGAATAAATATCAATCAGCAGCGACCGTTGACTTCATTGTGTGACTCCAGCTTTGGCTACTTTCCTCTGCTCAACTTGACCTGTTACTGGGCATTGGATCTCGGTCCAACTTATCGGAACCATCATCGCACCTATGGAATCACCGTCAGGACACAACAAAGTTTGGGTAATTGAGAAAATAGGAAACATGAAAGTCTTCCAAGAACAAATTCATTATAAAGGTCTTCCCTAGCCAAGTATATGTTTCAATGGCACATCATTATGACTAGGCATTGAATTAAAAGAAAACCTACTAATGACATGTTCTCAGAGTGAATATGGAATCCGAGTTGACATCAGACTTTTATAGATAGAGCAAAAAGAAATTATCAAGTATATACTTGAGCAAAAACATCATACTTCAGCTATGGCTTCAAATGGCCATTGTCATTCCTTATAGCAGGACACCATTTGGTCTCCTCGATCATAATGAGGTTATATATTTTTGTGTGAGTAATTTGTTGGATATGTTGATGTACACCTCTGATACCCATCATTGAAGCCTTTTTATTGATTTCAGTACAATCATTGTTGATTTTTATGCATTCAATTGCATGCTTGCTTGTGGAAACATTATTGCCAACCCTTACTGCTGCTTCTGTGGTTCTCAATCATATGATCACCAGGCCAGCTACCTGACACGAGTTCAATGTAGTGCCACATGGTCCATTTGCTTGCATAAAGGCTCGGCCCATGACACATCATCTCCATAGAGTTTTCTTCTATCATTTTCTATATACACTCGCACACACATATATATAGCGAGCCTTGTCTACGTGGTGCACCCTCAATTTTTCTTTTTTCTTTTTATATTATCGCATTTTGGAGAACAGAGATCAAGGGAAAAGATTCCCCAAGGTGAACTACAGAAGCACACCAATACCTTTGGTGTAATTTCAAAATCAACCCGTTAAAAAATAATTAATTCTGAGATCAAGTTCTTTATTTAACTGAATTAAATTTGATAATTAATATTAAATAATTCCAATTATGATATTTAACTAACAATCACATTTTTAATACATGTAATTTTAATTTCAAATCTATTTGATTAGAAATTTTGCGTTCAACAGATTACATCAAATTGGATGCAAGAAAATAACACGGTTGAGCTATGTCCTAGTATTGGAAATTCCTATGACAATTTTAAAACAAACAATATTTTTCTTCACTAGTAGTTTCTAATGCATCAAGAATTGAGCTAATGCTTAATTCTAGTTTATTCTTTTTGGTAAAATCCCCCAAATTTCGGGTTCTAGTCTAGCAAAAGGTCATGACTGACTGGCTCAACTCTAAAATTCTACGATGACAGAACTTGAGAGAGAACAATTATGAAAGATCCTGGTTTTCTCCATTCCTCCTCCTCCTCTTCATTATTATTTACCTATATTTGTTATCATTTCTCCTCATTCCTTCTTTCTTCTATCTCTTCTTGTAGACCAAGGAATAAAGTCAAGTAATTGTTGCTTCTCCTCTTTTTTCTTTCTCATATTTTTTTCTGGCTTATACAGTCCCCTTCTCCTTTATATTCAAAAATACTGTGAAAACATGTGGAAGCCGGTCATACAGCAAGGGGGAAAAGGGAAGGAGGAAGGGAAAAAAAGGGATGCTCTCCCAAGGGATCTCCGTGGTGCACATGCTAAAGCATATTTATAGGCAAATACATAGTAAGATCCTCATCAGTTGTATTTTGTAGGTCAATCGACTTTGTGCCAAACCTCAGTTTGGAGTATTCAAATGGTTCACCGGCTAATTAAAAAAGAAAAACAAAAACTATAAACCATAAACTCCTACAACAAGATGAATTCCCATATAATTCTAAATATAATACAACAGATAAATTTTACAACAAAATAAATCTTCACTTATATATTCATACACAACATATACCAAATTCCATTCAATTCATACCCCCCCCCCAACATAAACCAATCTAGATATCCCTGCTCTTCACCACTCAGTAGTTTTTGATAACATAATTTGTTTTGTTTACTACATCTTTGAGATTTTTGCAAAGTAAAAAGCTTTTTTTTTCGTTTGACAACCAGCTTATGGGTTTCGGTTATTAGGTAAAGACCAAAAAATGAGAGGAACCTAACAAATTCTATATGATATGCACAGAAAAAGCAAAGCATGAATTTTTCAAGGTGCTACAGCTTCACTATGACAAGTAATAAAAATAGTTGCGACATAATTTTCCTCAAAAATGAAGATGCTGCTGCATAGTGCCACAAACTATAAGAGGAAGTATGGAAACCAGAAGTTGAGTGTCAACAACTTAATTAATCTAAAAAATGCAAAAAAAAAAGTGTTCAAAAAAAATCGAAGGAACAGAAAATCCAAAAAATACAACTGGGGTATAAGCTCATACCTGCTGCACTCTCTGCAGATACAACACCTAGCTCATTTTTTGCAGTTGACAGGTAATATGCACGCGCATCTCCAAGGGAAAGCTTTTCAAGGAAAAGTGTGTTAAGGTTCACAAATTATCATTGTTATTTAAGGCTCAGATCACTTTTATATCATTGTTATTTAAACTTTGCAATTGCAAAAAATGAGCTTTAATCTTATGTAATTAAGAGATGCATGAGAACTTGTGACTAAATTTTTGGTAAGTTGATATGTTTTAGGTATATGATCACTTATCATACTATGGAAAATTTCAAGTCACTTAGTAAGCAGTGTGCCTCGTCGCTAGGCTCCCTAAGCGTGTGTCTTTCTAAAAGTGCCTTGCTTGAGTCTTGAGGGTAGCGAGGTGCAATAGGTGAGCCTTTGTACACCTGGAGCCGCCCTTTTGACAACTATGGTCCAGTGTTCGTACATCCAATCTACTCTGTGAGCATATATCAAAACAAAGTTTATAAAAATGTAAAGGGTAAACAGAACCAATCCATATGCTGCTTTCTATTACTGGGGACCATTGCCGACTGTTGATGTCCACAAGAAGAGATTTAAATAAGAAAAAACTAGTTAGATGATAATAGAGTTTATGAAAGAATGGTGGATACAACTACAGCTCTAACAATATCACCAGGGCGGAAGGACGAGTGCATGTCTACTTTGTCAATCTCCGTTGCCCTGACATCTTGTTGCCTGTCAGAATTAACAGTTATTTAACTACAGATCTTACATAATAAATAGGATTAAATTCACAAAATTAATCACTATCCAACTAACATTTTTCTTTATCTAAAGGACGTTACATAAATTTTATTTACCCGTGAAATAAATTGTGCGGTGAAGAAAAAAAATTAGAGAGTAGCATCTTTTGAATAGTACTGATAGCTACAACCAGCCAGATCTACAGGATGAAGTCACTGAATGAAAGACATTTCCGAGCAAACACGTGACAACAATGATACAAATGGGTTCAAATTAATTGGTCATAATATTTGCAGACAGAGAACCAAGCATTACATGCACATATTAGCAGAAACAATTGATTAAGCATATGGAATTCCAGATCCGCAAGAAAGAGAATGAAAAAAAAAAAAAAAAAAAAAAAGGTAATGTCAATGTTTCCACAAGCGTGAAGACAACAAAGGTGATTAAAGACAAGAATGGAGGCATATGACAGAGAAGTCCAAAGGAGCGACCAACAATGATTATGAGAGCCAAATGTACTTTTTAGACAATTAACGGAGGACCTAAAGCATATATTACCTACATTACTGGCCATTAAGTTCGAATCAGAAAGATAACATGGCAAACACATTGTGAAAATTAAGATTTGTAAACACACAGCCTTTCTTTTATTGCGTTTCTTCTTTTCTCTCCTTTTTATGTTTTTTCCTTTGAACAACGGGTGGGGGAAACTAGAAAGTAGGTAAACGAAAAACAACATCGAGAAACTAGAATAATACATATTAAAACTTGGAAGCATAGAGAAGGTAGTAATTCAAGGAGGCATTTCCTTTTTTCTCTTTCATTCCCCCACCTTTTTCTTTAGGGGTGTGGGGAACAAAAGTGTCTCCAGCACAAAAAAAAATTACACAAGAAAAGGATCTAAAGAGAAGGAAAATAGCCCAGTTCAGCATGCAAAAAACAAGCCTAACCCAATGTGAAGCAAATCATTATCAGTGAAGAAATTATATTAAATCATTTTACACCTTTTGTACATTATACACCTTCTGTAGAAAGTGGGCTTGCTGAGAAGATTGATTTAGTTTTCCATGAATGGGAAAGCAGAGGAAAAAATTCACAATGGGCCTACAGTCTTCTAAGCATAACAAGTCATAGTGAATACTAACTAGATAAACTGGCACATGGTCAATTTTGAACCAGAAATTTTCGCACCTGTGATGGCCTAATTGTCCACCAACCAGTTAGCAACGCCTTATTCTGAGACACGAACAATTTCCTTGACAACCCAACTCATGCACACGCATTAGAAACGGTATGAGAACGCACCACAAGTACAGCCAAAGGCCAACCTCATTTTTATTACTCAAGAAAAACAAGGAAAAATAAATCCTGGTCAAGGGTTGTAGGAACAAGCTCTCTGTTGAAACCCTGACACTCAATCTCGAATTTATAGAAGGAAATGGTTGTTGACACCCCCAACTGCTAAGATCATGGGCAGACAACTATTGAGACATGTGTGGTACTGCAGGCATAGTAGTTACTCTACCTTATGTGGCCAGATTCAAGTAACTACCCCACATGTTTGGCACATGTACCAAGTTGTACCCTATACTAATACATGTACCTTAACCAAGTACCAGCAACACCAAGCCGTCCAACTAGCCTTGCGCCCATTCTCATTGCATCTTCTTTCCGGACTATACCCCAACGGATTGTCACATGATTGTAACCAGAACATGGCACTACGCCCACATTCTGTCCACCTTGCCTTGACCCCGCGTCAGGGTCTTCCCTTGGTTTCATGTCGCACCCATGAAACCTAATCCTAATGTTGTGTCTGGGATTGCCTTGCACCTTGATCCAACACCACCAAATGCCCACCAGTATTACCCAACGACGCCATATTTTGCCAACCCTAATAGTTATTAAATGCTCTAGGCGCACCGAGGCGCTAAGATTCTCTAGAGCCTGAGTGCAGGGCGAGGCGTGAGCCTAAGCGAAATAGGGCATAAAAATAAAATAAAAAAATAACAGAAAATAATTTATACTATTATTATATTGCAAATATACACAAAAAGTGAAACTATGAAGTAAAATTCAATTATTAAAAATAAACCACACTCATATGAGCCAATAATAAAAATAACTATTGACCAATTTCTATGTGGTCCGATAAATTTAATGTGTTTCAGTTTAAACCCTCTAATTATACACATAATTTTAAAACGTTTTTCTGTTAACATTCCCATCCAAACTAGACGGAAAACCAATCATGTTCACTGTACATTGCATATAATAGGTGTCTTTTGGTCTTTTCTAATTTAATGATTTAAAAAAAAAAAAAAATATCCTTTCTTTGATGCTCATTTATCTTATTTCACAGCCCAGGAATCACTTATTTGGATCAGTCATGAGGAGAGGGATCAAAACTACAAAAAGAAACCACACCCAAGAACACCCCTCTCACATCCATAGAATCTTCTTGAGGAATTTTTAGAAGTCCATGAAGTCCTTACCTTTGCAATTCATCCACAATGACACAACACTAAGTTTTTCCTTGCTATGGTAGAAATCAACGTTTTCAAGTTTGGGGTCTTGTCTCTTAATTGAAGAACAAAAAAACAAAGCTCCAACCTTCAGCATCAATCCCAAAAACCCTTTGTCCAATCAACTTTTTTCTTCTCCCATTTAATCTTCCTCTGTGCTCTTTTTTTCTCAAAAAATGGTACACAAAACCTAGTGCAAGCCTTTAATGGTTGCCGAGGGTTTTACACAGAAAAAATTATGACTTATGAATTTCCCTCCAATTAATTTATTTTTTTTAAATCGTTAAATTAGAAATTAGTAAAAAACAAAAAGACCCGTGTTAAGTGCCATGAGCAATAAACATGATTGTTTTTCGTCCGGTTTGGATGAAAGTGTTAACGGAACGACCATTTAAAACTAAGTGTATACTTAGAGAGTTTAAACTGAAATACAGCAAACTTATCAAATCACAAAGAAATTGGTCTGAAATGGAATTTTTCCTAAAAGTAAACTAATTTGATTTCTAATTAATAGAGATTTTAGCATAAAATTAAGTAATTGGTCAATAGTTATAGCAGAAAAGTGAAATCTTTAGAAACAACAACATAAAATGACAAAAATGAAAACTAGAATGAAAAATGAAAAGAAAAGGAAAAAAGAAAAAATCTAGGACGAAGAAGCAGTAAAAATGAAAAAAGAAAAAGAAAAGGGAATTAAAAGAAGTGGGGAAGAAGCGGAGGCAGATGCAACAGAAAGAAAAGGCGAAGGAGAAGAAAAAACAGAGCAAAGAAGTAGTAGAAGAAGCAAAGGAAGGAAGTAACAGAAGAAGCAGAAGAAGGAAGCAATAAAAGAGCCGCACCTAAGGCGGGGGCTTGTGCTTCGAGTCCTAAGACGCGCACCTTATGTAAGGCCTGCACCTTGATCTGGGGCGCACAAGGTGCGCCTATGTGCGGCTTGAGCCCACACACGTCTTTAACAACTAAGACTACTAAGTCAACGCTATCTCACTCCATCACGCCCAAAGCCCACCAACATTGTCCAACGATGTCCTATTTTGCCAACGTGTGCTGACGTTTGTTGCCTTAACCCCATGCCAAGGTCTTGTTCGGTCTCATGCCACGCCCACGAACACTGATCCTAGCATTATGGCCAAGATCACCTTGAGCCTAGCTTTAGCGATGCCCAATGCCAGCATTGTCCCACGACGACCTTGTATCCTGACGCCTGACACTTTTGCCTTAGCAGAAAGCCTACGTCCATGCCATGTTACCCCAATTTGGCACAATCGTGTCAACATTTTGCTAACCAACCCATTATCCTTGCCCAACTTTTGTGCCTATTCAGGTCAACCTTTGTGCATTGTAGTATCAGCATCTTAGTAGCGGTGCCACAAACACCATGTCCAGTTAGAAAAATGCATCAAGCACGTGCCACTTTGTTACTATTGCCTTGGTTCGTGAGGCTAGCACCAAGCCCAACTGAGAAATGCACCAAATCCATGCAATTTCCTAATCCAGCATTGTCAATGGCTAACATCTACCTTCAAGATAGAGGCACGCGTATGTATCATTTTTATATTTTTGGAACCTATGAGTTCTTGACGGGTTCAAGTTCATGGGTTTATAGGTAAAAGGGGTGGCGTGAGTAACTTCTTATGGGCCTATGATTTGTTTTTAAGGGTGTGTGTATGAGATCCCACATTGGAAGTATTACAAAAAAATTGTTTAAGATATAAAGTACCGTGTGGGCTACTATTAGTAACTTGGCTTAAGCATTTTCGGCCACGTGAACTAGATTCAAAATTTACTACACCAGCAGGCCACATGGGGCATTACAAATGGTATCAAACTTGACCCTAGTCCGAAACGGCACCATGGTGATACATGCTCCGAAAATGGATAGAGGCCCAAAAGTAGGAATTATGTGTCCGCTTATGGGCTGCTATATACACCACAAACCAAGGGGACGAACTAGGCCAGCGCAACAAGGACACTGCTTCTTTGAGTGGGGATTTCGAGTGGGATATTATGAGATCTCAAATTGAAAGTATTAGAAAAGATTACATGATATATACAATACTATGTGGGCAACTACTTGTAACTTGGCTTAAGCGTTTTGTGCTACATGAACTCAGTCCAAAAGTTACCAATTGAGTGGACGCGCATGGAGCATTACAAAATGTTTAAATGATTTGGCAACTGACAATGGTCAAGTCCAAAGAGGATGTCCTCCGGCCTTAACTTCTTATGGGCATTTGTCCTTGAGTGGGTTTTCTTTGTAGTAGGTTCAAGGTCCATCAATGGGGTTCAGTTGTGGTGGCTCATTCTAAGAGTTCAAACATGTGGTGCTGCTATTGCTTCAGTTCTGAAGCTGGCATAGTTGATGTATTGTCCAGTTGCTGGTTCATAATTTTGGTTCCGGGAATTGTTCGTAAATGTTTAGATTTAGCTAGAAGCTTCTGTCAGCATCTTTATACATGTGGGTTGCTGTGTTACCAAGTGAAGCCGCTTCCAATAGATAATTCTGTCTATTAGGGGTGTATTCCATAAAACCTATGAATATGTCGCGTAGTTTTCTATGTTAAACCCTAAGGTTGTCTCTTAGCTTTGGCTGCAACGTGATCTGTGATTTACAGGAGAAATTTCAGATATTAGGACCCAACTGCTCCCTTGAAAATTGGGCTCTATCAAATGGTGCTCCTTGGGTTCAAGGGTGTTGGATGCCTATTTTTTTGCCTATGTGGCTTGTTCAAATGTGAGCGTGGCTTCTTTTTTTTTAATCATTTCCCAATTTAGGTTTTTTGTTGCTTTCCATTTTGCTATGCCTTGCCTTAGCCTAGACATTTGGCATTGGCTCTCTTGGAGAGACCCTCTCGCAATATCGAGGCTACTAAGCCCTTGCATATTTGAAGATGATATTAGCTCACCTCTTATTCAATAAATAGTTGTTTAAAAAATAATATCTTCTTGGCAAGAAATTAGATCGGTTTTCTGACTTTCTCTTGACAGGGAGTGGCTTTGGTAGCTGGTGGCGGTGAATAGATTTGTAGTTAGTTATAAATTAAGCCCTTTTGGATGGATTATTGGATCAGGGAATTGAGGCTCAATGATGGATTCCTATCCCTATTTTCGAAGTGGAGATCAACAAAGGAGCATTGGTGTTTGAGTATGCTTACGGGGTTGGCGACGCTTCGGTTAGTCCCCTTTATTTTGAAGATCTTTGGAAGATTCAGAATTCCAAAGTTGGTGACTCTTCCTAATCTTCTTCAGGCTCGAGTGTGAATATAAAGGAGGAAAACCAAATGAAGGTCTCTTTTCTATCCTCCTTTTATTTTCAACCTGTGGATATGAGAGCTCAACCCGTGGAATGACATTTATGTTCCGTTTCGTAGGTAGAAATGAAATGGAATGACAATAGGAATGAATTTGACATGTGATGGCAACCAAATTATCACTATGATTTCTATGGTTGGTGACAAAAGGGATTTGATTATGTCAACCTAAAACAATGGGAGTAGCTCCTTTTATATATAGACTAGTTTGAGAAGCATACAAAGACCATGCGGGATTCAACACCCACCTCACATGCAACTCTAACTTGCACGTGTTGCAATTGAAAGACATCAAAAGATAGAAGCTAAACAACTCAGAGACAACCAGACAGAACTTCTCAAACCCAACTCTAATACCATATTATGAGGTTAAAACCTAAAACCATATGACTAGGGGAGTAGCTCCTTTAATATATAGACTAGTTTGATAAGCTCATAAAAGCGCTATGGGATTAAACAAGTATTATTGGGATTAAATAGAAAAATAGAATGCATTTGTCAAATATAATATGTCAATATTATGATAATGAATTTTTATAATATATATATATACATATGAAAAAAATCTCAATTAAAAATATGTGAAAAATCCTTCAACATCGACGGAACTCCATCAACTTAGCCAAAATAGATAACCAAACTCCAAAACCTTCTTAAAACAGATGACCAAACAATGGAAATGAAAATGTTTATGAATTTTAATATATATATATAAAGAAAAAATCCAATAAAAAAAAAAATCAAACAAGAAAAACAGATGGAGTTGTCTGAGCTTCAAAAATTGTGCTGGAAAAGTCTCAATGAAACGAATGAGTGGAAAGAAAAAATTTGGAGGAACTGTCAAAACTCCAGAAAATTTTCTGGAAATATAAAGTGAAAAGTCTGCAAATTTGTCAAAGCTCCGACAACTTGAATGGCAAAAATCTCAATTAAAAATTAAGTGGACAAAAAACCTCCAAACTTGTTCCGAACTAAAGCCATAATGAAAAATAAGCGAGATCAAAAAAACCCGATTAAGTGGCCGGAACTCTAGAAACTTCATATGAAAGAAAAGAAAAACTCAAAAACATGAAGAAAAAAAAAACAAATTGATGATTTCACCACAAAATATGTCTCAATTCCAGTAAATTCAATGAAAGTAAGTGTCAATTAAAAATCTGACAACATTTGCAGAACGTTGTTGACATTCTGGTGATATTGTCAGAGTTCCAACGACATTCTTGTGGCATTGCCTGAGTTCCCACAGCGACATTCCAGTTGCATTACCAGATCTTTGGAAACTTTGCTAAGATGATCGGGAAATAAAATGCTACTTTACCAACTATAGATCGCCAGTGACAAAGGATTCTGGGTTCCGGGGGACTGAAAAGTTGCAGCAGCGATTGGGGAGGTCTGGCGAGCACAGAAATGCTACTTTACCAACTATAGATCGCCAGCGACAAAGGATTCTGGGTTCCGGGGGACTGAAAAGTTGCAACAGCGATTGGGGAGGTCTGGCGAGCACAGGAAGTGCTGCAACAAGGTGGATCTGAAATGGAAGATTAAGAATTAAAGTGGGCGGCAGCTAGGGTTTGAATGGCAGCGAGGAATCGAAGCATGGCAGCCAGGGTTTTACCTCATGTACTGTGTACAAAGTCTGCTGTTCAGACTTCTCTTTTTTTAAGAGAGAGAAAGTAAATATATAAAACAAAGGAAACGGATGAAAAGAACTATGGGATTAATTTCCCATTCATACCTGCTCTTGATAGCATGGTAAAGTAAAAAGAGAGTAGGAAAAGAATGAGATGGCATAACCAAATGGTCAGCCTCTCCCTCCATCTATAATAATAACATCGACAATATAAGAAACACTAAATACTAGCGAATGAATAAAATACCCTTCAAAGAACTACAGTCCATTCCCAGCTTAGCCTCTTTGTCTAGATGGTAGAAGCTTTAGGTTCTATACTCGGAAATAATTTAAAAATAATAGGATTCAAAGTGGCATGTGAAATTGTGAATAATGATCCATCCATGGTCTTCTTGCTTGCGGGATTTTTTCATGGTGCATGTCAAAACTTGTAGAGTTTTGTTGGGTAGTTGGAAAAGAAGATGCCCATTTGTGAGGCTTTTTGGATTGTGCATGTTGATTCCTTGGGCTTTTTTTATTTTTATTTTTTTTTTTGCAAAAATTGTAGTTTTGTTGGGCAGTTGGAAAAGAAGATGCTCATCAGTAAAGCTTTTTGGATAGTTAATGTTGATTCCTTTGGCATTTTTTGGACTAATTGGAGAGAGAGAGAGAGTAATGCAGGTTTTCCATGGAATGGTTTAGTAATTACCTGCTCTTAGGCAGTTCCCTTTTGTACTAGTGTTTTTTGTGGAAGTGCTGATATCATTCATGGAGTTCTTCAGTCCTTGATTTTCTAAAGGAATTCAAATCTTCACAGTTTCTCCAGGTTTTATACAGGGATGACGCCCGCATCCTTTAATGTTATACTTTGCTTAGCAAAAAAATAATGAGGTTCCAACATTTGATACGCTAGGTTGTCACAATCAAAAATCATTTTACTAGATTTGTATATTGAAGAAAATTCTTAATCTCTACTCAAAAATTAAAAATCATGTTTTTCACCCAATACTCAGATAAAAACAATTGTACATACCTAATAATGCCCGTGAACTTTTCTCGTACAGACTTGGGACCTACACACATTATATCAGCTGACGCCATTCTAGCCATCACCTTTGTAACCTATCATAACAACATACGCATTGAAGATCGAAAGATTTTACCAAGAAAGAGAGGGGAGAGGAGGGGCATCCATCGAAAATAGAAATATATTTATCTTTTATTTAAAACAGCACATTGCCAGCAGACAGACCAAGAGATGGCTAGTAAAACCGTAAGTAATGGAAAGTACATTGAAGGGGACATAATATGATGAGCATTCCTTGTAACACAAACAATTGAGGTCGTGATTAAGCAAGTAATCAATTATAAGAAAAAAATAAGCCCCCATTGATAGTACCTGTAACATAGAACTAATGCAATAAAAAACAGTAAGAAATTAAGGGTAACATCCATCAGTTCTCATGTACTTGTCTTTATATCCCCAATAGTTTTAGACAGATCCAACTGAAATGCAAATGGAATCAGTTGTATTCCTCCATTCAATTTTCTTTGCTTGTGTTGGAGTTGAAATATTTGTCAATTATCAAACAAATTAATTGTTAGATATTTTTTATTATGTTGAAATAGGGATATAGGTACCATGAGTGAGTGTTTTAGAAGAAACTGTCCAGACTGGCCCTGAGGCAAGGCGGTCCCAAAACACTTCACGCCTCATGAGAAAATCACCAACGCTTTAAGGCATACATGTCATTATTTTTTGTCTAGAGTACATTGAGGCTTAAAAGGATCTTTTTGCACTTTTAGATACTGAACTTAGGCTTTAGAAGAAAGTTATCCAGTTTATTGTAGACGCATTTCATATATTTCTAGGATTCAACATTTTCCTATGTGTAGATTTACTCAAATATATGGAATTCATCTAGTTAGTATGGGGCAACAAATATTGATATAGTTGATAATATTGTTGTATTTTCAATATTTTTTCATTTTTATTATTTTATTTATATTTTTTAGAATATTTAAAAAATCGTGAGGCATATGCGTCGGGCCTTGAGGGTTGTGCCTCGTCTCACCAAGATTAAATGGCGTTGCCTTATTAAAACAGAGTTCATGACCGTAAAAGAACACATTTACAACATGTGGCCCGCTTCAATAAAGCCCACACATGCTCCTCCTTTTCCCACAAATCCTCAGATGCAGTCACTGTCTTCCTAATGATATCCTAACCAAGTCCCAGCTATAAACGAGGATCAGCACTAGTGCTTCCGATCTACCATTCTTGTTTATGCCATATTAATGATTTTTCCTTTGCAGCGTATAATAATTTTTACCAGTATTCACAGTGAAATCACCAAGTATGTTACCTACCTTTACTTATTGAAATGTGTTTAGCCTAATGCCAAGTCAAACATCTCTCTAGCATTGTTATTTAATGCACAAGGCGCATTGAGGCGCAAAGGTTAAGTGGAGCCTAGGCACGAGGCACAAAGTGAGGCGCAGGCTTCAATGAAGCAAGGCACATACTGCGATATGTTCTTCTATAGTCATGGATTCGAGGTACATATATTAGAATTTCAATACATACCTAACATGTTTGATAATTTAAATTGACAAATATAAATCCAAATTGACATTTGCATCAAAAAATTGTTCCTAATCATCTTGATCACGTCAATAAAATATAGCTTGTTAACTACATAATTAGCATGTCAACAAATTATACAACAAAAACCAAATCAATAATTTATTAGCCAAAAGATCGAACATCATGACAAAAAAATTAAAGAGGGGTGTTCTTTTGATAGGCAGCGTGTTCAACAAACAAAAGAAAATAAAAAGTGTTCACATGAAAAATAAAAACGAGTGTTTAAGCCAAAGACACTCCCTATTATTTGCACTTTTTAGGTCCATGTTTCTTGTGTTGCCTAAATTCAGTGACTTCGAGTTGTATTTTTCCTTTCGATTGCATACATTAGAGTGGTCGGTGTAACTGTTTCCTTTGAAGAATTGATGGTCAAATGTAATCATCTTCAGAGATCGATTTTCATGCATTCCAACATGATCCAAAGAGGTAATTTTCTGAGTTCACACACATTGCACTACTTGCACAGCCCTGTATGGTTTCCAAAGTCAAAATTGGCGAAAATTGGGGATTTCAAAAAGGCATTGTTGTGTGACCGTTTTCCTGGATTGAGGACTGTTCCGACGGTAGGATTAACCGTCCAGACGGTCCACAACATAGAGGAATGCCGCGCAAACGGTAAAAAGGACAAGATGGACAATGTTGTCGCGGTTGTTTTAATTGTACGAGATTTTGACTTAAAATCCTTCCTTTATGGTTTTTGGAGCTTGGATTTGTTTCTAAAGCTGCATTTGTTTCCTAGAAATACAACCCTGGCCTCTCTTCATTTTGTATGGGTTATTTGAGAGTTGGTGCTTCCTTGCCAAATCTTTCTATCTATTATAGAACACACTCCCTTGAATCAAACCTTCCTTTGTCAGCTTTTGAAGAGTGAATATTTAATTTAAGTGTTCCTTAAAACCACAAGCGGTCTAGAAAAAGTGCCCAATCATGGTCGAGAGCAAAGAGACCTACGAACTGGTTGGAAGCCATTGCAAACAGGACTTGATTGAGGAGTTCGGACAAAGGTGTTGAAGCATGCTCTAGCTTGACACGAGGGAAGCAGTGCGATCATAAGATCTCCAATGGAGCTCGCAGCATAAGACTCAGTGTTGTAAAAGGCGGGGGCATTGGGCGGGGCATTTTGGCCTATCAAGGGCACGGGGATTGGGGCATAAGTCCCGCGATACATGAATTTTTTTTTTTTTAAAAATATTATATATAATTAAAAAATACCAAAAAATATAATTTAAAAGGATATATATGAATTATGAAGAATATATAGAAAATATTATAATTATTACTTATTAAGTTATAATTTACAAATAAAATATAAAGGAAAGAAAAAAAGATAAAATAAAACAGAAAAATCAGAGCAACCTTACCCAAGTCTCACCCTCACTTATAATATTAAGAAAAAGATGAAATATTAAAAAATTAATGGGTCAAATGTATAATTTAGTTAATTATTAAACATAGATACACACTTAGACATCCAGACCTAATTGATATAAAGCAAACGCAGCTTCTAGGGCAGCTCAAGACGCAGTTTCTAGGGCATACACACTTACACATCCAAACTTGATTGATACACAGCAAGACGGAGCTTCTAGGGCAGCTCAAGAAGCACTTTGACAACAATCAGAGTGTTGGCGTGAGTTGTATGTCAACTTCACTGTTCACCTTCATGCGTGAGTTGTATGTCAACTTCACTGTTCACCTTCATGCTCAATCCCTATTCCCATACCATGCACCGTAAACCCATTAAATGCTAGGATTTTCTTGTTTTGTCTTGGATTGCATATATATGTAGCATGTGATTGTAATGAATACAATTTGAAATGGAATCATTCTATCTTAATTATTTCAACATGATATCAGAGCCAAGATACAAACCATTTTTTTCTCTCAGATTGTGAATTCCTTCTTCCTGATTCATTTCCTTTTCTTCACTGTATGGGATTCCATTCTAATTTCTGATCATATATTTCGAAACGTTTTTACAAAAAAGATTCCAACGACAAATTACACAACCATTTTCGACGATCCACGCGCTCTCACGTGCTCTCTGAAACCTTGCCCAGAAAATTACCGATTCGACCAACAGAACTCCATTTTTGAAACAATTTATAGTTCCCATTGCCAATCTGTGACCATATCTGAACTTATCTTTTCAAAATGATTCCAACAACATATCATCGGACCAATTTCGACGTTACACGCGCCCTCACGCGCGGCTTGTTCCTCCCAGCATTCTCTTCACGCGCCGCAATCCCAGCCCACACACAGACTGGTTCATCCACTTCTATTTTTGGTCCAGTTCAGACCTTTTTTGACTGGTTCTTTACGATTTAAGACCGGTTCCTAGCGTTTTTCTGGGTTCCCAATCTAACGGTGGTGTCGGTTTTTCAAAATATTATTTCTACAGTATAGTTCATTTTATAACTATACAGACCGGTTCACTGTTAACCTTTTCTGTCTGGTTCACTACCAATTTTTCCGACTCAACTATCGTTTACACCAGTTCTTGGGGATTTTGGGTATACTAACCAATCTCGTCCCCCTCCATGGCTGATACAGACTCTCATATTGATGAATCTCCATCTTCCTCCATCCTAGCCGAGTTGACCACGAAAATGGTTGAAGTTTTAAGCAAAATTTCAGCCCCAACCCAAACCTCCGATATTGCTACGATCGGCATGAAGTTGAATGGCACCAACTGTGCTCTTTGGTCCTAGGTGGTCAAGATGTATATCTTGGGCAAACACAAACTGGGATACATAAACGGTGGTCTACCCCAACCTCCTCAGACAGACCCTACCTTTCGACGATGGCGCACTGACAACGCTATTGTTAAAGGATGGTTAATTAATTCCATGAACTCCTCTCTTCTCAGTAACTTTATTCGCTTCCCAACAGCCAAGTTGGTGTGGGATGCAATTGCTACTACATATTTTGATGACAGTGACACCTCCCAGGTGTATAACCTCCGGCGACGCGTGACCCGCCTTAAACAGGCTGGCGGCTTTCTTGAAAAATTCTACAATGATCTTCAAGGCCTCTGGAGTGAAATCGATTTCCGTCGTCCAAACCCGATGGAATGCCCAACCGATATTCAACACTACAATACCCTAATTCAGGAAGATCGAGTATATGTATTCCAGGATGGTCTTGATGACCGCTTATAGCCCATATCAGGAGTAATGTCCTGCAGATGAAGCCATTCCCAATAGTAGAGCAAGCATATGCACACGTCCAGAGCGAAGCTATTCGTCAAGCGGTGATGACGACAAGTAGCCCCAATGATATACCAGGAGCAGGTTTGACGTTCAAAAGTCTCAAGCATGGCTCGCAGTCTCCAGCATCCTCCGGGTCTCTCTCTCTTCATGGTGGTAAATCTGGTTATAACTCCAAACCCAGAGCCACCTCTGATGTCACTAAATGCTCTTACTGTAGGAGTGCAAAGCATACTCGTGAGACCTGTTTTAAGCTTCACGGGTATCCCGATTGGTGGCACGAACTCCAAGCTCAGAAGCGTCATGATGGAAGTAGGAATAACGATAGCACCGACAAGGCTGCAGTGGCGGCAGCAGAACCAAATCTCTCCATTACTCCAGCTGATATTTCAAACTCTTACCCAAGTAATGCTCTACTTGGTTCTCATCAGAAGGCTGACTGCAATACTTGGATACTTGATTCCGAAGCAACGAATCATATGACATTTGATGCAAATGATTTTTCTCAGCACTCCCCTCCGCAGCGAACTAGCATTGCCAATGCTAATGGAGGCATCTCTTTAGTAACAGGGGTTCGGACTGTGATGTTGTCACCAACCCTACCATTACCTAATACTTTACTTGTGCCTTCTCTCTCTCACAAGTTACTATTTGTAAGTTAAGTTACTAAAGATTTGAATTGTGTTGTACTCATTTATCCTGCATTTTGTCTTATTCAAGATATTCTCACCAAGGAGATCCTTGAACGTGAAACTAGGAGGAGGGCTCTATTATGTGGAAGATTTCAGTGTTGGCCAAGCACACCGCATACACCGCCCAAGTGACCTCAAAGTGAAACAAATTTTGCTTTGGCACCGTCGGTTAGGCCATCCGTCGTTTGGTTATCTGCAACATGTATTTCCTAATTTATTTTCGGGTTTGTCAACTTTGGCCTTTAAATGTGAGACTTGCATTTTAACTAAAAGTCATTGAGTCTCTTATCCGTTGAGTATGAATAAGAGTAATGTTCCTTTTCCTCTGGTTCACTCTGACGTATAGGGCCCCCCTTCTCCAAAATCTACTATGTCTGGTGTCCGCTAGTTTGTGATATTCGTTGATGATTGTACTCGAATGACTTGGCTTATCTGTTAAAACATAAAAATGAGGTTTTTCATGTGTTTCAAACATTCCATACAATGATTCAGATTCAATTCTCTGCTAAGATTCGCACTCTTCGATCTAATAATGGTGGAGAGTATGTGAATCAATAGTTTCATGATTATTTCCAAGACCATGGACTAATTCATGCGACCTCATGCCCCCAGACTCCGTAGCAAAATAGTGTTGCAAAATGCAAGAATCGCCAAATCCTCGAAACTGCTTGAGCTCTGCTACAAGCCTTGTCAACCTATGTGTCATTACCCACAGTACTGATACTTCCGCCTCGTGTCTTTGGTTGTATCGTGTTTGTTCACCTCCACAAGAACCAACGCACGAAGCTTGATCCATGTGCCATTCGTTGTCTTTTTTGGGATATGTTGTACACCAAAAAGGATACCGATGCTACGACCCAACTACTCGACACACCTATGTGACTATGGATGTCACATTCCTTGAATCTGACACTTTCTACTCTCCTGCCGCATCCAATTTTTCTCTTCAGGGGGAGACACGAGAAGAAGAGTTAAATTGGCTAACATTTGACTAGTTCAAGGACACTGATACGACACCGATTGCTCCTAAGTCTACCATTGAGAAGCCGACTCCAGAGCCGACATCTCTAGAAGCTCCAGCTCCAGAACCAACATCTCTACAATCTAAAGCTCCAGAGCCGACATCTCCAGAAGTTGGAGTAGCATCTCCAGAAGTTGGAGTAGCAGTACCCCCCCCCAACTTTCCAGTATCCAATGTCCAATCTCCTGAGAATATTAGTGAGGTAAGCTCCCCTACCACACCTCACATTTCTATACTTCTGTTGGCTATGAATTACCTTTCAGGCACAATCGGGGCAAACCACCAAACAGATATTCTCTGGAACTGGAGAACCAAAAGTCGAGATATCCAATTGCCAATTATGTTTCTACAAAGAAGTTGTCCGAACCTATCAAGAACTTTGTGAATGAACTCTCCTCACATCGTATTCCCACAAGTGTTGAAGAGCCTCTGGAAGACGAAGGCCCTAGGTGGATCCAAACTATGAAGGAAGAAATGGAGGAATTACTAAAAAATGAGACTTGGACTCTTGTTCCCCTACCAAAAGGTCAAAAAACAATAGGGTGTAAGTGGGTATTCTCCATCAAGTACAAAGCCGATGGATCAGTTGAAAGGTACAAAACAAGATTGGTGGCAAAGGACTATACGCAAACCTATGGCATAGACTATCAAGAAACATTCTCACCTGTAGCCAAGCTAAATACTGTCAGGGTCCTCTATCTCTTGCAGCAAATCTTGATTGGCCATTGCACTAGTTTGACGTTAAAAACACCTTTCTCCATGGAGATCTTAAAGAAGAAATCTACATGGATATCCCTCCAAGATATATTGCAAACTCTAAAGCTAAGATTGCGTGCAAGCTACAACGAACTTTGTATGGCTTAAAGCAATCTCCTAGAGCGTGGTTTGGGCGTTTGAACTTGACACTGAGGAAATATAGATGTCAACAAAGCAACTCAGACCACACGCTATTCTTAAAGCATCACCGGGATAAGATAACAGCTTTGATGGTCTATGTAGACAATATGATCATTACAGGAGATGACCTAGAGGAAATAGCAAGACTTCAAGAGCAACTGGCCACAGAATTTGAGATGAAAAGTCTAGGAAGACTGAAATATTTTTTGGGAATTGAAGTTGTTAGGTCAAAGCAAAGCATATTCCTTTCCCAACAAAAATATATCCTAGATTTATTATCGGAAGTTGGATTACTGGATTGTAAGCCTGCAGATACACCAATAATCCAGAATCACAAGCTTGGAGAATACCCAGATCAAGTGCCAACCGACAAAGGAAGGTACCAGAGATTAGTTAGAAAACTTATTTATCTCTCTCATACACGGTCTGACATCGCCTATGCAGTGAGTGTAGTAAGTCAATTCATGCACTGTCCAAGTGAAGATCATATAAATGCGGTGATTCGGATTCTCCAATTCCTAAAGTCTTCCCCCGAAAAAAGACTTATATTTACAAGAAACAATCATCTATGCGTGGAAGAAAGGTTATACAAATGCTGACTGGGCAGGAAATATCTCCGATAGAAAATCCACCTCAGGCTATTTCACGTTTGTTGGAGGGAACCTGGTTACATGGAAAAGTAAGAAGTAAAAGGTAGTAGCATTATAAAGTGCTAAAGCCGAGTTTCGTGGGATGGTTAAGGGCCTTCGTGAACTTCTCAGGCTTCGAAAACTATTAATTGAGATTGGCTTTGCTCCTGGCTGCAAGATGGACCTATTCTGTGATAACAAGTCTGCAATTGACATTTCTCAAAATCTGGTCCAGCATGATCGGACGAAACATGTAAAAGTAGACCGACACTTCATCAAGCAAAATCTTGAGGCCAAAATAATTCGATTTCCGTTTATTAAATCCGAAGACCAATTAACAGACATACTTACAAAAGTTGTATGTAGCAGAAACTTCTACAACTCACTTGGCAAATTGAGCATCCGAGATATATATACACCAACTTGTGGGGGAGTGTTGGTGTGAGTTGTATGTCAACTTCACTGTTCACCTTCATGCGTGAGTCGTATGTCAACTGCACTGTTCACCTTCATGCTCGATCCATGTTCCCATACCATGCACTGTAAACCCATTAAATGCTAGGATTTCCTTGCTTTGTCTTGGATTGTATATATATGTAGTATGTGATTGTAATGAATACACTTTCAAATGGAATCATTCTATCTTAATTATTTCAACACAGAGCAGCCACCACCGGTAACCTCGGGCCACCATTGTCGACTTCTCAGATGAGTAAGTACGTGTTTCTCTCTCTCTCTCTCTCTCTCTCTCTCTCTACGTCATATGCGATTTCCTTCATCTCCTCTCATTTTTCCTCTGTTTTCTTTGTAAAAATCTTGGGCATCACTGGGTCGGCCAACGTCACTAGGCGTACGCCCACTTGGTTTTGCGTCCCCCCATCGCCCAGGGGCACTTCCCTTGCGCCTCGCCCCTGGGCATGCCCCACCAGCGCCCTAACAACACTGGTAAAAAAGAAACAAATTGGCACACGAAGTAATTAAAAAGTTATAGAAAACTTGAACATAAGTATGAAAGTCATAAAGAATTGGTAGTGATTTGTGAAATGAAACTAATCTCTATCTAATCGCTAAAAATGGGTTGTTCGTGATGGAATCAAGTTCTCAAGTTTGACCCTAACCGACCCAAAATTTACATGTCATTCCCGTGTCGTGTCACTTTTGAGTTCGTATTGTAAAAAATCCAACCCTAACCTATTATTTTGTGTCAATTCCGTGTCATGTTTTCGGATCATGTCGCAATTTGTCACCACTACTTTGGACATGCCCATCGCAGTACATAGTAATGCACAAACCGAACCTTGTACTTTGAATGTAAAAATAGAAAGTAACAGCTCAACATTGAGTTCTCCCATATGTTCTCTCACATTAACAATAATAACAGATGATCACTGAGGAGAAAATAATGAAAATCCCCAAAACGAAAACATGAAAAGCAGAAATTGTAAAATCAGTTCCATTTTAGGACAACAACCATAGCTTTGCATAAGTTTCTGCGCCATTTCATGAAATATTGGAGATGCATTTAAAGCAATGTCAGAAGTCAACATAGGAAAATAATATAATAGCGGAGCAAAAGATACTTACTCGGGCAATGACAATGGAACCAGGCTCAGGAACAGCACCATGAGCCTTGTGACCAGTGACTTCCACAGTAGGCCTCTACAGTAATTAATAGAATCAACACAAATATTCTTACGTATATACAGTGTCTAATTTAGAAATATGTGAACTTTAACAAATTAAACTTTAATGAAACTAAGGGAACTCAAAAAACGAAGAATTAGCCCGTTTTTCAATGCAACCCCTTAATCTAGTCGCCAATGAAACACTTGTGCTCAACGGAATTTGATATTTAAGAAATTTCCAGAGCAACCAAACGGTGGCTAACCTGGTCGGAGGAGTCGGGTGATGGAGGGATGAGACGGCGGAATCCAGTGAGCGAAGCGGAAACAATGTTATTATCGGGTGCTGCATATGTCCCCTTCCCTGTTTTGAACTCCGACGCCCTCCCTAATACGTCTCCTGGGGTCACCAGCTCTTCTTTTCCCGCTTCAATTTCCCTCATAGCGTCGCTCTCGAAAGTGCGCGTATCGTCTTCGAATTCACGGCCCTGATAGTATACAGCATACACTGCCTTTGTTTTCGGTAATTCAGGCAAATTTCACTTTAGGTTTTCTAAAATTAAATATTTTTTTATAATAAAATCCCATATAAAAGCCCATAAATTTAAATTGGGCAATCGATAAGAGATCCCATATTTTACCCTTAATTAGTGAAAAATCTCAGAGTCGAAAAAAAGTTTAGTTTTAGTCCTGTCTAAAAAAAAAATATTGCACACGTGCGGTTACATCTAACAACTATGTATGTAAATTTACTGTATTTGTAACATGTAACAATTTTATTTTTTTTTAACATGTAACAACTTTGTGTATAAAATTTTGTTAGATGTAATAAAAATCATACAAAATACATATAATTGGTTGCAGGTAACTAAATGTATACAAATACATATAATTAATATTAAGTTAATTTTTATGTCCAATATTTGTTAAATGTCACAAAATATTACATAGATATATGTAATTATAACATATAACTAATATTATATAAGTACACGTAACTGAAAATACACAAATATATGTAAAAAAAAATTATGAAATTATAACTAATATTCGTTACATGTAATTAATATTCATTATAAAACCTCTACAGTATCTCTACAATTCCTGCAAATGGGACTAAAATTCAAGTGAAATCCAACTTAAGGAACTAAATCAAAACCTAATACTAAGAAATAACTAATCGTTGATTAAACCCTAAAAATAGAACTAATCGTCGATTTTCTCATTTAAATTTATACCACTTACCTCCTTCTTCATTTTTGTGCAAAACCCCAAATATTTTATGTCATTTAAAAAATATCGGTAATTCATTTTGACTATTTTTTTTTGTAAAAAATATATGAATACATTTAAAAAATATATTTTTTAAAAAATTCACTAACACCCTTCTTTTATAAAATATATGTATTATCCCTAATATTTTAAATAATTACTTTTATCCCATCCCATCGCCCCCACCTAGGGGTGGTCACGGGTATGAGGGCCTGTCCAATCCATTGCCTGGTTTTTAGGATTTAGGCTTGATTTTTAAGTCCATAGACAAGGTTAGGACCCTAAAATTTAGGTCCATTCATTTTTAGGGTCGAGTTTGGGCATGATCATTTTTGTTTAGGGCCAGGCTAGGTCGGGCCGACCATTTATTAAAAACAAATTTTATACACACAGACACATACTAGCGGATTACTCGTGCCTAAAAGCACGGGTGTAAAAAAATTGAACATAATTTAATATTATTTTGTTAATTTAATTTCAATAAATTCATGTTTCAGTATCATTAATTTAATATCCATATATTGTGTCTATAATTTTCGTAAATTTAATATTCATAATTTTTGTATATTATATCTTCTCTTTATATTATTTTTTAATTTAAATTATGTTAAATTTATTATTACTAAATTTGATGTTCATGTGTTATTTTTATAATTTTCGTAAATTTAATATTCATAATTTTCGTTTATTATATTTGTTCTTTTATATTATGTTTTTAATTTAATTTTTTTAAATTTAATATTTCAGTATTATGAGTAAATATCGATATACTATTTCTATAATTTCTATAAATTTAATGTTTATAATTTATATATATTATATTTTCTCTTTTATACTATTTCTTTAATTTAATTTCTATAAATCTAATATTTCGTTATTATTACTAAATTTAATGAGCATATATTATTTTTATAATTTCTTAATTTCCATGATTTTCTTATATTATTTTTTTTATATTATTTTTTAATTTAATTTCTATAAATTTAATATTTTTGTATTATTACTAAGTTTAATATAAATATATTATTTTTATAATTTTCTTAAATTAAAGTCCATAATTTTCATATATTATATTTTCTCGTTTATATTATATCTTCAATTTTTTTTATTAATTTAATGTTTTCATTATTATTAATAAATTTAATGTCACGTTATTTTTATAATTTTCGTTAATTTAATGTCCATAAGTTCTGTATATTATATTTCTTCTTTCATATTATTTTTTAGTTTAATTTCTATAAATTTAATATTTCTGTATTATTACTAAATTTAATGTCCATATAATGTTTAATATCCATAATTTATGTATATCATATTTTCTCTTTTATATTATTTTTTAAATTTAATTTTTGTAAATTTAATTTACTTAATTTCCCTATATTATTCTTTTATATTATTTTTTTAATTTATTTTTTGTAAATTTAATATTTTAGTGTTATTAATATATATATTTTTAATTTCCATATATTATTTCTATAGATTTATATATATAGAAAAAACCTATTCTCTCATTAATTATATAATAAATATATTGTTTATCCTCAATTAGGTATAAAATATATATAAGGTAAAATATAAATTTATAGTTTATATTTATGTTAATTTAGAGAATCAATCTTAACCATTCTTTATGTGAGAGATAAAGAACTGTTGTGATTTATCTAGGAAATTTATGTACATCATGTTTTATATATATATAAAAGATCAATTAATAAGTGTTAAGTGAGATAGCCTTAATTAACTTGGAATTATGAATGTATTTTATTTTAGTATGGAATGCGGATAAAGGTTTTTTATTTTTTTATGAAACGTAATATTGGTAAGCATTAATTATTATGTATAAATGCATTTTATAATTATAATTTCTTATTTTAGTGATTATTTTTAAAATTAATAAGAAAATTAAAACGTCCAATTGGGCCTAGGGCTAGGCTTGGGTTAGAAAACTTTGTTTAGGGCTGGGTTTGAGCATGATAATAAAGCCCCGCCATAAGGTCGAGTTGGGCTCGAGCTTACCATTTTTGTAAAACCCTAGGTAGGGCCCGCCCCAGCTCGGACCATAACCACCCCCACCCCCACCCCCACCCTATCCACTAACTCCACTATTGTCCCCACCGAAATCCTTTTCTCCTTCATCTTCCACTTTCTTCTTCATTCTCATCCTTTTCCTCCTACTCATTTTCCCTCTCGCTTTCCATCTCCTTTCCTCTCTACAATTTGGTTGGATCTGTGCTCCGGAGCACAGATCAGTACCGGAGCATAGACTCAGCTCGGGAAAAGAGAGAAAGAGAATAACCCAGATCGAGTCAAGTGGGAGATCCAAATGTGCTTCTAGATCACCCAAATCGTGTTCATCAAGGACGAATGAGGTTTTGTGTAACGGCCCGTTTTTCTAGGGCCACCACGCGGTTTTTCCCCTTGGAGAATTAAATCTAAAACCGAACGACTAATATTTCATTTTATAATAAAAATCCGAGAAATTTCAATTTTAAAAACGACGGCGATAATTAATACAGTAGTTCATTAAATACAATTCTTATTAATAACTCATAAAAATACAATTGGCATAAACTGTAATTATTAATTTCGGTAATAGCTCATAAAAAAATACAATTAGCATGAACCATTTTCATTATGCATGTTGTTAATTGTATATGGCTATGAGTTTTGAAAGAAAGATTATTTGAATTTTTAAATTCAAATTCAACTAAAATTCTTATTACAATGCGACGGCGATAATAATAATTATCGAATTATCGATTCAATTTTTACTACAATAAATAATAAGTACAATTATTATAAATAGAAATACTAATATAATTGAAATAAAATTATAAATTCAACTATAATTCATTAAATTATGAATGACACTGGCATTTTTTGGACCATTTTATCGTTCATTTATGTTCCTAAGTAACCTGGCTATTCAAAATTACAATTTGGTGATTCCATTAAAGAATAGAAATTCTTTAATGGCTTTACAATTCCGTAACAGAGGCTTTAGTTAATTCTTTAAAGAATTTTCAATTCAATTATTTATTATTTATATAAATAACAAATACAACTATTACACGTTAAATAAAAACTTTAACATAATTCATGGCGCAATTTCATTTCCACCGACCCTGCAATCAAAATTGTGGGGTTGTGAACCAACGCTCAGTAGAATTTCAACCCCTTTAATATGTGTATCTAATCAAAACACAAATGAACACATAAACGTGTATCTCACATAATTTTCATATAATTTTCTGAAATATTTCATGAAAACTAAAAGTTAAAATTTAACAATAATAATAGTATAAATCACTTAATGAAAAACTAACAATTAAAATTTGACAGTACTGCAGCATAAATCACATAATTAGAAAATATTATACATTGGTCAGCTGAGGAAAACAAAATTAATACTAAAACTCTTAGTATTTCATTGCTAATTCAAGTGTTAATACAACAAATAACACGTAAATATAATGTTCATATAATCATAATTATTTCATAGAAATTAACAACAATAATTCGATAACCATAATGACACAAAACTCGCAATAGAGAAATTAAAAACATATATTAAAAAAATTAGAAATTCTACTTGAAATGCAAAATCGAAATCTGAACCGAAACATTATTTTCGCTCAAAAACCTATCACAACTCTTAACTCTTAAATATATATATATATATATATATATAGCTAATATGTGTTTATCACTTAAGTTATTATTATTATTATTATTATTATTTATTATATATAAACACGTGGCAATCCATATACATATATGTTTGATCAAGATGTGTTGTCTTCATTACATAAAGACAACACATTTTATATATATTATTATTTTTATTATTTACATAAATATCACTCTTAAAATAAAAATAAAATATTAATTATATTCCAAAATTATATTTTAAATAACACAATAGTCCCAAAATTTTTAAAAATTAATTTAAAATTAATATTAAACCCCTAAAATTATCAAATACTATTTATACCATAAATATACAAAACGATCCAAAAATATTAAACTTATCTAAAAATAATATTTTCAAAAATATAAATTTTCAAGGTATTATATTTTGGGTCCTTCACCACTGATGCAAATGGGTTGTCGGAGATGATCTTCTGATAGCATATCTTGTTTTTGTGTGTGTAGTGTTGGAACATGTGTGAATTTTTTACTTGTAAAATAAATTTAAGTGCCACTAGTTACTAATTTTTCCTCTATTGTTCCCTTGTTCCGCATTACTTGGGAATAAGACTCTAGAGGAGGTAATAAGGGGATGAATTGGATACTTGGGGTGTGCCTCAAATGATACCCACATTTTGTGGAAGGAAGATAAGTCACATCTCTATTAATTTATCACACGCACGCGCGTCGCCGCCGCATGTGAAGTGCGGTGGCGCTTATTTTATTTTTACTTGTTGAATAAGATTTATTAAGAGTATTCTAATAAAATAAAAATTATATTTTATTTTATTATATTATTTTATTAAATAATATTATATTATGTTATTAAATATCCTCCACTCAACTCTAGATAAAATATGCCCATGCTTGTGTTTGATTCAACTTGCTACCTTTTCTAGAGATTGCCTCCATCCCATATGTCTTTGTCTCCCACCATTCTAATTGAATTATGAGAATTATCTCTTTTAAAAGTAGGTTCATATATATTATAAAGGTGGTAGATAGAGTTCTCCATTTGCATGATAAGATACAAAGCTTCTCTCTCTACTGTTTCACTTGTAAAAATTAATTTTTCACTTGAACAGAGTTATTTTTCGATTCCAAGCAGTGTAGTGTAGTGTAGTGGGTGTTTGGTTTTCAAGACTTCTACCGTGCAGAGAAGATCCTAGACAGAGGATATTTTGGGCTGTTTTATCCTGGGGATGACGAGACTGTGATACTGCTTGCACAATTTTGGACAGAGCCACGAAACGTCTTAAAGAAAGCGACCTAGTCCGCGACTCAACCCAAGAAAGTTTGGTAACTTCGTTCTTTATTTTAATTGTGCTGCAACAATTTTAAGACGTATCTATCTTCTGCCATGTCTATTGAACGCGAGTCTAAACAAACCACTATTGATCTAAACAAATCCTTCCATTTCGAACGAGCTCATTTTAAAAGATGGAGACAAAAGATGTTATTTTTTCTAACTATGGAAAAAGTAGCATATGTCTGTACTATTGAAAAACCTGTGCTACCTGAAGAACCTACTGATGCTCAGCTTCAGGAAGTTAATAATTGGACTGAAAATGATTTCTGTTGTAAAAACTTTATTCTTAATGGTCTGTTTGATGACTTCTATAACTATTATTGTTCTAACAACACTGCAAAGGAAATCTGGGATGTTCTTCAAAAAAAATATGACACTGAGGAGGCTGAAACGAAAAAATATGCTGTCAACCATTATCTGAAATACCAAATGACTGACGACAAATCTGTCGAAGCTCAGTCTCACGAACTTCAGAAAATTGCTCATGAAATTATTACTGAAGGTATGACACTTGATGAACAATTTCAAGTTGCTGTATTGATCGACAAATTACCCGCTAACTGGAAAGATTTTAAGAATACTCTCAGGCACAAAATAAGAGAATTTTCTTTAGAAAGTTTGATTACTCGTCTTCGTATTGAGAAGACAGTCCGTAAATAAGATCAGAAAGATGAAGTGCTTGTTGTTACCAACAACACTCACAAAAAATCCTCATTTGTTGTTTTAAAACCTAAAAAGAAAATTATGAAGAATCAAAATCGTAATAACAATCAGAACATGAACTTTAATCAAAATCAGAATGGACAAAAGCCCCCTTCAAGAAATGATTCTGGACATTTTATTTGTTATAACTGTGGAAAGGCGGGCCATATGGCTCGAAACTACCGGATTAGACCTTGTCCTGTTCCGCAAGCGAATCTAATTGAAGACCAACTGGTGGCTATGATTTTTGAAATTAATATAGTTGGTGAATCCGAAGGGTGGTGGGTAGACACTGGTGCATCCCGCCATGTTTGCTATGATCATGCTATGTTCAGGTCCTATTCTGAAACAATAGACAAGAAAGTGTTGTGGGATGATTCTCACTCCACCATTGTTGCTGGTTCTGGTGAGGTGGAGTTAAAGTTTACCTCTGGAAAAATAGTCATTCTTAAGAATGTTCTGCACACTCCAGAGATGAGAAAGAACTTGGTTTCGGGCTATCTTCTCAACAAGGCTGGGTTTACTCAAACTATAGAGGCTGATTTGTACACCTTAACCAAAAATAATATTTTTGTTGGGAAGGATTATACAACTGATGGAATGTTTAAACTGAATGTTGAAATTAATAAAATTTCTTCTTCTGCTTACATGTTGTGTTCGTTTAATATTTGGCATGTTAGACTTTGTCACGTTAATAAACGCATTATTAAAAACTTAAGCAACTTAGAACTAATTCCTAAACTGTCTTTGAATGATTTTGAAAAGTGTGAATTTTACAGTCAAGCCAAGATTACCAAAACCCCTCATAAATCAGTAATTAGAGAATTTGAACATCTTGATTTGATACATTCTGACATTTGTGAATTTGATGGTGTCTTGACTAAGAATGGTAAACGTTACTTTATTACATTTATAGATGATTTCTCTGATTACACTTTTGTTTATCTCATGAAAAATAAAAGTGAAGCATTTGATATGTTCAAATTATTTGTGACTGAGATTGAAAATCAATACAATAAGAAAATTAAGAAGTTGCGTAGTGATAGAGGAACCGAGTATGATTATGATATTTTCATTGATTTTTATAATTCTCATGGGATTTTTCATGAAAAAATTGCACCGTATTCTCCTGAAATGAATGGTAAGGCTGAAAGGAAAAATAGAACTTTAGCTGAATCTGTAATTGCTATTTTGCTTAACTCCGGTACTGCTTTTCACTAGTGGGGTGAAATCTTATTGACTGTTTGCTATGTGCTTAATAGAGTTCCCAAATCGAAAAGTAAAATTTCACCTTATGAAGTTTTAAAAAATAAGAAACCAAATTTGTCTTATTTTAAAACTAGGGGTTGTTTGGCATATGTTCGTATTCTTGATCCAAAAAGAAAAAAAATTGCTAGTAGAGCTTATGAATGTATTTTTATTGGTTATACGGTGAATAGTAAAACTTATAGATTTTATGACTTGAAAGATCGAGTTATCATTGAATCAAATGATGCTGATTTTTATGAATATAAATTTTGTTTTAAATTGAAGAATAGTGGGGGCTCGACATTTAGTGATGTACCTGTCATTAAAATTAATAAATCTAATAGGGAATTAGAAATTGAACCTAGAAGAAGTAAACGGCCTCATATAGCTAAGGATTATGGTTCTGATTTGTACTTATATACCTTAGAGGAAGATCCGCACACACTCTAAAAGGCGCTATCTTCCGTAGATACCAATTTGTGGCAAGAGGCTATAGATGATGAAATGGACTCTCTTGAGTCAAATAGGACTTGGCACTTAGTAGATTTATCTCCTGATTGTAAAATAATAGGAGGTAAATGGGTACTCAAAGAAGAAACTAAAACCCGATGGAACTGTTGAGAAATATAAAGCTCGCCTTATAGTCAAATGGTTTAGACAAAGAGAAAATGTAGATTTTTTTGACACTTTTTCACGTCTCTAGAATTACATCTATTCGTGTGTTTTTATCACTGGCTGCCATTCATGATTTTGTTGTGCACCAAATGGATGTTAAAACTACTTTTTTAAATAGTGAATTAGAAGAAGAGATTTATATGGACCAACTTGAAGGATTTGTAATTCCTGGTCAAGAAAATAAAGTGTGCAAATTAGATAAATCTCTTTATAGTTTAAAACAAGCACCTAAGCAATGGCATGAGAAATTTGATAATCTTGTTATCTCATATGGTTACAAAGTAAATGAAAGTGACAAATGCATCTATTACAAATCTGAAAATAATGTTTGCACTATTATATATCTTTATGTGGATGACTTGTTGATTTTTTATTCTAATATTCATGTTATAAACAATGTGAAATCTATGCTATGTGCCAATTTTGACATGAAAGATCTTGGTGATGCAAATGTGATCCTTGGTATTAAAATAATTAGGTCTAAAAATGGAATTTCTTTGGATCAATCTTATTACATAGAAAAAATTCTAAAGAAATATAATTACTTTGAATGTAAACCAACATGTACCCCTTATGATCCTAGTGTGAAGTTGTTCAAGAACACCGGTGACGGTGTTAGACAAACTGAGTACGCGAGTATTATAGGCAGTCTGCGATATGCCACTGATTGTACTAGGCCCGACATAGCTTATGCCGTGGGGTTACTATGCAGATTTACAAACAAATCTAGTATTGAGCATTGACATGCTATTGAAAGGGTTATGAGATACCTAAAAAGGACTATGAACGTTGGATTATATTATAAGAAGTTTCCCGCTGTCCTAGAAGGATATAGCGATGCTGATTGGAACACCCTTTCAGATGACTAGAGATGTTGATTGGAACACCCTTTTAAATGACTCCAAGGCAACTAGTGGCTATATATTTAGCATAGTTGGTGAAGTTGTTTCTTGAAAATCTAAGAAATAGACTATTTGGCTCAGTCTACTATGGAGTCTGAGATGATTGCACTAGCATCAGCTAGCGAGAAAGCAGAGTGGTTAATAAGTCTGCTTTCTGATACCCCTTTATGGGAGAGACTGATTCCATCCATTTTGATCCATTGCAATAATACCGCTGCTATTACAAAAATTCAGAACCGTTATTATAACGAAAAAAGACGACAAATACGTCGCAAACACAATACTATTAAAGAATATATCTCGACTGGAGCTGTGAGAGTGGATCATGTACGGTTTGACGATAACCTAGTTGATCCTTTGACGAAAGGATTAGCTCGAGAAAAAAGTTTACAAAACCTCGAAAGGAATGGGACTCAAGCCCATAGATGATGAGTCACTTGTGAGGGAAACCCAACCTGTAGACTGGAGATTCTAAGAAATAGGTTCAAAGGGTAATAACAACTCATTAAGTGATATTAGGAGAATCATGCTAATATAATAATTTTGAGTCTATTCCTTATATGTATTGATTGAAGCATGACATCCTGAAGCGATAGCAGGTTGAGTTATTTCTTAACTCTTAATGAGATCTATATTCTATTTGGAATGGAGTACCTAGCTACAGGAGTACTCTTGATAGACTTACCTATGTGAATGTGGAAGTGTGACCGCTTTCTATGGAATTTTGGGCAAATTCTCTAAAGCATTTATTACACTGGGATACACGTGTATGGCCGTAAAGCACGGGCTTTTGGACTACACCCTGATAAGGTTGTGTGTGTAATGTTGTTAGAGATAGAGTTCAAAACTATAAGTTACTCTAGTATAATCTAAATCATCAATACTACGTAAGGGTTCAAGTTGAAAGACACATTTACTTATGTACAATCTTATACTGTACTATACTGCTCGATGAAAAATTGTTTAAAAAAAAAAAAAAATTCAAGTGGGGGATTGTTGGAACATGTGTAAATTTTTTACTTGTAAAATAAATTTCAGTGCCACTAGTTACTAGTTTTCCCTCTATTGTTCCCTTGTCCCATATTACTTGTTCCCTTGTCCCGCATTACTTGGGAATAAGACTCTAGAGGAGGTAATAAGGGAATGAGTTGGATACTTGTGGTGTGCCCCAAATGATACTCACATTTTGTGGAAGGAAGATGAGTCACATCTCTATTAATTTATCACACGCGCGCGCGCCGCCACCGTCAACATGTCGTGCCAAGCTGAGCGTGCATGTGAAGTGAGATGGCGCTTATTTTATTTTTACTTGTTGAATAAGATTTATTAAGAATATTCTAATAAAATAAAAATTATATTTTATTTTATTATATTATTTTATTAAATAATATTATATTATGTTATTAAATATCCTCCACTCAACTCTAGATAAAATATGCCCATGCTTGTGTTTGATTCAACTTGCTACCTTTTCTAGAGATTGCCTCCATCCTATATGTCCTTGACTCCCACCATTCTAATTGAATTATGAGAATTATCTCTTTTAAAAGTAGGTTCATATTATAAAGGTGGTAGATAGGCTCTCAGTTATTATATAGAGAGTTCTCCATTTGCATGATAAGATACAAAGCTTCTCTCTCTACTATTTCACTTGTAAAAATTAATTTTTAACTTGAACAGAGTTATTTTTCGATTTCGAGCAGTGTAGTGTAGTGTAGTGGGTGTTTGGTTTTTAGGACTTCTACCATGCAGAGAAGATCCTAGACAGAGAGTTTTCTGAGCTATTTTATCCTGGGGACGATGAGGCTGTAATACTGCTTGCACAATTTTGGGTAGAGCCGCGAAACGTCTTAAAGAGAGCGATTTAGTCCGCGACTCAACCCAAGAAAGTTTGGTAACTTCGTTCTTTATTTTAATTGTGCTGTAACATGTAGAGAGAGACAAAATTAAGAAGAGATAAAGATTAAGAAGAAAAAGAAAGAAATTAAGAAAGAGTGACTGAGAGAAAGAGAATAAAGAAAGAACCAGGAGATAGGGCAATTAGACATTTTTATTATTATTATTATTTTTTAAGAAAGGAAATAGATTTAAAAAATATACTTTTTTAAAACAGGGATGTTAGTGTAAAAAGATAAAGTAGAAAAATATATGGAAAAAAAAAACCTTAAAAGATTATTACGTATTTTAATTTTTAATTGTTTAAATATTTTTTAAATAGTGAAGAGTAAAGTTTTTATTACCATAAAAATTTTAGTAATTTTTTATCTATAAAAGAATTAAGTAGTGTTTGACCAAAAATAATATCGGATTGATTGATATTTGATAAATAAAAAGGGAGATTTCTGATGGGAAAAATAAATGGCCAATATCCATGTATTGATGAGTCCTTATTTTTCATCCATTTAGGATGGGATGTGGGCAATAATCATGCTTAGGGACTAGGATATTTGTAGGGGTTTTTAGTTCTTTTTATTAATTAATAAATTAATTGAATTTAAAAATCATTTTATGTGTACACTTTTTTTGGACGTACACCATCATTTTAATAAAAAAAATTTATTACTATTACCAAAAAAAAAATTATCAAAAAAATAATTTTTTTATTACAATTATCCTTATATAAATTTACATTTTTGGCCTTAATGAATTAAAGCTTTTTTCACTTTTTTTCTTCTTCATTAATTCTTCTTCCCCCCAATCCACAACCCCAACTAGTTGTCACTGTTATTTTCCAACTCCAGTCTCCCGTTGTCAGCCATTGTCGTCATTAAATTTAAATGAATTAAAGTTTTTTTTCCCTCACTTCTTTTTCTTCTTCATTTCTTTTTCTCACCCCCACCCACTACCACTACTAGTTGTTACTGCTACTCTCCAACTCCAGTCTCTCGTCGTGGGCCATTGGTCTCTCTCTCTCTCCAAAACCATCTCTCTCTCTCTCTCTCTCTCTATATATATATATATATATATATATAACCAAACTAAAATCTATAGATATGAGTTTAACACGTCGACATCGGATCAATCAATATGAAAAAAAATTACATATAGACATATAGAGAATGAAGAGAGAGAGAGAGAGAGAGGGAGTTAGGTTTTAGGTTTCTTGGGTTCAGAGAAAAAGATATAGGGAAAGTTTCTTTTAATTTGGGTAAAGGAGGGAGGGGACGTAGGGGATGGGGTGGTAGATAGTACGATGGTAGGCAGTGGTTGGGGATGGACGTGGGGTTAGGGTTGATGGAAAATAAGGTGGTGGGTTAGGGTTTCTATAATTATCTTAAAGGCATAAAATAAGAAAAAATAAAATTAAATCAGAAAGAACAGTTAAGGAAATAAAAAAGTGTACATAGCAAGTTGTTTTGATTAATTTTTCAAAAGTGTACATTTAAAAAAAATTGTACATTGAGCAAAAAGTGGTGGACATATTGAATTACATTTTAAAAAAATTCCAATTTTTCTCTATATTTTCTTCTCACTTTGTCTCTCTACATTTTGCAAACACCTCGATCCTTATGTCAGTATCTTTTTCGTTTTCCAACATCCTCAGGTTTTACCTCTTCGACACGGTCTTTCATGATGATCCATGAAAGGATTTCCGCATGGTCATCACTCAAACGGCGGTTACCATCTTAAGCATGGCGGCAAGGCTTGAGCATTAGTCGCCAATTGATCCTACAAACACCCCAAGTTAATTAGTGAAGTTCAGGACCAATAGGAATGGGCTACGTAAAGGAACCCGATATTATAAATATTAGATTTGCGCAGCGGAATATATATAAAAAACACACACATTAAATATCATGTTCATGAAAGTCGGATCTCTCCATATTAACATAAAACAAATAAAACAATAAACATTAAATCTAATTTAATCAATATATCTTTTCCGGGTACTTCACCCTCAAAGTCAGTAATTTTCGAGGCGTGACTTGAGGAGACTCTTCCAAGATTGGCTAGATCAACTATTATTCCAGTATAAATAAAATGTTCTCCTATAAGCATCACCAATGTTTGCGTCTAATAATATCCACATAGAAAACTTTGTAGGGAATAGTGTTCTTGAGATCTCTAAGAGTTTAATTCTAAAATCCTAAAAGTAGTTCTATTTAGATTCTAAGTCGTAGTAAGAACAGTAGTACGAATATGTAAATGAGTAGTAGAAGCCAACGAGATGATGATGGCCAAAATTTTCGTCCAAGAGGTCAGCCACAATGCGTCTCCAATTAAATAGATATTGTTCAGTGTTCAAAACCTTGAACCCCTTCTTTCATACTCCCCCCCCCCCCCCGCCGCGGAACTTCTGAACAATTTAGTATCTATTGGTCCAGTGAGCTACCCAAGAGAGGGTGAATTGAGTAGTAATAAAAATTTAAGTAATTTAAATATTTCAACACTTAATTTATCAAATAATCAATTTATCCTAAATTAATTATTATCTTCGTTACGCCGTTGATAAGTGTTAAATTCTAGGTGTACACCCAAACAAAATAAAATAAAGTAAACAATGCATCACATTAAGATATATCCTAGTTTAGCAAGTTAGCCTTACCTAATCCAGTCTCCGGAGTTCCACGGAGATTTATACCCTCTAAATCCCTGATTCTTTTAATGGTAGGAACCAAACCCTTACAATAATTCTTTTCCCAAGCTCAGAATAAACCCTTACAATTCCCTTTTCCCAAAGTAAGGAAGAATCTTATTTTTTTCCAAGCTAAAAACTAACCTAATTTTATTATAGGAAGAATTACAACCTAATCCTTTTAGTAGGCTAAAGATCAAACCTCACCATACTCATAAATATTATTTTCTCAAGTAAAGATTGAACCTTTACAAATCACTCAAAATTAATTTTATTCAGGAAGAATCAACACCTAATTCTTTTTAAGGAAAAATAATAGCTTAACATTTTTATACCTTAGGCTAAGATCAAACCTCAACCTTTTTTCTGGAAAAGAGTGAAACCCTAGCTATCCTGACTAGATACCGGCTTAACTGTATGTAATCCGCTCAAACTCATCAATTCAAAAAAAATGAATTTTTTTCCATTCGAAACTTCTACCACCTCAAAACAATTATACACAATTAATGTCCCGAAACTTACTACATGATAAAATTTAAGTGAGAAATTTAATATCTAATTATAACAAGTGTGGGTAGCATAGAATTAAGCACGTAATCAAATAATATCACAAAATTATTTTAAAAATAATTTTTATGTTCTTATCCAATGTGAATAGGGTGTTAAGAATTCAACAATTTTTTGAGTGAAACAAGTTTTTGTGAAAAAGCTTAATCTGTTAGTCATATATCTCAAAATAAAATATTTGATGAAATACCTTAGTCAAGGAATTCTGGGTATAAAAGTCTATCCATTGTTTCAAATCGTTACATTCTTAGTGTTTTAATCTAAAGAAAATTTTCAAGTATATTGGGTTGGTATTGAAAATGCTTTGTTATTGTTTCAAATCGTTACCTTCCTAGTGTTTTGACAATGAGACAGATGAAATATAATCACAATCGTAGTTCGATCCTACCTCCCATGTTCGTCCGGTCAATCCCCTCCTACTATCGTCCCTCACCCGCACTTGATGCTCTCGACAGTTGACACTACTCTCTTCTCCCTTTCGCTGTCGCCGCCACATCTCTAGACGGAACGTCACTCACCGCCGGCAGGTACTCTCTTTGCTCTCTTTGCTAAAACCGTTTTGCTATTCTCCTGTCAATTCTTCCTTTTATTTTTTTTTCTCTCTCTCTCTCTCTTTCTCGATCAACCACTAATTTTTTTTTTCAGCTTTATTAATTTTCTCTATAAATGAAAACCCTAAATTTCCCCAAACTCTCTACACCAAAAGCGATTCTTCTATCTCAAAATCATCTTTCCATTACTAGATTTTCTTTCTGGATCGATTGTGTTACTGAGCATTTGATGATGAGATAGATGAAATTAGTGGCTGCGGAAATAGTGATTTTGAGTCCCCACAACATGTCTTCACTTCTCAACGATCAAAGCCCTTTTGTAAGATTTCTTTTTCTATTTGATGGATTGAATTATAATTTGCATTTGTGGACATCCTTTTCAGTGATTTCGTGAAGATTTTTGAATCTCAGGGTTTAAACAAAATGCAGAGCTCAATAGGTTAGGTCCCACTGTGCAAAGACGACGGTACTCTTCCTGTCACTACTAGGCTCGCGAAGAAGGCCATTCTGTTGTTCCAGTCTGGTAAGTTCGCGGATTGCGTCAAGATGTTGAATAAGCTTTTGCAGAAGAAAGAGAAGATCCTGAAGGTAGTTTGTTATTGAAATTCCATAATTCTATTCGAGTCCTGTTAGTTGTGGATTTCTATTTTCACTATTGGACTGCATTGACTGGTAATTTTCTAATATGTGATGTTTTTTAATAGAAAATGTACATTGTTAGTTTTGGTTTGATTGAGTTTAGTTGATAAAAAGTAATTATTTGATTAATTTTTATTTTTTTATTGTTTATATCTTTAATAAGAAATCAGTATTGAACTCAATTGGATTGGTGTTGTTACTATCTGAAGTGGAAGGATGGGACCTCAATTCTAATTTCGGTAAGTTCAACCCTAATTTCAGTCTTCTCACTAATTTGATAGTGTTTGTTTCATTTTTTTTTTTTTTTTTAATTTTGTGAGGGTTTGTTAGAATGATACAGTTTGCAAAAAAAATCAATTTTTGTTTCTGTTTTTTGAATCTTATGAGTATAGTTTCTAGGTACAACTGTTCTTGCTTCGACTTAGATCCTATTGTTTCAATTGTTTGATTGTGGTTCCAAAAGTGTGTGGTTGCCTGTTCGGCTAATCTACATATGAATATATGTATATTTTAAATATGGAAAATCTAAAAGTAAAAGTTATGGTGATGATTTGAAGGTGACAAGCGCTTAATTTCCTTATTCAATTTCCTGAAACCATACAGTTGCATCGAGGTGGAGTCAAATCAACTTGAATGGCTTTAAGGTATGATTTATCTCTTATGCTAGAAAAGAATAAATTGAAAATAAATCAAACACGAAGCATCAAGAACTATTTTATGTTACATTATTTTATTTTTGAATTCAAATTAGGTTAATGAAGTGGACTGAAGCTTGGACTTCCAGCTATGGGACACCCGTGTCGGCACCATGGTCTAAATGCCATCGGCGAACTCCAAGGTATTCTACTTTCCTGAAAAATTGATGTATTTTTTCGTATATTTGTATTTTTTTCATTATATATATATACTAATAACTTAGAAATCTACTAATAATTTAATCTATGTAGTGACAATGTTTGAGTTTTTGTTCCTAGAAAACTTGGAGCAGAAACATAAACTTGGGAGAATTCACTTTTGTTTTGGATCTAAAGCATTTTCTATTCTATTTAATTGATTAGTGTCAGTGTGCAGTAATTGATTAGTATAATTATTTTGGCAAATGACATGGTCTATTGGATCTTGAGAAGTGACATCCATTTTTTTGAAAGGAGATGATACTATTTTAAAGTCTTTATAATCTATTTCAATTGAATGTAATGGTGGATGTATTGAACTAATATTTTGAATTTTTTTTTTTGTTACTTTCCATGTCTTCTTGATTTTTTGGAGTGTTTGAACATATTCTTCTTTATAGTATTGTAACGAAGCAATATGATTTGTTTTGAACCAAGGGTGAGTGCTTAAAATTTGACTCTAACAGACATTTTATTCTTGCAAATAAGTTCATTCTTGCAGGTTGAAAGAAAACTATATGTATGAATGATGGGAATCTCGACATTCATGCCGTACTTCAGCATCATCAGTAAGTTTATGAGGCAAATCATGTGTGCATGGAGTATTAGGTGGTTTTGTTTAGTGTTCCTGTTCCCATAAAATATGGAACAGAAATAGAAATTCGGTAACAATTTTGTTTTGTTCGCAAAATTTTGATCTGAAAATTTGCGTTATAGTTTAGAATGTCAATTTTTCTTCATTACTGCCACCATATGTGGATATATGATTCAAAACATAAATTATATGTGTACTAATTTCTCTTTTCTAGAATTGTGTTTTCATAAATTTTGTGATCGAAATTTTAGTGCCCTCGGCATCTCTAGCTACATATAAGTTCACTTCTTCCCCTACTGTTTTGTTTTACCACTCTTGCCCATGTATTTATTTTTGTCTTATGAAGTGAATTTTCATTGGTAATGGATTTGATATATTTGATTACTATTTTTGGGACTTTTTTTGTTGCAGAAAATGGTTCACAAAGTAGAGATATATGATGACAAAGCAAATAATAAAGTTATGAAAATAATCTCCAACCTCTAAGGTATATATTGATGTTTTTAGTAAATAATTTTTGTTGGCTTGAATGCACTTTACTTTTTTTATTAGAATGTTAGACCTTTTCATGATATTCTTAGAATTGACATTTGAATTGGTTGTTTTAAGTCTTCAATGTTTAAGATTCATGAATTGGTTTCAAAACTCTTCATCGATTTTTTCTTTCTTTCTAAAATATGTTTTTTAGTTGTTTGTATTACCTGATATTTGTATTGTTCCCACATTTTCCATTGTTTTTTTTTCCTTAATTCTGTTTTTCTTTTTTGTTTCATTTCCTATTTTTTCTTACTATTTTTTTTTTCTTTTTTCTTTTTGCCCTTTTGGTTCTGGTTTTAATTCTGTTTCTTTGTGTGTGTTTTTCAATTCTGTTTTTTCCTATACATAAAACATGGGTACAAAACGAAGTTGTCTCATATTTATGCTTCAGTTCTTTTTCAATTATGTTCTGCTCCCGTATTTTTTAAGGTTCAATTACGTTGGCAAATGGAGTGGTTCATCGAAAGGTGTTACCGCTGAGCAGATTGAGCAGGAACTGTAGAAGATTTTCGTCGATTACAAGGACAGCAAGGTCACGTTTGAAGATTTTCCTTATTACCTCAGGTAAGGGGAAGGAGATCAGATGGTAGACCCATCATAGCAGCCATGGTTTGGCCAAATTTACATTCAATTTGGCCATATCTGACTGTTTGATTGTTTTTATAATCTTACTTTTTTATGTTTAATTGTTTCCTGGTTTAATTCTTTGAATAGGTTTGGTCATTTGGTCCTTTAGGTATTCATGGATTAATAAGACCATGTAGTTGCATAGTTATAGTGTGTAAGTTCATAGTAAATTCTTCGTTTCATTAATTTGATTTTATTCTTCTACAAATTTTAGTTAGTTTTTTCATTTAGTTGAATTTATTTTCTGTTTAATTGAACTGAGATTCAACGCAATCGTCGTTGTTGTCTGCTGTCGTCGATGTTGCTCACGCAACACTGCCTGTTGCCTTCGCTGCTGCTCAAGCAACGCCCTCTCCATCGCTACACATCTTCAGATATGACGTTGGTTGATTTGGTAAGTCTAAACATATTCGTTGATTTTGTTGGTATTGTTGTATAACTATATTGATTTTGTTTATTATCATGGTTGGTTCTGATTTTGTCAATGAGAAGGAACTTGAAGATCTTAAGCTTAAACATAGATTGTGTTTGTTTGATGTTTCTTTTCTATGGGATCTTGTGAAAAACGTTTTTAATAGCCAAATGCTATGAAAAATAAGAATGTAGTTACGCATAAGAGTTTCAAGTTATTTAGAGGGGATTTCAACTGGGCTGAAATAGGTGCATAATATTATTCTTGATTGTTAGTTATTATTGATTTTCAAATGAAATAGGTGCAAAATGTTGTATATATAAAGGAAATTATGTGATTTTTATTTATTTTTAATTTTATTTTTGTTTTTGTTATTTTACACATGTGCCTTCAGGCACGGATTATATATTAGTATATAATAAATCAGGACGACTTTTTTGTTCATTAGGACAAACTTATGATTAGGACAAACAAAGTTGTTGACGATGCCAAATAAATTTGCTGACTAGGACAAACATAAAAAAATTAACTCAATTTTAGGTAAATGATTAACTCCTTTCTTTAATTAATTTAATTACACAATTCCTTAATTTCCGATTATTAAATATAGCAATTAGTGAGAATATAAAAAATAAAGGGTTTGTTAGGTTTTATTGAGCTATAAAAAAAGAAACATGCCTTTTTTTTTTCTTTTATATATATATTCCTTAATTCCTTAAGTATTGAGATACATATATGGCCCTAAATTAACATTAATTAGTAATGATAATGCCTAAAATAACATTAATGCCTAAACTTTTGGCCCTAATCAAATTTGATTAGGGCCAAAAGTTTAGGTATTAATGTTATTTTAGGTAACAATTTATCCAGTTTTCTCTAATTATATTACTAATTAATTAATTGACTTAGACATTGATTCATCCAATTTTCTTTAATTAAACTCCTAATTAGGATTCAATTAGCCCTTCTCTCAGTCTCACTCTCCCTCTCTCTCGCCCTCACGCTCACCTTAAACCCTCATCCCCCCAAACCCCGATACGCGATTTTCTTCTCTCCCTCCTCCATTGCCTTTGCGTCGCTGTTGGGTTGCCATCGCCACGCCTTCGAATCGCCGTTATATTGTTATCATCGCATTGCCACTTTGCCGCCCAATACTTTCCTTTGCATCACCATCATTGGTCACTACTTTCTATTTATACTAAGGTATGTTACTCTTGCTCTGTGTCTCTCTCTCTCCCTCATTCCTCCGATTTTTTCCCTCAAAACACAAACCGGAGTTTGATTTGGCTAAATATAAAAGTTTGATTTCTATAGATTTGTGTTTAGTTTGTTTAGACCTAACAACAAATTGTTTAAATATGACCGCAAGAATGGTAGCGGCTGAGAAGTTGGCAGAGCTGCAAAGATGCTCGGATCTGGTATTTTACAACGACAACAGACCTGGTTTGCTCTTCCTCACTTCACATTCTTTCTTTTCGATTAGGCTATTTTTCAATTGTTATTTGAAATTGAAAATAATTCAATTCTGGATTGAAATGAAGCTCGGTTCAATTCAATACCTGGATTGAAATGCAAGTGTATGCTATGGTCAATTTTGATTTATTTAACCAGATTTGGCTTTGAATTTGCCAATTCTAGCTTTGATTTGCCTATAACTTAGGAAATCCCCATCTAACTCAATCTTTCTCTCTAATTTGCCTATAACTCAGTGTTTTTGTTTTGGTATTATGCAGTGGCTGCATGAATGGAATTAATCATTACTCAAATTAGTTTGTTTGTATGGAATTTTATAGAATTGTCGGTCAAATTAAGCTTTTTGTTTATTTCTTTCATATTAAATTCAACTGATGACTATTAAATGCTTACACAAAACAATGAAATCAAACAACAGAAAGAGAACTGCGATTGTGTTGTGTTTTGCCTTGGGGATGAGCATATGCATGCCATTAATTCTTCAGTGAAAGTGTATGACAGTATAATTGCTAGATACATTGATTTCAACAACTTTTCTTGCTCAAACCATGTGTGTGTGTGTGTATATTTTCGTGAGCATTGGTTGGATTTTACAAGGATCAACATATTCCTATCCTAATGGATTATGATCATGTTGGTATCTAATTACTCCATGTTATAGATTTAAATAAGCATCTTAAATTTGGACATGAAATTGTGTTGTGGGGTAAGTGTATTTTAAAAAAAAAATTGCTTGAATTTGTTGATCGTTGATCAAACACATGAGAGATTCCAAATTTTGGTGTTCAATTGATTTGATCATCGTATTCACACACACAAATAGAACACATGCATAAATGCTAATAGATAAGAAGAGACGAGCAGAGTCTATTAAAATAGTAGTAGTAGGTGGTGGTATTTCATTTGTGGAGATAGCTCCACCCTTATTAGATTATCTATCTATTGTTTTGACCCTTACCATATATGGTAAAGTATACTACAATGAAATGTGTCCTATCCATATTTATATTGGCCTATGTAACTGGACGCTATCACTTTTTTTTTTTTTTTTTTTTTTCATGTCTTAATATATTCGCAACTGCACGAGGTCAAGTTTTAATATAGTGGACCTTTAGATTGGATATCGTCCTCTGGGAAACCTGTTTGATTAATTGAATACCGCAATTTGAATAGTCTTATATTATCTTGACGGTTCAATAAATGTTTGAGTTTAAATATTTAAAAACAAAGTTAAACTAACAACTATTGGGTTAATTCTAATTAAATGGATTACCTAGGGATTGATTTCATTCACTTAATACATGTTTGACTTGGTTTAATTAACAATAACGGTGTTTATCTTATCCGACAATCTAGATATCTTAAACTCGCCCATTACCTCTCCCAAGTGTAAAATGAGCGATTATATGACTTCGTGTTAACGCCGAAGTCTCCCTCTAGCGTTTTATATAACACGTAGTCACACGAGTCTTGACCCAACCTTATGGATTGTATACTTTCTAACGCCCTCCCGGGTCGTTAGATTGTCGTGATGTGTTTTACCTTAGTTCGAATCCGGGGTTACCTCTCCTGAGTGTCAAATCCTGTATTCTCAAAACCAACCTTAATACCTTAACAAGCATATTAAAATTATAATAAAATGATAAACACAATCGTATTTAGTTAAACAACCGTTAAAGTAACATATATTCATTCAAATATGTATTTACTTGAGTTACACCAATCCTTAGATAATATTTATTTAGCCTACCATGATCTTAACCATACATATATTAAAATAAGAAGGATTCATTATCATTTAATATAAAAAGTTAAATTATAAAGATAGAAATAAAGGAAGAACGATCAAATCTTTAAGTGGAGTGGTCCACTGTTACCAAAGATTGGTCCAGAAATGATTCATCTTCTCCAAATGTTGAATCTCCTATTTGAGCTCTCAAAATAAGCTTAAAATCATCTATCACAAGTGTGGAACCGTTCTTGACAAATGGGGGAAACAAGGGTTTAAATAGAAGGCTTCGAATTATCTAGAAAATAGATATTTTCTGCACAGAGAGACCACCTTGGCAGTGGTTCACCGCTACGACGGTGAGTTAAGTCGGTTAGCTTCACCGCTGCATTGGTGACTGACCGCTGCGGCGGTGAACCAAAAATGAAACTCTCTATACTTTCACCGCCTCGGAGGTAAAACAAAATCTAGGCTCTTTAGACTTTCACTGCCTCGGCGGTGAGACTGGCATAGCTTATTGGACTCTTACCGCCTCGGTGGTGAATGACCGCTGGGGCAGTGACTTCTGCACAATTCTCCTTGCATCTCCATCGCCTCGGCGGTGGGTTTGCTGTCCTAAAACCTTATTTCTCTCACCGTTTTTCCACCGCTTTGCTTGTTTATCACTTTGTTACGTCCCTACACCTGATTTACATAAAAACAAATGAAAACGCAATAAAATATTACTAAAACACTCAAAAACTACCAAATTTGGCTTAGAAGTAGATAAGTGTTTTCAACCTATCAAATACCCCCAAATTTGAAATTTTGCTAGTCCTCGAGCAAAACACCCTAACACTAAAATAAACTAACTGTACTAATTAACTAACTAACTACTAAAAATGAATAAACTTTAACAAATAAGAAGTAAACGCATGCGAGTTCCAAGTTCAATCGAAGAAACCAAGTTGTTCCTCCCTCAACAGCCCCCAATTAGATCAAGTTCGGGAAATAACACACACCACGTGGTGTTCTAGAATTTCAACACTCAATATCAATAAAAACCATTCTAGATCCATTTAAAGTGTGTGTGTGAGAACTCAAATATATAACTATCTAAACACCGGATTGGATTATTGAATAACTGAGCTCATGACTTAAACCGTTTAAGGATTAGAAAAATCATATGCTTAACTTGGCTGGACTATCCATTAATGTAGGTTTGAAAATTCAAAGAGATCAATAGATCAATAGGGCTTGGAAAGGCATTAGAGAACGGCCAACGGTGTCTCAGGAATAGAAAACAGGTAATCGTTATAATTACGATAATTCAACGACACCCGAGGCAGAAACGTTTGTCGCTATATCTCTCTCGTAACCCCAAATATTTAAAACACAACCTTAAACAAGAATTTAAGAACTTTGTATTCACTTGTCGAAAGAACAAAAGTAAAAATTATACTCACATAGTTTTTTTGTTTTTTTGATAAACTAACACACCCCAAAACTTATTCGATTTTGTACAATTATAGGGGCGTGTAAATAGAATTCACAGAATGATAAGTGAATACACTAGTACCAAACCAATAAAAATTCGTCTGAAACCCGACCGCTCACTTCAAGTAGCATATAATAATGCTAACTTGATTTCACTCAATTCGTGCATTTGGCTTAGCGACAAAGGTTTGGAAAATTATTAAATGGATAGGGTATTTATACATGTTCAGAACTGAATAGGCTATCGGCTGCGATAGAGTAACGAGGGATAAAATTTTCAAGGTTAGCTTCAAAGGTTCAAGCGAAAAAATGAAAGTCTAAATCATGCTTCCTAAACTACCTCACATAGGATTCCGCCTCAAGTTTCCCCCAGTCAAGTTCTAGATTCCTCAAATTTGTCATGAACTTATTACTGAATAATCGGCGTCAAATCGTTCGAATGATTATACAGTGAGTCTATGCTATCATGCGATTTTAGGATCAAAATGATTTTTACCTAATCGATATGCCAAGTACACAAAATACACATGAATGACATTACCCCCGAGCTCGATATACAATTAGGGGATAATTTTCATCATCGGGAAATGGCCTAGACGAACTCAACACGCAAATACTACTCCATACATAAACATCTCTACATTAAATCTAAACACTAACATACATATACTAAACTAAGCATTTTACATGCATAAACACAAAAATTAAAATAAAACTTAACTATATGTTAAAATCTACACTATACATCTAAGCTTTTACAAAGCGTAACTGGGCATACATAAAACATCCAAATATAATACATCAAAAATTTGTTCATCCTTTTCTAACAAAAACAAAATTGGATGAATATCCCCCCAAACTTAAATGAGGCAGTGTCTACACTGACTGAGCAGCGAACCTCATAGCAGTATATAGCATTCATGAGAAAATATTGGATTTTGAACACATACCTAGGAGACAAGACATAAAAGTCTCACCTCCTACTATCCACTTGGAGGAATGTCATTGCCACCATTGTCTCGCCAGAAAGAAAAGTGTGGAAATTGCAAGAGGTGTGGCGGCAATTGCGTTATTGGCAGATAAGCGCCCATATCGATGCCGAGGCGCTCGCTAATGAGTCATTGGACTTGATCTTGTTGACGCGTATAATGGTCTAGGAACGTCCAAAGCTCGGCATGTCAGCGATCCGAAGTATATTTCCCTTAGCGAAGAACGCGATTGTCGAGCCGGACCTCCTTCTTATGGACCCTCTCTAAAGTGACAGAGTACCGGCCAGGCTCTTATGGAATTAGGGCCGTAGATGGCCCTACATTTTCCTCGTCGGGCCCTTCCTCTTCTTCAGTTTCTGGCTTCCCCGCCCCTTGCGCTCTGGCTTTTCACATTCGATTTATCATAACTAGATCGAGTGGAATTATAGGGGGGCAACGACTATCCCTGGTTATTGATACATCGACCCGTCGGAATAGGTCAGTCAATAGTGAAAAAAATGGAAGACTGACCTTTGTTGTATTGACGGCATGAAGAATAGATGAGTAGATTAAGAATCCAACATTTATCAACTTGCTCGTCTGAATCGAATAAAGGCGTCATGACTCTTTCTTTGGAGACGTCCGATAAGTGAGATGTCGGGAGAAGGGTTCTGCAAACAAAATAGTGCCATATTTTGGGGATCGGATTAAGGAACTTAGCCAAACAAGTGGCTAGACCTAGCCCTATGTGAGTCCACTGGACGTTGCTTGAAGTGATGGCTCGGATCACAGTGTCCATGCTTGGATCTCTGCCCCCATATGGTTCGTCAGTAGGTACCGGGGTCGCCAATCCCAAAACTTCATTAATGAACTCGGGACTGAATGAGATGGGGTGAGTTTGGACCCTTTTCTGGTTGTCATTTGCTTCAGTAATGTTTGCATAAAACTCCCGCACTAAAGCGACCTCGCCCCGGTGTGGTGATTTGCAAAACCCTTCCCAATCACGGCTTCGAATCACATCTTGAAATTCCGCCGGGAGGCTTTCTAATTGCCCAAATCCTCACTGCCGAATACATGTTCATTTATGTTCGAAATGGTTGAAATGCTCCTCGGCCTGTTTTGACACAAACCGGGTGGAATCATAGTCGACGGTAAGACCCCCAGCGCGAGAACTCAAACCTTCTCTCCTTGCCCTTTTTGATGCGGCTCACTTAGTCATGGCTCCTATCAATCACAATCACAAAACACGACAACCTAATCATATATGAACAATGAAAACAATCCCCCGAATCAACACCGTCAAGAACACGTCACAATCTCAATACGCACACACCAATCGCAACGGTTTCAACAAAATTTCAACAATGTAGCATGAAATTTTGTATCACACAATGTAACAATCCATAGAAATCTTGTTCATCACCAAAAATCAAACCGAAATCCCATAGATAAAGAAAATCACGAAAATGGGGTTCAAGGGTTTAGGGCACAATCCGAATTCAATGATTCTTGATATGAATATGCAAATTAACCAAAGATTTCAACATATAGGTGAAATGTAGGATCAAAAGTACTTGTTGAAATAATTCAGTCCAAACGATTGAAAATGGGTCAAATCGCATATTTTGTTCCTCAAACCCTAGGATTCAAAAATGGGGTGGAAGATTGATTTTTGGAGGATGATTCATGGTAGAAATCACAAATTTTGTAAATGGAAGGATGTATTTGAGGGTTAGAAATGGTTTGGGAGGATGAAAATTGAGAGATTTGGGGTTTTAGAGGTGATTGTAGAGGTTTAAAATGAGCGGTATCGTTTTATTCGAACAGAGGCTTCACCGCCGCGGCGGTGGAATCACCTCCTCGACGATGGAGTGCCTTTTTCAAAACCAAAACTTTCTGTTGTTTCACCGCCTCAGCGGTGAGTTCATCGTCTCGGTGGTGAAGCGCCTTTTAAAAACCTTTGCAACCTATCGTTTCACCACCTCGGCGGTGAAGTGTTTTGCTGAAAACCTTACATCTTGTATTTTCACCGTCTCGGTGGTGAGCTTCCTGTTGGATTTTCATGATTTCTTCAAGATTTCACACCAAGGCTCTACACCACGTGCTTCCACTTCGCTAGTTCAACGATTTTAAATGCGAAACACTTCCCTGAGTATCTACACTCCTCAATTCACCTCCAAACACGCTCTGAGACCATTTCAGCCTCCAAAAAGTAAGTAATAGCAAAAGTTGGGCAAGATCATACCCTCGGTTTCATATCAAAAATTGCTTGATTTACCGTCCCCAGCTAGACGTAGCTAATTCCAAGATCAGTTGTCAACAATGGAGATACTTTCCACAACTTGCTCTTCGTTGCCAATGTAATGTTTGATCCGCTCTCCATTGACTCGAAAAATTCGTTCGTCATCGCCTTCCAATTTGACAGAGCCGAATGGAAATACATGTTTGATCCGGAATGGTTTAGACCACCGGGACTTCAACTTTCCAGGAAAGAGCCTCAGCCGTGAATTGAATAACAGAACTTGCTAACCCGGGCTAAACTCTCTCCTCTCTATCTTCTTGTTGTGCCATCTCTTCATTTTGTCTTTGTAAAACTTGACATTTTTATACACCTCATTCCGAAATTCTTCCATTTCATTGAGTTAGAGAAGACGTTCACCTGAAACTTTTAGATCGAAGTTCAATCTCTTTATCGCCCAAAAGGCACGGTGCTCCAACTCGACTGACAAGTGACACGCTTTTCCAAACACCAACCGATACGACAACATGGGATCGGTGTCTTAAAAGTCGTGCGCTATGCCCACAGTGCATCATCCAACTTCACCGCCCAATCCTTGCGATTAGAATGAACAATTTTCTCTAAAATTTGTTTGATCTCCTTGTTTGACACTTTGGCTTGGCCGTTTGTCTGCGGATGGTATGGCAGCGCCACCTTATGCCTCACCCCATATTTTGTCACCAAAGTATCGAACATTTGTTACAAAAGTGGGTTGCTTCATCACTAATTATGGCCCAAGGTGTCCCGAACCTCGTCATGATGTTTCTCTAAAGGAACTTAAGCACCACTTTGGCATCATTGGAAGGCGTCGCCTCAGCTTCGACCCACTTAGACACATAATCCACCGCTAGTAGAATATACTCCTGACCGAATGACAATAGAAATGGCCCCATGAAGTCCATACCCCATACATCAAATAGCTCCAATTCAAGAATAGACGTCAACGGCAATTCATGCCTTCTTGAAATATTACCCACTCGTTGACATCGTTCGCAAGTTTTTACAAAAGTATATGCATCTCTAAATAATGATGGCAGTAAAAACTTGACCAAAGCACTTTTACGACCATCTGAGTCGCTCTAAAGTGGCCACCACAAGGTGATGAATAACAGTGATAAAGAATGCTCGTAATTTGTTCCTCCAGAACACATCGTTGGATCACCTGATCAACACACTTCTTGAATAGCAACGGCTCATCCCACATATAGTGCCTCGAATCGAACAGGAATTTCTTCATTTTGGCACTTGTAAGATCCGGCGGTAACACTTTGCAGGCTAGAAAATTGATGATATCCGCAAACCACGGAAGTGTAGTGTCAATTTTGAACAGCTGCTCATCAGGGAACACCTCCGTAATACATGGCTCATCACTGACATCCTCTTGTACCAGCCTTGATAAATGATCAGCAATAACGTTTTGACTCAATTTCTTGTCTCTTATCTCCACATTAAACTCTTGAAACAAGAGAATCCACCTGATTAGACACGGCTTGGCATCTTTCTTGGAAAACAAGTACCGGATGGCAGTGAGAATCGTATAGATGATCACCTTGGATCCTATAATATAGGACCAGAACATATCGCATGCAAAAACAACCGCCAGCATCTCTTTCTCGGTTGTAGTGTAATTCTTCTGTGCATCGTTCAAAGTCTTGCTTGCATAGTAAATGGATCGGAAGATCTTCTCCTTGCGTTGGCCAAAAATCGCTCCAACCACATAGTTTCTAGCATCGCACATTATTTTAAATGGCTTGTTCCAATCTAGAGCAACTATTATAGGAGCCGTGATAAACTTTTCCTTCATTGCATTGAAAGCTTTCAAGCAAGTTTTGTCAAATTAAAATGGGGCATCCTTCTCGAGTAAGTGACACAACGGTTTCACCGTATTTGAAAAGTCTTTGATAAAGCACCGGTAGAAGCCGGTATGCCCCAAGAAACTGCGGACTCCCTTCACATTTATCGAATGTGGAAGTTTTTCAATTGTTTCAATATTGGCTCGGTCTACCTCGAGCCCCTTCGAAGAGACTTGATGACCTAAGACTATTCCTTCTTTAAACATATAATGACACTTCTCCCAATTAAGAACCAAGTGTTTCTCTTCACAACGATCGAGAACAAGCGCCAAGTTGTATAAGCAATAATTAAAGGACGAACCAAAAACTAAAAAGTCATTCATGAAAACCTCCATAATGTCTTCCACCATATCTGAGAATATTGCCATCATACATCGTTGGAATGTGGCCGGTGCATTGCATAGACCAAACGGCATACGTCGATAGGCAAACATCCCATACGGGCATGTAAAGGTCGTCTTCTCCTGGTCTTCCAGTGCTATGGCTATTTGATTATACCCTCGTAGCTATCAAGAAAACAATAATGATCATAGCCGGCAAGATGATCAAGCATTTGATCAATGAATGGAAGCGGAAAATGATCTTTCTTTGTTGCCTTGTTCAATCTCTGATAGTCAATACACACTCGCCACCCAGTGATGGTTTGTGTCGGAATAAGATCATTCGTCTCGTTTTTCACAACCATCATGCCGCCTTTCTTTGGCACCACTTGCACCTGACTAACCTACTCGCTATCGGATATAGCATATATAATTCCAACGTTCAAGAGCTTCAACACCTCCACTCTAACAACTTCTTTCATTGTTGGATTTAGCCTCCGTTGATGCTCAATGGAAAGTTTGAATGAATCTTCCATTAAGATCTTGTGCATACATATTGTTGGGCTAATTCCTTTAATATCGAAAATAGACCACGCAAAGGCGGATCTATGCCGTTTCAGAATTTTTAGCAACTTGTAATCTTCCTCCTCTATCAAGGATGATGAGATTATCACCGGTTTGGTTAGATTCTCCCCCAAAAAGATATATCGGATGTGACCTGGTAATTACTTGAGTATTAATCCACCGTGAGGCGGATTGGATAGTTCGAGAGAACGAACTTCTTCTTCCATCATAGCCACATGAATTGGATCCTCTACGTCTTTAGATTGAGCCTCCATATCAAGAACGTAGTCCACAACACCAACTTTCGTGGTTGAGCCCTCCTCACCAAAATCCCCCATAGATAGGGAATTTGTGAGTGTATGCTCCAATGGATCCATATACACATTTTTATGAAAGAATTCCCTCACACACGAGTCAACAACATCTACTCGGTTGCATTTAGGACATTCATCCGGAAAGTTCATAGTTTTGAAAATGTTGAACTTTACCTCATCTTCATTACCTCGCAACGTCAAATTACCATTATGCACATCAATTAAAGCCTTTCCCGTTGCAAGAAAAGGCCTTCCAAGTATGATTGAAATCTCCTTATCCTCATTCATTTCTAGCACGACAAAATCCACCGGGAAGATGAACTTGTCTACCTTCACCAAGACATCCTCAATAATCCTTTTTGGATAAGTCAATGATTGGTCCACCATTTGAAGGAAAATTGTGGTTGGCTTAGCATTCCCGAGCCTCAATTTTCGGTAGATAGAAGATGACATCAAGTTGATACTAGCACCAAGATCACATAGTGCCTTGTCGAAATAAGATTTCTCGATAGTACACGGAATCGTGAAACTACCGAGATCCTTTAGATTTTCAAGCAATTTCCTTTACAGAATAGCACTACATTCCTCCGTCATTTTCACCGTCTTGTATTCCTCTAACTTCTTTTTCTTCATCATGATGTCTTTCAAGAACTTGCCACAGTTGGGCATTTGTTCTAACGCATCTGCAAAAGGTATGTTGATTTGTATTTTTTTGAAGATGTCAAGAAACTTTGCAAATTGTGAATCCAACTTCTTCTTTTGGAATAGTTGCGAATAAGGCAAAGGTGTGGTTAGAATCGGTGGATTGTTCGGGAATGTAATTCTCCCCAGAATCACCTTTTGATCTCCTCTCTTCTCTTCCACTTTCTTTTCTTTCTTCTTCTCCTTTTTCTTCTCCATCTTGTCTTCATTCTTCTCCTCATTTCTCTCATCAACTTCCTCCTCCATATTTCTCGTCGGTTTATTTTGGTCAACATCATGGCTTACCCCCGACTCTTCCTCCATCGATTTTCTTACTTCAACCTCTTTCCCGCTTCTCAATGTAATATAGCCTTGCATTCCCTTGGGTTAGTTTCTATGTTGCTAGGAAACTTCCCCATGGTTTTCTCTTAGATCGGACTTGCAAGTTGCCCGATCTGAGTCTCCAATGATTTCACAGTAGCATTTGTGTTTGTACATGTGGTCTCAATCGAGTCAAGCCTCGTCTTGTGCTTGTTAACCCTCTTATGCGTCTCACGTAATATTGTTTGTGTTTCCTTCATGAATGATCCCATCATATCCTCCAAGTTCGGCTTTTGATTTAGAATTTGAGGTTGTTGCATTTGACGATTTTGTTGCATAGGATAACCTTGAGCTTGATTTCCATAACCGGGAGGTGGCCGCAACGTGTTCTGATTGTTCGCATATGAAAAGTTTTCATGGTTGCGAAGTCCAGGATGATAGTGAGTCGAAATATGGCGGCGGACCTGAAAGTATAAGCCCGATTGTTGACGAAGTGACATTATTCGAACTCACTATCCACTCCTAGTTGAGAACTACTTGCGACATTTTTCGCTTCATGACTTGACGAAATATCTTTAGTTGAGAAGACGATCAATTGATCCGAGAGTTTTGAGACTTGCGCCGATAAGGTAGCAATATGATCGTCTTCTTGAATTAAAGCTACCTTTCTTCCCGTGTTCCTCTCGTTTGGCCATTGGTAATTATTGGCCGACATTTCCTCCAATAACACATTTGCTTCAGTAGGTGTTTTGGACAACAATGATCCTCCCGAGGCGACATCAACTATGGTCCTTGTTTGGCCATCCAACCCATTGTAGAAAAGTTGGGTTTGGAACCAATCTTGAAACCCGTATTGGGGGCACCGACGCAATAGATCCTTAAATCTTTCTCACTCTTGGAACAGTGGCTCGTAGTCCAGCTGGCGAAATTGCGCTATTTCACCTCTGAGTTGAGAAGTCTTTGAAGGCGGGAAAAACTTAGTAAGGAACCTTTGAGCAAGGTCCTCCCAAGTGTTGATACTTCCAGGTTGAATCGATTGTAACCAACCCCGCGCTCGATCATGAAGTAAAAATGGAAATAACCCCAACCGTCTTACATCATCTGCAACACCGTTGATCTTCACTGTATCACAAATCTCCAGAAAGGTAGCCAGATGGACATTAGGGTCCTCATGCAGAATGCCACCATATTGGTTCTTTTGTACCATATTAATTAGAGGGGGCTTTAACTCGAAGTTGTTGGCCTGGATCGTCTGCCTCTGAATGCCAGAGTAGTTATCGAACATTACAGGCCGATTGTAGTCCCTAAGGACCCTCTGTTGAACTTCCTGCTCCGGAGGCGGCTATGGTAGTGTCTGCGGTACCTGCGGTTGTTGAGGCATATAGTCGTCTCCATCATCAGCCATAGTTTGAGCTCAGTTTATTCTCTCTCTCCTTATCCTCCTTAAGGTACGCTCGATCTCGGGATCAAGAGTAAAGAATTCCAAACTTTTACTACGTCGCATACACTGCTCAATCACAATAAATGAAACAAATTAAAAAAATAATGAATTGACAAATAAATAAAACAAAAGAATTGTCTGGATTAAGATTCAACCACTTGGTCATAATATCAACCAAATCAAAACACCATTTCCCGGCAACAGCGCCAAAAACTTGGACGCGATCGGTTTTTTTTTTTTTCACGTCTTAATATACTCGTAAGTGCACGAGGTTAAGTTTTAATATAGTGGACCTTTTGATCGGATACCGTCCTCTAGGAAACGTATTTGATTAATTGAATATCTTGATTTGCATAGTCTTATATTATCTCGACGGTTTAAGAAATATTTGAGTTTAAATATTTAAAAACTAAGTTAAACTAACAACTATTGGGTTAATTATAATTAAATGGATTACCTAGGGATTGATTTCATTCACTTAATATATGTTTGACTTGGTTTAATTAACAATAACGGTGTTTATCCTATCCGACAATCTAGGTATCTCAAACTCGCTCATTACCTCTCCCGAGTGTAAAATGAGGGATTATATGACTTCGTGTTAACGCCAAAGTCCCCCTTTAGCGTTTTATATAACACATAGTCACATGAGTCTTGACCCAACCTCATGGATTGCACACTTTCTAACGCCCTCCCGGGTCGTTAGATTGTCATGATGTGTTTTACCCTAGTCCGAATCCAGGGTTACCTCTCTCCAGTGTCAAACCCCGTATTCTCAAAACCAACCCTAATACCTTAACAAACATATTAAAATTGTAATAAAATGGTAAACACAATCGCATTTAGTTAAACAACCGTTAAAGTAACATATATTAATTCAAACATGTATTTATATGAGTTATATCAATCCCTAGATAATATTTATTTAGCCTACCATGATCTTAACCATACATATATTAAAACAAGAAAGATTCATCATCATTTGATATAAAAAGTTAAGTTACAAAGATAGAAACAAAGAAAGAACGATCAAATCTTTAAGTGGAGTGGTCCACTGTCGCCAAAGATCGGTCCTGAAATGATTCATATTCTCCAAATGTTGAATCTCCTCTTTGAGCTCTCAAAATATGCTTAAGATCATCTATCACAAATGTGGAACCGTTCTTGACAAATGGAAGAAACAAGGGTTTAAATAGAAGGCTTTAAAATATCTAGAAAATAGATATTTTCTGCATAAAGAGACCACCTCGGCGGTGAGTTAAGTCGGTTAGCTTCACCGTTGTGGCGGTGAACCAAAAATGAAACTCTCTATACTTTCACGTCCTCGACAGTGAATGACCGCTGCGGCGGTGAAACAAAACCTAGGCTCTCTGGACTTTCACCGCTTCGGCAGTGAGACTGGCATAGCTTACTGGAATTTCACCGCCTCTGCAGTGAATGACTGCTGGGGCGGTGACTTCTGCACAATTCTCACTGTATCTCCACCGCCTCGGCGGTGGTTTCCTATCCTGAAACTTTATTTCTCTCACTGTTTTTTCACCACTTTGCTTATTTATCACTTTGTTACGTCCCTACACCTAATTTACATAAAAACAAACGAAAACACAATAAAATATTACTAAAACACTTGAAAACTACCAAATTCGGCTTATAAGTAGATAGATGTTTTCAACCTATTAGTAACAAACTCCATTTTCTACAGGCAGAGATCAAAGGATGATAAGTGGGAGCATGATCTTTACGATTATGATGCAATTCATGTTTCAAGTATGATATTTAGAAACTAAGAGACTAGTTCTAATGTTTGTTAATCATTATCTTATACGTAAACAAAATTAAAGTAATAAAGAGGAAAAAAATCATAACCATGGGGTTAAAAAAAAAAAATGTAGATAACAAATATATCCCAAAGGAGACGTGGGTGACTAATAGAATTATGCAAACATATTTTGCTATTTGCAGGGCCTAGATTAGCTTCTTGGATTGATATTATCATATCATTCTACAAGGAGGTTTCTGTTTTCATAATTGAAGATTGAAAATTTGGGTTACACAAGTCACGCATCGGTACTAAGAACAATGACACAAACGGTCTTTATATGGGATTTTTTTTTTTTATAATGGAAATAATTCAGATTCTAAATTGGAATCTGGAAATTCAGATTTGGAAAACCCTACACCAAAAAAAAAAAAAAAAAAAAAATTGGAAAGGGAAAAATGAAATTGATCCTAAACAACAATTTATAAACAAGTCATATCTAGTTTTTTTCCCCTTATAAAATGTAACCCGATCTTACTATTGAAAATAAAAAATAAAAAACAAGATGAAGAATTTTCATTTGGATTTCACTATTTGAATCGAGATTTTTCTTGATCATAGGTCTCTTAAAGATACCAGATAGGAATTGAATCTGAAGACATTTCAGTTGGTTCATCATCTGTTAGCACACCATGTTCTAATAATCGAGATGAAGAAATTAAGAAGCAGCAAGTGAAGAACTCAAAATCAAAGCTTTCGAGACGAGAAAAATCAAGATTCTGATTGTTCTTCAATCGATTACAACATGATTCATCAAGATCTCGATGAATCAAATGCAAAACATAAACTAAGCGATATATAATTAGAATAGAGAAGTATGGAATAAATAGATGATTTTTTTTTTTAAATTTTTTGACTTAATAAGTTTTTTTTTTCATCAGTTTTTATTCCGATTTATTGATTTTTTTTTTTGTATGTCTGTAGGCGTTATTGAAAAAAGATTTGAATTATGGAGGTGGTATCATTCATGTGCCGCGAGACAATACTTGATTGTTATCACAATTTGTCAATTTGATAAGGTAAGGTTAAGGCATTAATTTTATTTTATTTTAATTTTTTTTTTCAGTTTTCAAATGTATCTTCAAGTAAAGTTATGTTGTAATTTTTGAATTTTTTTGTATTTTTTTTTTTTAATATGACATATTGTCATTAAATTAAATATTTTATTCATGATTGTTGTGAGATAGAACATATTGTTTTAGTTTGTCCATATTTTTTATTTGTTAAGATGGCTAAAGGACATTTCTTGAATTTGATGATCTCAATAGGTGATAAAATTTATAACTCTAAGATTCTCTTTACTTTCTATGTAATTTTCATGTCTAAATTCATTTCTTTTGCATTTTAATTGTTTTAGGGTGTAGATGAAGCAGAAAAAATAATTTATTAGAAGTTTTATATAGGTATATGAAGAGTGTATTTGTAAAGAATGTATAATTTTTCTTTCTCTTATTGGGAATCAATAACATTGATGGAATGATGTATATTTTTTAATTATTTATAGTATAACTTATTTAATACTATCATATATATTTTTACTCAAACAATATTGTTTAAACAGAGATCGTGTCAAAAAAATCAAATGATATTATTATAAATTGTTTGTTTTACACCCGTGCCTTCAGGCACGGGTTATACACTAGTATATATATATTGGTTTGGTAATATTGGTTTGGCTTGATTATATGTTTTAGTGTTTATATTTATGTTTTAGTATTTATTTTTAAAAAAAAATTATAGGATCGGGTCAGTCCTAGCCTCCTAGGGTTAGGCTTTGGCTAGATTTCTTTTGGTAAGGTCGGACTTGAGCATGAAAGTAATGCCTGCTCATATGGTCGGGTTGGTCTAGGGCCTAGTATTTTTTGTAATATCCTAGCTAAAAGCCAGCCCGACCATGACCACCCCTAACCCCATCGCCCCACCTAGGTGTAATCACGGGCTGTTGGGCCCGCCCAACCCACCCAGCCCATTGTATTTTTAGGGCTTGGTCTCAATTTTTAAGCTCGTGAATAAGGTTAAGGCCCTAAAATTTAGGCCCGTTCATTTTAGGACCGGGCTTGGGCATGACTATTTTTTTTAGGGCCAGGCCGATCATTTATTAAAATAAATTTTATATATATATATATATATATATATATATATATATATAAGATCAATTAATAAGTGTTAAGTGAGATAACCCTAATTAATAAGGACCTGTTTGGTTAGGTGGTGTTTGGTAACCATTTCGTTCCCATCCCGTGTAGTGGGATGGGATGGGATGAGAATTCTGTTTCCTTCTTGGGAGCAGAATCGCGTTTGGTAACGACAATTTTTTTTTGTTATGAGAACAAAATCGCGTTTTGGTAACAATTTTATTCTAGAAATCAAGAACGAATCTTAAACCACAATTAAACAATAATCAAGCAATTGAACCCTAAACCCCAATCAAGAAATCATCAATCCTAAACTTCAAGTAAAATTGAAATCATAAACCCAATAAAAATCAAAATCCTAAACCCTAATTGAAATCGGAATTCTAAACCCTAATTGAAATTGATACCGAAATTGAAATCGAAATCAATTACAACTCGAAATCGAAACCCTAACCACGACATCGATTTCAATTTCGAAATTGAAACCCTAACCAAACCATGAAATCGATTTCGACATCAAAATCATTTTCTCCTCTTCCACTGCACGGATCAACGTGAAATTGATTTCGAAATCAAAATCATCCTTTGCTCTTCCACTGCACGGATCAACGCGAAATTAATTTCGAAATCAAAATTTCAAAATTGAAATCGATTTTGATTTCGAAGTCGATTTCGAAATCGAAATCCTAACAAAACCACGAAATCGATTTCGAAATTGAAATCGAAATCGAAACCCTAACCAAATCGATTTCGAAATCGAAAGCCTAACCAAACCACAAAATTGATTTTGAAATCGAAATCGCCCTCGAAATCGAAACCCTACCAAACCACAAAATCGATTTCGCGTAGGACAGACGAAGCAGATGAAGAAGACGATGGCACGAAGCAGACGAAGAAGAGGTCAAACAAGGAGGAAGAGGAGGAGGAGGACGGGCAGCGGGGAAGGAGGAGGTGATGACGTTCCACACGTAGAACACGAAGAAGAAAAAGAGAAGGGAAAGAATCGCAACTCACAAAGCTTGAAGAAGGGATCTCACTAACAAAAGAAAAAATGACTAGCGTGTCCCATGAAGAAAATGGGAAGGATGGGAATCAACATTTTTTTTTGTTTCTCAATCCTAAAGAAAAAAGTGGGATGAATTCTCAAATGAGAATAGAATGAGAACGGAAACAAAAAATTAATAAACGCTATTCTTAGATAAAAATCCCAAAAATCTGGAAATGAGATGGGAATTTTTGGGATGAGAATAGTTCCCATCCCATCCCTAAATTTTGGAGATTGATGTTTGAGAACGCGTTTGGCAAACCCATTTCCGTTCTTATCCTGTCCCAAAAATTTGGGATTGATTCTTGAGAGAAACCCAAAAAAAATAAAAAATAGTGAGATTTTTTTCATCCCATTCATTCCTATCCCACAGGCTAGGAATTTTGACAATTCTTAATGAAAAGTCCTGATCCATCGTCATCCCACTCATTCCCCGAAATCGTTCATCAACCTATCAGCTAGCACATAAAGTTGAGCATTGATCAATTTTGGCACACGTTAACTTATCATGTATGGCATGATGTGTGCACTTAGTGGGAATATGTGATTATATATATGCAATGTTATATCTAGGATCAAAGTTGTGAGATTCAAAACGAATCTTTTAACTTCAGATTTTTATCTTTCGAGAGATCATTGCAACACACCGTTGTTCATCGCCAAACTTAATTTTTCACGTCAATCAACTGAAACTATTTTTTTTAAACTCTCAAATTGTTCTCAAGAGAGAGATTTTTCAAATTCAATTTTTCAAGCTCGACTCTTGAGATTTCAAATCGTTTCTCTTTATTTTTAAGAATCCGGTTCTTTAAAACTAAGTCATCATTTGCGTTTTCCAAAATCTCAAATTTTGCTTTCAAACATTCTATCTCAAGTTGACATTCCTCAAAATCTTTTTGAAACGCATCATTTAGTTCTCAAAAATTGATGATTTTATTTTTCAAAATGGAGTTGGATTTACTTAATTTAGCAACAAATTCACTTGTTTCCATAAATGCTTCACGCAAGTCATTATGCTCATTCGCATACTTTGAGCAACAACAACTATTATTGCCATATCATTATCGACTAATCTGTCATATGTAGTATCATATAGAAACGTAAAAGAGCAATGAGAAGTTCAAGTTTTTTTGTTCTTCAAAGACATTCAATTAATTTTCTCAAAAAATAATTCAAGTTGATTCAACGATGAACTACTCAAACTTATCTTATTAAGATTACTACGGCTAGATCTAAGATCACGATATGATACTCGTTAGGCCGACGAAGCGAGTTCTTCCCGTTTTCAATTATACCGAACCTTATATGATAAGTATGATTCAATTCTCTACAAATTTGAAAAATCCTTTAAAAAATTCAAATCTTAATACACAATTTGCAAATCTAATGATTTGTTCTTAAAAACAATTTTACTTCCAGATCTAATGATTTTTTGTTAAATCAATTTTTTTTTTTTTCGCATGTTTTAATTGACTTTAAAATTTCTTAAACATGTTTGAAACATAGGTCAAACTTAGTGCCTGGAAGTGAGTGATCCTAATTTAGTCAACAAATATATGGAGCATAAAGTGTTGTTTTTACCTATTAAACAAAAAACCTTGTTTCTTCAATTTTTGGCACGTTCAACCTTGATCTTGATTTTTTGATGCATTGACTCATTGTTCTTTATCGTGGCGTTGCTTTAACACTCCAAATCTTGTTCTTCCGGCTTTATCTATTTATAAAACTCAACACGCAACATTATATCACACAAAATCTCAAATGATTGTTATCATTAATATAACTAAACGGGTTAGGATTTAACAATTTGATTCAAGGTTTGAACCAATGACATCTACCAGTCACATGTTCTCATTCAATGAAAAGTTTAATTTTGGAAGTATAAGGAAATATGAAATCATAAAAGTAAAATAAAATATTCATGAAAAGTTTTCAAATTTTTAGAGAATGATAGTGCACTAAAAATGTGAGATGCATTCTGGAAATTTCTTATTATTTGTAATATTATATAAGAGAGAGAGTTATAGTTTGAGATATAATGTTAGTGTCAACATGAAAAAATGGACAATTTAAATAAAGTGAGAGTATCCTAGTCATCTTTGAGAATGCGAATAATGCCACTGCGCGTTCCACCCACTTCTATTTGGGTACTATTGATTGAACTCAATTGTATTTTTATATTTTTATGAATCAAGACATCCTATTGACAAATTGTGGAATGATTTGTCTCTAATAATGTGCTTTTACCTTTCATTCTAGACTAATAGGAGTTTTCATACATAGACCTCCTAAAATTTGCAGAGCAATTACACATCAATTTGCACTGAAGACATTTAAAAAAAAGGTAGATTTCACTCTCTCTCTTCATTGATCCATCATTTGTTTATACATAGATAATCTTTATCTCACCCTCTTTAAAATGAAATGCCAATTGTTGTTTTGGATCACTGGATTGAAATCTATGTTATATTTAATATGGTATGTATTGCAAGGACGAAAAAATATAATATCACGTTTGTGTGTTGGTATTACATATGACATAACTAATTGTTAAACTGATGTATATCTTTTTGGCGAAACACCAAATCATATCTCTTTATATTTGTGTTGAATATAACATTATTTCTCTATGACGGTACACATATTCTGCTAATCACATAATCAAAACATCCCCATTTTGTGTCGGTGTTATATTCAACATGGTGTGAGTTACAAAGATGAAAAATATTGTGTTATGTTTGTGCTAGTGTTACATATAACATGATTGCTTATTAAAAAAAATAGTCTCTCTTCTACAACACACCAAATCATATCCCACATGTTTATGAGTGTTGAATATAATATTCGTTTTCTATGACGGTGCATATGTTTCGCATCTCACACTATCATAACCTCTCATTTTTTACCCATATTGAATATAACATTAACCGAATATGGAAAAACTGAAAATGAAAATACAAATCTTCTCTGTTGTTATTTGTGAAAATTGTTTTTTTTTTCTTTTGAATTTTAAATGGAATTGAAAATGAAAAAATTCCTCTTGTTATTATGAATTTTTTTTTTTTCTCGTTTAACAAGGGAGTTTTTAAATCACACAAATCTTACAAGGTTATAAAAGACAATTTTATTTTTTTTTAAATGTACCCAACTGTTTTTGTTAAGTTCAAGCAACGCCAAAATTTGGTTGATTTGAAATGTAAAAACGAAAAAAGTAACGGTGATCTTTTGCAAACTCAGATTTTGCTTTGACAGGGACAGGAATTTAGACAAAATTTGAGCCCATGGTCACGGGTTATCAACTGTTAGCTTGTCTACGTCCAGAAAATGGGAACTTCAAGCATTGGCATTTGTTCGGTTTGTGTGGCTAGTTTCCTGCACCCTCTCCCAAAAAAAACAAAAACAAAAAAACAAACTGGTTGGGCTGTTCGAGTTGTTCCCTCTCCCACCCTGCTGCTTTACCTTTGACATTCACGGTATCAGAGCTGGAAACGTACAAATATCAACAAGAGGCATGAATGAAAATTTAAACATTACTGAACCAAAAATGAAAAGTAATGCGGACAAAAGACGTTTCTACTTTATTATGATACAACATTCCTCAAATAAATGATCAATTCCCAAAAATGTGTTCGTGGATGCACCACCGAAAAATTGGACATCTCAGACATTCAAACTTTAAATTAATTTTAATACAAACACTTACGTCGACAAGGGCAGGACACCAGGGCTTTATAAACTGGCTTTTGACCTGTGTGTGTGTGTGTTTTATAGACGATCTATCCTATAGTACAAAAAAATTGCCATGGAAAACTTCTGACTCGTAATATCAGCCACTTGGGAAAAAACTCAGTCAACAATGGAAGAACCCAAAACTTGACTCCATTTTATCAGCTAGTCTCCAAGTCATCTTCGCTGCTGTCACTGTCATCACTGCATCATAATATCGAGCAATTTTTAAAACAAAAAAAACGTACGAGAAATGTTTGCATGATCAAAAACAGCCAAAGTTTAAGCTTCTTTATGGTAGGTTTCTTCGACAAAACAATACACTTAAACGAGAAGGTATAGAGCCATATCCGCAACTACAAAACTTAATTCAGGCTTTGCTTGTGAAGTGAATCACATTACATGTAGTCGACAATTTATACGCATATCCAGGCAGGAAACAAAAGCCCATAAGATGAGTGGTTGGTTTGTGTTTTTTATTCCTGCGTACCAGAAAGCAGTATTTGTTTCGTTTTTGTGTTTTTGGCTTTTTGGAAGACCTAAAAGCAGTTACCAAATGTCACCTAAAAGTGTAATAAATCACTAGTAAGAACAAATCTCGAGAAACCTAATAGACTAGTCTCTGAAATGTTGCTGCCGAGGAAGACTAATTTTTTTCAAATTCAAATAAAAAACGAAACCAAAAGACATTTGGTAACAAGTGGATGAAACATGTCTTGATGTCAAGGGGGAAGCAGGATTGCAGGCAAAGAAGTACAAAACTGAAGATCAGTAAGGTCGGTTTATGCATATGAAAAAACCATATAGGAGCACAGTAAAAATCACTCAGCAGGTGAGAGTTTAGCTACTGTATACCACATTATTCAATTGGATGAAGGAGGGTTAACCGATCTTTAGCCACATCTAGTAACATGTTCAATTTAACCACACGGCTTAATCACGTTTAGTCATTTTCTCTTCGTTTTTGATGGTTACGTAGGAAACAAAATATCACTAAAGCAATTGAATGATCCTTCAACCCAAAATGCAATAATCACATTTAGACACAAGCAATGTGCTTCATATGATACCTGTGTTCAGGAAATTTTGATATTCGTCTAGCATCCAAGCCAGTAATATATTTTTGTGCAGCTTGAACATTTTCTGCACCTGGAAAATAGCAGCAAAAAAGGAGAAAGCCTACATTAACATCCGAATAATGAATGATTCATAGTATCCCAAACTTGGACACAACTTCAGAACAGACAACTGCCTAAATGTGGTATGGACGGCAAATAGCAGAGACACGACATGACAAAAACAAACCATGAGAAAATAAAATACCCTTTGCCAATTGGAAGGTATGAAGAGCACATCTCTCTGCAGCGAGTCTCACGGGAGAACTGCTATCCTTCAAACATTCAGCGAGAATGGGGCCAAATGTTGAAACATGAGCTATAACAATTGTAGGATTGTCCTGCAGAATCATTTTGCAACGTTTAACCTCCTACAAGATCCTAAATCTACTTGATAAAATAAAGGATGAGATTTTAGCATAAAAGATATGAATGGTGAGCCACATACCTTAGCAACAGCTTTTAGGGCAGACAACGCCCGTCTTCTAACTTCACTGGAATCGTCTTGCATAGATAATACTAAAGAGGAAAGAATTTCATGAGCAGAAGTGCTTGAAGGATCTTCCCGAGAGAGATGAAATAGGAGTCTCCCTAATGCTTTCGTTGATGTTTCACGAACAGGGAACTAAAAGACAATGAGTGTATTAGATTGAATTTCTGAATGATGGGAACCACCAATCACGTATACAAGTATGAACTATGAAAAAACAACTGAGGCAACATTATGGAAAACCATACCTTTTCATCTTTCAAGGCATTTTTGAGGCACCCCACAACAACTGGAAAAGATGGAGAAGAACAGATTGCGGTAGGATTATGCCGTAACATGGAAGAAAAGGTAAGGATAGAGCCATGCCTTGCAGACCAGCTTGGAGATGAGGCCGAACTCGAAAGTTCATCAAGAAGTTCAGCAATTTGAATATCTTCCAAGTACTGCAATATGATTATATGCAAAATAAAGTCAAACACCTTCAAGTAGAAGATGAATAAACAGATGTAACGTTCAAAAATAAAAAAGACCAGATACAGAAAATACTTGCAATATATAATTTACAAATACAATACGAAATCACAACTTCAGCAAAAATTAATAAAAAACGTAACTAGCTAAAGAAGACCAAACAGAACTAGTGTTTAGTCAATAACGAAAGATAAACGCAACTCAATTAGAATTGTGTGATTAGCGTCCCACTCAACAGAAGTCACAATAGTTAGAGCAGCAACGCTCATTTTCATGATGAAAAATTCAAAAGAATATCAAGGCATAATGAGATGAAGACAAATGTTCTTATGGGAATCCACTCCAACCTGAGATATGAGACCCAATATGGTAGCAGCCGAACTCCGTATCCGATCATCCTCATTGAAAATTGTATCCTTCAGAAGCAAGTATACTCGTGTTCTAGAAGCGCTGCTCACATTTTTGCCAGCATGCTTAACCACACCTTTCAAAGCAGTTAAAATCGCTTCATGTACACCATTATCTGATACCTGAAAAATCATAAAACAGAAGTATTATATTAGTCAGCAATGTAAAATAAATGAGCATTAAAATTACTGGATTAGAAATGGGCCAAATGACATCACCTGTAGGCTGGACAAAAGATCACCAACTAAAGGGTCAACCCTGGTACTGAGTGCACTAAGCTTTCCAAGTGCAAGAGCAGCACTTGAACGGACAGTCCTGCATGAACAGTTACCAACCAAATATGCAAGTGAATGATAACTACCAACTTATAAGCATGAAACGAGAGTAGGAATGGCAGTTCATTGAAGTCTACATTGTTCAAAGCTTTTTTAAAGCATAAACGAAAGTGTCAACTTTTTCGACCAAAATATCATATAATTGTTAAAATATGATATTTGATAGTAGAGTTTGTTTTTTTAAGAATTGGTACAATTTAAAGATACAATCATGGCTAAAGTATTTGAACACAAAACAATTTTGAGCTTTGGCCATTAAGGAAGTGAGGTCGGTGTGAGGTTTTGACTTGATGGGATCAAGTTTAAAGAGAATCTGAGTAAGTACCAAAGAATCGGAAGCCATACATAAGAACACAATTTGTTAGAAAGGACCTGATTCTAAGCTACTAACAAGAGAACCCCAGCCCCCAAACCCCCAAGAAGAAAAATATTCTTGCAAGTTCAGACAATTATGTATGTGGCGTTAACTATATTGAGTAATAAAATTTGCAAGCAGTAAAGGACAGATAATAATTTAAATGCATAGCTGTCTCTTCGTAATTAAGCTAACCTTGTGTTGTCCTGCAGACACTTTGTAAATGTTGTCTGAAGCTGCGGTAGAAAAGGTTTAAGAGACATTCCACCTTTCCGTATCATGATGGTCAATGTCGACAGAATCGCACTTTTCACTTGCCAAGGGAATCGGTCACCTATAATACGAATCAAAGGCCTGCACATGCACATGCGAAAGACCCAAAGTAATGGAGAATGAAATAATGTAATCAATTCAAAATCTTAAAGGAAGTCAAACAAGAGAACAGGTCAACTAACTGAAGCGAAAATTTTAAATAATAAATATTTTGGGCTACTGACAAGAGCGCATGGGAAATGTAAACAGAATATGAAAATAGAGGGTACAACAAATAAAATATACTCTACTACCACAGAAAACTTGAATTACAAAACCTCGCATTTCTTAGAAGTTAATTGTGTTAAATGATCAGGCAATTGAATTGGATTGCCTTGAAAGATACATTTCGAAATAGTTAAAAAAGTACAGTTGGATTCGCAGAACAAATATATATATATATATATACACACACACATACATATTCGCAAGGGCCTGCGCTTAAAAGCATGTTTTAATAATAGCAGTGGGTGGTCGGCAGCAGTGGCCGTCACTGGTGGCGGTTTGGAGGAGACGGTGGCAACGGTCCAATAGCTGTCCAGTGGCAGCGGAGCGATGGTGGATGGTGGTCTCCTGAATGACACTTAATGTTGACATTAATTTCTTTAGTAATTTATAAAGTGAGGGCTAAAATGTCCATTAATACTACAATAGGATGAAGTTACAACTAAAATTACTATAAAAAGACTATCTTAATCGATAAATTAAAGGGAAAATTAATTAATTGTCCACTAGTTGAATCTTTTCCTAAGAAATAAACTGACAATCGTAAACATTAATATTCAATGAATCAGACTAATTTTCTGTCCCATTTTTTTTTAATTGAATTAACTCAAGACCATTATTCCCTTGTTCCTTTTTTTTTTTGGTCTAGTTTCCTAAATATGTTTATCCTACAAAAATGGAAGAAAAAGAATTTGAGCTAATTTTAAGGAATATTTCTTCACATTGTAAACAGCAATTCCAATTTTACCTCACTTTTTTTATTTTTTGAATTATCTTCCTAAATTAACAGCCATTGAAAGAGAATTTAGCCTCCAAAAACAAAGCCGTCCATTCTTTTCAACAGTTTTGTTAATGTTAACAAACGTGTTATATCGCTAGTTATTTTGTAATGTTAACAAACAGATTAAGTGATCATGAGAGAAAATGTTACTTTGCCAGTGATCATTCAATTACGATAAAATCTACAACACAATTGACGAATTGCGAGTGTTCCTACAGCAAAAACCACGCAAAAAGGGTTTATGCTTTTGAAAAGATGAAGTGGGTGTTAATTTGTTATATTTTAAACACCCCGGAATTTTCGAGTGACAAAACAACCCCTATGACTTTCCACTTAAGGTAATCTTGACACCTAAAATCAAGAAATCAAATTTTAATGTTAAATTAACATCAAGGATATAATTGGATTAGAATGTTAATTAATCTAAAAAATAAATTGCTAAACAAGTATATGTTTCTTGAAGAAATATTAGTCTATGACCATCAATTAAAAATTAAGTTGTTAACAAATATTTTTCTTCTTCTCCTCCTCCTCTGTTTTCCAGATCTTATTCTTCACTCTTTTTCTCCTGTGTTTCTTGATCTTCTTCCTCTTCGGTTCGCTTCGCTTCGCTTCTTCCATTGTTTGGTCGATCACAATCCATCCGAGACATACAAGTGGCTCCTCCAGCTAGTGGCGAATCAATCAACCATCCTCCATCAATAAAATTAGAAAAAGCATGCATAGCTGATGAAGTTCTCAACCAAGTGTTCCTTTCTCCAGGGAAGCAGATGACATTGAATCAATGTCACCTCTAAAACCGACCGAACAAGTGTTCCTTTCTCCAGGGAAGCAGATGAAATTGAATCAATGTCACCTCTAAAACCGACCGGCTGGCCCCACTTCCATCTCACATGCTTAAGTTCATCCCACAAGATAGGCTGTAAACAATAAACTATCCTAAACAGGCCCATATAAACCGTCGTCCACCGATTTGAAATGACCAGCCACCGTATGATCTCCAATCCAAGAAAGAATTTTTTGGACAAGAATTCCACCAGCCGTCCCAGTTGCATCAAACGACAACCATTCCACCCATTTGTTTTTCTAGATAAGACTGACCAAATGTTGATTTAACACTTCCATCTTTGTTTCTCAGAGGCAACCCACCCCCAACTCCCACATTTTCAAAACCTACCTCCCAACCACTCACTTATCAGGAGCGTTCAACCCCCCGAACATTCCATGACAAAATTTTCATCTTCATCAATAACATGAGTTCGGTGAAAACACCCTTGCTACTCTCCCCCACTTCCCGCTTGCCATCATAATTCACACGAGTAAATTTTTAACCTATCTAGACTACCCTAAATTTTTAACCTATCTAGACTACCCTCTCCTCTTCCTTGAATTACTCCCACCTAATCTAACTCTATTCTTTTCAGTCTCCGAGAATAATGCCATCAAGTCTCCTTCGAACCCATCCACCAGACACTCCTAACCAAATAGACACCCCCATGATTTTTCCAAGGACCCATTCAGAAGTTTTCCTCTTGCACTGCTGATCAGAATCAGCCACCTGGTCATATTCATCTGCAGTGACCAGAGTCCCTGCATTACGTGCGCATTATGTACTGATTGTTGACCATCAAAAGCCAGTGAGTAGCGACTAGTCCTCTGCCTGGCCAGCACAATACTCCTCAATACTCACCGTGTCTCCAAGGGATCCCAAAGTTGGCACCGAAATCTGACCCGAAATTAGGAGGAAAGAGTGTTCAGGGCTTCAAAACCGGCAAAACACCACCAGAGATCACTAGCCAAGGGCCTCTCCAGCTGTTGTTACAATTCAGTTTTTTTACTAAACTTTTACTAAAAGAAGCTCAGCTTGACTGACCCAAAAGAGCCGCTACGAGCCCAATACCTCCTGTATAAAATCCCAAACCTCTCTCTGTCCTATCTGCATAGCCCACATAGCCAGCCTTATAAATAGGCACACTTGGCACTCAAGATCTTGGGCTAACAGATTGGGTTTGCTCCTGAAATAACACCATAGGCTTAAACACTTACCCCCATTAGTAGGCCACACTGAGCCCTCACCTCTAGCTGGAACAGGGCTCTGCCCAACTAAATCCATACGTCTGTGAGAAACAGCCAGACCAGAGTGAGTTGTCTTCTTAAAATTTTGAATATTTGAAGTTGTCCAATCCCCGTACCTTTGCACGAGTAGAAACCCTCATACCCACTCAATTGATAAAACCATGACCACCATGCTCCACCTCCCTGCAACCCTTTGCATGAAAGTGTCTGCTGACGTAAACTCTTTGTTCGAAATCTGAACCAGAATCGTCCAGCGCTCCTCCCACACAGGAACTCTAACTCTCCAAGATCCCATCCCCTCTTTAATCTCTGACAGAATCTCCATCTCTGACACTTTTAACTTCAATTCTAGCCCATTCAAAATGGGTTCACCTCCTTGAATCCTCATCCAACCTAATAAAGCCACCACACCTCTTCCCAATCAACTTGAAAACTTTTTCATCCCAGAAGATGACTGGAAACCACAACACTCACCACACCACTCCCCAATCAAACCAGAACCATTTCATTCCATAATAATATCAGAAGCCACAACACTTGAATCCAATTCGTTTTCTCTGACCACCCCCTGGCGTGAGACACATGCAATAGAGCTTCACCAGTCAAATCGGAAGTCCAACCTGTTCATCACCCTGCTCCCACCCTCCAACGCCCTTCGTGCTTGAACTACAGAAGGAAAAATTAAAAGAAAGAGGTTCAAATTCAATTCCTTGACCGGGACACGAGAAGGAACTCCCCATTTTGTATTAGCCTACTTACGTATTCGAGTAACTGTCGAGTCTCGGAGCCTTTCCGAGCAGAGTGTTTTTCAGAAAACGAGCATGAAGAAGGTAGGACTCATTCAAGGTTACGGGCCGATAAACCATTCTTGGGCCGATTCAAAACAGAAACAGGATGTAATGGGGTCTGACCCCGTTACGCCGTTACTGGCTGTAAAATGGCCATCAGCTGATTCTGCACATACTCCCTGCAGTGTCCAGCAGCTCCAGGCCCTCCAAGATTGTGTCTCCTTCATTTCTTCCCCATTTCAGCCCTATTTTGGCAAGATCAGCTACTGTCTCCTTCATTTCTTCCCCATTTCAACCCTATTTTGGTCAGATCCAAGCCAAATTCAAGCCTTCCAAGCCAATTTCTGCCATATCCAAGCTAAATCCAAGCAGATTTCTTCTTTTTCGGCAAGATCTAGAAGGATTTCTTCATCAAAAAATTCAGATTTCTCCGTTTTCGGCCAGATCTGTAAGTTTATTGCTCAGATCTTTTCATGGTTTTGTGTGTATATATTATATATATGTATATATTTTGTATATTTTTAAAAAATTTCACATATTTTGTTTAATTTCAGCCCTAAACACAATTTCTTTTGATAAATATTTTTGTTTTGGAAACTAAATTGTGTAAATATATGTGTGTGTAATATATTTTTATTAAATATTGTGCGCATCAACCTATTCTTTTAAGATTGTTCAGTATGACGATTTTTCGTATTTTTCATTTCTTTATTGTGTTATATATGTAGTTAAATTTTATGATATCTATTATAATATGTTTGTTAAGAATTACAAATGAGTACAACTATTACTATTTTTAACCTTTTGAGAATGCTTTGGTGATTTTAAAAAATTCAAGACTGTTACGGCTGATTTTTGTTACGAACAGGCTGATATTCCAACGATTTGAAAACCTTACCCTAGACTATAAGTCTAAAACCCTTCAAACCTTCCTCCATAAGTTCTAAGGATTTCGAAGCAATCTGCACTAACATCTATGACCCACCTAAACTTTGAAAAAATAATGATTTTATGAAAATTGAAAAGGAGGGTATAATAGATATTATCTGACTGTTACGATTCCACATTGACTAAGTATGGGATTGGTTGGTGGGTTATAAACTCCTAGACACCCTCCCCTTGCAAGCCAATTTTCAAGGGTGAGTTCTACCTAGTGGGTTTGTAACCATTGGTTCGTACTAAGTATAGGCTTGGTTCGTATCAATTGGTATCATGAGCACGTACCTGGGGTTGCTGTGCGATTGTGGAATCTGTTCATCACCATCTTCACCAGCGACTACTGATGGCAGCCAAAAATATTGTTCAACAGATCGATGCGATGGAGGACGACCAGAAGGAAATTCAACAGGAAGTAGGATCGATGAAGGTGGAAGTAAGATCGAGGAAGGAGGAGATGCAGAATATGAAGGAGGAGATGCAGAAAATGGGGGTGGATACGAAGAAAAGTCTGGAATAGCTCCTTAAGTACCATGAGGACTCAGCTCGAAAAGCTTCGTCTTCATCGTCTGGCAAGGTGACGGAGGCTAGGGGGTTCGGACCGATGGTGGGAGGATCACAAGCAAATAAAAATTAAGGTAACCATAAGTTTCCAAATTTGATTACCCACTTTCTTGATTCGACAACCCAACCCTTCAAGACATGCTCTGATTTTCGATTTCGAAAATTGGAGATGCCATCGTTTGACAGCACCAACCCCGATGGTTGGATCTTGAAGGCCAAATGCTATTTTCTCTCCAACGGTTCACGAATGACGAGAAAATTGAAGCGGCGGTCATCGGTTTCGAAGGTGACGCCCTACTGTGGTACCAATGGGAAACCAAGCGTCGATCCATCGCGTCGTGCGAGGAATTGAAGTTACAGTTACTGAATCAATTTTGTTTGTCTCAAATGGGGTCGCTCCACGAGCACTTTCTGGTAATGCCTTTCGGGCTTACGAATGCATTGGCCACTTTCCAATCTTTGATAAACGAGGTATTTCGACCCTACCTTCGAAAATTTGTATTCGTGTTTTTCGATGACATTTTAGTATATAGCCCGACGGAGGAATTACATGTGGAGCATTTGGCCAAGGTGTTGGAGCTGCTGCAGCTCAATAGTCTATATGCCAACCACAAGAAGTGTGACTTTGGCAAAACTCAAGTTGCTTATTTGGGGCACCTAATATCAGGGGATGGGGTGGCAGTTGACCCATCCAAGGTTCAGGCGATGCTATCCTGGCCTACGCCTAATAACATTAAGGAGCTTCGTGGTTTTGGGGTTAACAGGATACTAAAAGAAATTCATTTCTGGCTATGGGAAGATAGCTCTGGCACTGATCGAACAACTTAAAAGAGATAAGTTTGGGTGGAGTGTGGAGGCAGAAGAGACTTTTCAAAATCTGAAGCGCGCTATGACTCAAGTGCCTGTGCTAGCTATGCCCGATTTTACTCGGTCTTTTATTATTGAGACAAACGCGTCTGGATTCGGCTTGGGGGCGGTGCTACTTCAAGGGCAGTGTTCAATAGCTTATTATAGTCATACTCTCGGACCTCGAGCACGCCTAAAGTCTATCTACGAGAAGGAACTAATGGCAACTGTGTTTGCAGTATTGAAGTGGCGGCCTTACCTCTTGGGTTGCAAGTTCATAGTTAGAACTGACCAACAAAGCCTCAAATTTTTACTGGAACAACGGTTAGTGGGCACTGAACACCAAAAGTGGATTACTGTTAGACCCTTGAGATCGGAGCAGGACATTGGGTTAGATTCTGGTGCCATATCTAAGCCAACGTCCCTGCCAGGTTAACCGGACTAGGTTGACTTGGCTAAACAGGAGTGATGCTGGATGACAATGCGGAGGCAGACAGAAGGCATTAGCATGCGTTGGCATGCGTGGCACCAAGGCGTCGCTGGACGGGGTGTTCAGACATTGGGCACGCCAAAACGAGGTACGGTGATCCTAGGCGCAACGCTAGGATCGGCATTCACGTGGGTAGCTTATGCACGAGGCCAAGGGAATGTGACGGAACGTGGGCTCAGAGACACGTTCTGGGCAATAGACGGTATGACGAGGCGTCGACATCCGTTGGCATGTCGCAGAGAACAAAACGGTGAGTTTGCAGCACGTAGACACAACGGACACGATGCAGAAACAGTGAGCCGAGGACTTAGCTCGTGGAGTGCATGTTTCTGGAAGGATAGAGCAGTTATTGGAGCAATTCCATACAGATTGGGTAGGAAAACTGCCCATCTGGGGGCTTGACAGGTATCTGATAGGTGTCAAACTGTTGCCTATGCAGTTAGGGATGTTAACTGCACTTGTTCTCTATAAATAGCTGTAGAATAGTCTGACTTTTGGTTAGAGGATTTGTTCCTACGTTTTTATACCGATTTGTAAGACTGTGGTTCATTGTTCCTGAGTTTTGAATACAAGGTTGGGTGTTTACCTGTAATTCGGTGTTGCCTGTGTGTGGGTGCGTTCATTCTGTCTTGTGCCGGTATATTCTGTTCTGTGAAAATGTTGCAGGAACGTGGCTGACTGATTGTGCCAACGATCAGGCCATCACATGGTTTAAAATTGGTGCCGAAAATTTTAACCCTGTGACAATTACCAAGTTGATGAGCTATGATTTTGTCATCTAATACAAACCAAAGGCTTGTAATAGGGTGGCAAATGCTCTTTCTCGCATTCCGGACCTCATTTCTTGCAACCAACTCGTCGTACCTTAGTGGCAACATTGGGACAGCTTACGGGCAGAATTGGACGCTGATGCTTTCTTACAAAAGTTACGGACAGATATCACCATGGGCACGGTTCTACATACAGGATTTTCGGTTGAAAATGGGGTATTGTACTACAAAAGCAGGTTAGTCATTCCCTAGAAGTCTCAGTTAATTCTGGTGATAATTGTTGAGTTTCATGGATCGCCTATGGGGGGTCATTCGGGCGAAACAAAAACCTCTCAGTGCATTGCAGCGGAGGTGTATTGGTTGGGCATGAAAAAGGATATCATCAAGTACGTGAAGGAATGTGAAGTGTGCCTACGCAACAAACACCTGGCAACTTCACCAGCAGGACTTTTACAACCCATTCCTCTTCCGGCGCAAGTATGGGATGAATTGACAATGGATTTTATTGAAGGGTAACCTTGCTCGGATGTCTGGGACACTATTTTGGTCGTTATAGATCGGTTGAGCAAGTATGCTCATTTTGTGGGGCTTAAGCATCCATTTACTGTTGTTTCTGTGGCCGGCATTTGTATGAAGCAGATGGTCAGGTTACATGGAGTTCCAAAATCAATCATCTCAGATCGTGACAAGATTTTCATGAGCCCATTTGGGCAAGAATTGTTCAGATTGCAAGGTACCACGTTGAAAGGGAGCACTGCTTACCATCCTCAAACCGATGGACAGTCGGAGGTGGTCAATAGGTGCTTGGAGACATACCTCCGTTGTTTGGTGTCCAAGAAAACCCGCAGCTGGGTCTGTTGGTTGACATGGGCCGAATATTGGTACAACACGACCGTCCATTCTACCACTCGTTGCACTCCTTTTGTGCCCTGTGTGGGAGAGATCCACCACCAATTCTTCGGTACAAAAAAGGGTCCACTCCGGTATCTGCGGTCGATGAATTGCTGGAGGATAGGGATGCTATTTTGGATGATTTGAGGATACACTTGCTCCATGCACAACAACAGATGAAGGTGCGCGCTAATGAGAAACGAAGCGATGAGGAGTTTTCTGTGGGGGACTTAGTTTTCCTCAAGTTGCGTCCTCATAGGTAGCGTTTGCTTGCTCAACGCCAAAACGATAAGCTAGCCGCTCGTTATTATGGGTCTTTCCAAATCCTTCAGCATATTGGGCGAGTTGCATATAAGTTGGAGCTTCCATCTTCCGCAAACTTACATTCTGTTTTTTCATGTCTCTCAGCTGCGGCGTGCTAAGGGGGTTTCCAACTCTTCCCCTGTTATTCCACCACAAATTTCACCGGACTTGGAGTTAGTTGTCGTTCCTGAAATGCTGCTTGGAGTACGGCCCAAACGAAATGGCGGGCCGAGGGAACTGGAAGTACTGCTACAATGGAAATCGTTACCTCCTTTTGAAGCCACTTGGGAGGATTATCACTTGGCGGTTTTCGGATTTTCACCTTGAGGACAAGGTGAAAGTTTTGGCAACGGGTAATGATAGGCCCCCAGTAAGGTTTACTTATTCCAGGCGCAAGGGGTAATCGGGCCGTTAGGGCAGGAGAATCTATGACAGTGAGTAGTCTGTTGGGATGGGGAATGTTGGTTAGATTTTGTGTATTTTCTGTTTGTTTGGTGTATTTTTCTGTTAGCAAGTTGTTATGCTTTTGGGGAGGGATAGCTCGTTTTAAGGGAAGAGAAGAGAGGAGAGAAGGCAGTGAGATTTCTATTGTGAATTGAGCTTTGCTCTAGAGGAGAGTCTAAGTCTCTCGAATACTTGGTGAGAGTTTTCCCATTCCATTCCATTTCAAAAATATTAGTGGTCTAAGCTTATCAATTGGTATCAAAGCATGGTCCCGGAACCATGTCGTCGCCTACGTGGCAGGCTGACCAGTGCGTTGGGGTAAAGAGGCCGACTTGGACGTCGGTTGTGGAAGCGTGGGGGAATGTTAGGATTCCACATTGACTAAGTATGGGATTAGTTGGTGGGTTATAAGCTCCAAGGCACCCTCCCCATGCAAGCCGGTTTTTAAGGGTGAGTTCAACCTAATAGGTTTGTAACCATTGGTTCGTACCAAGTATGGGCTTGTTTCGTATCACTGACACATCAGGGGAGGACCAAGGAAAATGATTTTTTCCCAAAATATTAATATCAGATGATGCAATATATTATGTAATACATAATAAACTATAACAGAGAAGCATGCTCAAAACCCCCTTCCATTATTGCGAACAATTTAGGCACAAACAGCATCTACCAATATTTGTTGGAACATACCCTGTGATTGGGATGACAAACTCCTTGAGCGCATGTTCACTTGTAACTTCAATTAACTCTCCAAGACCAAGGGCGGCCTGCTCTCTTAGTTCAGCTGATCCACTTATTAGACCCTGCATGTGCAATTCTGGATCAGAATCCAATGAAAGACATTGAAAGTAAAAAGATGCGAGGCAATACTGCTTCAAAAAGAGGACAGCATGCTGACACAATCAGTAATATGCTGTAAGCACCGATATTCAATCATGCCCCATTCAAATGTTCGGTAATACCAATGGCGGAAAATGTTTATTCTTGAGCTTGTGGTGATGTTCTTGTGTACCTACATTGCTAGGAAAAAGTAAAAGCTATTGGAGTGGCTTTTCTGTTGGGGAGTCCTTTGTTAGGTAAATTGACTTCGTGTGTGTGTACAATGTCTGTTATAACTTTTTTGCCGTATGTATGAGGTTGTGTACTATCAGTTCCTGAAACATAAATAAATTAATACTTTCAGAGAAAGTAAACTTTTACATTTTGTCAACCATCAACAAAAATAAGCTCCATTTGTTTTCAGTAACCTCCACAGAGATTTGGCCAAATATCATAAAGACAATCATTGATACAAACCTACATTAATTGGAAAGGCACAATTATCACCCCGTACGGTTCGAACACTAGTAACAACACATCTATATATTTCCTTAATCACCTTAATATAATCATTGGATGCTTGCTTCTTTCGCATACCCACCACCTAACTTCTCTTATTACCCAATCATGCGCTTTTAGTAATAATCTAAATGTTAAAGTAATAGTACATGATATGAAAAAAATGAGAAGGCTTGACTATTGTGTTAGCCTCTCCCACTATTTATAATAAGAATTAGGAAACCATACAGGAAACCCTAAGTAATAGAAAAGACATAAATACCATTTAGCACTCCCCCTCAAGCTGGAGCATATATATTGTATGCTCCTAACTTGTTACAAATGTATTTTATCCTTGAGCCCCCCAATGGTTTAATAAATATATTAACTAACTGATCAACTGAATTTACATGTTTAGTTTCAATCTGCTTCTGCAACAATTTTTCTCGAATAAAATGACAATCAACTTCAATATGTTTTGTTCTCTCATGGAAGACTGGTTGGAAGCAATGTGAAGTTCTGCTTGATTATCACATACCAGATCCATCGGTGAAGAGTGTTCAAACCCAAGTTCTTCCTACAAGTGTTTCAACCAAGTTAACTCACAAGTGATATGGGTCATTACCTTGTATTCCGATTCTGCATTTGACCGTGCCACCACAGTCTGCTTTTCACTCTTCCAAGAGATAATGTTACCACCAACGAACACACAATATCCAGTAGTAGACTTCCTGTCTGAGAGCGATCCGGCCCAATCTGCATCCGTGTAGCCCTTTATTTGAGTATGGCCGAAATTTTGATATAGCAGACCACAACCAGGAGCACCTTTCAAATATCGGAGAATACGGATCACTGCATCCCAATGACAAGTCATTGGACGATCTAAGAACCGATTGATAACACTAACAGCGAAGGAGATATCTGATCTGGTAACTGTCAGGTAGTTCAACTTTCTAACTAACCTTCTATATTGTGCTGAATCTGTCAATGGTACACCTTGATGTGCTAACAGTTTCGTGTTTGGATCCATAGGCGAGTCAATCGGTTTAGCTCCTAACATTCCTGTTTCACTCAATAGGTCAATAACATATGTTCTCTGAGACAGGTAAATGCCTTGACTTGATCGAGCGACTTCAATTCCCAAGAACTACTTTAAGTGACCCAAATCTTTTGTTTGAAATTTACTATTCAAATACTTTTTGAGTTCCTGAATACCACCGTGGTTATCCCCGGTAATCACGATGTCATCCACATACACAATCAACAATATTCTCCCGACTTTACTATGCCTGTAAAAGACAGAATGATCGACTCCACATCGTTGAAGACCAAACTCAGTGACCACTTTACTAAATTTTCCAAACCATACTCGAGGAGACTTTTTGAGGCCAATCCAGACTCCCCCTGAGCAACAAACCTAGGAGGTTGCTCCATAAATACTTCCTCAGTCAGATTGCCATGTAAGAAAGCATTCTTAATATCGAGCTGATGTAATGGCCAACGAAAAGTGACAGCCAAAGAGATAAACAAGCGAACAGAAGCAAGCTTGGCAACTGGAGACAAGGTCTTAGAGTAATCAAGGCCGTATACCTGAGTATAGCCTTTAGCAACTAAGCGAGCCTTGAGTCGATCAATGGTGCCATCTTGATGAACTTTGATAATGTACATCCATTTACATCCAACTATTGTTTTGTCAGGCGGAAGCGAGACAAGATCTCAAGTGCCATTCTGATGTAAGGCAAACATTTATTCTTCCTTTGCTTTTGCCCAACCAGGGTGAGTGAGGGCTTTTGAAACAGAATTAGAAATAGAAACGGAGGACAGAGAAACAACAAAAGAAGAGTACGAAGGAGATAGGTGTGCATATGAAACAAAGTTAAAAATAGGATGGGTAGTACATGTGCACTTACCTTTTCGAATGGCAATGGGCATATCCAGGTTAGAGACGGATAGGTCGGCTAGAGAAGAATCTGAGAACACAGAGTCAATGGGCGCGACAGCGAAAGGGGCCTTCTGGCGACGAGAGTAGACCTGAAAAGGAGCTGAACAACGACTAGGCGAGATAGGATCCGGAGTAGAGGAAGATAGTGTAGGGTTTGGTATACTTGGCAAGGGAAGCGTAACATCCAGATCGTCTCGAGAGGAAGGGGCAGAAAAGTAAGGGGTAGACTCAAAGAATGTAACATCCGCACACACAAACGAGCGACGTATGATAGACTATAACAATGATAACCCTTTTGTGTGCGAGAATAGCCGAGGAAGACACATTTTAAAGCACGGGGATAAAACTTGTCCCTGTCAGGAGTCAATTGATGAACAAAACAAACACACCCAAACATTCGAGGAGGTAAACTAAAGAAGGGAGAATGAGGGAAAAAAATGGAATGGGGAACCTTGCCGTTGAGGGTAGAGGACGGCATCCTGTTGATTAAAAAGCAGGCGGTAAGAATCGCATCGCCCCAGAAATGTTTGGGAACGTTCATCTCAAAAAGAAGAGTACGAGCCACTTTTAGGAGATGTCGATTCGTATGCTCAACAACTCCATTTTGCTGCAGTGTGTGAGGACAAGAAGACTGATGCAAGATACTAGAGTGTGACATAAATGAAGTAAATGGTTGAGAAAAATATTCTTGAGCATTATCACTTCGAAGAATACAAACTGGTACATTAAATTGAGTTTTAATTTCAGCACAAAATGCACGAAAAATAGAAAATAATTCTGAACGATCTTTCATGAAATAAAGCCAAGTAACTCTGAAAAAATCATCCACAAATGTCACAAAATAATGAAAACCTAATGTAGAAGTAACACGAGAAGGACCCCAAATATCTGAATGAACTAAACTAAACGGACTCGATGCTCGAACATGAGCTGGGGAAGCAAATAAAATACGATGATACTTACTCAATTGACAAGACTCACACTCAAACAAAGACAAATGACTCAAATCAGGAACAAGTAACTCGAGGTTGCCAAGGCAGGAATGACCAAGGCGACAATGGATCTGGTGAGCGGAGGCAACAACAGGGCAGACAGTAGGTAGGATAGCAGGACTCTCGTCATGGTCATCAAAGTAATATAGGCCATTTTCCTCACACCTGGTGCCAATCGTCTTCCGCATCCTCAAATCCTGGAGAATAACAGAATCAGGAAAAAATGAGACAGAACAATTAAGGTGTTTGGTAAGCTTACTGACTGACATCAAATTAAAAGAAAACGAATGAATATACAAGACAGAGGAGAGAGATTAGAAGGGTGAGGGTACCACTGTGCCAATGCCACGGATAGGGACAGTGGAACCATCAGCAACTGTAACAGGAGACAACGAAGAAGATGACTAAATATGTGTAAAGAGGGAAGAAGTACCTGACATGTGATCAGTGGCTGCAGAATCTATGACCTAGGATGTAGGAGGGGAAGGGCGAATTGAAAGACAGGCAGTAGAAGTACCTCGTTGAGCTAAAAAAGCAATGGGAAGAGATGCCTGCTGGGACGCCTTATACGGAAGGAATTGAGCATATTCATCATCAGATATGTCCTTGGCCGCCTGAGATTCTGGAATAGTAGGAGTATTTGGATCAGATGTCACTGCATTGGCGAATTTGGGAGGACGACCAACTAAATCCCAACATGTTTCTCGAGTATGATTATCCTTTCCGCAAAAAGAGCACTGTCGATGCAAGCCACGACCACAACCACTACGTCCATCCCGAGGGCCACCACCACGAGAGCAACCACCACCACCACGAGAAAAACCACCACGACTACCATTGAGTGGACCACCACGATCTCGTGTAGGAATCTGAGTAACAAGCACCGAATGCTTAGACAACGTAGACGAACTCATGCTAGACACATTATCCTTGGTAGTGCTACGCGAGAAGCGAGAATACATTTCTGTGATAGTGGGAAGTGTAGCACTGGAAAGGATCTGAGATCGGACTGGTTCAAATTCTGGGCGTAATCCAGCCAAAAACTTCATGACAGCCATTTGCTCACGTTACTTTTGCATTTCTTTCAGATCAATAGTTATCGGTAGAATAGTATTCATCTCCTCATAGAGGCTGTTGAATGTGGCAAAATAATCCGTAACGGATTGCGTGCCTTGCTGAAGTTAGAAGTACTCGACCGATAAATCATATATCTTGGTGAGATTACTGGAATATAATACACGAAGATACTCCCATATATCTTTGCACGTATCAAGATGAGTACAGAGATCAGCCACTTGAGGCTCCATCGAATTCCACAACAATGCTACAATCTGCACATCAGCCTGAATTCACTCGTCATTCTTTTAATCATCTGTTGCCGGGGCGGATTCCGTGAGGTGACGATGTTTCCCTTGTCCGGTGAGGGCTATTTTCACAGCCTTAGACCAATTTAAATAATCGGTTCCGTTCAACTTACGGGTTGTTAATGGTTGAGGTGTAGCCATCGACATTAGTACCTTCCAATACAACAACTAACAAACAACTTGCACAAAAGAAACAAACCAACAATATAAACAATTGTAGGGCTTAAACGAAGAACATGAGAATCAAAACAATACTCACAAACATCGTTTAACAAGGGTTTGCAGTTGGTTCTATCAAAATGAAAACAAAAAGTCTCAAGTCAGCGCAAAAGGCTGGCGAAGGTCGACGACATCAAAGGAGGACAGCGGGTAGGAGTATTGGTTCGCGATGATGGTACAACGCGATTTTGGGGTCGAGAACGGTTCGCGATAATGACGGTGGCTCAGAATCGTCTAGGCGAGGCTCGGAATAGCCTGGGCGACGGCAGCGAGGAGCGGATCTGAGTGTGTTGAGTGGCGGCGGCGGCGAGGGCTGATGGGCTGCTAGAGTTTCAGTTTTTTTTTTTTTCCGTATGTACAGTAGGCAAGAGAAGAAGAAGATTTTTTTTTTTTTTGATTTGAATAGATCTATGGAATCAATCTCCCATAATCTGCTCTGGATACCATGTTAAAGTAATAGAACATTATATGAAAAGAACGAGAAGGCTTGACTATTGTGTTAGTCTCTCCCACTATTTATAATAAGAATTAAGAAACCATACAGGAAATCCTAAGTAATAAAAAAGACATAAATACCCTTTAACACTAAACAAAACAATTTTAAGATAAACAAAAAAATAATAGAAGAAAAAAGAAAAAAAGGCTTTACGATTACAAGGGTGGTTTGTGATAAATATTTAAGGGTAATGCCTATTATCATTGACCATTAATGTTTGACTACCGCCTGTTAGTCAAAGGGGCAATGCGATACAAAAACAAAAACCTCATGGGTGGTTTTTGATATTTTGGGAACATTAGGGGTGGTTTATGATATCATAGGGGAAGTTAAAGATATTTACCCTTACTATTATCATACTTCTATTAAGCAAAACCAACTCTAGCACAAAAATTACCGGGTAAAATTCCTAAACCATACATGATCAAAGGCACATGCACGCATTAAACTTTTTAAAGAGTTTATGCCACTTAGACCCCAATCATCTTGAAAATAACCATAGGGGTTCCCCCTAATATTGTAAATAATACTAGCACCGCTTGCTATAATTAATCGGTTACCACTGACTAACGAGTAACATTGTACGTTATAATTTGCTGATGTAATCATTTTATACACAATTTTACCCTTCAGCTTCATGGAAGAAGTCGCCATTCTAATTAAAAAACAAAAGTGCCTAATTGCACATATTATGTTTCTCTTTTTCTTCTCCATTCTTATTTTTCTTCCTTTTCTTTCCTTCTCCTCTCATTTTTCTTCATATTTCTTCCTATCCCCAAACAACGACCCACTTCCAAAACCGCAACTAACATCACTGCCTCCACTTGCCAGCACCCGCTTTCTTCTCTTAGATATGGTCTCCTTCTCTATCTCACTGAAACCCACCTCTACCCACCAACAAACCCACCTGCCTCGCTCTCCCTCCCTCCACCCCATCTTTCTCCAACAACCACAGCTCTTTTTTCTCTCGACCAGCCACTGCTGCCACCGCAGGAACCCACAAAAAACCCGCGTGGCTAAATGAAAAATGACAATGGTCAAAGTGGCAGAAACCAAATTTCGAATGTCAAATCCACTGAAAATAAATTAAAAAATCCAAAACCACATACATACTCCAACTACAAGAGTCAATGACACTCCACATCCGTAATTTTTTACCATATTAACAAACGAATTAAATTAAGAACAATAAAAAGGTGTTCTTTAGTCGGAATTAATACAGGATAAAACAAAAGACAGTTTCACAAGAAAACTGCAAACTTAAAAGTAGTTTATTATAAATTCAGTTACAATTCATCAAGACAAGTAGGCATACCTGAAGAAAGATAGGAAGCAATGGTTGAAGAGCTTTCTTGAGACAGAGTCCAGGTATAAGAACTGGCCCTCCCTGCATATTTATTGACAAAAATTTGAAGGGTTTGGAAAAAATCATGGTATTAAAAATATTGCAATCACCAGATATTGCAACATTATTCACTCGTGGTCATCCAATTCGCATACTTTTTTCTTTCTGCGCTCCTTGTCTCTGGATGTAGATACAGCATCGCGAACCAACTTTATATATGAAGGAAGAATTTCTTTAGGAACGGAACCGACAACTCTTGACAAAGCTTCCCAAGAAACCTATTTAACGTATGAATAGATGCAACATATAAGATGAATATAGTGACATAAAACAAAAAATAATAATCCATGTAGGAATGAAATAATGCTCATCCACGTTTCACACAGCCAAGGAAGCATCGGTTACCTCAACTGTTGAGGAATCCAAGTCACTAAGCATAATAATCAGGGTGGTTATCATGTTTGGAGCTTCATCAACCAAATATAATTTGCTATTTTTGAAGAAGTATCCTATTAGATATGAAGAACTCCTTCTAACTGAAGCCTGGAACCATGAACAGCAAAAGAAGTTACCAGTATGTGTAAGACAGATAGGGAGAGGGAGAGGGAGAGGGAGAGGGAGAGAGAGTACAATATAAGTGCATAATCAGCTGAAAATACCTGACTTTCCCCAGCCCCCTTAAGAAGCTCCGATAGCAATGATTCAATGCCATCCTCATCAATTACCAAGACAACAGTTTCGGCAGCCTTCTTTGCCAAGTTTCGGACATCCTAATTTTTGATTAGCAGAAAATTAAACAATATCAACCTGTACTGAGGAATATATGCCAAAACAACAGTAATAATAGAAGTCCTTCTCCAATGCTAAAAGGTAGCAAGAGCCACCAAAAGCAGCATACCATGTCATCACTACCCATTGCAGCAAGCAAAGCAGGAAGAACAGTACCAAGGTGGAAGTCAAGACCAGGTCCTGCCTCCTCTGCAAGAGCTCCCAATGCATGTGCATTCAAAGCACTGGATGGAAAGTAAATGTAAAAGTTATTGTATGTACTAAGCAACCTAAACTATAAGTCAGTGATAACTGGTGGAGAGACGTACGAAAGAGGATGCTTAACAAGCTTTGGCAAGATATGAGGCAAAACAGCAGTAGTCCTGACACTGAAAAGTAAAAATGTAAAAAGGAGGATAAATTATTGCACCACCAAGTACGGCAAGATTTAAGAAGGAAGAAACATGGTGGTTGTGACATCAAAGACAGGAACATATCTACCTCAAGACCTGTTTGAGACCATCAAGGGCAGTATCAGAAGTTTGCGGGTCCTCCAGAGCATGGAGTAGTGTCGGGATGATCTCATCAATCGCTTGCATTCCAGCACTCTATAAAATGAAATCAAATTATGATTCAATTTCGTTTCCAGACTACTCTGTTAGAGATGCGGTCTTAAATAACAGCAAGACAATATTAAAGCGCACCTTGTAAAGAGTACTGAATGCCAAGCCTGCAGATTTACGAACCTCGAGCATGCTGCCAATGAAAAATATAAGCAAATCTTCCATAGAGTTGCATATAAAACTCCAATTAAAAAGTATAGGGTCCGCCATTAAATTTTCATCAAACAATAAGCATACCTATCACAAAGTGCTGTCCGGATAGTAGGGATAAGCTCGTCCATGAAACTCAATAACTGACTCCTACCAGCACTTGCCATGACTTCACTCAGACCAATGCAGACACCCTGAAAACCAATTAAATAGTAATGTAATCAATACATATCCAAAAAAACCCTTGAAAACAATTTATGTCAGGAAGCTATTATTGTTGGTGAATCTTTAGGGAGCCATCAGTTAATGACTCGTGAGAGAAGGGAGAGAGAGAGAGAGATCGCAACATATTTACTTTCGCTCCCCCAACACCAGGGACATGGGGAAATCAAACAGAAGCAACTTAGTTACAACTTTGGAAATTTCTTTGAATTACTGAAACGAAGCTTATGCATATTTGGAGATGAGTTGGAAAGAGGCGCATAAGAAATGTATATGAATCACAATTATTGAGCAGAGACTTGCTACGTTAAGAGGGAGTGAGGAAGCTCTCTCTGTGCATATTCAGAGATGAGTTGGAAAGAGGCACATAAGAAATGTATGTGAATCACAATTATTGAGCAAAGACTTGCTACGTTAAGAGGGAGTGAGGAAGATATGGGGGATTGAAGAAACATTACCCTACAGGTTTAATTGAATTCGTATTATACCACGATAGCATATGTATAAGTAATACAGTAAGAGATTGTTGAGGGTCATGAAATACGGAAGGGCATTTTAGTAAATATATATATATGGAGGGCGTTACATAGCATGGATCTTAAAGAGTTTGAGAAGGGAGAGGAAACGACGGTCAACTTGTCTAAGGGAGAGAGCGAGAGAGTGCTAAGTCATGCAATCCTTCGACTGTCTGTGTGACCTTTGAACTTTTTCAGACTAAGGCTCGAGATGTAAAGATTGTTCAATCTTTTATCTTTTTTGAAAGAATTGTATCGCTTCTCATTATGCCTCCTGAATGAATCTCAAATTTCATTATTTATAATATTGTTTTATAATGATGTAATGAAGTATACAGCGGTAAGGCTGCATACATCTGACCTCTCCAGACCCTGCAATAGCGGGAGCCTTCGTGCACTGGACTGCCTTTTTTTTTCAATAAGTAGGATACATAATTAGCCTATGTCCGAGGCAAGTCAACTCAACCGGTTGGCAACCCTCCCGTATGCGTGAGCAGGTGGTGGAAGCATGGTTAATAAGTCTCCACAGGCACCGCGTTTCATCTTCCATTCCACAATCTCCCTAGAATCCAGGAGTTGGTGAGTCTTTATAGCGACCCTGCTCACTGAGGGACTTGCGGGAGTTAGTGTCTTGCATGCCTTGCGTGCCAATTGAACTTTAGACTTAGGAGAGCACGTGCGACGATTTTTCTTTCACAAGGCTCCTTAAAATTCAGGGGCATAGTGCGACGGCAACGACATTTAATGCCTTGCGTACGGAATAGACTTCGTATGGCTTACAGCAGACGTGGAGTTATCTCTCTATCACACGGCTCCTAAATTATTGGTCCATTAAATGACGGCGACAGCTGTCCAATTGGATTTTTCGGTTGCCGAAGGTTAGTCCGATAAAGCAAAATATTACAATGTGTATTTAAAGATATTACCAAAATAAAACGCTTCAAAGATCAGTTATCCCAAAGTAAGGGGCATACAGTGTGTAAATGTTTAATATTTCAAAATTAAGCGACCAGCGAGGGAGGAGGTGCCGGAATTCGGCCATGCGGGCTGCAGCGCTAGGCCTGGATTTCGGTCACGCGGGAGGTACGCCGGACCCATTATCCAACCACCAGATTCCAACCACGTGGGCGCTGGTGCCAACGCCGAATTTTGGCAACATTGCGGCATGGCACCGGATTGTGCCCATGTGGGTGGCGGTACGATAGACACGTCCCGCCACGCAGGTGGAGGCGCAGTGCAGGATTTTGGCCACACGGGTAGCGGTGTGGCACTGCTACAAGACTCCGTCTACACACGCAGCGGTAATGACCCCTTATTGGCGGTTTGATGTTTAGTCAAAACAGTAGAAATTTACCTTTTTGGATGTTTCCTTTTTTTTGTTACCTTCTATAGAGATCAAGGCCTTATGACAAAAAATATATTTGAGAAAACAAAAAAACACCTAACATGTGGAGCGTGCAAGGGTATTGCTTAACAATACCAAATATAAATTTATATGGTCAGGCTCAGCAAAGAAGCAATCCCTTCCTCAAAAAAAAGGTCAGCCTTGTGAAAAAGGCTTCCGCCGTTGCAACGTCTGGGAAGGGCCTGATGTACACAGCGTTACCCCTGCATACAAAGAGATTGTTTCCAAGCAATCCCTTCCTCAATATCTATTTAATTTTGTATCAAGATCTAGATAGACAATCATTATTCCCTTCAAACAAACATAATAAGAAATATGCCAGCTTAGGACTTCGGATTGCGAGGGTGCAAGGGTAACCATGGCAGATGTAGTTAGAAATAGAATATTTCCTAAAACTGAAACACATGATATGTCCATGTAACATATAAAACGAGACAAAGATGAGCAAGGAAAACTAAATCATGTTGCACCATGCCAACATAAACGTGGGTTCCACAGTACACCAATTATACAACCTAACATATATATAGAGAGAGAGAGAGATGTTTGTGCGTGTGTGTGAAGAGAGAGAGAAAGTTATATGAATGGCCCCTTACTTGTCTTCTACTAGGACTTGGATCCTTCAGCCCTTGAGATAAAATAGGAATAATCAAAGGAAGTACTCTTTCCCCGAGCTTCCTAACAAGTTCACCCAATGATCTTCCGGCCACCTTGAAATGCAAAAGAGACATAATTTAATGCTTTCATTGTGCAATGTTAGAGATTTAAAAAACTGCTCCAAACACAAGAAAAGACCTGCCGTCTTTCCGAGGATGATGATGCAAGAGAACTAATCAGTGTATTCATTAACACTGGCATTATTTCCTTCAGAGTTTTTGGAGTATTAGCAACAATTGTCTTCCACACATGAAGTGCAGCCTGAAAGACGAAACAAACAGAGGGAAGGATATTTCAATTTATCCAAACAATAAATAAAATCAACACATCTCAAAGGGGTTACAACTTACAAGCTATCAACAAATAAAGCAATAAACAAATTTTGTTGGAAGCATCATTACCTGACGTACTGATAAGCTAATATCAGTTCGGACCATATACAGTGCAGCAAGAATTTCATTACGTTTATCCCGTCCAAGAACCTCAATGATAGCACGACCATGTGCCTCAGTGCTAGATCCTTCATCATCACTACCACCCTCAAGAAGTGCTTTTCCAGAAGTTCCTGCAACCTAGTTAACATAACATGATTACTTGTAGGGAGAAAAAGAGTATAAGAACTTTAATGTGTATTGGAAGAACATGATTAGCCTATACCTTGAATAAAAGATCTCCTAACAATTCCACAGAACTTTGCCTAATACGCCAACTATCATTGAAAATACCATCCTCCACTGCTGGAAGGAGGAGAGGCAAAGACCTAACACGAAAGTACAAAAGTACAGTCAATATCACATAAATTATATTTGAAGAATGTGACATAAGAAAATATTGCATTCAAACACATAAGACCAGTATAATATGCATTATTGATCAGCTTCCAAACACATATACCTCCATATTGTTCCGAAAAAGAATGACTATTTTAAGTAAACCTGTAAATTTTACTTCCTTTTCTATACAAACAATTAATTCATAATTCCTAAGAAAATAAGTTTGTAGTATTTTCTATTCTATTTAAAGAATTCAACAACTTTTTGTGTCTTACAAACAACTAAGAACAAATACATGATTGACAAAGGAGGTGGCCATGTGTATGGGTGGTGGCACCAAAGACAGTGATGCTTCAGGTGGAGGTGGTAACGTCGGTAACATTTGGAAGATAATGACTGTGTGCTGTTAGTGGTGGTAATATTGGTGCCGGTAGTGCTTGTAGTGGTTATGATGTGGATTATAGAACTTCTATTTATTTTATTTTTTATGAATGGACAAAGGACACCAATTAACGTTGCTGAAAACCAGGAAAAATGAAAAATTTAAAACACAAGTCTTAAACTACCATGCAACTGATGTAACACCTAATTTTTAAGATTTCAAAATCAAATAATCATTATTCACTTTTAATCAATCAAAAGAAAAGCATTTTCACAATCATGGCGGCTAAAAGGAAAAGATGCACATACGTTGTTGCATAATGTTCCACTAAAACATGCCCAGCAGAGAGTGCAGCATCACGTACGGACTCATTCTCATCAGCAAGACCTAAGGAAACAAATGGTTACAATTAAATACAGAACCTAATTAAGGCAGGCAGGTCCCGAGGAAGTGTTAAATAACATCAGAGAGAGAGAGAGAGAGAGCTGACCATCTAAGATAGCAGGCAGCACCTGCTGCAAATAATTCTGGAATTGAACCCCTAAAGACCTTGGCAAATACTACAAATAGAAATTTCAGATGAGAGTGTCCCTACAGAGAGAATCAAGAAGCAAAACCAACCAGGAGGTCTATGAAAAATCATTCAGATCATGGCATTCACCTTGAATACTGTCAAATAACCGTCACGAACAGATGCTTTTTGATGAGAACAATTACGAATAATGTCAGGAAGGATGTGCTCAAAATACTCTGTTCCGAGAGCAGCCAATACCTGGAGGAATATAAAAACCCCTTAATTTATGATTATTATTGTTTTTTTCTTTTTATCTTTGTTTTTTTTTTTTTTTTTTGGGGGGGGGGGATGCAGTCTGTAAAAATCAAAGCATGGTTTTTGACCAAAAAAATAAGATAAAGTACAAGTAAACAGAAACCACCCATCAGTCAACTAAAAAGAAGTTCCATTTTGGTCAATATACCAGTCACGGATCACAAGCCAAATTACTGATGCAAAAGAAGACCTGGATCAGTTTTGATACCATGACCATTTGTAATAGAACATGTCATTGCCAAAAAGTGAAAGCTGCCATTATCTATTTGACTCGAAAAATGTCACGCTGACCATGACTAAAACAAGATTCTAAAATGAACATAAAGTAATTTTCTTTGAATTCCATGAGTTGTAAGGCTCCAAAAATAAAAAATAAAAAATAAACAAATAAAATGAAGCTAGCAACAACAAAAAAAAAAAAATAGAGAGCAAAAGTTTTGAATTTTATACTCTTCAAACTATTTGGGAGGTCTCCCAATGTGAGGAATTGTCCAATCCAGCAATCGGGAGCTAAACATCCATAAAATTCCCCGTTCCTCTGCCTATTTTTGCAACTATTGGCTTTTTAAGCTTATGACGTTGGTTCACTTCCATCCCAACACATTTACTCCCAAACAAATCTAATGGCATACTGAAACTTGAGCTTATTAACAGTATCTAGCATACAGAAAGTCATTTCAACAAACCCTACAAGCTAGAGCTGGACCAAGAATTTAATGTCCTAAAATAACCTCAGTACTTTTTTTAAACTACATTAATTGAAGGGCGATTCTATATAATACATACACACCCCTTTTAAAAAATAAAAGAAATTATTCTAATCAATTACATTCTTTACTTACTAATAGACACCCTTTTATTTTATTTTCCCCTTTTTTATCTTCCTCCTTCCTCCCCCCCTCTCCACTGTCACCTCTCCCCATCACATCTATAGATCCATGGGGGGGTTATGTGTGTGTGTATACATAGATAGAGAGAGAGAAACAGAGAGATAGAGAATACACCGATGTGCGGGGCCTCAGTTTGAGAAGGGGAGAAGCAGGAGGTTGACTAGGTGTTTTGTTTTGAAGAGGGGTTGAGGAAGGAAGAAGAAACATGAAGGCTTTATAATTGAAGTGCATATATTTTGTAAATATGTTTTTTAAATAGGGTGTACATTTAGCAATGGGAAAATTATTATATTCCTTGAAATAGTCCAATTACAATTTTTATCTCCGTTTTTTTTCCTCTTTATTTTTAGTCCTTTGATAAGATCGTAATCCCTAGATTAACAACATAGCATATATTGGTACCTACATCGCTTACTTTGCTCCTAGTTAACACATCCCTTATCCACATGAAGAAATTATTCTCCGTCTTTTTAAAACTTCATGCAATGTCCAGAGACAAACAAAAACTGACACTTCTTTCAGTCATGTCACTATAATTTTGAATCACCTTTATCATTGGCCTCTTCCCTTGTTAGATGAGAAAAATAATAATAAATGGATCTTGCCTTCCAGCTACCAACCCGAGATAACTCAGGAAAGATATTCTGTGCTAAAAGAGGGATTTCGTGGAGACCAAATATTGTAGAAAACAAATTTTCCAAAGGTGAAACAAATAATATTATGCATGGTGTAGATCTTTCTCGAATTGCCAGTTCTTAATCTCCTCAAGGAACTGAGTTCCTTGATCTTTCTTGTATTTGGTTTACATGCCTTGCATCCATACTCTATTTAATACTGTTCTTCAAGACCAAAAAAAAAAAATTATACATGGTGTTGTTAAACACGTTTATAGGACGAGCCCAGTGCAATGACCAAGGCAGAGCCATGAGAGAAAAAAGGAAGCATTAGACATAATTTATCTAAGCCATTGGGTGTCTGGCCGAGGCAATTAAAAAATCCTATTCAATTAAAATTTAGAAAAATTAGTTAAAGTGTGAAAAAAACAGAATACAATAAAAAAAATACTGAAAGCAAAAGCCGCGGGGCACTCCACTCCTCGGGCCTTATAGCTTACACGTGTTAATCAAATCATTGGCCTCAAACCTTCCCCTTCAACAACATCGGTCATCATGCCATGACCAATGAAGCTACAAGCAACAGTGAGGAAAGTTATGAAATTTAATCGCTATTTTTCTTATTAAATTAAGTAAACGTTGAGTGAAATTACGAGGTTTATCCCTAAAAAGCTAATCTCAATCTAACGAAAGATATGAAAGACATGACAAACTTAGCACTACATACAAGCAAATTACCCCTTTCCAAACTCAAAAACTAAAGCTCATTTTACTAGACTAAAATAATCAACCCACTATTTTTCTTATTGTTCTGCTGTTTCAAGGGCCAAACTTCTCCTTCGATGAATCAAGTATAGGAAAGACTAAAAAATGACATACATAGCAAGTAAAGTTCATAGGGAGGAGGATACTGGAGTAATATTCTGATTAAAGTAATAATTGTTTGAAAAAATGGCATGCCATCAAATGAGAAGGCAAAAACGACATTGTTTATAGTATTGAATCTTAAAGAAGCAAAAGTAATTCTGAACACAGGTGATGCTGACAAATGAAGGTGCTACACTTGGGTAAAAAAAATGTTGGGTAGTGAGGTTAAATCTTTCATAAATAGGCCCCTTTCCTTGACCTTACTGACTGTCAATAAAAGTAACAGTTATTCAAGAAAAAGAAAAACATAAATAGGTTTGCTTAATTTGAACTTTATGAGAAATGAAAAGCTTGCCCCAGACTTCTAGATAGGCACAACGAGACTAGGATATATGTATCAGAGATCTAGAACGATGCTTCGAGGCAAGACTCTTACCTGAACTCAAGCACTGATCATGCATATAGGCAACAAAGCAGTTGACTAAACTAACTTACGAGTTGCATTGCAACATCATATATGTTAACTTTATAGTGAATTTCTCAATCTGCTAAAGAAGCTGGTTTTAGGACGTCATTCAATTTTAGATTGCAATAGGATTTTTGCCTTAGTGCCCCATAATACTTCTATTCAATTTCAATAATATCACAACTCCAGTCCAAAAGGGGGGTGGATAACGAAACCAGACGGAGTGTTTTGAAAAAAACTTTCAAGTTTCTTCGATTGCAGGTTTTCTTCGGTCCACATTGAGGTTTATAATCACTTTTTTGCCAGGAGTGTGTATTCAGGACTATCTCGAATTCCTCATTCCTAGAACCCTGCAACAACATTCTCTGATATTCTCGCCAGTTCAGATCATGAAAAAACTATAAGACATTGACCCAAATCGCTCGGGAAAAAACGTTTTCAGATTCTACATTATTTCACCAACGTGTGTATCTGAGGTAAATCTATGACGAAATCAGCTAGCGGAAAAGAATTTGTCCCACTTAAGTAAAAATACAAGTGAATACAATTTAATGTGAGGAAATCTGTTTGATTAGGTGATAAAAACAAATTTTGTGATAGCAAAACCAAACCCCTTAATGAAACCAAAAAAAAAAAAAATCACCTAGAGTGACAGCATTTTGCCATATACTATCAAAATCAGTAAAAATCAAGTAAAGGTTCAAATTGGCCCTAACATTATAAAAAGTTCCAAAAGAGTTAAGATTCCGAGTAAGCATAATATTGCAACTGGTTTAAAGAAGGATTACAAATTATTTTAAAAAGAATATATCCATTAGTCAAAAACACCGTCCTCATGACCCTCAATTTATTTTACACAATGTATATCCACTACTGGAAGGCATTTGAGATAAACAGCTGATGCAAAACCACGCAGAAACAATAAAAGGAGAATTCACAGCAATTAGTAGAACAAAGACACAATGGGGATGACAAATGGGAAATATTCCTTTGCAAAAATTAGTAAAAGAAAAACACAATAGGAATAAGAAATGGAAAATATTTTTTTTTGTAAAAAACAAATCCTAACCTCACTGAGCCCCTGTGCAGCTCCGGAACGTTCAACATTACTACCATCAGATTTAAGTGTATCTAACAACCATTGAACAAGATCAGGGAAGTTCTCTTCTCCCATTCCTCTTATAAGTGAACCAAGTGCTCGTGCAGCAACAGACCGAACTTCAGGGATTGGGTCCACAAGTACCTATTTTCATTATCATAAAAACGATTATAATTATCATTAGTGGATAGAAAAATGTACGAATCCTGACCGTCACAAACCAATACCTTCTTTACTTCAGGAAGAAGCAACCCAATATATGGAATCATATCCTTCGGCTCTGTAACTAATGAACACATATTGCCCACTATTTGGGCAGCTTTCTTTTTGGTCTCAGCACCCCTCTCCCTAAGGCCTCTATGGACAATGGGCACCAACAATGCAAGTGAAGGAGCATCAATTGAATTGATAAATGTTGTCTGCAAAAAAAAATGTTTGAACATTTACAGTTCAAAAATGACGCAAAAAACTAGATACAATGAGTCAAGGTCCTTACTTGGAGAAGGATATCAAGGGAATACTTTGTATGATCATTGGGATCAGTAAGACCCATTAAAAGAGTAGGGACAAGAGATGATATTTCCGGATTTTTTATCACACTTCCAACCTGGAATAAAACAAAAGAATAATTTAGTTCAAAGATAGAGAAAGGCAGACATTCGAGAAAACTTGACACGAATCAGCACCTGCTGAAGCGCCGTTTGCCCAGCAAATTGAACTTTAGGATGAGTATCTGTTAGCACCTATATTAAAATTACAAGAGCGATTATTTTCAGAGACAGAGATAGAGAGAAAAGCTACCCTTTTTCCAGTTAAGACCAGAAAAAGAAAATGTTGAGAAATATAATGCAATGGACCTCAGTCAACTTCGGCACGATTTTAGGGAGGCATTGAGACAACTGTTGTGGAGCACAATATGCCATAGCACCAAGAAGTTGGACACTACTTTGCTTCGTACGCCAAGCTTTATCTTCAAGACCCTGAGAAACAAATGTAATTGGAGACCATATATTCATGTAATAGCACCCTCATGGAACTTGAGGAATACAAACTTACCATAATTAACCTAATCTATCAGCTAACCAAATCATTTTGTCAAATTTTGGTAGTAAGGTAAGTCTCGATTAATAAGAAATAGATAACCCTGTCTTGAACCCATTTGTTTAATTTGCAGAAATAAGTGATGATCTAGGATCTGATTCAACATATGTAGGCATTTGAAAAAGGAAAGTGAAAAGAGAGAACGAAAAAGTCACCCAAGACACAGAAGAGGAGTTTATTTCTGAGTCTTACAAGACATAGAACTTCATCCTCAACTTGTTTGCAATCTTACCAGAAAATATCCCTTTATTGGCATTTCACGCAAAACATCCATTATGTTACTACACTACTAAAGAAGACTAAAATGTAAGAGTCAAAGTAATTCTCTTTTTGTGACATACGAAACAGTAAAATTTAATACACCGACCAACAATGAACAGCCACACTAAATAGAATTAGCAAAAACTTCTTCGCTTAAAAAATGATTGAAATAATAATTTTAGATATGTGAATATAGGACAAGCTTTCCAATATAAATTTAATAAAAGCCATATAACTTATTTAATTGTTCAAGTATAAGGCCAAGAACTACGTCTACAACAAGACATCATCTCATAAACTACAAAATTAAAGCATCTGCACAGTTCCACACAATCTCAATAGAAAAATAGAGTCCGACCAAAACATCATCTCATAAACTACAAAATTAAAGCATCTGCATAGTTTCACACTATGCAATAGAAAAATAGAGTCCGAGTAGGGTTCATACACTATCTCAAATAATTTAGGCTGAAAGATAAGCCTTTAATTTAAAATCAGCAAACAAGGATTCAGCTTCAAAGCAAAAAACATTTCATTTGAAAGGAAAGGGAGACATCGAAGAAAGCCTTCCCAACATTTTGGACAGATGGTCTCATGGTCATAATATAAATTGTCTTCTTTTGGTTCTAGCCTCAGCCAAACTCTAAAACAATTAATGAAAAAAAAGATTATACCATATGTTCTTGATCCAGTAATTTCTCTTCAGACCAGGTTAACCACTAGAATTAAATCATTTCCTTGAACTAAACATCAGTTTGCAGTTAAAACAGATAAGCATGCATATAAAGTTACAAACACATGCATATCCCAAAAAAATCTACACATGCAAAGGTTTCTAAAAACAATTCAGCTTTAATCACTTTCATTAAATATTTTCCATTCGCAAAACAATTTTTTCTTCTTTATTTAGAGTCACAAGAGACCTGATTTCTCATGTTGGTCTACTAGCGACTAAAAATGAATTCAAAACACGCATTACAGGCCAAAATGCCAACACGCTAATAAAGCAAATGTAAGATGATTAAGTAGGATTTATGGAAAAGATTTCCACATGTCAAACAATTCCCAGGACATGATTAAAGAGAATCTCTACAAATGGAACAACACCAAGACCAAATTCCTTGGATACATAAGATAAGATGAGATGAAATGCATGAGTTAAACAATCAATAAATGTTCACATACAAGCTTACGCTGAATATTCAACTTATGCAAAATTGTTCTACTCTTTTCTCATTTGCGAACAGCAGAGTTTCTTCAGTAACATGTACATTTTTGTAACACTGTCAAACAAGGTATAAGGTATAAGGTACACTAGCGGCACACTGCACACTCATAAGAATCCAAGCAAATCATGAATTTTTCACACTTCTTTGAAAGTAAATTTTTGAGTCTTCATGAAGTACAGTTCATAACTCGAATGTTTTTTTCTCGTGTGTGAAACAATGATTTTCATCCCTAAAAATCAATTACAAACTTCGTATTAGATTAATTCACCTTTCCTCCAGTACGAGGGAAAAATCACAAGTGACAATACCTTTCCTTCTGTACCCAAATCCTACACAACACCGATGTTCTTAGAAATCTACACAACTCTACCAGCACAACTTCTAGCATTCATAACTCATCCATCTTCAGCATACCGAAAACAAAAACCCTTCGACATAATGGAAACCATGATAATCACTTAACCAGAATCAATTTAAATTTACTTCTCATACAATTAAATATTTAACAGTTAAGCCTCCATATGACTACCAAACACTTGTAAATCTCAAGTCTATATAATCAGAGACCTCGTCAATATTTACTTGCAGGAAGTGAAGTACACTGGGGAATTAGTATATGACAAACTGTACGCAGGTGAGGTATCATCATGCGTATCGAGATGCCAATGCTGGTGCAGATTTTCTTGCAAACTTGGGATGTGATTTAGGACTCAAGTCGATCTAATGTTCTTAGGGTTCCAGCGAAGCTTTGTGGTATATTTCGATTAGATGCCCTAGGCGTTAATTGGTCCAGTTATTTTTTTATTTTTTTTGGAATGTCTTATACATTCACATCATGTGGAACTATCCGTAGAAATTGGAGTGTAACATGGACAAGGGACTGTAACCTCGTTTCTCTCATGTACCACATTAATACAACTAAAAATAAAAAAATGATCATGCAACTAGTATTTGTAAATAGATGCCTAAGGTACAACAGGAGAAGTAGACAAACATACAAGAACGGACTAAATTTACGCAATACACAAGAACATAAATCTTTATAATATGGCAGATTGGGTTTGCTAGACTAAAAGATTGAATGACAAAAGAACATCTCAATCATCCAGATCAAACCCCACGGTCAACAGTCCCATGCAAACCAAACATGATAGTACATATGCAATACAAATTGTGCCTACATCATTGAACTTGAAAGTGAAGGCAAAGGTCACACCTTAAGAAGAGACGGAAGGACAAGCTTCACCCCGTGAATGCTAAGTTGTGACATCATTGCACGAGCGGCACATTCAGCAGCTTCTCGAACAGCAACAACTTGATCAGAAAAAGAAACCAACAGTAACGGCAACATTTCTATCACATACCTACGTGGAGGAGTAAGAGAAGTAGTAGTTTATTGATTTAATAAGCACTAGGAGAACAATATATGGCATGATTGTATTTACATACGGTTCAAATAATTTCCCAAGCTTTTCACATAGGCATTCAAATGCAAGTAAAGCCCCTTCGCGACGCTTAGCAGAATTCCTGCAAATTAAAAATAATTCAGATTCACTAACAGATGAACACAGAAAATTAATGAAGCATTTGTCTGTGCATAAATGCTAGAAGTTGGGCTAATCACATTGACTTCACATGATTTGCTTATGAACCCCAAAACAGTTTGAGATCACTTCAACCAATAGCATATCAAATCGGCATTTACCTTGTTCTATTATAAAGCATAGGCAGATGGTTGGAGGTACAACAGTACATGACATCAATAAAATATGGAAATATTATTCTATTACAGAACATGCTTAGTGATAATTATTCAAGATTTCAGCAAATTTAACAATTCAATGCAACGAAGGAGTTTATCTACAAGGCCTGGTGATATTGCTCCAAAGAATATTCTGGTAAATAATTTTCGGTAAGTAACTGATGACATTAGGATCTCAAAGATAACATATTATACAAATACACAGAACTGGTGGAAACTTCGGAAAATTTTTATTGCACATAAAAATGAACACCAAAAGGGCCTGAGCCATAGGCATCTAAAAGTACAATTTTTTACACGAAAATTTTAGCTTTTAAGGTATAGGTGGGGCAACCAAAGAATGAAATTCCAAGTACATTTCACAAGAGCAAATATTAGAGAGCAAGATCCATTAATATCTAAATCCAAGTACCAAGAGCAATTTGGTTGTTGAGCAAGATTTCAGTGTTCCCTTTAATTTTATAGCATGTTCTGAGTGAAAACACCCCAACTTCTTTAAGCATACTAGCCAACCACATCATACATTTATTGAAATGCCAAAGATGTTGGTACGACTACCGACCATAGGTCCATAAAAATTAAAACACAGTTTAGAAAGAGCATCCATTAAAGAAGATGCCGTGGACTTGCTATTAAAGGAGCAAAGGACTCAAGAAAAAAGATGAAAATTAACCAGGGCCTTTGGCATGAGATTAACAAAACTAGAGTGTGAATTTTGAAGTATCAAAACTCTTTTAACATTGAAAATATGATACTACCAAATGCTAAACATTTCGTGGAAAGTACTAAAATTGGCACATAAACATATACCAGTTTCGCAAAAAGCGTTTCCTGGGCGAGCCCAGAGACGAGGCATAGTAGAAATGCCCATGGGCTATGGGTGGGGCAAAATACTCCTTGGGTGTATGGCCGACTTCTGGGCGGAGCCCTAGAGTTGGGACATAAGCCCAATGTGCTTTTTCAGAAAACAAAATTCAACAAATTAAATGATAATATACCAGTGTCGCAAAAAGTGCTCATGTTCCCTCATAATATTATTGGGTGATTAAATAAATATTTCTAACAAGGATTGAACTTGCATCTTGGTTTATTTACAGTCCATTATCTTATAGAATTTTTCATTATTTTAATGTTAATAACTTAGCATAAATTTTTTATATATGTTGTCCACTATTTTTCCTTTGCAATCTCATATTTTTTCCTACTATTATTTTTTAGGTATTTTTAATTCTTAGAGGCTTACGCCCCCGTACAAGACATGTTAAAACGCCCCACCTTGCGCTGCGCCTTTTACAATACTGATATACACATAGAAAACATATGCGCAAGATAAGCCTTCCCTTGTTTCATTAATACATGCAAATAGAACAAATCATTCACAACAGAATTCAGATCAGCGCTAAAAGGTAAGGTGCAAAAATAGTAGGAATGAACCAACCTGTCTGCTAGACCGTCTCGTAATGCAGCTATAATGCCATAATTCTTCAGGCATGATATTCTAAATCCCTTTACCGCACCAGCTAGCCCAAACGCTGCTCCACGACGCTCCCCATATTTGTCGCTTTTCATCAGCTGATCCAAAAGCCTAGAAATAACTGAGGATGCATCTTCCTACAATAGGTGATGAAAATAAAATTAATTCATGGAAAAAGGATTACTCGGTGCAGGTTGTGAAGCAACTATTAGTCTATATAAGATTGATAAGAGCTACTAATATGACCATAAAATCTTCATAATGGCTACTCAAATATATGATATAATCTATTTTAAAGAAGCAAAGAGGTGGCTGCATATATGCAGCATATGTATTCGAACAGAGTAAGCAAGGAATGGTAACAAGGAAAAGAACTTAAGCAAAAACTCATCTGCCACTTAATTATCTCATAAACATCAAACCAAGAAAGCAGGGAATGGCATCAAGGAAAAGATTAAGAAAAACTGATCTCTCATTTTATAATTTCATAAACAACAAATCAGCATGTAAGTTGTCAACATCAGAATGTAATTTTCAGGAATCACATCCAAACAACTGCTTATTTTAGGTTTGAGTTGGAGAGATGACTACATAGAAGCAAGCAAAGATCGGAAAGTTCAAGGGCACAAAATTCGGGGTCGTAGAAGATGTGGATCGAAGGCTATCGATACTAGAAGTTGAAATCAATATCTTTTGGGAACAAACCGAGAGAAGAAGAATGTTGAGCGTGGGATACGCATTATCCAATTGTCATTTCTCGCAACGTTGCATCCAACACATCCACAATCGAAATTCCACGCTCTTGTCAACAGCACTCCAGCAGTGTTCTTCTCTAGTTCTAGGGGTTTGAGGCACTCCAGTGTTTTCTGGAGATGGAGGGAATGAGTGCTTAATTAATTGCAGAATTGGGTATCGCTCAAGATTATTTTGTGGATTAATTTCAGGAGTTCGACGGTTTTCAATTCCCACCACCATTTCACAAACGATGCTTAATTTTCACAAAGACAGTGAGATGAAGCTGAACTAATTAGGTGAATATTGACTTGATTGAAAGCTACGTCGGGCACAAGCATCAATGTCACGGTTGGGAAGGTAAGGGACATGGAGGTCTTGGAATGGCTGTTTTGTGGGCTCCTCGCGCTGCACGTGTCATGGTATTCAATTGGGGCAAAGTTCAAGCCCGAGGAGGTTTGCGATTCGGTGATTCAGAATCTTCAGATACTCTAGAGGAAACTAGTTGGGTGGAAATCACAGCACTTTCAAAAAGGACGGATGCTTACCTTGTTGAAAATCATTTTCTCGAACCTCCAAATATACTTCATATCCTTGTACCCCAAAACATGCACTTGTGGCCAAATCCTTGGAAAAGATCCGGAGAGACCACGTTTAGAAATCTTCAAATCTGTAACCAATCTCTTCTGAGTAATGGCTTTTGAGATTCTATGTTGAGAAGAAGGGCTGGTTTGGACTAGGCTTCGTAAGAAGTGGGATGATTGGTCCCCTGGATTGTTTTGTGTTCTTATGTGACGATGGTTGGAAGAGTATTGTCAGATTTATGGTGCAGAAATAATACCTTCGTGGTGCACTTTCCCACACACCACGAGAAGACAAGCATCAGGACGGGTTATGGTGCACTTTCCCACACACCACGAGAAGACAAGCATCAGGACGGGTTATGTGTTGGAATTTACACCGAGATCAGGGAAATCTAAAATTCGGAATTCAAGATTTAGCACAGATTTGATGGCTTGGGAGGCCCCGGTTAAGGTAAAGCAGCTAGCTTCTATTCATGTGGTTTGAGTTGTCATGAGCAGGGAGAGGATAGATCATGGTGGTCAACTAATACGAGACGTTAGGTTTCAATGAATTTGTTTTACAATTCAATGACCAGCGCTAGGAGATCAATTTCTAAAGGAACGTGGAGATCTAAAGCTCCACGTAGAATCGTTTTCTTGTGTTGGTCAGTGGCATGGAGTTAGTTCCATTCTTACCCTATATCATCTGAAAAATATTTCAGCTTTGAAATATATGCAATATACATCATATTAAAAAGGAGTTGGTTGCCGATCTATTTGTTCAGTGGCGAGGGATCTGTGGGCTATAGTGTTCGCATTGATGGGGATTTCGTTTGTATGCGTGATTCCAGCCAGAATTTTGTGTGTTGGTCAGAGGATCCCCCATGGGGTAGGCATTTGAAGTTGTGGAGTTCGATTCTGCTTTCCAGTATTCAGAAAGAACATAATAGGCACATAGTTGAATATTTTTCTTTACCCTCATTCTCATAATGATCTTGTGATATCGTATTTCTGGGTGAAGTGTCGTTATCCTTCAGTGAGAGTTTCTTTTCTCGAATTTCTAGAAGAATTAGTCGTTATAGTTGTCCTCTTGTACTTGTTTGATGTTCCTTGCATCATTTTAATAAATTCGCTTTCTTACTAAAAAGAACATCGCAAAAAGACGTGAACGAAAAGTCTTATGGCTCACAAATAAGTAAGAACAAGGTTTCTATAGCAGAAAATGTTTTTTGACAAGAAATTTGTCAAAGGACCACAGTTGTCACCTTATTCCAAGGGTTTTGAGCTAGGGGTATTTCCATATTTTGATGATAACCAGGATATTGAAGTCAATTTAAGTTTACTGCTACATATTTTGTATCATTTTCAGAGGCACAAAAGGAATAATTCAAGAGAATATATGACCAAACAATTATGGAAGACATAGGTAAGGGGCTGTTTGTTTCACTTTTCTCATATTGTTCTTTCCTCTCAAAATTCAAAATACTAGTGTTTCTCTTTTAGCAACACAACTCAAAAACAATTACAAAATAATTTTTACAATACTCAATCTATCACATCACCAACATTTAATATTATACTTTCATCATTTTACAACAACAAGAACTACTAAGCCTTTGTCCTACGTAAGTAAGGTCGGCTACATGAATCATTTTACGCCATAATGATCGATCAAGGGTCATTCCCTCAGTCAGTTTTAATGTCATCAAATCAATTCTAATAATCTCGTCCCATATTTTCCTAGACCTACCTCTCTCTCTAGTAGCCCCCCGCATTTAAAGTAAATCGCATGTTCTTACCGGTGTTTCTATAGGTCTTCTATGCACATGTCCAAACCACCGTAAACGATTTTTTCTCATCTTCTCTTTGATTGATGTTATTCATAAATTCTCTCTAATAATTTCATTCTTAATATTATCCATTCTCATCTTCCCACTCATCCACCGTAGCATCCTTATTTCTGTTATACCAATATTCTGGACATACTTTGTTTTTACTGCCCAACATTCGGAACCATACAAGAACGCCAATTATTACATTTTTTAAAATTTTCCTTTGAGTTTCCACGATATCCTACGACCAAATATCACCTTAACTGCATTTCTCCACTTCAACCATCTTGCCTTGACTCTATGAGTAATATCTTCCTCGATTTCGCCATTGTCCTTAATCATTGAACTTATATATCTAAAATGATCAATCTTTGGAACCTCCTTATCATTTTATAAATTTAATTTTAACTTTTTCTTTATATCTTTATTTTTTATTTCTCCACAATTTTTTTCTCCTAGACATTAACCCAATAAACAACATTAGATTCTCTCATTTTCAACATCATATTTCAAACAATCAAACATACTCTATCTCAAAACTAAACCAAACAACTTATCACAATTTCCAAAAATCATTTCAGTAACTGTTTCCAAAATTTCCGAAACAGCTTTCAGTAATTGAATCAAAAAGCACGGAAACGTGATTAAATGCCAAAAAGAAAATCAAGTTAATTTTGGACAATCAAGTAAACCCCTTGATTTTAAATTTTAAGTGAACCAAGTCTCACATATGGAAGGCCAAGCAATCAAGAAAAATCAAGCTTCCCAATAAAGAAATTTGAAGATAGTTATAATTGACTATGTAAGGTAATGCTAAATACTATATTTTTGCTTGGCTTTCTTTGATCAGTTCACCCTTGCAAAGCTAGATGCTTGCAAAGTTACCCCCGACCCCAACCCCAAAACCAACCACCACCTCTCTAAGGGATGAGTTGTAAAAGGTGTTCAGTAATTTCTTCATGAGGTCTTCCAAGAATGTCCCTAAAGGCATTGGTTTGTCTTGGCCAAAGATTTGGTTCCTTAAAGAACAAGGTGGGTTAGGTATTACGTGATTGACAGATTTGGTGCTGACTTTTCAATGCAAGTTGTGGAGGAAGTACCGGCCCCAGAATTCCTTCTAGGTGCAGTTTTTGAAAGCCAATAAATGTGGGAGTCCACATTCATCTTAGGTGTCTGTTGACCTATTGAAGCGTTTACTTGACGGGATTTGTTGTGGGTGAAGCAAATGCTGTAAGGCCAAATGATGATGAGTGTTCATGAAGGCCATAGCTTTGTCCATTGGAATGCTTGGGCTACGAAAATTCCTTTGCGTGGGGTAGTTTCGGTCTTATTGGGAATGCAGTGCAGCAAGACAAAGATTTCTCCAATGAGGAGAGAGCGGAACTGAGATCACATGGCGGACATTTTTTACATCTCTTATTTAGGGTCTCATTTTCGGATACGAAGGCAGGCAAGTCTCGTTGTAGTATCTACCATGTGGATGCCTAATGCCAAAGGGCTCTTTATAACCTCATCTGCTTGGGAGATAGTTAGACAAATTCAGGATGGGACTTAGCTCTTTCATAGGTTGCGGAAACCTTACATACCACTAAAAGTTTGTCTTTTCATGGAGGCTCCTTCGAAATATTATATTTGTTGCTTTGCAATTCTGTAATTCAGCATTCGGGCATCCAACTTGTCATCCATTGCTCATGTTGGAGCATTCATTATACAGAGTCCAGACAAATACCTATTTTAAGGCAGAGACGGTGACTATTGTGTGGCAACACAATGCAGGAGTATGTAGGCTTACTGTAAATTGTTGCTCGCTTGGTGATTTGCTTGTGAGTTGGTGGGTCTAGACAAGTTGCCTCTAGGGTGTTCGGGTTCTAAATATTCTTCCATTGGTCAGTGGCTAGAAAATTTGAAAACACAGATGCCTAGTCATGTTTGAAAAGTGGAAACTCCCTATAAATTGGCTAGTACAACAGATATCTACAACGGTGGCAGATCACGAAAGTAATGTGCTTTTGCTCCAGCTAAGTGGATGGATAAATAAATTGGTCAGCCTTTCATTTGTGTCATAAGATGATGAAAACCCCAATGGTAAAGGTATGGTAAAGGTAGTTCGGTAAAATGTAGCTCATACAACATTTTACACGTTAAATGATTATGGTTGCCCCCCACAAGGAACCCTGAGCCTACTGGTGGAGGTAGCTTATTTAGAAGTAGCATGGGTAAGGTGGTTTTTGCATTTGGTACCTGTTTATGGTATTGCTCGAACATGTTGGCATGGGGAGGTTGCACAGGGTTATGCATCCATGAAGGGATTATTCATGCACTAGCTCAAATAAACTCCGCATATGCTACTGATAAAGTGTTACCTAGGAAATTGCATGCTCTTGTTCAGAAAATTACTAATGAATATTTGGTTGATCTAGCTCGTTCGACAAGCTAATAGCCCACATGTTTACTAGTCGTTTAGGAATTTGATCATTGTTTTTCTATGTTTTGTCTGTCGCATATTTGGCGAGCTACTTTCAAGGATACAAATAGCGAAGGAGTTATAAGATGTGCTTAGAAGCTTCAGTAATGAATCGAATGATGCAACCTAGATTGCTTCAATGGTAAATCGTCATCGGAAAATTTAGAAACGTTCTAGTATAAGTTAGGCATCAGACTTGTTCTATATCGACATTCTACAATGAGTAGTATATTTTTTCCATCACAGTAGCCACATCACAATTATTTTGGGCAAAGAAGCCCCATCAAATTTGAAAATGCTTTTACACTTCATCTAGCACAAAGATTAATACAGCGGTGATTGGAAAACAGGGTGCCTTAAAGACAGCTGGACATGCCACAAAGTGACTTGTACAACAAACAATGAGTTTCCTTGCCTTTAAGAAACCAAATATATTAGCTTCAAGATGGAAATCATGAAGAAAAAAAAAATAATGACAATAACAATATTTAATCAACAATACATATGCTTTTGAGTAAAAGTCAAAACATACCTGCTTCGATTGCATTAGCGGAGATAGGCAGGTTGAGACAGCTCTTTGAACAGCTTCAGATGGAGTGTTCAAGACATCCAACAGCTTCTCCACAACAGCATGAACCTTAGGATCATCCTGCTCAAAATGCAAATGCTTAAACAAAAATAGCATCATGAAGAGAATTCCATATGTACCCTCCAACAAGATAGAAAAGACGGTGACCATTTTCACACCTTGGATAAATGCTTCGCCAAAGCTCCAGTAAATATAACCACTCCCTCACGTACTAAATCGTATTTTTCTTCATCAGTCGCCTTTATAAACAATACAACACAGAAAAGTTATTGCATTGATTCTCTAAAATCATCACATTATGAATCATGATAGCTTTTCCCATGATAGTAGAAATAACATGAGCACTTGGAGGGAAAATGAAAATGACCCCAGTGAGACTCATAGTGACTATCTGAACTGGAACTTTAGCAAAGTTAAACAGGCATACTAACCACCTTCTTGTTCAAGTAGTTCTCAAAAATCGGAAATAATAAGGAGACATTATCTTTTCCATGTTTGTCAATAATCACGATACCCGCATTTATCATTCTTCCCCGAACATCAGCGTTGCTATCAGCCTGCAAGTTGAAATCATCCAACAATTAGTAACTACTTATATAATCACAAGAAGTTTGCCAATTAATTCAATAACTAAGCTGCAAATCAAGATAACCGCTCAAATGTAATTAAATAGGGAACAGTATTAAGTGCACAACCATTGTGTGTAACTTTATCTACTTTTTTCTTAACAGAATACTTGATTAACTGTAAAATAATACACAAATGCTCAAACAAGTACAGTAAAAAATTTGCATCCTCTCTGCCACATCTATATATTCAGGGAAGAATGCTTTCCCCTAAAAAATAAACCTTCGATAGAATGGCTAGGATTTGTCTATATTTGATTTAACTGCACAAAATAGATCTAGTCAACATCTTCATATAAATCAAATTGTTCACAACAAAAGCTAACCGGAAAAATTAGCACCAAAAATCATCACATAACAAAAAATCAAATTCAAGAAATAAGTTATCCAATAATAATTATCTATAAACAAAGTAAAACAAATTCAAACCATTAAATCACTTAAACTTAACAATATTTTTAGAATCAATCGGTAAGTAATGGATAGTATTTTTCTTCAATTACATATATGCTAATTAATTTTTATTTTTAGTGCTATTAGTGAGTATCTTTAGACACAACCAATGGTTGTACTATTTTTGTAGTGAAGTAATGTAGCAGCAGAGAGGTCCAGTTAAAATAAAAGTTACAATATGTGTAGGTGCAGCATGGACGAGAATATTACCAGTGCTCGTGATATAAGGAAGGTCATCACAACAGGAAGATCCTTGGTTCTAAGTACATCAGCTGCAGAATGTAAAGCCAAAGCTATTCCTTGTCTGCCTAACCAACCAGCATCAATGTTGTCCTCACCAAAACCAGCATCACGGATGTATAAAGAAAACAATGTTGAGAGAGATTCCTGAAAATATCGCCAACCACTGAGAAAACAGCACCGGAAGTCTACTACAAGGATAAAAATTGGGACTCATTATCACCTGTATGGTATCTGGGTTTTCATCTAAAGCAGCAGCCAATGCTTCCGCAGCAGCCACGCGAACATTATAATTAACATGGGATAGCCCTCTGAATAGTCCAGAATAATCTAATCCAAAGTCATAGCCACAGCGATCCCATATATCTTCAGCCAGTTCCGCAACAGACTGAATTTATATATCAAGTTAAGATTCTAAAAATATTTTGATCAAGAGTCAGAAGAACTACGGACACGAAATTGCACATTATGATAGTGACTATAATAGTGACCAGTGCTGTCAAGATAAATAGCACTAGCAATCCACAACAAAAGCATTTGGTTTCAAGGTGATACACAAAAAAGAAGCAACGCAATTAACAAAAGAATTCTGAAAAAAAAATTCAAGAACTCAAAATCAACTTTACCTTTGCAAGCATGTCAGGAAACAAAAAAGGAAATGGAAAGGAGCTCAGAAACTCTAATGGAAACAAGTGCATTGCTCAAGTTCTGAATTACAAAACACTACGGATACTCTGCAAATTGCTTATTAACCTGATAAGTGATAATTATTTGACCGCTGACAAATCGACAAATAATTACCGTAGCATGCCAATTTTGATTCCATGGCCAAGAAATTAAAAATGTAAAAAAATGAATAAAATTCTCTAATTACTTGAACAGAAACCACCAAGTTTGTTAAAATATTTTGTGTCCATATTGCTAATAAAATTGAGAAGCCACAAATTCCAGTAAAATATTAATTGAAAAGCTAATATTTTAACTTCCATCTAAGAAGGGCGTCTAGCAGAGCACCATATACCTTTTCCGGATCATGTAGAGCAATCCAAAGGCTTGTTGCAATCTCAATATTTTGGGGAACAGAGCAGCTAGCAACAGCAGGAATGCATTTTACGGCGTTTAGGCAAACCATTCTTACATGAACATCTTTGGAATAAACTCCACAAAGAGCCTGAATGAAGCATGTAAAGATAAATGACATAAGAGATATTATCAGGAAGTACATGTGAGGATTAACTAAAGATTAAATTGTACATACAGGTGCCACTTCATCTGGCTGTATGCCAAGACACAGCTCATTCAGTGCGGGCCCAATAGATGCTTGATATGCAGGAACAACCCCAAGAGCATGATAAAGGACCTGCAGCATATAAGACAATAATACTGAAAGAACAAGGCAAAACACACACAGAGGCACGAGAGAGAGAGAAGAACAAGAACAAGAACAAGAAGAAACAATGGCTCAAATAAATCAAAGGGCGAATTACATTCTTACTTGTAGTTTTAGCAAGTGTTCTTGTTAGAGGGTACTTTAGCCTTTGTTTTTGTATTAGGGCTTCCATGTACGGCCCACATGTTATTATTTATAGACGGAGAGACTGAATATTAAGGTCAATCAGTCTCATTCTTTTCTAACCCTCTTCTACTTTAACATGATATAAATCTTGTGTATATTGTGTGAACTTGAGTATTCACATAGTGGAAGATATACATAATTTATTCACCTCACATGGTAGCAACCTAACCAATCCTCCCTTTTCAGAATTAACACATCTCTTCCCTCTAACTTTCTACAAGTAACTATTTGCACCCCAAACTTTCCACAAACTACCATCTCACCCGCCTCCCCATATCAATCATGTCTGTTGATTCCACTAGCAGCTCCACCACCATCAGTTCCATCTCTACTGCACCCCAAACCCTTTCCATTCCCACTATCGCCAACCTTATCACTGTCAAACTTATAGACGATAACTTTCTACTGTGGTTTAACCAAATGGAAACCTTCCTCCATGGCTAAAACCTTCTTAGGTTTGTTGATGACTCTCACACTTGTCCTACCAACGAACTTCACCGCTCAATCTGGCTTCGAGCTGACAAAACCCTTGCTAGTGTCATCTCTGCCACACTCTTTGAACCCATAATTGGGTGCAAGTCCTCTATTGCCATTTGGATGCTTATTCGGAAGAATTTCTCCCAAAAATCTATTGCTAACTCCTCCCTCTACAAGAAACGACTCACTACCCTTGAGTGTGGCACCCGATCTGTATCTGAATATCTTCAAGAGGCCAAACCTATTTTTTGATGTAGTCGCCACTCTAGGCAAACCTGTTTCCAACAAAGATCAAGTTAATGTACTTCTCAACAGTCTCGGTTCTGAGTTTAACATGTTAGTCACAGCCATTGAGAGCTTCAACTCACTGCCAACATTTTCTAATCTGCGTGCTCAACTACAAGGGCCGACACAAAACCACTTCTTCTCCTACACCTTCCACCTTCCTTGAATCTCAGACTAATTCAGGTTCCGCTCCAAAAAATAATTCTCGCCATAAAGGACGCAAAAACCCAAATCGTCCATCCACCAACCAGTCGAATGCCTCAGGTATTCTTGCCTATGCTCCTACACATCCATGTCTCAATGTCAGTTGTGCTTTGGCATTGGTCATTCTACCTGCAACTGCTACCGGTTCGCTTCATTAGCATAACCATCCATTCCTCGAACATTGAATTCTGCCTTGTATGCCTACAACCTCAGGCGCATTAGAATACATAAACTTCATAGTGGTCACTCTCTGATCCTTACCGGTGCCTCTACACACATGACAAGCAGCTTGACTCTCCTCCAGTAATGCACACCGTACAATGGCCCTCACTCTGTTCAACTTGGCAATGGTGACCAACAACAAACAACATATAGGAGTAACATGACATTGCCACTAATCTCTTTTTCTTTTCTTCTTAATATTGACTATGTCGTTTCTTCGATGCGTAAAAAATTAGTGTTCATTGCTCAACTTTACACTGACAAGCATGTTCTTTATGGTTTTAAAGCTCACCACTTCTACATCTTCGATCTCACATTGGGTTCTCGCCTTTATCACAGCCTATGTAAGGATAGTTTGTACAAGTTACCTGTCATCTCACCCCACCAACACGTTTTATCTACCTAGGTCAGCTCGTCCAGCTTTAGCATAATCGCCTTCGTCATCCATATGATAAAGTCACGTCTTACTTGGGTTCTAATAAGTAGTCATCTTCTCTCTGTAAATTTAAATCCCAATTTTGTTCTGGGTGTGCTTTGGGTAAATCCACACATTTCCCATTTCCCAATTCTCATGAAATAAAAACTTATTTTCCCTTTAGTTCGCTCTGATGTATGGAGATCTCCTATGTTTTTTGTCTCTGATTATAAATACCATGTGTTATTCATTGACGACTACACTGGCTTTACTTGGCTATACGTAATGGAAAAAAAAAATATGGAGTCCTATGTCATTTTAGAAACTTTTTAGCCTATGCCCAAACTTAATTTTCCACCCTCATCCAATAATTTCAAAATGAAGGTGGTAGGGAATATGATAGTGGTCCCTACAAATCTCTTTGTTTCTCCCTAGGTATTTATCATCGTCTCTCTTGTCCTCACACTTCTGGACAACGTGGTCTCGCTGAACGCAAACACTGCCAAATTGGTGACACAGCCCACACCCTCCTTTTCACAAGTCATGCTCCCCTCTATCAACAACTCAAAGCTTCTGCTGTTGTTCACCTAATCAATCGTCTCCCCTCCTCTAAACTTCAGTGGTCCTCATCGTTCTCTCATCTTTATGCCCACACTCCTTTATACTCTGGGGTGCAAGTTTTTGGTTGTGCATATTATCCACATTTAGGTGCATAATTTACTAATAAACTTCGTCAAGAATTGTTGAATGTGTATTTATTGGTTACAGCTTGTAGCACATGATACACAGTCACCGAGTACTTTACCAAAGAGACTTCATGAGAGACGAATGTTCTTCTCCCACTTTCCTCTGATGTTGAAGTTATATGGACAAAACAGAAAGAGATGGTTGTTCCCATTGTCCTGTGATGTTAAAGTTACATATAAAAAACGGGAAGAGATAGTTGTCCTAATGTTCCTTGCCGGTCCTCATCCAGAGTTCAAGCTTATTCATTCCCCAATTCTTGGGAAGCTACTCTCCCTTCGTTTGTTGAGACCTATTCTTATGTTTAGGCTACCACTACGCGAGGCACTTCTTAGTCCTCCAACCTTCCTCAATTGGATCACTTACCCTGGGTAACAAGATTCATCAACGAGATAGTCGTGATCAATCTAGTGATGATCATACTGGCAACACCAATGGTGACCATAGCGGTGACCGAGGTGTTCATGTCCATAACCATCGATGCTCCTTCAGTGGCAAGAGAAAACAAGTCGGAGAGACTCGTAGGGACATAGTTGGTTGTCCTCCTAAGTTTGCTCATGTTGTGACATCTAATCAAGTTGATCTCATTCCAACTTCTGAGTCTCCAACCGCCAGGGAGATTTCTGATGACAACCAATTTCTTCAGTTTAAGGCATCACAACAAATCTCTACCCCCATTGCTTCTCTAACTCAGTAAGGTACCTCTACAGCATATCTTTTCTTTCGTCCTTCTTCTACCACTCCATGGGTTATAGACTATGTTGCCAGTGACTACATCACAAGTCTCCCATCACTCTTTACATGCGGCCCCGATTAATGGTGTGGGCATTGTGCAAACATTACATATTTTATCTCTGTCTTCTGTTCTGTATATTCCCATTTTTTCATTTAATTTGATATATGTTGATAAATTTACTAATCACCTTAAGTGCTCCATTTCTTTTTTTCTAATTCTGTTCTTATTCAGGACTTGAGGACAACGAAGTCATTTGGCGTCGAGCTGAGAAAAAGGGACTTTACTGATGATCAAAGGGATATTCATGTTTCACCACCCATTGCTTGTCTAGCCAAAGCCTCTGCCCACCAGATTCGTTGTTTCCTAGGCCACCCATCTCTCGCCAATTTCAAGCTTATTGTTCATAGTCTGCGCCATTTGTCGCCCTAAACTATCAATCTTGTTCATTTGGAAACCATCATCATACTCTCTTCTACCATATGATTTCGTTATTTTGTTACCTTTGCTGATGATTTGTCAAGACTTGCTTGTATTTATTTAATGAAAGATCCTTCTTAATTATTTTCTATCTTTTGTGCCTTGTGTGCTAAAATCCAAACTCAATTCGGTGTGCCTATTCATATACTTAGGAGTGATAATGCTCGACAATGTTTTCTCGCCAATTTTCCTTTTTCATGACACACTCGTATACTTAGGATATTGTTCACGAGTCATCTTGCGCTTATCTACCACAGTAAAATAGTGTCATTGAGTGCAAGAATTGCCACCTCCTTGAGGTCGCCATCACTTTATCGTTTGACATAAATTATCCCAAGCACTTCTGAGGTGATGCGGTTCTTATTACTTGTTCCTTGATTAATCAAATGCTTTCCTCTAAATGGAAAAATTGCACAATCATTTTCCCTCGTTCTCACTCCTTTGGCTTACCCCCTCGTATTTTCAGTTGCGTGCTTCGTTCCTCAGTTTGTTCCTGGTCAAGATAAGTTAGAACCTCGTGCCCAAAAATGTGTCTTCTTTGGATACTCCCACACTTAAAAGGTATATCGATGTTGTAGTCCTTCCTTGCGTCATTGTCTTGGTTGTTTTGATCTTGCCTTCTGTGAATCCACTTCTCACATTTTCGAGTCTCACACTCATTCTGATCTTGATATTACACTTACTTTGCCTAGCCTACCTATCCTTAGTCCGTCTGCATCCCCCACATAATCCATTTCACACAGGCATCCCCCTTGTCCTCTGTTGCAAGTTTACTCTCGTCGTTGAAAAGTCCCATATGCCCCCTTGACCTCCATCGTTTGCCTATCGCTGTCCCCAAATTCTTCTTTCGTCGACCAACACCGTGTAATTTGGACATACACTAAACATCCTATATCTAATTTTGTTTCATATGTGCATCTTCCCTTATCCTGCTTTTGTCACCACTTTGTCCTCTGTTCTCTTCCTAAACTTGTATCATAGACCCTCACTCATCATTGTTGGAAGACTGCAATGGAGAAAAAATGTTTGCCTTACACCAGAATGGTACTTGAAATTTTATCTTTGTCCCACCTGGATAGACTGAAGTTTGGTTGTAAGTGGGTGCACATAGTTGAAGTTCATTTGAATGGTACCATTGGTCGACTCAAGCCACACTTAGTTGCCAATGGTACAATCAAGAATATAGCCTTGATTAATCGGAGACTTTTTCTCCTGTTGTCAAACTTCCATCAATTAGACAACAAGAATGCATTCTTGAACGGTGATCAACTTGAGGAGGTGTATATAGAGCAACCTCCAGCGTTTGTTGCTCAAGGGGAGCCAGGATTGTCATTTGAAAAAATCGATATATGGCCTCAAACAGACTCCTAGAACATAGTTTGGGAGATTTCATGACGTGGTACCTAAGTTTGGTTTTCAGCAATGTGAAGTGGATCATTCAGTGTTTTACAGAGACATTCCATAGAAAGGATATTATTGTCTGCATGACATTGTGATCAAGAGAGACGACCACAACAGTATTAAAGCACTCAACAGTTTATGCGTGATAAGTTCCAAAAAAAGACTTGGGTCAGTTGAAATACTTCTAGGGTTTTTAAATTGCTCGACGTAGACAAGGTATTTAACTTTCTCAAGGAAATATGTCCTTGACTTTTTTAGCACAAAGATATCAGGGTTAAAATCATTAGACTCACCGATGGATCCGAATACGCAAATATAGATAGACAAGGAGAGCTATTGACGAGCTCGGGTAAATATAAACGATTAATTGGGAAGCTAAATCATTTGACAGACACGATACATCGATTTCAATTAGTATTATTAGTTAATTTTTAGACCATCAAATAACAGTCATTTGAAGGTTGTCCACATTCTTAGATATCTGAAAGGTGCACTGAAATGTGGTTTGTTATATAATAATCAAGGACACACTCATGTAGAAGGATACACAGATGTTGATTAAGTCAGATTTCCTTCAGACAAAAAATCGACAATAGGCTACTGTGCATTTAAAGGACGTAATATGTTCTCTTGAAAGAGTAAGAACAGATTGTGGTGGCCCAATCAAGTGCCGAATCAAACTATAAAGCTAAGGCTAATACCACACGTGTGAGTTGATTTGGTTGAAACACAAGTTAGAATAAGTTTCGTGTCTGATAATCAAGCAACAATCGATATAGCTTCAAATCCAATTCTTAATAAGCTAACGAAGCACATTGAGGTTGATTGCTACTTTATTCGAGAGAACTACTGCAAAAGTGGATACATACTCGACATGTTAATTCTTTTGATCAGTTAGCAGACTTATTTACTAAGCCAATTGGGGGTTACATTTGTAACATGTTGGGACTTGGGAGTATACAATATATTTGCCACAACTTGAGAGGGACTGTTAGACGGTAATTTAACCCTTATCTTTGTGTTAGACATTTCATGTACATATTTTATTATAAAGAGAGGGACAGACGGACTACTACGGCCAAGCCATCTCATACTTTTCCAACCCTCTTTGCTTTAACAATTATCTTTACGCTCCAAACTTTAGAACAAAACAATGTTGGGGTCATTACGTTAAAATAATATTAAAAAAATGGAAGCTGGTTTCCGATGATTTGCAGATGGCACCAACTGCCGAGTTGAGACCCATTTAGATCATGCACAATTCAACTTTAACAACAAAATCCTTTAAACAATTCAAATCCCCCGAAATGATATTCCAAGTACTTACTGCAAATCATATGAAACCATTCTAATAGATTTTTTAAAAACAATAAGAACAAATAAATAAACTATATTTTCAAATTTAAATGGTAACATTGTTTTGTTCTAAAATTGGAAGACTAAGTAGAACATTTGCTAAAACTACGAGGATTAACTGTAATTCGCCTTAAATCAAATAAAATTACGTTTTGGGCAGAATATTAGATGCATTACTGATAGCATTCGAAGCCTAGGAAGGGGAAGAATGGGATCCATGTGTAAGAAAAGAATCCGCAAAACATCATCATGAAGTCCTGTCTTCTTCGAAGAAAATAGTATCGTCTCCAAAATCTGCTTGGCAATAAATAAATAAAAAGAAAAAAGAAACAATATAATGACTGGGAGTATCAATAAAAAAGTACCTATCAGAAATCAAGATATCAATTAGACTTATAAAGTTACCGGGAAGATGAATGTAAACGAATCTACAGGAAGCGGTCCTGATTTACATGAAACTAACAAGCCACTTATTACTCGCTCAAAGAGGCCGAATGATGGCTTTTCATTTGGCTTTCCCTCAGCAGCAGATGGAATTAGATCCCACAAAATATGAGCTTCTTCAGCCGCAATTAATCGTAAAGCAGTAGCTATCTCAAGGGCCCAATTACAAAGAGGAGGAGCTGTGCATCTAGATAGTTTCACCAAGGTTTCATAAGCCACATTGCCAACTATTGGTGACCGTAGTAAAGGATTGACAATATTAACCTGACAAATGATGAAAAAAAAAAAAATTAAAAATTAATAGAAACTCCAAAGAAAATGAAAGACCGTAGCAATTGTACAAATTCTACTCTGACCAGAAGTATAATAATTTGTTACCCTCTCACCCTAAAGAAGGCATCACTTCTATTGTTACTGGATCCTTAACATGGGTTTAATTTTAGGGTACAGAAGAATATAATCAAGTGTGCTAAATAAAAGGAATAACGAAATAATAACCACCATCAACCAAAAAAATAAGGTCCACTGACTAAGCACCCCCCCTTTTCCAAGATAAGAAAGTCACATTGCTTGTTCTGAACATGGCATGTTTGATAATGTAATTAAGTGCTTAAAACTGATTTTATTAAACACTTAATTAATTAAGTTTGTTTGATAAATATAATTGATATCACTTAATTAATTAAGTTAAAATTTCAGCCAAAATTTCAATAAAGGGTGACGCACTTATTTTAATTTGCTGAATGCGGTCAGTTGTGTATTGACCCACTTCATGATCATGTATTCAAGATAAGAAAGTCATATTGCTTGTTCTGAACGGGGCATGTTTGATAATGTAATTAAGTGATTAAAATTGATTTTATTAAGCACTTAATTAATTAAGTTTGTTTAATAAATATAATTGATATTACTTAATTAATTAACTCAACTCAAAATTTCAGCCAAAATTTCAGTAAGGGGTGATGCACTTATTTTAATTTGCTTGAATTTGCTGAATTCGGTCAGTTGTGTATTGACCCACTTTATGATCATGTATTCAAAGTACATGGACCCACTTTGAATTTTTTAACGCAACTCTTATATAGAGTATATTGAACAGTAGAGAGATTGCTTCACTTTTCTTCTTTATGTTAGGAGAGGGGAATCTAATTTCCTGTTGTTTCCGTACCTACAAGTTTTTATTTTATTATTTTTTGTTCTCGATTTTTTTTCTTGTATTATCTTGATTTTAGTAAAAACTTAAATTCAAGGGTAGTTATGTAAATTAAATAATTTTCAGTATTCAAATTATGAACTTATCAAACAGACAAAAAGAATTCAGCACTTAAATTTTTAATTTTATCAAACAAGTTTCTAATATTTTCAGCACTTAAAATTTCAGTGCTTAAAATTAAATTGTTATCAAACATGCCGTACATGTAGTGTAACTTCACTAGCGAGTCAATGGATCATTGTCTTAAAATTCAATACAATTTTATTAAAAATTAGTGAAGATTAATAAATGAAAACAAAGAAGAAGATACTAAAATTCAGTTTACAAGTGTTTTTTGTTTTGGTTATAATATATTCATTGCTTGATCTATCAGCTCCTCTGACCCCCTCTCATGAAAGAATATATGCATTTATCCTAATCACTTGTGGAGTCTGATGTCATTAGCCCTTTATTTTATTCACAAAAAAGAATAAAAAGACAGTATTTACATATCTTCTAAATGATTTTACAAGAAACATATAGGTGCACACCATGGCAGTTGTCACAAGGTCAAATTTTCAACTTCAAATTTTAACCTTGTGATGGCTTGATTGCCACCAATCAGTCAGCTAATTGGTCTTCCCGCAACACAACACAATGACCCGAAGTCACAGAACACAAAAAACGCACACACACAGAACACAGAAATTACAAGCAAAGCCAAACCTTGTATTTAACTCAGGAACAAGCACACTAAGTTCACAATTTCGAGGAACAACACTCTTTATTGAACAAGAAATTCAAAATTAGTATTTAAAGGAACATTTTGCAATTGACAATCCCAACTGCCTAGGCATAAGAAGCAATTAACAGCCCCAACTACCTAGGCACAAGAAATAGACGCCTAGATGGACACTAGTCCAGCCAATACTTAACTTCTCTCGCACAACTCCCAGTTCCCAGGTGCTTATGCACCAAGAATCAACGCATGCATATGTTCTCCCCGTTGTGCCACCCCGTTCCAAAGAATATGTCGCCACTCATCAACACCTCGCCTCAACACGAATTGCCCCACCTCCGTCCTGGTATGCCAACGTGTGCCAATAAATGCCGACACTCCATGCCTTGGTTTCGCGCCTTGCACCTAGAATCTCCTTGTGCCTTGCCTCGACGTCACCCAATGCCCACTAGCATTAACCATGACACCCTATTTTGCCGACGCTTGTCGTGCCCCAGTTTTCCACCCGAGTCGAGAATCTAGGCTAAGGCTTGCCTAAGACTTCTCATCACGCCTTGGTCTTTGCCTATAGGTTACCTTGGTGTAACAATTCCATGCCATGCCAAGGGTCTGGAGGGAGGGGTACACCCCATGATACTTTATTTAATAAACTCAAGTGGCAACAGTAAACATCAAAATGCCTAAGGAGGCATAGTATCAACAGTGGACCCGAGGTCATGGTTGAATCTTTAGTGTAGAACTGATGTTGAGTCTCGATCTCTGGCTCAACACATGTTGCAACAGGGTACCACCGTCGTTAAGCCAAAGTTAACAAAAGCCTAGGTGAGATGGAAAGGCGTCGACTTGGACATGGCACAAATTCCAAGCCTCTCTCTTCTCTCGCCTTCAAGGGGGTAACAGCAGTAGACCTTTAGCTCTACATAAACATCTCTTGTCTTGTCTCATATTCAAATATCTACATCAACTTCTCTCTCTTGTCTTGCCTCGCATTCAAATACTTGGAGAAAGATTTTTAATTTACCAAAAATTGTTGACTTCAATAGAGGGGTAAATTGTCATATAAAATATACAAAACACTCAAAACTATAAGAATTTAACTACACAAAAATATGATCACTCAATAGCAATAAACATTAATGGTACTTAAACTATCATAACACTTTTTGAAAGGATAATTCTGTCATTTTCTCAAAAAAGTAATTACCACCACAGAAAATGTAATGACCTTGAAAACTCATACATTGTGGAAGAAAAACAATGTATTGCATGATGTAAGTTATTCTTTTCCACTCCTTCCAGTCCTTAACCCACTCCCCCCAACCCGAACCCCACTGTGTGGGTCTTGGATTACAGATATTTCTCCAAAATGTTAGTTTTCACCAGTAGGTCGCTACGGTGGTAAAAATAAAAAACTCAGCATTAAAGCCAAGGCCTACCACCCACCTCCATCTTCAATTACCACTACCCCAACCCCAACCTCTAAGGCATAGAAAACATTAAACATAGAAATGAGAAATCATCGAGGGGAAGAGAATCCAATAAATCAGAGCAACAAAAGAAGAAAACAATCCCTAAACACCACCTTCTCCCACCATCCCTTAACCAGCACAGTCATTAACACCCACAACTAGGGGCAAGAGAGAGAAAGATAAACGAGCCATAACGTCCAAACGCTAAAAAACAACCACCATCACCGAGAAGTGAACCACCCATGAACTGTTTCAGGCCACAAAACCAACCAACAATAACCTCTCTCCCACTCATTGCCACCAAAAATTAAGACCACAGAGTAAACAAGCACAAGAGCCAGCAGATTTGTATAAATCATGATCCTAATCAAACTTGGTCATAGATCTTGGCAGCTTAGGGACAATTTAGATGTGAAAAAATTAGTGGGTCTTTTTATCCAGGGACGGTCTGCCCATAATCTGCTGGTTCAATGATGGGACGGGATCTTTTTCTTTATGTATTCAGCACGTGATGTGGAATGTAGAGCCAATTTGAGTTACGTGGGAATTGTGGAAGGCTAGATGTAGTGCTAAATTTGAGTGTGTTTCCTATATACTGGTCAAATCATATATAATGTGTGCTCCAATGCTGAAAAATCTTTGCACTTCAAGCCGACTAAATCAGAAAAAGAGTGGGAATCTCGGTTTGTTGAGTTTTTGGAATTGCCAAAGATCACATACTGGACCTTCCCTCCTCCTTTGATGTATGTGTTGAATTCAGATACGGATTCTAAATCTAATCCAGGATATGCAGGTGCAAGGGGTATTGTTCAAGATGATAGGGGGCATATGGTGCTGGCTTTTAGTTGCCTGTCAGGGATTTGCTCTAATATAGAGGCAGAATCTCAAGTTTTAGTACTTGGTCTTAAGCCTCCTGCTGAGAAGAGACTTTGGAGGGTTCAGATTCATGTGGATTCACAAGTTGTGGTTCGGATTGTCGCACTCAAATGTAAGTGCCTATGGAGATTGAAAGGTTTAGTTACTTAGATCCGAGAGCTCCTTAGTGGTTTATACTATTCTTTCATTCATATTTTTTAGAGAGTATAATAAAGCTACTGATATTTCTTGCCAACTGATCCCCCAGCCATGGTCTGCAGACATTTACAAAGAAAAATCTCATTCCTAATCCACTCAAAGGGATACTGGCGTTGGATAAAGCTGAAGTGGGATATTTGAGTGTGTGACTTTATCAATAAGGCCTCGTCCACTGATAGCCTTCTATTGGTTGATCAATAAATTTTACCATGCTCCATCGAGGATTTAAAAAAGAGAGAGAGAGAGATGGTTCAGGAGGCTGCAGGAAATGCCGGTCGTTGATGGGTGGAGATCTGCAGCATCTGCTAGAGCGAGATGGGGTCATACTGCAAAGTGGGGGAGGAGGAAAAGAAATAGGCACGGAGGAGGTCTGGTTGGTGGGAAAAGGGAGAGTGATAACGTTGCTCTTTTTAACCTTTATTTTTCATTTTTACATTTGCTGCTATATCATTTTTTCTTTCTTTCTAAATAAGCATTTTATTTTTTATTTTCTAATTATGATAGCTATAATGAAGGCAGACATGTTCAGCTACGAGACAGAAATTTAAGATAAAATACATCACATTCCCGGCAAAAGGGGATCCTAGTGTATGCTTGCTTAAAATGATAAGGGGTTTGAGTAGCACTTTTCAAGCGACAGGGTATAACTGTGACACAATCTTTAACAAGGTACACATACTTGTATTATCAAAGATTATTTAAAACATCAGAATGCATCACCAGACACTAACCAGAGAAGTTAGTGTACAGTTTATGAAAAGTGAAAAAAGACCAGGTGAAACAGAATATTAAAACATGAAATGATGTTAGTAAATACTAACCAGAGATCTTAGCTGACTGTGCGTGAAAACAGGATTAGCTATGGCAGCTTCCCCAAGGGCTGTCAGCATCAAAGATATATTCTTCTGTGTAACCATAACTTTCTCCCGCACAACTGCCTCCTCTTTGAGTTGTAATTCCTGTGCCTCTTCCTTTGCGGTCTTTCCCTTATCTAACCACCAGAAATTGAAAGGGAAAATATCGAACAAATAAGTAAAAATATGATAATTTAGAAAACAATAAAAAGTAAAACAAGATCAGATCATATAAGAATTGATTTTAAGATAAGTAAAAAAGAAAATAAATAGCATGCCAGCTTTTTTGGTTGTTTTCCCAGCATCCTTCTTCCCCACAGCAGCCACCTCTTTAGCAGCAGTCTCCCGACGTACAGAATTATTGGAGTTAATGCCCTGCACCGGGGTTTAAAGAAAATGCAACAGCAATGAGCGTGGTTCAGAGAGGGATTCAGAAAATTGCCTAATAGACTAAGAAAGGTGCAACATAATACCAAGCCTTCATGGCTATCATAGACTCGGAAACGGCCTTTTGCTTGTTTTGTGTTCTTAGAAGCAACAGACTCCGCAACATATACACCTTGCTCACTGGAAAGCATTCCTTCGGGAGTATGAAAAATCTGAAATAATTGAGTACTTGTATGTTAAAAAAATTGTAAGCAAACAACTACATAAAACATATCATTTGAGCCATATCCAACACAATAACTTATCAAAGAAATACGTACCAAAAAATGCTGCATAATAAAAAGTAATGCTCAACATATATACCAAGAAGGAGATATACAAGCACGAAAGGGTTTCAGTAAAACATCTATGAATCCAACTATGAATCCAACCTATGAACCACGGACAGGCCTTAACAATGGATATGAAGCTTATTCATTTGCTCCGCAACAAGCCACCACAGGGAAATACAAGTTGTTCCTGGAAGACTATGTTCAGAAAAATTATTCCCATGTTCCAGAAGCAGGTTACACCAATAAGTTATTCCTTTTTGCAAGAAAATCCCAATATGGACTAGAAAGGAGTACATCGCACTCCACCATACCTCCCCCCTCAACTTCCCATATTTATAACATATTTGGCATAAAAACCACCAAAGCTAAATATACAACTACTCTTTTGCATAAAGATACAAATGGATGTCATTAAGTTCCTATCCAAAGACAGGAGTTCATTGTGTTTCTAAAAGAGGTAAATCTCTACAGAATTAATCAAAAAACAACATAAGGAGAAAATCTGAAGAGGGAAAGGCAAACTTTGAATTTCAAACGGTGCTAGCTTCAAGATCTTGTTTCATAATGTTCACGGGCATCTAATCGTATGTTTGCCCACTTACTAATCCATACTCTGAATCATCACACAGTAGAACAGCATGCCCCATCCTCCACCAGCCTGTACACACCCCTTTAAACACCAATTCAAAGTCATCCTTCAAGTGTTTGAATAGCAAGGCTGCCACAAAAGCCCCCTGCCATGAGTCAATCACCCTAACAACCAGCAAGTCCCGTAAACCTCTGCGATGCCCGAAGCACCAAGAACAAACCACTCCACTCTCCTCCTCCCACCCACCCCCAGAAAACGACTTCTTGTAATCCCATCACTATATCATCAATTTTAGCTTCGTGCAAAAACACCACAGAAGCACTCCATTCCAACAATCCCTTTACAACCACTATATATTCACACCCACAGACATAAGGCCCTAACATTCCCTGATTAGATCTTCATCCTAATCTTGTAGTAAAGCACAACATCACCCCCTCCTCTACCCTTTAATCCCTTTATAATTGACGAAATACAATAATATCTTCATCAACCCCTCATCCTCATCTTGTAGTAAATCACAAGACCACCCCCTCCTCTACCCTTTAATCCCTTTATAATTGATGAAATGCAATAATATCTTCATCTCCCTAAGAAGAATACCCATTTTTCAAGGAGTTACAGGCTTATGGTTCACCACTTTATTCTTTTAAACAGCTGAAAATAATTTCATCAGCTCCCCCTCCCAGACACCTACTCACCATACCCATTCTGTACCCAGGAAGAACACTCCCTCTAACAAGAATACCCCTTTTTTGAGGACTTGAAGGTTTTGCTTTCAAAACTTTTTCTTTTCAATAGCTGACCATAAAGCCACCAGCTACCCATCAAGACCCTCCCCAAGACACCCAACACGCCTACACACCAGACCCAGATAGAAGCCTCTTTTCTAATCTCAACATCAGCTCCTTCTAAAAGCTCATTCACTGTCCCTTATGGAAAATGACATTTGAGTCCAACTTCCAACAGAGTTTGCCCCAAGCACCCCAAGCTCCCCCTTCACTATAAAATAATCATTTTCCAACATCACAGATTGCCGAGGCAGGGAGCTAAATTGGCCAAATCTTCCTGCCACTCCTCTTCACTCTCGATTCCAATCCACTACAATACAAGAATTACACTGTCAGTAGTCGGCCAAATGTCACCTAGAATGCACAACGTAAGGAAGGTAGAACAAAATTTGTGAAACCTGGTTCACCACTTTATTAGGCACATATTAAAGTAAGGCCAAACTTCAAATGTGAAATATATGAAAAGTGGTCAGACAGGGGGACAAAGACTATTTTGTTATTTTCTAATAGTGATTATGATAATTTTATGTAAACAAATTATATTACAAATACATGATTCTTATTCTAGCCCATAAGGATCTATGATTCCTATAAAATAGTGATTCCACTAGTCACCATATTCTATTCCAACACCAACACCAACTCCATTCATTCTTCCATTCCACCAATATTCCATTACATCAAACTAAACATGTTGTTAGAGTATATAAATATGGGTCATCCGCTAAGAGGAAACACCTACCAAGCACTTAACATCCCCACTAACACCCCAAAGCCTCCACCCCAATGGTATCAATTACCTCCCCCCCTCCTCCCCCAATACTATGAATCCCCAACCCTCATGCACCAAAATCGATCATCAAGAAACGAAAGAAGAAGAGCGATAAGAATGGAGCGATTAACATTAAAAAAAAAAAAAAAAAGGAAAGGACCAGCTCAAAAGACGCTCCAATACAAAGGTCAATCCACCATCACCAGCATCTAGAATCTCCACCAGTCTTCTAAATGGCTCCACAACAAGCCACAACACCCATGGAGGACAAAGTACAGACACAAAAATTCATTTAGCCTGTGATTTTGGACTTCAAAAGGACCTCCAAAATTTGGCCCCTCATCCTAGACCAGATAAAAGAAGCTTTGGACTTGCATTGCCACTTACTAATTGTAAGGGGGCACACTTAGCTTTACTAAACATATCCAAGCCACGCCTCCAAATAACACATGTTCAACGCAATTTGTCAACTTGGACTCCAGTATGGACGCTCCACCCATAACCTCTGAGGCCCAGACCCTCTTCACATAAGACCGTGAACCTAAACCAGAAGAATCAGCAACTATAGGGTTGACCGGCCCCTGCTCAATAAAATGCCAATCAATCTTATCTGCTAATAGTGGCTCCATACAACTTCTAAGCCACGCCCAACTCCACGCAACTGCTTGACAGTGTCCCCATGCTCCATCTTCTTCTTCGATAAATTAGGGAAAGCATTGACCCTCTCACGCCTTCCTCTCTTCGTTATTGGATTGATTCATGCCTCTTTAGCCAAATCGTAACGCAAACTCAATAGACGTACTATCGCAAGATAATTATAAAGGGAAAAAAATCCTCAATAGACAGCTTCAACGTATCTTCACAAAATACTACTAAAAAATCTTAGAATCGCCATAATTCTCAGGAGGGGAGGGCGACAACATATTCTTAGGAGGACAAGTCAATTAAACCTTTTGACTTGTAACCACATTTAACCTAACTATCAATCGTCCAGTTTGTCACCGCCCAAGTCATTAAGCTTGACAGGCCTAGAGATCAATCCGAATCTAAGGAAAGAGTCCAACCCGAAGAGGCTCTCCAATTTCCAGAAGGTTCCAAAAAATACTAGGATTCTCCAGAATGGGTTGTTAAATGCCTAGACATGCATAAGGAGTTCTATAATTTTTGTCCAGAACATCTAAGTAGAAGGTTCTAGGTGATTAATCCTAGCCCTTAGAGATCATAATATAGTCTAGAAGGTTCTTGGCAAGGCCAAAACCTATATAAGGGGGTGGAGCTTAGTTGCTTCCACAAAACTTGGCAATACTTGTAAACCCACTCTAAAGCTATAGAGAATTATTTCTCCCAACTTCCAATTTCCAAATCCCTTCCCTCTACTCAAGTTTTCTGCTAGCGTGTGTTGGGACTGACTTAGTGTTTCCAACAGGATGGAAAAGTCACTAAGGCAGCCCGCGTCATATGGAAAAATTTAACATGTGACAAGTTCATGTCAACAAAATGTCTTGCGCAAATATGACGAGTTTGGCAATGGGAAAAGTGTAATTGGATTTTTTTGGGTCCTTAATATGACCTTGAAGCATTCTTGCCAAGTTTGGATATATTCAAAGTTAGGTTGAATGGACAAAAGAAGAAGAAAGAAAAAAGGAAATTTTTTGACATGATTCTAGTAGTGCTTTCAAGAATTTATAAATAAGAGATGCAAGGCGCGTCAACCCAAGTACGAAACATTAATAAATAATAATTTAACAAAGTGGCCTATATAAAACCTAAACTTCCATGTGTAAGACATTGAGGAAAAAATTATATTATCAAGCATAATGTTTTTGTCGGTTAATGTTTTAAAAGTTCTCCAACAGAACCCAATTGTACTTTCACAAAATATTTCACCCAATCTACTCTGAACAACTGCAACATGAAATTTATTGCTCCGTTTCAAACACAAAGGAAATCCAGTAAAAGTAGTGAATAGATAGATGATTTCTAATTCACCTGCATGTCCTTTTCTGAAAGTGCATCATGCACACGAAGGTCTGGAAGATTGTTTAGAAACTGTAGGGGAAAAATTGACATCAGCGACAGCCATTTCTGATCCATTTCATGAATAAAAAACTTAAAATGAAGGAGATTAAAACCACACCCCTAACCTTTTCAAATTCCAGATAAGTATCTCCAGGTGTTATAGACATCAAAGTTGACAAAGAATTAATTGCGGCCTCGCATTCAAGATGATTACCACTCATTAGACCTGTTGGTCCGAGGAAACACTGACAAGTAGAACACAAACAAAAACATGATAACACTGCAAGATAAGATAAAAGAAGTAGCATGCTTATCAATGCTTCCAAAAGATTTCTGGTTTAGTACATCTTTCTATAGGGATGGTTACTGCCACAACCAGACAGCAGAAAAATGCCACAAAACCTGGCACAATTTAGAAGTCGTAATTTCAACAGTGTTATAAAAAAAACAAAAAAGGGAATAAATATAAGACATGTCTCTTTATAAGTAAATTGCAATAGAGTTGGTCTAATTCCATTGATAACCCATCAAAATGTATACGAGAAAGGCTAGATTATATCGGACACTACATTGAGCTATTTGGCAAAAGGCAATTAGTGCTAACACTTTTTTTGTATAAAGCTCCACGATAGAATACACATTGAGGGTGGGGGGCAAGAGATGGTACTGATTGAAATCTAAAATGTTCAAAGTTGTAGAGCACTTGATTGAGAAACATTTTTCGAGAAATATAGAAGTTGATTTAAAGTAAGATGTTGAATAGTCTAATAAGATTTTTGAGAAGTCCAGTATCACATTTTCTATGTGAAATTATTTTTTTGGCTAAAATGTTTGAGCAAAGGGAAAATTTATGCATACAATTATCAATTCTGCCCTTCAAACATGGTACAATTAATTCTCTATATATATATTTTTTTGATTTGATGAATATCTACGAAAAAACATCAACATCGCACACTTACCAGTAATTGACTTGTTTGTTTCATATTGGTAATGAATATTATTTTTCCCGATTTCTTTGTGTTACGAATTTGCAATATGAGGAATAGAATGTGACACGAAACATTCAAAGATGGAACAATTTTGTGCATGAGCATCAAACATTTCATATGGAGAATTTTTTAATGGAAATCCTTTTGTTGGGGAGGTTAAGGGCTAATAAAAGTTGACATCGGGCCCGTACCAAGTTACAGTTGAGCAAAAATTATTTTGAGCATCTATGGTGAGAGCAAGATTTTAATATGATATAGGAAAGTTTGGTGAGAAGTTCTTAGCAATAAGCATATTACGACTAGTATAACATGGAAGCATAACCATTTCAAATGATCTTAAGACCAAGGTTTAGTCAAAGAGAGAATTTACCGTTTGTTTCGTACATAGTAGGCAAGGGGTGGGGAACTGGGGATTCATCAAAATCTCAAAGGTTAAAAAGTTCGAAGAGTTTAAGAAGCATCAAGCGTTTTCTATCAAAATTATTTGTACTTAATTAGGGAAAAAGGGGTTAAAAACAAATTTGATTGCACGGTCTGATGTTCGTCATTACTAATACCATATTTTTCCATACAAAAAATATTCATTTTTTTCCATAAATATTTGATCAAAATCTATTTTGAGGTACTACAACAATATGACCAAGAATTTGGCATGATAAGAACAAAATTGTGGTGAATTTCTATGTAAGAAACACAAAATCACACATTTGACATGGAAGTGTCACCTAATTTGAAGGTTCAGGCAACGTCTGGTACAATTGAGAAATTATGAAATTTTATAAGACACCCATAAGACCAAGACGTTGCGGGGATCCAATTGTGGGGTGAAGGTAAGAAAGATGTGCGCCAAAATTAGTGTGGAAAAATGAGCATGATGGACAAACAAGGTAAGGTAAAACAGAAAATGAATGTATGTAAGAGAGACTAGATATGATTTTAAGTTGGGGATAGGAGATATGAAAATCGTCCTTGGTGATTTGGCCAACTATCGTTAAGCGAAACAATGATATGTTTATTGAGTGAAGGGGCCCCGAGAGTGAAAGAAACCAAATATAAGGAAGAGGCAATCAGAAAGGGCAAGTCAAATCTAAATGAGGAGATTGCCCTATATCGAGCTTAGTGGAGGAAGAACCTTTATATCTAAACACTCAATTTGATAATTAGGCTCTTTTTCCTCTATTTTGGTGTTTTCTTTTAATTGTAAAGGAATTTACATTTACTATGGCATACATAAGAAACAGAAATCCTATGAATAGTGGGTGACTCAAAAACTAAATGTGGCTAAACAAAACATATAAAGTACATAATCCAAAGGGATGCATAATTATCTACTAAAATATGGAATTTTTGAAACATAAAAACCTTAAAAGTGCATATTGTATCAAAAAAATTGTGTGGGTTGTTGTTTACCTTGCAGAAATTAGCAACGTCAGCTGAAATCAAACCAATTACATCAATACCAAGTGTTTGCAAACACTTCTGCAGCCTCTGAAAAGGGGGGCATATGAAAACCTGCACTGTTAGTCATCAAGCATATACTGTGGATACTTTTCGTGTCGCTAACATGGATACCTAATTACAAATAAGTTTATGGAAAACGCATGAAATTCATTAACACAAATAAAGATGCAACAGCTAGATAACAACCACAAATGTAGTGGCATATTTTGCTGGAGGGTTGAAAAGCACCGGTACCTTCTAGATAGGTAAAAGGGTCTATGAAAAAGGGTAACATATCACAAGGTTTTTGATTCAACCATAGGCTCACCAACTTGGTCTGGTTAAAGTTAAGGTTGCATAACCAGTTAGAATATATCGAACCATCACAGGTATCACAATTTGGGAGGAAATATGCATTCCAACATTGAGAACTTAGAGAAAAAAAATAGGTGGCCAAGTAAACTTGGAGTGTGGTAACAGCCCAAACCTTACCTTCTTGGTGAAATTTAAGGTTGCATAACCAGTTAGAATATATTGAATCATCACAGGTATCACCATTTGGGAGGGAAATATGCAATCCAACATTAGAAACTTGGAAGAAAAAAAATATGTGGCCAAGTAAACTTAAGAGTGTGGTACCCGCCCAAACTTAACCTTCTTGGTGAAAGCCCATCACATTATCCACCACAGGAAGATCACCTTAATGTCATATTTTCTTTGTTCTCCCTTACTAACTTATTCCTCTAGTTAACACAATCACTCATAAAATGCAAGCCATTCTTCTATCATTCATTCATTCTATGTTGAACACTTGAACCAAAATTCAGAGTACTAAATGATAACTGGGTTGCCAAATAGAATTCACAAATGCAGAAAGTACTCAGAAAGGTGACATGACATTAGTAAGGCAGATTGGCTGTTTTTGTCTTATCCCATAGCGGCTAGCTGGAGGCCTACCATATCTCCAAGATGGCTATTGCTGGAGAGTCTATGGCGACCACAACCAGATAGAAACCTAGGGTTAAGTAATGAATAAAGCCTTCTGGTATTGCGAACATTGCTACCTGATCTTTTCCAGGTTGTTCGCAAGTATCTATCTCTCTGTCTGTTCAGATCTATTGCAAAAGTACTGTGTTTCTCTCTGCATTGCTCGCAACCTTCTCTGCGACTCGGATCTATTTACTGCTAGGGTTTGATTTACGCACTAATGGAGGCCTCAACAGCAGTCGCCCAACCTCCCCCCACCTGGTCACAACCCTCTCCTCCCATCCCGCCAATCCATAAGCCTTCAGTCCTACTCTTCATTCATCTGTCTTTTCATAACAAGCAAGCGCTAAATCTTCTGCAACCAGGAATAATACCCAAAATGTTTCTGCAGCTGTTTGGTCTCCTCCAAAGGTTAAAGAAGTTAACTAAATAAGAAATTTCAGATTCTTGTACTCCCCTCAAACAGGATGTGATTGGTAAGTTCATATGGACAACCTACATCAGGTGCGAATTCTTCAGTTAGTTTGCCAGATCCCACACATTTTAATTCATTTTGATCTTCATGGGGTGACAACACATAATTGGATGATTTTTGTTTTGATTTTTTAAATGGTTTCCCTCGTTCAAGCCTTGCAATGAGCCTTCTCTTGCTTCCATGTGATTCTCGCTTCCACATCTCCCGCTAAACTTTGTCCTGTTAATATTTGCATGCTATCTTGAGGCCTATTGGGAAAATACTATTACAGATGCACCTAGTTTGAATTATCAAGGCCTCACATGGCTCACACATGTGTTGAAATTGATATGTTGGATCAAAACCAGAACATTATATGGTTAGATATGGGAGATGAAGGAAGCCGGTGATCAATATATATAATCAGTTTTGTACATTGTGTCAAAAGCAAGTCATTCACTTATTTGTGTTGTGGAGCTGGGAACTAGCATGACTGCCCCTTCTAAGGAGCCACAAATAAACCCATCTATTCCAAAATCTAATCCCACCAAAGCTACTCAAGCCATTTAGATATACAAGCCTAAACAGCCTTAGTCAAATTCAGCCTCAGGTTTGACCCCACCACAACCTACTCTTTCTCCCACTACTCAGCTGCCCCCGAGCAATTATCTCCTTCCAAATACCTTCTAAACACTCCTCATCAAACGTCTTCATCTTCACTCATCTTCCCATTGGGTGATTAAATAGATATCTCTAATGAGGATCGAACTCGCATCTTTACTTAGCTTCCATCGTTTTACTTTCTTATTAACTTAGCATAATTTTTTTATTTACGTCATCCATTGTTTTCATTGTCATCTTATATATTTTCCTCTTATTCTTTTTTATGATCATTATTATTATTTGTACGTATATATATTTATCCAGGATAGGTTAAAACGCCCCGCCTCACACCCACACCTTTTATGACAGTGCTCCTCATAGCGTCAATCATACCATTCCGCAGCATTCTCCATTACAGGCCCCAATTCCAAATTCCCAAGTTCATCCCCCTAACCCCTTCTCACCAGTCAAGGAGACAATCCGGAAGATACATCACCATAAGAAAACCTACTAGAAATGCTCATTTTTTATGGGAACACCCGGACTAAATCCAATCCAATATCTCATAACCATCCTTCAGATTTAGAGGACATCTCCCTTACTTTCACAGGTGCCACAACTCACTGATTGAAACTAATCTGAAATGCCACATTATGAACGCGACCCACTTTGACCACGAGCTCCTGTCCAATATATACATTTCTCCTATCCCCAAAATTTCCCAACCCACCTCAGGCCATTTGTTCTGTTCTCTTACGGTCACTTGATCCCAAAACCAATACAATCCCTCAAATATATAAGTTTCTTTGATGGAATATTAAGGGTATTGGGGACAGATTCTCAAAGAATCCTTCGTGCAATTTTTAAGGATCATAAGCTGCCAACTACGAAGCACAAACACTTTGTTGCAGGGTCACTGTATGCGTGTCAGACACGTATCAGACATGGATATGCGAGGGATACGACTGGATACGTACCAGATACATATCCGTGTGTCTTGACCAAGTTGAAGTTAAAATTTCAAGTCCAACACGGCGGGACACACGACGGATATGCCCGGAAAAGTGTTATGGATACGGAGGGGTTAAATTTTGTATTTTAAAAATATAATGGGTAACATGTGTGTAGAAAACCTAATGGGCTTAACTCACTCTCAAAAGACGACTTGTAAGAGGAGAATTGCCCTTGGCATTATATATAGCTCAGGATCAAGTAACACAAGCGATGTGGGATTCAACACGCCCCCTCACGCACAGGGTAGACTTTGACGAACCACTGCGAACGGATATCGGGAGGCCCAACATCAATGTGGGATTCAGCACGCCCCCTCCCACGCAGGGTGGACTTTGACAAACCACTGCGAAGATATATCGGGGGGCCCATCATTGATGTGGGATTTAACACGCCCAACATTAGACAAAAGCCTGACTCTGATACCATGTAGAAAACCTAATGGGCTTAACTCACTCTCAAAAGACGCCTTGTAAGAGGAGGATTGCCCTTGGCATTATATATAGCTCAGGATCAAGTAACACAAGCGATGTGAGATTCAACAATGTGCAAATAAGGGTTAAAGTGAAAATATTATAAACTTTATAATTGAACTTGAAGTTGAACACTAGCCGCATGCAGGCAGCCTCCATTCGAACTTCTTAACTTCAATATTCCTCATTCTTCATCATAGAAATTAAGGTAACCATAGCAGCCCAATACAGGTCAGAGAGAGAGAGGCGGCAAAGTAGACTGACCCAGAGAGAATGGCATGGATGGCCGGATTCTATAGCTTTAATCAATTTGGCATTGATAGTTTTCAAGGTGGCCAACAGCAATTCAGAAAATTTATTTGTTTTTATATGTTTTTTGTTAATTAAATAATCAATTTTTTATTTGTTAAGTAAATAATCATTTTTTTATTTTTTAAGTAAATAATTAATTTGTTATTTGTTAAGTAAATAATCATTTTTTCCATTGTTAAGTAAATAATTATTGAGTAATAATAATTTTTAAAATATAAATTTATATATGGATAAAATAATGATAATAAATTGCCATATCCCAGCTGTACCTGTATCCTGATTTTTTGAAATTTGTCGTATCCCCGTGTCACAACACACGTGTCCATGCTTCCTAGGCTACCAAGCGCTCACATATATTGCACCCATGTTCAATCCTTCTAATATTTCATGATTATCATCAATTGCTCATTCTCTTCACCTCCCCTTATTTCATGTCAACTTGCTTGTTTAGAGGAAAATCTGCCTTTTTCTGATCTTATTCCTCGTACATGCAGATTCTTCATGAACATCCTCAATTCGTTAATATTATTATTTCTCACTTCTATAACTATCCAGACATTATTTACCTTTGTCTATGCAGCCGGTGATACGGCTCTTTGTCGAGATCTTTAGCATCATTTACAGACACACTCCCTTACCAGTTCTCCTTGGGCAGTTGTTGGTGATTTTATCGTGGTCAAAAATATTTGAGAGAGTGGCAATTTAATCCTCAACATGCTTCCATACTTTAATCTGTTCGTGACCACAGTTGGGTTTATGGATACCGAAACAACTGGAAGTTTACCTAATGCAGCAACTAACAGAGCCTCTCGTGTTTTCTGTTTTAACTATCCTCCGGATATGCCCTTCGATAAGAAGCAAGGGCTTTTTCTACCACAAGATGTCAGATCATGTTTCACTCCTTGTCACTTTTTCGATGCATTTAGCCATTCTTTCCCCGCTTTTTAGATTTCATGATGTTTAGACTTCCCTCTAGGGGTTGGTTTCTTCCGCCGATTAAATCTTATTGTGGTATTTCTGTTTTCAGTAATCATCCCTAAGTTGTGGCACAAAAAATTAAAAATGTTAACTTGGCTCTTAAAGCATGGACCAAATCTACTTTTGAAAGAGTAAGGGGCCTTGAAGATGAGGTACTCATTGAAGAACAGACCCTATAATAGGATTTGACTTCAGCAAAATCTGACCTAAAAGTGTGTTCCATAGCCAAAGCTCAGGACATAGAATTTTGGAGAAAGCAGACTAATGTGAAATCATTGGAGGAGGGGGACAAGAACACTAATCATTTCATGGTAACACAAAGCATAAAGCCAACTGCAGCGCTACAAATAGATTTCAGATGATCAGGGTAATGTCTTCATGGATCATGTTTTTTAGCCCTAAAGGGATTAATCCCAATATGATGATTACAATAACTTGATGGTTTTCTAGACTAATCCGATTGTTTGAGATATGTGACAGATTAATGGATCTTAGTCTAACCAAATAATGATGAAGATGAACTCAAAGAGAAAGAAATGCAAATAAAATGGACGGTCAAAGTTTTCAAGAAGAAAAAAAAAAATTGTACTCAATAGGTAAAAACAGCATTTATATTTATCAATTCGTTTTGAACTCCATTAGGATCACACACAGCACTTAAACGTGCTTAAGAACGCTTTATCTCGTGTGTGATAAACCTTAGTTATGCATAATTCTAAAGATATATGTGCTAAGTTGTTGTTCATGGATAATTATGTAGTATTAAGTTTAAAACGGTCAAACAGGGGGTTAAAACAGCTGAAAGGCAACAATAATTCAAAAATGTCAATTTTTGGTTGCAACGGTCGACCGACCGAATTGGGCAGAAGAGTGGTCTCGTTGAAAATGAGGTAAAATAGTCAATCGACCAAATAATGTTGTAGGATTGAAAGTAAGGAATTCTGACTAAGTCGACCAACCAATTGGGTGAAACAACCGACGCCCGAATGTAGTGAGAAATAAGCAAGGGTAAGCTAGAGCATCGCCTGGAAGTGACACGCCATGTTTTTGCCCGGATACAGTGTCAGATAAGCAAGGGTCGCCGCATTACGGTGAACGGGTGCGGATAAAGAAGTTAGTCCATGAGAATAGGCTTAAGTTAGCAACTTTGAATATAGGAACACTGATGGGTAAGGACATGATGAGTAGGAAGATTAATATTCTATACTTGCAGGAAACTAAGTGGGTTGGAGAGAGGTCTAGAGAAATTGAGAGTACAAGATATAAATTATAGTATACGGGGAAGGACAAACATAGAATGGGGTGGATATTATAGTATATAGGGACTTAAAAGATAGCATGGTTGATATTAGGAGGATTAGAGATAGGATGATGGTTATGAAAGTAGTGATTGGAGGGGAGGTGTACGCTCCCAAGTTGAACTGCAAGAAAATGTTAGACGATAATTCTGGGAGAATATGGACGAAGTCATTCAAAGTATACCTAACCAAGAAAAAATATTTATTGGATGAGATTTGAAAGGAGGCTCTTCGAGAAAGTACATGGTAGTTATGGATTTGGAGAAAATAGTGCAATGGGTGAGATGATTTTAAATTTTGCTATGGCATATGATTCAGTTCTTCCAAATACATGTTTCGGGAAGAGGGATGAGCAACTTATCACATTTAAAAGTGGACGAACGAATAGCTAAATAGACTTTGCCCTTACTAGAACGAGTAATCGTTCAATATGCAAAGACTGTAAAATCATAACCAGAGAGAGTATTGCAACCCAACATAGATTGATGGTAACCAATTTGAAGTCTCAAGGATGGAAGCGGGAGTTTAAGACAAGTAAGCATGTAAGGATACGTTTGAGAGATCTAAGAGGTGAAAAGATAAAGTTGTTTTAAGGATAAAATTAATAATGATGAGTTATGGAAGAGACACGAGGAAGTGAACAAAATGTGGGGGTGATATGACAAGTAATACTAGAGAGATAGGAAGAGAAGTGTTAGGAGTTTGTAGAGGGGGACCACAATATAAAGAATGAAGGCAGTGGAATGAGGAGACCCAAAAAGTCGTTCGCTACAAGAAAATAGCTTATAAAGAATGGAAAAAAATATCGGAGTACTGAGTGAGAGTTTGGAAAAATATAAACATGCAAAAAAAAAAGGCAAAAAAAGTAATTAAATAATCAAAATTTAGGGCGTATGATAATTTGTATCAAAAGTTTGATACAAAAGCAGGAGAGAGGAGGAATATATTTAAACTCTCTAAGTGACGTGAACGAAAAACTAGAGATATAGGAAGTGTCAGATGCTGATGAAAAGGTCCCGGTGAAAGATGAGAAAATTATGAAATGATGGAAAAGTTATTTTTATAGTTTATTAAATGAGTACAATGCAGGGGAATTTAGAGTTGCCTAGTTTATCTTCAGAAAGAATTAAAAGGTTTTGCAGAAGAATTAGGGTTTCAAAAGTTAAGGCCCCGTTTGGTAACCATTTCCATTCCAGAATTTCCCATTCCATTCCCAGATTTTTGGGAATTCTGTTTAGGAATAGCGTCTGGTAATTTTTGTTTTCGTTTCCATTCCATTCCCATTTGAGAATTGTGCCCATTTTTTTCTTAAGAAATGAGAAACAAAAAAAGTTATTTCTCATCATTCTCATTCTATTCTCAAAACCAATTTCATTGTTCATCCATCGGCCGACCACCGGCCTCCGCCGCCACCGGCCACCTGACAACTTCCGGCGCCGCCAGCCGTCCGCCACCGTCACCCACCCTCCAATCACTGCTGCAGCCCAGCCAAAACAGAAAAAAAAAATCTCAAAAAAAAAAAAAAATTGATTTTAGGATAAAATCATTACCAAACGCGATTCTCTTCTCAAAACAAAAAAAAAATTATCGTTACTAAACGCGATTCTACTCCCAAGAAGGAAACAAAATTCTCATTCCATTCTCATCCCATTGTTGGAATGGAAACAGAAACGGTTACCAAACGCCACCTAAAATAACACTAAGGAAAATGAGAATTGGAAAAGCAGTAGGGTCAGATGAGATCCCTATACAGATGTAGAAAAGTTAAGAAGAGCTTGCGATAGATTGGCTGACTAGACTTTTCAATAACATTTTGAGGGATAAGAGAATACTTGATGACCGGAGGAGGAGTATCTTAGGATCCCGAGTAAGGAATGTCTCATGTTAGGTGCATAGAGAATCAAGCATCCAGTCTTCAACTTTTCACAAGTCAGTGCTCTAGGTCCAGATGGTTGCTCGATGGCCTTCTTTCATGTTTGCTAGGACATCATGAAAATGAAACAATTCATGTTGCATCATTTTTCATTGAAGATAGACATTTTTTGCCTCGTCCCTAATGCTCTTATTCCAAAAGTGGCCAATCATGTGACCATCTATGATTTTAGACCTATTAGCTTGTGCACTTTGTCTATAAAATTGTCACCAACCTTCTTTCTACCAGAATTCATCCCCTTATTCAGAATCTTATCTCACCCCAACAGCATGCCATTGCAAAGGGTCTCCTTACCGGGGATTGTGTTTATCTTGCCCAAGATGCCATTCAAAATATTTTTAAAAAGATTCATGATCATAGCGCAGTTTTCAAAATCAACAAGATGAAAGCCTTTGATAAGTTAGAATGGGATTTCATCCTTCTTGTTCTTCATGCTTTTGGCTTCCCGACTTCTATCACCTCTCTCATTTTCACTTGTCTTTCTACAGCTCACTTTTCATTCAAATTTAATGGCTCCCAACATGGTTTTTATCAAAAAGCTCAATGTGGGTAAGACAGGGTGACCCCCTATCTCCTCTTTCGTTCTTGAGGAGGAATCTCTCGAGAAGGCTATTGTTAAGCACTATGTGATTAGTCTGCACTTTGTTCTTCTATCTCCTGTTTTATATGCAGATGATATTCGTATTTTCTCCGATAGTGGCAAATAATCTATCCTAGATATTTTAAATTTTCTTCAATCCTATTGTCTTAAGTTTCAATTAATAAACATAAAAGTCCTCTTCATCCATCTCCTGTAATCACCCCTTCTAAGACAGCTACAATTGCTTCATTTGCTGGTATTCCTTACCGGAATTTCCCTTTCACCTACCTATATTGTCTGTTGGTTATGGGAAGACGAAAATTCGTATTCACCCCTTTGATCACAAAAATTCAAACGACTAGTTGGGGTACCAAGATCCTACCCCCCTATAGGGTGAGTGCCATTGACTAAGCTTGTTTTATCTTCTATACATCTACATATTCTTTCAGGAAGCTAAGCTACCGGATAGTTGCATAAAATCCAGAAATTAAGAAGAGGCTGGATTGAGTATTCGACATTTAGAGGACGTAACATACACATTCCCGATAAAGCAAAAGGGGAGAATTTTTCATTCATCACTTTGCACTACTTATTTCCAAGCTAAGTATTAGCAAGGCCGAAAACTCACTGAGGCTATTGCTCCCATTGGAAGCTCTTCTATATGGTCATCTCTATTTCAGATTTTTTACTCGTCACGGATCATTGGTCAGGGTATTCAAGGGAGTTTTGGCAGGTTTAGTGTGAATTTTCGCCTTTCATGCAAAAACAAGGAACCCCTACCACTTCTCCTATGGTTGTTGAGCTGCTTCATCACTCTGGTTGGGATTTACCTTGTTGGGGGCAAATTCCATTCAATCAGTCGCATTAATTCTCAGCCACTCTCAAGTATTCTGAGCATACCCTTATCTAGAATCACACCCCCAAAAAAAACTCTCGTCTCCGCTTGGCAGATCATTAGGTGGCAAAGTACTCTTTATAATTTTCTTACTTCTTTGTGGTCTCTCAATTCCTCTCCTAAATAAAAGCTTTTCTTTTTCCGAAAATTTGGCATAAAATCTTACGTACGGATGATGGTGTGGCAAAATTGGCTTAGCTTTGCCTAGCATTTGTTTGTTTGTTTGTCTTGTTCTAAGTCTATCTACTATCCTGCTGAATTCGTAACGAAATGTTACAAACTGTATCAGTTTGGTTTGCTATATTTATTCGGAGATCAATATAAAAAAGGATTCTAGATGTAGTTGGCAAGTGCTAACCCCTAACGTGCTTGGCATAGGGAATGACACAGACTTGGTGCATTCCTTAACCGAGCTTGGAGCTTGCGGCACACACCAAGACAAAGATACCAAAATGTACAGTGGTTGGCTGGAGTAGACACAAGTGTTGGGCATTGGCACCAACTGGTTAGCAAAAATCAGAAAGATAGTGCTAAGTTGCAATACTTGGCACGAGAGTGGATTCTTGGCTAAGCCAATGGGGTTGAGTGGTAGCCAACACCATTATGCCTCCTCAAGCATTTCGTGGTCTACTGTTGCCACTTGAAATATTTTGCATAAGGTGCTATACGTGAACCTTGACCCTCAAAGGTGGCTTGGGTCCTTGGCGTGCTAGGGGTCCCGGCACAACAAGGGAAACATGTGGGCATTGGTTACACACTATAAAGCACAACCACTACTTGTAGACCGATGTATCTGTCTCTGATCAAATCGAAGTCTGACATGCATATCTGACACGCCTAAATCTGTATTCTAATATTTATTAATATATTGTTTCGACACTTAGACACGCCTATCCATCTACCAATTTCCATTCTCTTGATTTTTTTCCCTTCAATTAATGGCCTCCAGCGATGCTCATAGGCTGAATCAAGCGAGCAGATGAATTGACGGAGTAGATTTCTTTCATGTTTAGTTTATGATGTACCAATGACACTTAGTTTTCAGTTTCTGTTTGGAGCAATTTGGTTTTAGCTTTGAGTTTTTGTTTTGGAGTAATTTATTTTTAGTTTCTTCTTTTTTTATGACTCTAATACAATAATTTGATGTGTACGATCATATATGTGTGAGAGTGTGTGTGTGTGTGTGTGTGTGTGTGTGTGTATAAATTAAAAAAATTGTTGTACCTTAATCAAATTTGTATCCGTATCCTTTATACTTTTAGAATTTGGCATGTCGCCATGTCTGTGTCTGTCTCCGAATCTAGTCGTTACTGCTTCCCGTATCCGTGTCCGAGCTCTTAGCCTATACGTACAGCAAGACTTGGGGGACGACTTCACCAACGATAGGAGAAAAAACCAAACTCTAGGTGTGGCAAGCGTTGACACACGTCGAAAGGCAAGGATATCATTGGCAATGCCGGTGAGCATTGGGAACCATAGGCGCAAAGCTCAAATCCTAGGTGCAATGCATGGCACGGCATTCATGGATGCAGCATAAAATTGGGGAAGACCTTGGCACAAGGTTGAGGCAACGAGGATAGAATGTGGGCATAACGGTAACGAGGGTAGTGTGACAATATGTTGTCGCGCAATGAGGGAACAAGGATGGGAAAAATGCTAGCCAACGCACCAAGTACTGAGTTAGGGAAAAAGAAGATTGGGAGACATGGGCAACGCATGGGCCAGACCTTGTCGATGGCACTCCGCAACAGTTAAGGGAAGTTCTGGCCACTTTTAGCGGACATCGTGGGTTGCAGTTGTTACATAGGTGTTGGACAGGTGTAGCATTCTGGTGTGATCAAGTTCCCAGCAATTGGAGATGTCTATTGCACCATCATGTTCCTTTAAATTCATAGGTAATACAAGGATACTCCTGCAACCGTTAGCAATTAGCAAGATTTGTGTGTATTCCTTGTTCATAGAGTGCAATAAAACAAGGCTGGACTTTGCCTGTCAATTGTTTGTTGTTACCATATGTTCTTCAGTTCGTTTTGGAGCCTTTGGTAAACAGTGTGTGTGTGTGTGTGTTATGGAACGTAAAGGCAGACTACGTGGTGCGTCACTTGCGCCATCATAGGGCAAAAATTTCTGGCTTGAAGTCGACCATGTGATAGCAAGCATCGTGAAGAAAAAATCCAGCTATGATCCGCTTTCTTTTGTAGGATTAGATAAAGGGACCTAGAGACCTAGTACACCCCTCGCAGTACTTTTAATCAGGTCTTTTCTTAATTCCCCAGTTCGCAAAGTTTTATGAACAACTTTATCAAACTTGTAACTTGTATTTAGAAGAGATACTTTTTATGGAACGTCTGAAGACAGAGACTGTGTTCAAATGTGAGACAATGATTAACAAGAAAAATCCAGATCACCGTAGAATCCCCTTGGGGATGTCCAGTGTGATACTATATCTGAACATGGGGTAGGTTTGTTAGAGGACTAGCATAAAAATAAACTTTCACCTAGTTTGCACCTTAAAGAAATTTCAGAGACATCTTTGGTTGCCCATGGGATGGAAGTCCGAACGTGATCACGTTGTGCTTAAGTGTGACCACGCTAATTAAGGTAAAAGAGCTTTCATGATAGACCTAGAAATGGAAACCGCAACTCGTACTGAGTCATTTCTATGCCAAAAAAAATTTGGAGCTTAGCTCCTTTTCTTGCTCTCTAGTTTTCCTTCCTACAAGCCGTCTTGAACTAATCTAGAGTATGGCCAATCTTTTGACGTGCTTCAGATAACTTGAACCAACAAAAGCCCAACTCTATTTAAAGAAAAGAGTAAAGACCTACCTCCAGTTCCTCTTGTCGGATAGACTGCACCTGAAACATAATCCGCCTGCACTTACAAGTGAATAAATGAATTCCACTTGAGACTATTGCAAGTATGGGGGTGCCAAGCTCACACTGTAAAGATTGGTTCGAGCGCAGCCACAAGAGCTTTGTGGGTGAAATAGGGAAGACAACTTTGCTACGACACAAGAGGTACTCAGTGTCTATATGTAACATCAAGTCTCCTAATTCTATCTCTTCACTTAGTCGAGTTGGTGGTGACGAGATCCCATGGTTTTCCCAGTAAGGTTATGTGCCTCCTTTGTGTTTTTCTTCATTTGTAAGTATATAACTGCTATATCAAACCCACAATCACCCAAATTACAACTAATTTGTTCAGTGTTCCATTACTAAGGCAACTTAAACTTCTATCTGCAACTGATTGTTTCAACTTTTTCTCACAGTTGGAGTGAATCGATCCACTACAGTGGCATTTGGTTAGTGTTTTTGCTTTTCTGTTCTACTTCCAATAAACTAAATTGGGATGGGATGGGATGGGAATCATGTTTCCGTTCTGGAATATTTCAAAAATAGAAACATGTTTGGTAACCACCATTGCCTGAAATTGTTTCTTTTAAACAGAAAAAATAAACACGTTTGGTTGCAACATTTGTTCTTTTTTTCCCTTTAAATGTATGGTGGCCGGCGGGTGGTGGTGGCCGGCTGGATGGTGGCCAGTGGGTTGGTGGTGGCCAACGGGATGGTAGTGAGAATAGTTTTGTGGGAGTGAATAGGAATCAACATTTTTTTTTTGTTTCTCAGATTCTTAAGGAATTCAGAAATGAGTCCCAAATTACTCCCAAAATTTTGGGATAGATACATATTTACGAAACATGTTTCTGCACATTGATCCCAAAATTTTGGGAGCAGAAACAGGAATCAGAGAATAGAAACAGTAACCAAACAGGGCTACGGTGCTCGCATCAGTTCTCAGACTGTTCTAGCACTCTAACAAATTTGTTCTAATAGCTGATTCAGGTTTGACACCCAAAGGTGCCAAATGAACAGACTACCACCAGTTGCTCGTCACTAATCAGCTTCTGGTGATTCAACATTCCTGAACAGGAATTGATCCAGCACGCAACTAAAGGAAGAGAAAGATCCAGAAACATTCTCTCTTGCCGGACTCCGAAACCAAGGAAGCGCAAAAGCTCAAGTGACAACAAAATTAATGTGTAAGACAATGCATGTAAATTTGAATCAATCAAAATACACAATAGAAATGTTTTACAAAAAAAAAAAAGGAAGAAGAAAAGTTACCCTCCACACTGTGTTTCTTTTGGCTGAGCCAACTAAGCATGGATGATGCGAGCAAAACATAATCTGCACGCAGGCACTAGGACCCGCAGCTAAAACTGCAGATGATATTACAATTAAAGCCTTCACCAGAACTTCTACAGATGGAAGGAAAGAACCTTGAGCCTCTAATGAGTTTTCTGTCTCACTACAAACCAATAAATCAAAAATCATTCATACATCAAAATAAATGAACATATGAACCAACCAAATAGAGAAGGGCAACAGGAAAGCATAGAAAATCAGTATGATTCTTCTACCACAAATCAATGATGATAAAGAGGTACCCGATCATGAGGGAACAAGGTGAACTTGTTATCTCACTAACATCGAGAAGAAAATAAACTTCATGACCATCAATGGTATTCTATATAAATATAAAAAAAAAATAGGGCATTGACCTCCAAAAAATTGATGCAAATGTGGGGAATTATCAAAATTTTAATCCAATGGCCCAAGCTTACCAAATTAGTATACGTGTGTATATACATACACATATGAATATATTTTAGGGAAATTCTCCCAAATGTCTCATCCCATACAAACACCACTTTATGGGGTTATGTAACAGTAATTTTTTTACACATGAGATGGGACCTAGAAAGTGGTTTTTAAAATCTTGGGACCTCTCAAAAAGTTTCCCAAACCTCACAAAAAAAACAGCCCAAAAGAATATAATTCCCCCACTCACAGACAGCAGTTTTTACAACCGGACCTGACAGGCCAATTGAACCGCTCGGACCAGGACCAGGACCCTGCTTAAAAATCTATCCGGTTAGACCCCTAACCAGAATCATTCAAAACCGGATAGTTTATAAAGAGAGTTAAAATCAGTGGATGAACCGGAAGAACGGGTCACCCAGTGAGCCAATACCGGTAGTGGCCCATTAATATTTAATTGCTTTTTCCAAACAATTCGTCTTGATTTTGATGACTCTCTGACACTTAACACCCCTTAAAGTCCTAAGGCCCTCCTCTAAAGTAAAGCCACCCTTCTCCCATTGTTTCCAGCCGATGTGGGACTGAAAATTCAGAATTTTTTAAGAGCTCCAGCAAGTATCAACTTCCATTCACTTAGTTTTATGTTTCTTTTGTATTCAGAATATTTATTTATATATTTATTATGCAATTATGATGTCAAGGTCCAACCAAGGTTAACTCAATGGTTGAACCGATGACCATTGATCAAGGCTCTTTTTCCGGTTCAATGAATGGTCTTGTTTCTATTTTCCTTTCCTGGGGGGTCCACAGGGGAAAAATAAAGGAGCGAAGGCTATGGGCCTTTTTGTTGGGTTGGAGATCTGTTCGAGGGTGGGTTAGGGAAAAGGTGTGAAGTGAAGAGGAACGGGGTCAACTTCAGGGGGAGGGGGTGGCTTAATCCAGTTTTTTGTTTTTTTGTTTTTTAAAATATTAGTTTAGATTGTTCATTTCAGTTGTTTTTTCCATTAAAATCCTAAACTCCAACTCATAATGGAAAAGAAAAACGGAATCCAAATTGGAATATTAGTTATTCCATACTGAAAATAAGATAAAGGATTGTAATTTCACGGTAAACTTAAAATTGGAAATTTTGTAAACTAATATAACACGTCAAAATGAAATTGACAAACAATATCGTAATGGCATTAGATTTATAATGGAGTTCTCATGACATGCTGAAACTAGAATTGAAGTATTTGGACATAGCAGTTTTGTAATTCTAACATTAAAGTCGTTCCATTCAATTGTATTCAGAATACTTAAAAAACTGGATTTTAATATTGTAATCTTCAGTTCAAAAATTCGATATTAGAGCTGTAATTTCACGACGAATGTCAGATTAAGAAATCTGGACGATTGCATTCAAATTGAAATTAACTATTCAATTGAAATTGAGATCACTTATTATATTAAATTGTAACATTACACAATTCTCACTGTCTTGATCATGGCGATGGGGTTAGAATGATTTTAGGCATGGGTATAGCAACTTATAAACATTCTCCAATTAAAACCTATTATTATGGCCCTAAAATAAAACGAAAAAGATAATGAGAAACAAATTGAAAGATTCTACAAAACAAAGTGAAACCAAAGATTTGACAGGAACAGATATTGCACCTTGTTTTCAGGACTTTCTCTCCAACAACAGAGAGATAATTCGAAAATTCAAGTAAAAGAGGTTCAGATAATTGTGGACTAGCAGCAAGAATTCTCTTGGTTGAATCATATGCAGCTCTTCGGATGTCCCAAGTTGGATGACAAAGTAAAAAGAGCATAAACTGCAGGACATCAATAACCAGTTAGTGACAAAATCTTAACAAGAAAATAGATCAAAGTGGCACCCCAATGATTCACCTGCAACAGTGATCTGACAGGGAGAACATCCAACAGTCTGCATGACAAACAGCAAATAGATCACTCAGGGCCAGTTTGGATTTATCTACAATCATCTATGGGGAGAACGCTATTTATCAGCTATCATGGAAAAAATATAAAAATATTGATCATCAGCCCACAAACCTGTGAAGATGAGCCACCAGCAGCACCTCAAGCAGGTCAATACATGCCATACAGTCATCATTCGGAAGTTTTGAGGCCTGCATTGCAACAAAGACATCTCAGTATTCAGAAATCACAACAAAGAAAAGAAAGGAAGTGGAGGATCCAGAAAAATAAATGTAACACATATCATGATAATCAGGAAATAGAGGAAAGTCCATTCACACTGTAATATATCTCACAAGTTCAGGATAACCGGAAACAGTAAGCAGTTCGCAGCTACTCCAACCCCTTCTCCTCTCTTAAAAACAATGGAACAACTTCTATGACATAAATGCCAATTCGTTCAAGTGACTGTCCCAGAATTTAGCATGATAGAGCAAGATTACATTGTGACTGAAAACTTGATTAAAAATCAGTAAAATTATCATCCCTCCCAAGTGACGAAGATTAAGAGATTCAACAAATATTTAGGAATAGGCAAAACACAATCAAAAGGTCACTCTGAGATATCAAAGACCAATGTTTTTCCTTCCATAAAGTCTTATATTGACAAAGGAAAAGGGGATGAAATTTACCATAGGAATAGGCACGATCGAAGGGTCATTCTGAGATATCAAAGACCAAATCTTTTCCTTAGACAAAGTCTCATCTTCAAAAATAAAAATGGGATGAAGAATTAGAACAAAGAAAAAAACTTTATGTTAAGTAAAGATGAGTAAACAACATCATCTGAAATCAATGTTTATGGTGGATGTTCTAGATCAACGAGAAGCATCCAAAGAAATTATATACCTGCTTTAATGTCTATTGCTGCAATTCTCGCTGCAGAGAGCAATGCATAGATACCATCCAACCTCTGTGCTGCCTTTGTAAAACCAGTTTTCACCAGTTGCAAAAGAGGCACCAGCAAAGATGCTATCTGAAAGTGTGTGTCAAAAAATATAACTGAGTAAATGAACTGCCACAAATGCCTCAGTTTAATAAGAATGGAAAATATTAATATAACTAGCCCCTCACCCTTGGAACGACATCAGGATTTTTGCATATGATTCTCAAGCATCGAAGGTGAGCCTTTCTTAAGGCTTCCTTCTCCTTGAGACCAAATTCAATAAAAGAAACTACATCTTGCTGAACAGCATCTGCACATTTTGTGACCCAAGAAGCTAAAGCAGACAAAATTGCAAGTTTTACCTCTTCATTACCTGGAAATCAATCAAATAATGCCCAATCAGCTTGTCCAGAAGGATATACTAGGAGATGAACACGCAGAAAGAACAGGACTTAGAAATGCAAATATCTAAAAGGGCCGAAAAGTGAGCCCTACCGTCATCCTTGTAACTGGATAAAAGAAAACCACATATAGTCGGTACCAGGCTGTTCAGATATTTTCCATCTGGAGCCTGGGATAATTTTTGTAATGCATTTAATGTACCAACTCTCTGGTATGGAAAAGCAAGTCTTCCTTCAGAACCTGATCATATACCAACAACTGTGAAAAGCTGTGCAACTAAAATTCTTTAACCATAAAGAATGCAAGTTATGGCCTCAGCAAGCTCAAATCCTTAAAAAGGAAACTAAGTCCACCAAAAGGTTATTAGGAAGAGATGAAACAAAAGTAAATACAAACCTCCAAACACAGATTTGGTTGAACTAAACATTGCTTCAATGGCATCTGGATTACTGGACTTTTGGCTCAGACACTCTATAATAGCCAGGGCTGCTAGCCTTCTTCCTTCATCTCCATGTCGAGCCTGAGGTAATACCACTGATAGAATCTCGAAGGCATACTTACTCAAATCAACTTTAACATGGTTTAAAAGGACTCCAACTGATTCCAATACAAGCTCCGGATTCCGTTTCAACATTTTAACAGATGCCGGAACCAAAGTATTTTTGAGATCTTCATGCGAGAAATGAGCAAATAGTGGACAAAAAGCTTCAATAATATCCTTTGATGGTTTATCTTTCGTGTTGAGAACCGCATTAACATACATATCGACGAATATGGGCTGGCAATACAAAACAAATCATTAAAAACAATATAAAACCAGCACGCACACACACACACAAGCACCAAAAAAAAGGCCTCTTAATGTCCAATTGAACATGTCCATTCCATAGATACAACACAAGGAAGAAAATTCCTTACCTTCCACTCGTCGAATATTGGAGTTGAGCTTGAAAATTCCAGTATAAAACGCACTAACTCAGGGCAATCCCTATATGGAATCTTCCCATCTTTTAATTCCTCCAAGAAGGTTTTATGAATGTACGATGACTGAAAATACAGGGAGAAATCAAGAAAAAAGTAGGTTCAGTAATGAAGACATTCAAAACCTATATTATGGATCTACATCAAAAGAAATAGAAATATCTAGTGATAAACCTTCGAAAACAAGTGCAGAAAGGCTTTTCTGCAGGCCCTTCGCTCCGGAAAAGACCCTTGCATACCAATGTGAAGCACTGATGCCTGAGCTGCAGCCAATCTGGATAATGCAGTCTTTGATGCTAAGGCAAACTGGCTATTAGTTAAGAGGAGACATGACCATTTGAGAAGCCTATGGCAGCCTATACGGGAATGGAATTTGTACTGTCTTTCCATAACCTGTATAAGGGATGCTGCAAATGTTTTCATAAATATAACCTGACCGAGTGCTCTTTCAATGACATCGTCCACAGCTTTCCTTGACCCTCGATCATCATAAATAGGTAATGTTTTGAAAATTAAATCTATCAGTGGCAATGCAAGCTCAGTAGACATATCTGCATTCAGAACAAAATATGCATTAGTAACTTCCAGACGACATATGCAAACTATAATGATGCATGCAACTGGTTTTAATGGTTCTAGGACAGAACCCAAACATGAAGTAATAAAAATCATCCTGAACCTGAAAAAATAAAGAAAGATAAGAAGGAAATGGTTTCTTCTGTTTTAGGGCAAACCATCCAAAACCAAAGGCAGTGTCAAAAATTCAGGTGAACTGCTGGTTGCCTAGTTCCCACATGTAATAAGGAAAGCATAGCTGTGTCAGGTACTAACTTATATAGAAATGCCAAGGCAAATGTCAGACATTGTTCCCCATCTATTACTTTTCATAAATAAATGACCAACAAAGAAATCATGATGGTTAATTGGTAATGATGAGGATTTTAATGAAGTAACACGTGTAAAGAATTAATCTAATTTGCAAGGTCAACAATTTGCACTGCAATATATGCTAATTTAAAATTGCTATCCTGTACAATAGCATATCCAGCAGCAGTAAGATTTAGAAGCATTCAACTTTCATGTTTTAGAAGCGTTCAACTTTCACCTTTCATCATTTATTGCAAATAGAAATGGTCAGCGGGACCTAAGAGTACTACAACACTACAAGCACCAGTCTTCTGCTGGTTCAAGCACAGTTCAAAAGGCAGTATATATCAGAAGCATGTAAGCATGTAAAGAAAATCAACCCGTACCCATGTCAGATATAAGCTGAAAAAGATAACTGAAGAAATTTAAACCAGAAAATGAACTGTGGTTAAATCATAAGATGATAAAATTATACTTGTTCTAGCATATTATAGTTGCATTTTGTGCTGTCCAATGCGCAGAAAGCGCACCCAGTGTCATGAGGCTTGCACATAGAGCCAACATGGGCGCATCCAAAACGATCCACGCGTCCTTTATATGCCTTGGAAGAAATGAATGTCACTCCACCCAATAGTGAGCCCCAATCGAGCCTTTCAAACACTGCCTATAACATATCCAAAATTCATTTTCAATCACTATGTTGCCCAAATTTGGGTCCCTTCCATAAACGAGAATTCGAAAAGGGATGATGAAATTTGTTAGCTACAACTAACCAAATCCTCTAAACATATGCTCCTGACGGATAGATAAGACAAGTTATTTCATATACTTGTATCCTTTCAACTGGTAAATAATGTGGCAACCTAAACATTTCAATTCTAAAATGCCAACATATTCCTGAATTGTTGAAAGACGTACACCTTCAACGAATGGGCAGAAACAAATATCCAAAATCTAATAAGGATGGAGATATGAGTAGCAAATCCTTCATATCCTTGGTAGAGCCGCTTCATTACTCAGTCCATCAAAGTATTGAGAATGGCCAAGTCTAGATATGTGTTTGTGAGAAACATCCACTTTTAGACAATAGGAAATCATTGTGTTATCGGATTATCCATTCCACTGTCTAAGAGAGTCAGCACTGGCGCTTGGGAAATTCAGGCCCCATTTGGTAACCGTTCCCATCCCAGAAATTCTCATCCCATTCCCAGCTTTTTGGGATTTCTGTCTGGGAATAGCGTTTGATAACCACTCCCATTTTTTTGTTTCCATTTCCATCCCATTCTAAAATGGGAATTGTGCCCATTTTTTCTATAGGCTTGAGAAACAAAAAAAAGTTGTGCCCAAGATTTTCCATTCCATTTTCCATGGCCAAAAAGGACACGCTCGGTATTTTGGGATTTGTTAGTGAGTCCACACTTCAAAATTTGTAAGCCTTTTTTTCTCTTTTTTTTCTTCTTCCTGTTTCTCCTTTTTTCTTCATGTCTGGTTCTTCTGCGTCGTCTTCGATTTCTTCTTCTTTGTTCTTCTTTAGCAATGGCATCTCCTTCGTGTTCGTTCGTATGCTTCTTCCGCGTCGTCTTCGTGTTCATTCGTATGCATCAATGGCGGCGTTTTCTTCGTCTGCTTCAAAATCGTTTCGATTTCGATTTCCTGTTTCGATATCGAAATCGAAACCCTATTTCGGTTTCGATTTAATTTTCGAATCAAAACCCCAATACGAAATTCGATTGTTGTTCCAGCTCTGAGGAAGAGACGATGCCATGCTTGGAATTAGGGCTTTGAGAACGAGCCGACGACGATGCGTTCGTCTGCGTCATCTGCTTCGGTGGAGTTTTGTGTTCGTTGTCTGAAATCGAAATCGATTTTGATTTTTAAATCGAAATAGGGTTTCGAATTTGTTATTGGATTTGTGCGAATATGTTCTTGGATTTCTTCGAATTTGTTCTTGAATTTGTGGTTTAGGGTTCGTTCTTGATTTCTAAGATAAAATCGTTACCAAACGCAATTTTGTTTCCAGAACAAAAAAAAAATTGTCGTTACCAAACACGATTCTACTCCCAAGAAGGAAATAGAATTCTCATCACATCCCATCTCATTCCCATCCCACTATATGAGATGGGAACGGAAATGGTTACCAAACGGGCCCTCATTTAGCAGTAAATTTCAGCATTATCAAACGCCTTAGAAAAGGGTCTTTAACTTTGGCTTCCCAGTTCCCAAACCTTCTTATATGACATACAACATGGAACCTATCCGTGTTTTAGAGATTTGCTAAATTTGGTGACCCTAAGAGTCTATATTTTGTTCTGCCCGTTTTGTGAGTGGTGTGTACCTTGCTTCCGGTGATCCTCATGCGGAATGAGCAATGTCAAATTGAATCATTAATTGGGAAATCAAAGCACAAGCCATGAAGGTACAAGCATGCACTGCACACACTTGACCACTTACACACCCTACACTTGGTTTCTAAAAGCTAAAACTTTCTCAAAATATGGTGACATTGGTCAGACGCATTCGTGCGTCCAGACAGTGGAATTCACCATCCGAACGGCGGGATTACAGAGGGTTGAGCATCTAGAAGGTACTTTTAGTTGTTCTGATGGTCAAACCACTAGAATTCCACCATCCAAAAGGTTGTTTCACACGTTTGGACGGCTGAAGGCAGCAAATTTATTTTTCAGGAAACTTGACCTAAAGACCTTCCTTAATTGGTTTTAAGGTTAAGTGAGTGGTTTAGGAGGTCGCTCATAAATAAACTCTCCTGGCCTCCATAATTTGTGCATGTTTTTGTAGAGAGTCAAAGGCGATTAGTTGAAAAAATCCTTCTTGATTGTAAAACTTCTCCCTTAAATCAATCTTTCTCATCGTATCTTAAAGCATATTGATACAAGGACTTTGTTTTGAGAAAACCATCATCACTAGACTTACATATTCATACTGGTTACCCTTGTTGAGTTGTGCAAAATCGCCCGTCGGATACGAAGATTGGAGATTCGTGAAGCACACTGAACCACAACTAGGAAGATAAAGACTGAACCAAGACCGAAACCGAGGAGGCTTGAGGCTTGCGCCTTGTGACTGGAGCCATCGAGGACAGGACCAAGCCGGTGAGGTATTGTGGAGCATAGTGTACAAGACAAGGATAAAATCAACCAGCACAAGATGTAAGAAACTTCAAGGGAACAGTTAGCAGCACAAGTCACTTGAGAAGCAGTGAATGTCGTGAGAATCTTTGAGGGAGCAATTAGCAGCGTAAGTCTTTTGAGTATCGGGTCAAGTCATTGTAACTTTGCTATTCTTCTTTTTTAGTGGATTGTTTAGTGTGTCGCGAGGCGGTACCATGGTTTTTTCCCGCAAGAGTATCCACGTAAAAATCTTTGTATCACAACTTTTTACTTCTCTACTTAATCTTTATTCGGTGACTTTATGTGGTGACTGTTAAATCTTTGCCTGCTCACACGCGTGATTTATTTGAAGATTAAAATCGGAGAATTTGTGTTATTGGTCTAAAGGAAAAATTGATTGTCTATTCACCCCCTCTAGGCTAAAATATAGATATTGTTAACATTTTACTTTAGATTCAATTCACGATATGAAAACATTAAGGCACACCAACACTTTAAGGTCGATTCGTAACCTAGGCAAATGGCAACACACACACGAAACTGAAATCAGGCGCATAAACATAAAAATGGAAAAACAATAGTTGCATAGGTTTGAATTATATACAACTCAAAATAATATACAACTCGAAAATAATATCATGTCATAAAGAACAAATAAAATGATATATCACATGAACCACATGCAAAATATTGAGCAAGTTGAAACTTAAAAATCATCATCTTCCGACTCAGTGGCCAAATCTAGAGAAGATATAGAGCTATTTTCTTCAGGGAGAATTGGAGAGGATATTCATCCAGTTGTTTAGAACCGGATATGCAGACTGTTGTTCGAAGGTGGGGTTGGGATTAAATATCTTTGTAACTTTAATCACAGTCTCCATGGGAAATGGCTCTCAAGATTTGCTTCCGAGAGTGAGGCTTTGTGGGGAAGAGTAGCGGTAGCTAAGGTGGGGAACAGTAGGGTGTTCTTCCAACAATGTGACAGATCTAATGGAGTAGGGGTACAAAAATGTATTATCAACATTAGCAGTTAATCACAACAATTAATGTGCTTCAAGTTTGGTGAAAGGAGTAGGCTTCGTTCTTGGCTCAACATTTGGTTTCTTTGGCTAACCTATATCCTTCACCCTTTTTTTTTTTGGTCTTGCGGTAAGATGTGTCCAGAATAGCTTACACGCACCTCGACTTATCACCTCACCAGGCGATCTTAAAGGTGCACTCCCCCACATCGGCCTGGTGCATTCAAGATTAAATTCAATATTTAATTCCCGGAGTGCAGCCTTTTTGAGGCGACTAGTGACAAGCTCGCTTCTCCGGCAAAAATTTTTCCCTAGGAAGGAACTTAATCAATTTGGTCTCCCAAATTATGGGTGATTTATTGGATTGGAAAATTCCAAATATGGTGGATTTATTAGCATCTATCAAAGAGATTCCAATGACATTGATATGGAGCATAGATTGTGGTGATTTGGTGACAGATATTATTAACGTTTCACTTTAGATTCAATTCACGATATGAAATCGTTACGGCACACCAACACTTTAAGGTCAATTCGTAACCTAGGCAAATGGCAAAGCGCACACTAAACTGAAATCAGGGGCATAAACATAAAAATGAAAAAACAATATTGCATAGGTTTGAATTATATACAACTCATCATGTCATAAAGAACAAATAAGATGATATATCAAATGAACCACATGAAAAATATTGAGCAAGTTGAAACTTCAAAATCATCATCTTCCGGATCCGTGGCCATTGGCCAAATCTAGAGAAGATACAAAGATATTTTCTTCAAGGAGAATTGGAGAGGACATTCATCTAGTTGTTTAGAACCGGATTCGCATACTGTTGTTCGAAGGTGGGGTTGGGATCAAATATCTTTGTAACTTTAACCACAACTCCATGGGAAATATTTTTCAAGATTTGTTTCCGATAGTGAGGCTTTGTGGAGAAGAGTAATGGTAGCTAAGGTGGGGATCGGTAGGGTGTTCTTCCAACGTTGTGACAAATCTAATGGAGTAGGATACAGAAATGCATTATCAACATTAGCAGTTAATCTTAACAATTAATGTGCTTCATGTTTGGTGAAAGGAGTAGGGTTTGTTTTTGGCTCAACATTTCTCTGGCTAACCTATTTCCTTAACCCTTTTTGAGGTGACTAGTGACAAGCTCGCTTTTGCGTCAAAGTTTTTTCCCTGGAAGGGACTTAATCGATTTGGTCTCCCAAGTTTAGGGCTGATTTGTTGGATTGGAAAATTCCAAATATGGATTTATTAGCATCTATTAAAGATATTCCAATGAGAGTGATATGGCGGATAGATTGTGGTGATTTGGTGACAGACATTATTGACATTACACATTATTGACATTAAAATCGGAGAAAATTCAATTCACGACATGAAAACGTTAAGGCACACCAACGCTTTAAGGTCAATTCGTAACCTACGCAAATGCAAAGCACACGCCAAACTGAAATAGGCGCATAAACATAAAAATGAAAAAACAATAGTTGCATAGGTTTGAATTCTATACAACTCAAAATAATATCATGTCATAAAGAACAAATAAGATGATATATCAAATGAACCACATGCAAAATATTGAGCAAGTTGAAACTTCAAAATCATCATCTTCTGGCTCAGTGGCCAAATCTAGAGAAGATATAGAGATATTTTTTTTAGGGAGCATTGGAGAGGATATTCATCTTGTTGGTTAGAACCGGATTTGCAGACTGTTGTTCGAAGGTGGGGTTGGGATTAAATATCTTTGTAACTTTAATCACAGTCTCCATGGGAAATGGCTTTCAAGATTTGCTTTCGAGAGTGAGGCTTTGTGGAGAAGGGTAGCTGTAGCTAAGGTGGGGATCAATAGGTTGTTCTTCCAACATTGTGACAGATCTAACGGATTAGGGGTACAGAAATGTATTATCAACATTAGAAGTTAATCTTAACAATTAAAGTGCTTCAAGTTTGGTGAAAGGAGTATGGTTTGTTTCTGGTTCAACATTTGGTTTCTCTGGATAAACTATTACCTTCGCCCTTTTTGAGGTGACTAGTGACAAGCTCGCGTCTGAGGTAAAGTTTTTTCTTTAGAAAGGGACTTAATCGATTTGGTCTCCCAAGTTTAGGGGTCATTTGTTGGATTGGAAAATTCCAAATATGGTTGATTTATTAGCATCTATCGAAGAGATTTCAATGACATTGATATGGAGGATAGATTGTGGTGACTAGGTGACAAAAAAGGTGATTTCTCAGTAAGCTTGTTGTACCATTCAGTGATTGGTGTTAGGGAAATCAATTTTTCTCTGATGGATACGTAGAGATCAATATCTCTTACATAAGATGCATGTCATACAAGAGTCGTCATTTCGAGTACCATCCTAACTATCATAACTTGATACGATGAAATTGCAACTTACTATAGATGTGACGTGTTGTCCAAATGAGGAAACGGTTGCACATTAATTTCTCTTATAGCTAGTAGTGAGGGACTCTTGGCCTATGGTGTTTGAGCTATTGGGGATCCTGTAGTGCATCTAGGATTTTTGTATGGGTCTTCTTTCTTGTTGGAGTGATGAGTGTCCAGGGAACCAAAAAGGGGAATTTGTGGAGGATGATATTGGGAATCAAGTGTGAGTTGTTATCCCATATCCAAAGATGAGCAAAGTTGAGTTGCATTAATATATAAGATTGGGCCTAAAACAAAATAACTATAGCTTTTGGATCAGGATTGGGCTTGAACTTGTGTTTTGGTGCAACCGATGGACTCCTAATAATACCTAACAATTGGTATTAGAGCTAACGGATTGGTGTCCTGGTGAAACCTCGCGGTGCAGCTAGGAACTCTCTTGTCTATCCCTGGTGGCTTCAAGCTAAAGGCTACTGAGAGTTGGATCAGGTGACTCTCGTTGAACATTAAAAGGGTCTTACGCAGAAAATTCAAAAAGTATGAATTGGTAATCAAGAGGGAGTTTATCCCTACTCACTTTGAAGGAGGAGATTGTTGGGAATCAAGTTCGACTTGCTATCCCACATCAAAAGACGAGCAAAGTTGAGTTTCACTAATATATAAGATTCAGCCTAAGACCTAACAGTTATACCTTTAGGGTCAGAATTGGGTTTGAACTTGTGTATTGGTGCAACCCATGGACTCCCGGCAATCCCTAAAAGATGATTCTTATAGCAATTTTTCAGTGAGAACGAGTGTGTGTTTTTAGGACACGTGTTTGCCTTTGCATTCCCTTACCCAACAATTTTTATACATGCTTTGGCTTGGGGTGAAGTGTTCTTCCTACCTAGATTTTTTTGAGGATTCGGAAGCCTCATAGTTTTGCTTTTGTGTATATTTTGCCACTTCTTGCATCTGTTTAATGAAATTCATTGTTTGCTTTGCACGTGAACATTCTCAATTACCAAAAAAGAAAGAACTGATGATTCCAAAAAATACAGTTTTAAAGAGAAATTAAACAAAAACATTATATATTTGCTGCTAATCACATAAGATATTTGTAATTGAATGCTAAAGGGAACCTAACTATGGGGCTTACTTTTGGTGACTTGATTGAACATAGAAAGTGAAATCTCCTTAAAAGCACAAGGCGGGCAACACGAGAGCGAACAGGGACATGTGGAAGTTTTAAAGGTTTAGAGATTTGGAGTGCTTAACCTTTTTTGACAAATACAGAATGAAGCTGAGTAAAATGTATTTAATTAGTGAAAATAGATTTGAATTGAATTAAGATATTTGAAAGTATCATATAATGGCACCGTAGAGACCTGCAATTTGCCCGTTCACAGGAAGTCAGGGTATTCGCCCCAGTTTTAATAACTACGGTAATGATAGACTGGTAGAATTGCGCAGTTTCAGAACCCAGTCAATGAAAATGATCTTCTAAAATGGCATCCCCCTTACAGAAGTTCTATGGAGAACTTCAAACAGTGGTGACGAGGCCGTCTCTAAATTTGAGGATCATAGGAAAAGACGGAGACTGAAGGGACAGAAAGAAAAGATATATACATCAGGGAGGTAAAGTGGACATCGAGCAGAACTACACTATAATAGTCCTTTCGATGGAATGGATGGAAAAATGGAAGAAAATGTTCCATTATGATAGCCAAGAATGTAGATAAAACGGAGAAAATAAATGTATGCATTTCCTTTATATATATATAAACATATATATACATACATGTATGTATATATATGTTTATATATATATAAAGGAAAATTTTAGATTTTTATTCAAATACTTAGTTCTTTTCCAATTCTTCATCCCCTTCCGATTCTTCCATTGCAGTTCTCATGCACGCGAACTCGCCAAGCTAAATGATCATGTCGTGCATATAATACATATGTTTCATTGTATATAATTTTATGGGTAATTCATAGAAGCCGAAAACGATTCCAGAAATGCAGGGTTATAAAAGCTAAATAAACGAATAAGAATGTTATCAAAAAAAAAAATCTAGACGCATCAGAGTTGGCACGTCTAAAAGAAACTAACCTGAACTGTTAAGTATGGAAGGAATTTCATTGCGGAATATCTGGATTCGTCTCTTAGTAGACGATGTCGATACCGATGCCGCGAGGGAAGCCAATGACTCGACTGACTCCGCCATCAGTGGAGATTCGTACTGATCAAATGAGGAGCCAGTCGGAAGTACTGGATAGCTGGAGGCGCAGTTAAATCTTTGGATCCTTGGTGGTGACTCTCAACTGAAAATGTAGGGTTTCGACGCTCTTAAGTACGACGAAGATGGATAATATGCTGCCGATGACTTCACTGTTTAGGGTTTTAGCAGCCGTCGTCAGGACAGAGATGATATCTGATGTGAGATTATCGTGGGGATCCAATGACCCACTTAACTCACCAATGCTCGGTACCATGGATATTTTCTCCAACATGAGAATTATAGGTGGCGTTTGGAACCGTTTCTGTTCCCATCGTAGCAGTGGGATATAAATGGAATAAGATGAGAATTTCTTTTTTTTTTTTAAAGAATAGAATCGTGTTTGGTAATGATCATTTTTATTTTTTTTAGGAACAGAATCGCGTTAGTAATGATTTTATTCTAAAACTATTTTTTTTTTTTAGCCAGACAGTGGTGGCGGTGGCCAGACGGTGGGCAGTCGGCGATGCCGGAGGTGACCGGCAACGGTTGTCGGAGATGGCGGCGGAGGCGGACGGGGTCGACCGGCGGATGAACAGTGACAATGGTTTTAAGAATGGGATATGAATAATGAACAAAAAAAAAAAAAATTGTTTCTCATTTCTTAAGAAAAAAGTGGGTACAATTCTCAAGTGGGAATGGGAACAAAAATTACCAAACGCTATTCACAAATAGAAATCCCCAAAATCTGAGAATGGGATGAGAATTTCTAAAATGGAAACGGTTACCAAACGAGGTCATAGATACTTGATTAGAATTAGAATTGTTGCATCCTATTTAATCTATAATAATAAAATAAGACACATATAAAAAAAAATAGATAAATTTTAGTCATTTTTTGTCTTCAAGAATAAAAAACGATCCAGATTTATCCATATAATTAACATATATAATTTAAAAATATATTTTCTAATTATTTTAATTTTTTTCATTTTTAACTATACATACACGTGTTCGTTCTCTCTCTCTTTGATCAAACAACAATGTTACCCACTGCCACGGAATTACCCACACTTGCTTACCATGTCTCATTATTATGGTTAGGGTTTTGTTTTTCTTCTTTCATATTTTGTTCTCCATTATTTTTAGTTTTGGTTTTTGAATATTTAATTGGTTCATGATGCGTGCATATTCGAGGTAGATTTGAGATTTGTTGTTTCTCGAGCCAATTTTGATTTCTTTTGAATTGGCATCTGTAGATTCCATCATGAATTCTAATTTTTTTTAGAGACTGATGAATCGTTCAATATTACCTTTTTTTACATTATCATTTTTTTGGGTTTAATTTCGTTTCTAGGTTGTTCTCATTTTTTGTACGGATTTGACTCAGATTTTGGAGAAATCATGGCATACAACTCAAACTTCAATATCTACGCCTAGAATTTGCCCTTCTGCTGGTGGAAAGGTATAGTTAATTGCATATGTTGTTTTTGTTCATCATTCGTGAATGTTTAATGGCAACAATTGATTGTATTTTAGGATTTTTCGTTTCGTTTAGAGATCTAATTTGATTTGTTTGATTTGATTAAGATATTTTGATTTGATTATTTGATTGTAGGGATTTTGAATTATATGCTACCAAATGCTGCCTTAAAATCATTCAGTTAGTTATAAAAGTATTTTTAATTGCAGTAACAATATTTTTTTTTTTTAATTTCAGATTTCTAATTTAGAAATTTGTGTTACTTCTGCAATTTTTCCCAATTCGTTATGATCTTGAATTTGAATTTTTATTGCATTGCAATTTCTCTTGAATACATAATTCAAATTGAGTTTCTGCAAGCTCATGATGCTAAAACTTACACGTGTTTTTATTCCAGAAATTTAGATGAGGCGATTGCAACATTTTGAGACCGCGCAAGAACGGGTGGTCAAGTAGCATAACAGTTAATGGGCGATCACCTGCGAAGAAAATCCTTCCCTTCTAATGATAATGTATGGGAGGTGATTCATTCAAAATGTTGAATATGGCATGCACTAAATCAAACAATTAAGTAATATAGTGATATCTCTTAACTAATGCTACATCATTAATTATTTTGGACTATTCATGAGCTTGCAGAATTCATTATACTCTTGAATATAAATTTATTAAAATTTTCATTTTCAAGCATCTTTTTAGATTTCATCTTTTTTTAAGCACTGGATCTATATTCCTTGTCTTGGTTGCTGGTATGATTTTTTGCTTGATTTAAATTTATTTACCATTATTTGAATTTAATTTATTTAGTTCTTTTTAGAATTTTTTTAATTATTATTTATATTTTTTTTTCAATTTTAAATCAGTTCTCTTTCAACTGTCACCACATCTTGAAGGTAAGATTTATGTTTAATTTTTTTTACCAAATTCTCTATTGAATTTATTTTTGAATATTTGTCAGTTTCAATTTTTCTTCCTATGGTTCTTAGTTATATTTAATTCTTAGTCATATTCAATGTTCCTATTATATCAATTTTACGACTATGTTTGTTTAGTGTTTTTATTCCAAGAATTTGGAAAAAAATGTAAACAGGAAAAAAGATATTTTTTTATTAATTTCTATATTTTTTATTTTTGTTTCCAGTTTTATTAGAACAGATACAGAAATCCCAATGATTGTAAATGAAGGTATATATAGAAATCTGAATTTAACTTAGGTAGAATTTCATTTTGAAAACGATAAGGTAGTTTTAGGCTTTTTACGGGTGGATATTTTTTTCTTGAATGAAATACTTTGATAACATTGATAGGCATCTGATGAGTGGAAATTCGGTCAAAAGCTACAAAGGTCCCACTTATCCTCGAACACTCGACTGGCCCGAGAACTCCAGAATCAGTCGAGTGGACGGGCCCATCTACATACCCGCTTTGGGTCTTTATATCCATTCCGGATATCCATACCCTCTCCGGGTCATTACTCCTAGGACACGAGCACCATCACGCTCCCAGTCCAAAGGTAGTCAGAGTCGTCTCTCCCACAAAAGAAAGTACAGTTGCCATAATGGCCCTGCAATCACTGCCTACCATCCTAGCTATCTTTATGGAAAAGGAACCGAGATTTGCGCCACTTACCATATCGGTATCCAAAGAATTAGGGAAGACTTGCCAAACGAGTCTTCTCCCTTCCTACATAAAGACCAGAACCCTAAAGGTCTGAGGTAGGTGAAGTTTACGCTCTTTACGCTATCTTGCAAAACAACTCACATGCTTACTCCATTAATATACCTTTCTCTCAGTACCCTCGAATGATTCTCACAATTGAGGTGCAACGCTGGCAGGCCCACTCGCAATGCATTATTTTGTAGGGTCCAGACCTAGAGATAGTGAGAAACCACAACAATCCATCACTTATCGATCTCAAAAGTTGACGTGTCTGGTGATCCACCTCCAGGCACCATCAACATCAAGTTAAATGACTATTTATTTTTTCTATCAAATTTTAATTTTTTAATATCATAGTTTTAAATTTTGTGAAATAATGGTATAAAACTAGGTGGTTTTGATTTTGTTATTCTCTTTGGTGTTTCAATCCAATTATGGTACGTGCTCAAATCCAATTTTCTTCATCATTTAATTTATCCGATTTTCTTCTTCTATAAATTTCATTTTTTTTTTGTTCGATTCCTTTCTATTTGTAATTTTGTTCCATTCCCCTTGATTTTGTGGTGCATGTTCCCTTTAGTGCCTTCACAGTCGCTACCCATCCCTCCATCCCTTTCTCCTCCAAGCTTCCATCTCATCGCCATTGCATCCGAACCACAATCTTCAACCACCACCACCTTCACTCAAAAAAAATTCGCCAGTTTGTTACAAAAGCAACATCCAATTCTGCAACGAAAACAGGCTCAAACCTATCGAGGAGAACCAACAGTTTTCTTTACGGAAGAATAAATAACCAAACTCGTTTCACCATTTCAGTATGCATTGGTGGGAAAATTTACTCATGGTAGGCCATCTTATGAAACTATAAAAAAAATGTTCTTCGCTCTCAACCTTTCATCTAGATTCGACATTGGCTTCCACAACTCCAAACACATCCTGATTCAATTGCATTCTGAAGAAAATTTCCAGAGATTATAGCTCAAGGAGCAATGGTATGTTCATCAATACCCTCTCCAAATGTTTAAATGGACACCAGATTTTAGAGCAAATGTTGAATCCGCTCTGGTGCCAATATGGGCGAAATTTGAATTTTTGCTAATTCACCTCACAAAGAAGCATCGTTTTCCTTGGCATCCACCATTGGAACACCTCTAAAAATCGACTCTGCAACTGTTAATTTGTTAAAACCGAGGGTTGCTAGGGTTTGTGTTGAAATTGACTTGCGGTGGCCCCTACTCAGACGAATATGGATAGATTATAGTTCAAAGGGTTATTGGCAAGCAATCACTTACGAATCCAACGCAACATGCTATAATCATTGATGTAAACAAGGCCACCTCAAATCAAATTATAAAATCAAGCACCCTCCCTCCTCTGAATTAGCTCCCAAGGCAATCATTGCCTCGGTTACTCGTTGCCAGAGCAAAGTTCAATTCTAGTAGCCTACTCACTCAAATGGTTTGGTTAACAATACAGATCGAATTCCTCCTCCTCAACACTTCCTAGAGGCTCCCAAATTCCCCAGCAGTTTCCTAAATGAATACGATGAGTATACTGACAAGGATGATCTTGATTATTCTGGCAATCTAGCCAGTCAATCTCATGCTCCTACCAAAGCCCTCCCCACCTCTCTTAAAGGTAAATAAACTTCCCACAATACTAAAATAGATCCCATACCTCCCCCAAATCCCCAAATAAGATAAACATCAGCCCTGGCCAAAATGCTCACCCCATTGTTTTGCAACTTGACAGTCAGTCTGCTAATAAGGCAGTCATTTCTGTTGAAGTATCGAATTCATCCCAATCTCCCTCTCCACCTCATTTTCACACTCCAAATACATTCAATGCAATTGAAACATCCATCATTCACCAGCTAACACCTCCCTCAACTAGACCTCCAAACAGACCAGTAACTCAAAAATTGCAGTCTGCCAAAACAGTCATGCAATTGTTAAGGGATGTTTCACCAGCATCTGAAGCATTCAACCCTCAACATCAGAATGAGCACCATCTAGATAGAGGTCTTCTATCTAGATGACTGAACTTTGTATATATTACAGCTATAGTAAGAGGATGAGCCTAAGATGGATGAGAAGCATCAAGGACAACTAGTTTAGGGGAGGTGAAGGTGATGGTCAAAGTTTAGGTATCGTTCAAGAGCTAGGATGGCATCATGAGCTTGTCAATCCATGTATTGTTACTGGGGATTTTAACTGCTTCTCAAGTCCAGATGACATGAAAGGTTATGCCTTTTCCAAATTAGTAGTCTAGAATTCAACAATTGTGTCCAAAATTGTGGTTTGATGGATGTGCCCTTCATTGGTTCCAAGTTCACTTGGTGTAATTAAAATAAAGGAGCTACAAGAAAATGGAGTAGGCTTGACTAGACATTCATCACCTCTTCATGGCTATCCAAGTATCCAAACACACTACAATCTTCCATCTCTCAAAGACTGGCTCAGACCACTCCTCTTAGCTTCTAGCCATCACCTCCCAACTTAGCACAAGCTCTATCCCTTTCAAATTCTAGAATTTTTAGTGCAAGCATACTGAATTCCTGTCAATTGTTGCAACCCAATGGAACAAACCATAATTTGGTTTGGCTATATCTACAGTTATATATAAACTCCAATCACTCAAGGACATTCTCAACCATTGGAGCACAAGAACATATGGCAACATCCTTACAGCTACCCAAACTGCTAAAATGGAGGTTCTAAGGCTTGAACACATTTCCCATGTTGACAATTCTCCTAAAAATTGGGTTGCATACAATCATGCCATTGCAAAGCACCAAATGGCTATCAATACTGAAGAGGCATTTTGGAAGCAAAAGTCAAGATTCAAATGGCTCAGAGAGAGAGATGCTAACACAAAATTCTTTCACTTTTCAATTAAAGAACACAGAACTAGAAGAATGATTCACTCTTTGAAGGATTCTCAGGGTAATACAGTTACCGATATTGGGGATATATAGGAGCTCATCACTCAACACTTCCAAGCTGCTTTAGGTACTTCATAACCTTAGCCTAATCCCTCATTTTTAACCATGATACCATCACTTATCTCACCCAATGATAATGATAAAATGCTCACACCTCCAACAATGCTTGAAATCAATGAAGTAGTATTCAGTTTAAGTGGGGACAGTGTTGCAGGCCTTGATGGCTATATAGGCAAGTTCTTCACTCACTGTTGGGACATTGTCAAGGCTGGTTTGCATAGAGCCATAATGGAATTCTTCTTTGGATCAAAGCTTAACAAATTCTACACCAGCACTCTATTGGCCCTTATCCCAAAAACAAATCATCCCTCTTCTTTCTCAGACTTCAGACCAATCAACCTGTGTAACTTCTTCAATAAAATATTTTTCAAATTCTTGACTTCCAGAATCAAAATGTTATTGCCTAAGATTATCTCCCCAGAGCAGAGTGGATTTGTGGAGGGTAAAAATATCTCAGACAACATCTTGCTTGCACAGGAAATGATTCATCACTTATCCCAAAAAAACTACTGGAGGTAACCTAATTGTGAAATTGGATATGGCTAAGGCATTTGATAGGGTCTCTTGGCATGTTCTGCTCAGCATAATGAGAAGCTTTGGTTTACATGAAAGACTGGTTGATATGGTATGGTGGTTGATATCAAACTGCTATTTCTCTACAATCATCAATAGAACAACCTATGGATTTTTTAAGTCACAAAGAGGGATCAGGCAAGGCGATCCATTATCACCATTGTTGTTCATCATCGTGGCTGAGTTATTCCCCAGAGGATTGAATGCCCGAATGCAGGCCAACAATATCATCCATTACTACCATCCACATCCCCACTATCCAATCTCCCATTTGGCCTTTGCAGATGACATGATCATCTTCATAAATGGTTCGAAGTCCTCTTTTTCCAAACTCTTGTCCTTCCTCAAATCCTATCAACAAACTCAAATCAACTGATTGACTACAATAAAAGTTGTTTCATCCCTTCCAAATATCTGACCCTAGGAAACTAACTTGGCTCAAATCCAAATCAAGTTTCTCCCTCAACAACTTCCCAATCAAGTACTTGTGATGTCTTATTTTTACTGGGAATAAAAGCTCAAGACTATTTGAAAACTTGCTATCCAGAATCAGAAGTAAGCTTGAGGGATGGCAGGTCAAGTTACTCTCCTGTGGATGAAGATTAGTGTTCATCAGACATGTCCTCATTTCCTAAACACTGCACCTCTTTATGACACGTTTTTCTCCAAACAAAGTGGTTAAATCAATTGAACACTTGTTTGCTAAGTTCTTCTGGAATGGCGGGCTGCACTAAGCCAGATGGCAATCACTTTGCTATCCTGTGAATGAAAGAGGCTTGGGAATAAGACAATTGCAGGACTACATCCAAGCCTTTAAGGCCAAGTTGTGGTAGAACTACAGAACCAACAATTCTATATGGGCTACATTCATGCACAACAAATATGATTGGGGCAGGTATGATCACTACAACATTTTTAGCTCACATCAGAGCATGGGTTGGAAACAAGTGCTTGGTGGCAAAGACCTTGCAGATGATTATATCTAATTCTTGGTAGGTGAAGGGAAGGTTTTCCTTTGGTGGGATCTTTGGTTTACTTAGGTCCCTCTTGGTGAACTTACTTTAATGCCTAGTTATGCTGCTAATTTTCAAGTTCATGGTATCATGGATGATGAAGGCAAATAGCAATGGGATATTATTGATCAACTTTTTCCCTCTTTCAAATCAACCTTACAACAACTCCATACACTCCCTAAGTCTGATAAGGATGTTATGGTATGTACTCAATTTCCTTTTGGTGACTTCACTGTTTCTTCAGCTTGGTATACCTTAAGACAAAACTCAGAAGCACCCCCCCTTCTTCAAACACTTGTGGGATCCTAGTATACCACTCAAAGCCTCCATATTTGTGTGGAAAACTTTAAAAAATCTGTCTCTCTTTGACACCAAAATCCAGTTTCTTGGCTTCCATATGCCTTCTAAGTGTGCAAACTGTGGCCACAACACTGAACCCAAAGACCACACTTTGTCCTCTTGTGACTTTACACAACATGGCTGGTATCACTTTGGCAGCTCCTTTTAACATGGTACTTTATTGTACAGGCTGCTCAAACGGTGACAGGATCCTTCACTACCAACCAGCTAGCCAACCCTCATATGATGGGAACTTTGGAAGGTGAGGTGCTAAGCAAAATTTGATGGCACCGCACCATACATCCCCTCCTTTCTCAAAAGCATGAAATTTTCCTTACTTGCCAAACCTGCAAAAGCCACGCATGCTCCCAAATCCAGGTTACTGGTGATCAAATAGTACAAGCCTCAAAGGGGATACCTAAATCTAAACTTAGATGGAAGCTTATTGGGCAATCCTGGACCATCAGGTGTAAGAGGTGTAATTAGAGACAATAGGGGTTTCCTCAAATTTTCTTATGCAATGCGCCACTTGGTTTCAACTCCAACATGTATGCAGAAACCTTCAGCCTTTGGCAGGGTCTTATATTTTGCATTGAGTTTGGTTGGTCTCAGGTCATCATGGAAGTAGACAACAAAATCCAGGTAGATATGCTCAATGTTAAGGCTAAAATACCCTGGAGACTCCAATCCTTACTCACTGCAATTAACCTTCTCAGAAGGATGAGAGACTTCCCCATTCAGCATTGCTTTAGAGAGGTTAATACCTCAGCTGATGCCATTTCTAAGATAGTCAGTAGGACTGTAAAGGAGCCGAGTAGAGCTGATTATTGAATGTTCAGACTCATTTATTTATTTTTAAAATTAAACGAGCTGAACTTCTAAGCTATTGTTCGAGCTCGGCTTGCCATGTAATATATGAGCTCGAGCTCGAGCTTGACTAGACTCAATTAACCCAAACGAGTCCCAGTCGAGCTCGAGCTTAGTTTAGCTCGACCAATCCAAACGAGCTCAAGATGGAGCTCGAAAATTCAACAAATCTCAATTCAAGAGAAAAATAACCAGATCTAGGTTAATAGATCTAAAGATAGAGCTCGAAAATTCAAACATGCAAACATAGAGAGAAAGAAAGAGTATTGGATCTAGTGGTGGCATCAACGCGTCGGAGCTAGTGGTGGTTCACAGTGCCAGTGCTACTTGTCGATGATATGAAAGGGGACAAGGATCGGCATCGGCATCGTTGTTGGAGGCACTTGCGGCAGCTAATAAGAGGCATCAGGATCCAAGGAGCTCGGCAACGACGGTGACATTGATGATGGAGGATTGAGGAGAAATGAGGTTTTAGATAGGTTTTGGTTGGAGAGTTTGTATGGTCAGCTGAGAAACTTAGTGAAAGAATGAGAGATAGGGTTGGGTTGGATACCTTTTCGTGACGGGGTTTGGTTGGATACTATTTTTAGACATAGTGGGAGATGATGTCATGGTGAGAGAGAGAGAGAGTATATTTATATAAGGTACCCTAAAAATAAATAAGATTTATATATTTGATTAAATAGTATTATTTGTTAGTGAACGAAAACGAGCAGCTCGCGAACAAGCTCAGCTCGGCTTGTTTATTAAATGAATAGTTTTTTGAGCTCGAGCTCGACTCGTTTATTTTAACAAACTAGCTCAAACGAGCTTTTTTTGAGCCGAGCTCGAGTTGTTCTTGAACAGCTCAGCTCGTTTACAACCCTAATAGTCAACAATGGACAAGCATTCAAGCATTTCAGATTGAATTTTGTGCTCTTCCTTCCACAGTTAAAGGCTACTTGATTCTAGATAGGCAGGGATTTGCTAATATTAGATACACCAAGAATGTACACTCATAAGGGTATTTAAATCCCAATTATATTCAATATTCTTCTTCTTCTTTAAAAAAAAAAAGGGTCCTTTAACTTCAAGTATGTTGAATTAATTTCTTTAGTTTGAGTATTTAGTGTTTTTGTTCTCAATATTTATACAAAAAAAATTAGTTTGGACGAAACGTTTTTAGGCTTTTAATTGCCAAATAGATGGTGTTTGTTTAGTGTTTTGTTGTAAGTGATTTAAAAAAAAAAAAAAACCTCTTTTAATAGCCAAACGGTACTCAAGAAGAATTTCGAAAAAGAAGAATTTTTCAAATTTTTGTTTATGTCTGTTTGTTCCCAGATTTCTGTTTCCTGACTTTTGTGTCTCTTCCTTTATTTTTTTTCCCAGATTTTTTATGAGTCAACACTGTAATGTGGATAAGTATTAAATACTTGAGTCCAGAATTATCGTGTCCAAACATTAAGTATAATAAAAATTCACTATTATATTTTTTATAGGTGTTGTTCGTTTTGTGTTTCTATTCCAAGTAATTTTGGAAAGAACACTTCTAATTGCCAAACGTAACCTAAGAAAAATTTCGAAAAACAAGAATAAAGTTATATAGGTGGTGTTTGTTTAGTGTTTTTGTTCCTAGCCAAATTTATGTTTTTGTTCTGTTTAGTATTATTTTTTAATTTTTATTGATCCATATACCCAATAAGTTTTTATATATATATTTTTGTGTTTTACAGGTTTATATATTATTGCTTCATCTTTATTTTACTTCTAGAAATGAGGTTGATGCCGATGTACCTAAATCAAAGAAGAAGTTAAAGCTTGACTTTTGTTGGAGAAGAACAAAACTGGAGTTGTAGGGAAAATAATGCGAGTTTCATTCCCATTTTAGCAAAGTTCTTTTTCTATTTCTATTTGTTTAACTTTTTTAATTTTAATCCTTTGCTATCAAACTACGTTTTAATTTTTGAATCATTAATTATTTAGTTGCATGTGTGAAATGTAGCATTACAGTAATGAGATTTGGATTGGCTATAAGCTTTTTTTACTTTGATTTTGTTTTGCTTTAACTCATGCTTAATTGTGGTATTATTTTAATAGTTGAATATCTACTTTATTGGATATTTATTGCGTTATACTTGTAATATATATTGTTAGTTGGTGATGGTATTTAAATGTTAATTATTATTGATGTTTTAATAAAACAGGTGCAGAATGTTGTATAAATAGAAGAGATTTTATCAATTTTTTTAGGTTTATTTTTTTTTACACTTGTGCCTTCAAGCACGGGTTATACGCTAGTCTATATAATAAATCAGGATAGACATAAACCTTCTAAATATTTTTCAGCCGTGTAATGTCTCAAGAGACAAAAAAAAAGAGGTCCAAATTGATCATCTAGATTAACATAAATATTTATATATAAAAAAAATTCTTATTTTTTACCTTTTTTATTTTTTTTTCTTTATATTTTTATTTTTCCTTAATTCTTTTATTTTTATTTTTTATTTCCTTATAATTGTTTTATTGTTTTCGTACTTGGATCTTTCTCTCCTTCTATGCCATCGCTGACCCATCTTCTCTCATTCCATTCCATTGTCAACCTTCTCTCTCTCTCTCTCTATTTATCTACGTCAATCGCTCCAACGTCTCTGTCTATGGAAATTGCTTAGCCTTTTCAATTCCTCTCTCCCTCCTTCGCTATAAACTCTAACCTTCGTCGCCCCCTCCCCCCCTCTCTTTCTCTCTCCTTATATATATAAATCACGATTTCCTCTCTATCTATGGAGATCGTGATTTCCACCGCTTATATTAAATCCTCCACCTCTTGCTCTCTCTCTCTCCCTCTCCCCTCCCTAACCGATGCTCTGCCTCCATTGCCTATGTACGATTTTCTTTATTTTTGTTCAATTCTTCAATATGTAGTTTAGTTTTTCGCTACCAATTTTCTATTTAATTATCTCTTGGCTTACGTTTGCGATTTTGGTGACTTCTTCGATATGTAGTTTATTTTTTGGCTACCAATTTTTTGTTTTGATTATCTTCTGGCTTACAATTGTAGATTTCATGAATTTTGCTTTGAACTGAGCTCGATCTGATTTGGATTCTTCTAAACCCTAACCAAGTCCATGTGTCCTTTAGCTATGTTTAGGTTCCCTTAACTTCAAGCATGTTGAATTAACCTTGATTTTTATTAATTTTTTTAATTTTTATACTAAATTAATTTCTCTAGTTTGAGTATTTAGTGTTTTTGTTCTCAATTTTTATACGAAATTCTTCATTTTAGACAAATGCTTTTAGGCTTTTAATTGTCAAATAGGTGGTGTTTGTTTGCCAAATAGGCTTTTAATTTCATAAAAGAAGAATTTTCCAAATTACTGTTCCTTGATTTTTATTCCCTGATTTTTGTCTCTTCCAATATTTTTGTATTTATGTTCCTAGAATTATGTTTTTTGTTCCCAAATTTTTGTATTTTTGTTCCTAAATTTACAATGAGTTAGCAGTGTTTCTGTTCACACATTTTTTTTCTTATTCTATTTTGGTTCCAAAATTTATGTTCACACGTTATTTTAAACCATTCCATTCAGATGCAACATCAAAATTTATTAATGCATCAATTTGTTTGAAAAATCAGCGCAAGGAACCTTAGGAACGCTTTGTGGTGTAGACTTTTCCTTTGGAATCTCTGGAACTCATGGAATTTCCCTAGGTACATATGTCTTTGCAGATTCATTTTTGGCTTGCTGTTCAGCTGCTTTTGATGCAAATAACTGTGTTTTCTTCTTCTTTTTTTTTTTTTTTTCACGTTTCAATTCCAAGTGATTTAGGAAAAGTGCTTTCAATTGTTAGCATCAAACGAATATAACCTTATTCTGCTCCTTGATAACATCATCATTCAAGTGTTGGTTGAATAGAACTCGAACTTTAGCTATGTCTCTCATCTTCTTTGAATCCTTAACTAAGCATGAAAGCTCTGGGGCACTGGAAATTAAGTCGTATAGCTTTGGGTATACAATTCAGCCTTCCCGGTAGATAGGGACTTAGAGTGCATTTAGGTATTGGCTTTGTTGCATTCATTAGACTTGGCTAGCAGAAAATGACTCAAGCCTCATTATTATGTTTTTACTTCAAAGTGTGTATTGCACACGATTGTCAACTCATGCATTGGATCTCTTTTTGTTTATGGGTTTGTACTACTAACGGCAACTGCTCCTTCTCTTTCTCTCTCTATCTAATTTTGTATGCATCAGCCACAAACAACACCACCACCTAAATTTTGTCCCTATATTTACCACTTTGAAGTAGATCTTATATTTTCAATAATTAAGAAATTTAGTCTTTTGTTTTGTAAACTATTATATGAAGTGAATGTCCAACTTGGTTTAATATTTGCAGGTTTTTTTGGTCTAAATTTCTTCTAGAACTGATTTAAGACATTGATGAGAATCAATTGTTGTCGAGTTCTTTTGATTTTGTTTGCCTGATTTTATTTAGTTTGTTGATATGCTATCTAAAGTTATTTATTGGAACTAAACTACTGCTCATGAAATGAATGATCACCCGTTGTTTTGTGTTCTCCCTCATGAACTAAATGACCAACCTTTATTTTGTCATAATTTTCTATTAAACATGTTTTAGTTTACAACTGATGGGGATGTATTGAATTTTTTTGCAAGTGTCCATGTTTGAATTAGGATATGTCTCTTTGTCAACAAGTACCATGATTGAATTCTTCTCTCTTAGTTTTTTTTCTTTTCTTATTTCATGTTTGAGCATGATTTTGTTTCAAATGTGTGAATATGTGCATGCCATATGTCGATTTTTTTGTTTTTTATTTTTATAAGGGGAATACAAGAGGGAAACATAAGTTTTTTTTTTTTTAAACTTTTTGTTTTCAGTTTTTTTTCTTCCACTTTCTCTTTCAATCGATTTCTTGTGTTGTTTGTGCTCGATCTAATTTCAGGCATGAACAAATCTAGTTGTAAGAGAATAAGAAGATGATGTAAGTCCACGATAAAGATAGTTTTTCTATTTTTGCAAATCCCAAGTTAATTTTTATTTAAGGAAAATGTAGTGTCAATCTCTGTTTTCTTTCGGATGTCTACATCTTATTATATATTTTGCAGCTTCTTTTGTCTTTTGGAAAAATATGGTCCAAAAATTAAATAAATAAATAATAATTAAAATATGAAAAATGAAGATGAAACAATTTTAAATTTTTTGTTATAAAAATATTCCAGATAGAAGAAAATGATATTACAGAGTTGAAAGAAAAACACAAATAAAATAGTTGTTGTAGTATAAAGTAAAACCAGAAACATGAATACTTACTGTATAATAAAACAAAAAGAAAAAAAATACTTACGATATAATAGAACAAGCGGAAACAAAATACCAAATGAAAAGATCAAGACAATCATTTGACAATTTATCCTTAAAGCAGATTTTGCCCATGCTAGGTGCTTATGGTTGAATGAACATCTGTCTCTCATGATACAACGATCAAGTTGCTACTTATACTAACACTAGAAACCAAAATCCGAATGAACTAGAGAATCTTAGATCTCTCTCAAGAACGGGCGCAATGAACACTAGAAGAAGCTCTTTGCTAGAATGATATGCTATGCAAGCTTATAAGATGCCTATTATATTGAAAATATATGCCCTTTTATAGGGAGCAAAACAGTAACCTAAAGAAGTTTAAAATTTAAGAAGACATTCACTGGATAACAGTAACTTTCAGCAGTTACACACCTGAAGAGTCTTCAGGTTTATAACTCTCAACAATTATACATCTAAACAGACAGATTTCAGGTTTATAATTTTCTCTCAAGTTATAAAACCTGTTGTTGGTCTTTTAGGCTACGTTTGGCTTAGATTTTTTCGAATTCTGTAAAAACATACCAAGTCCAAACCAAGAATTCCCTAAGAGGCCCAAGTCCCAGGACCTAGGACTTGGACTCAAGCCCGAGCCAGGCCCGACCGGGCCAAGCGAGCGAGCTGCGGCGGCAGCGGCAGCACACGCTTGTGATTTTATTTATTTTATACCATTTTTGCCTACTTTCTGTCCATATGATTTCAACACCCTAAAGGTATTATCTACAAGAGGTAACCTGAGTCTTAATAAATGATTTTTTATTTTCTTTAGTTATCGATGTGGGATAACCCACACAATACATCAATCAACAACTTCAAGTTGATACTTTAATGAACAATTTTAATTCACTTCTTAAATAATTTTTACACAAATAAATATGTCATATTCATCCCCTTCTAAGGAGAACACACTAATATATCACAAATTGGGCCACAAAGTACCCAAAACATCATTTAGTACGATAACTATTTAATTACTCAATTTCTTTCTCTTGTATTGTGATAACTCAGCTTTGGGATACTACATAATATTTTCTTAAGAGTTTTCTTTTGGATCCATACACAAAAAGAGATATATATGAGGAGAGTATTTCAGTTTAAAAACACTTGTAATTTTCTGTAAATTCAGCAGGTTTATTTTTAACTTGTTTTTTGTTTTTGTGTCTTCCATTTAATTTTGGGTTTCCAATTCCAATTTTTGGCATTGTTTTGTTCGTCTTTAGATTTTTTTTATTGTTTATACAATTTGTTTTTTCCCCCTCTAAAACATGCTTTTAAAATTATTCCAATTTCAATTTAAAGCTATTCTTTTTTTAAATTAAGGTTTCTTTTTTAGTCCGTGTCTTCAGCGACGGGCTATCTGCAAGTTTAGAATAATATGTTTGTTGACCCTAAATGTTTTGATGAACCAATCAACTTGGACACTTTAAGGAATTAATGATTTTATCGAGTATTTCAAATATTAGTTCCAGTGCTTGAATGAGAGAAAGAGATTGGCCTCATGAAAAGGAATGATAAAGATCGAGGCCGTTGTAATGAAAATATTTAAGAATTTTGGAGCAAGAATAATTTTTTTGTATTTTTAGGTAAACAACTTAATTCTTCTTATACTCTTAATGCAACCCTACTAGGATCACGCACGACACTCAAAATTAACTTGAAATATTTTTAAAATGGTCAGAAGTGATATTTCAAATATATATTTTATATTTTGAAGATGTTTTGATTTAATACATATATTTACTGATTTTATGATTTATACTGCATAAATTTCTTTATATCCTTTTGGGTTTTCAATCAAAATCGTTTTGGGATTAAATTGAATCCTTTAAAAGTTTTATTTTTGGTCAAACAAAGCTGATTTGAATATGTCTTCTATATAAGGTCTATATATGCCATTTTTGTGCATATCTTTCAAAAAATAGTCATTATAGGCATTGTCCAAATCCTATATATATATAGACATGCGTATTTCATTTGAAATCATCAAGAATAGCATCACGAATTCAGATTAGATCAAAATTTTTAAGAGAGGGTGAATATTTTCTTAAATATATTTTGAGAGAATCATTTTAAAGAAATTCATGATCGTGAAAAAGGCTATCTTTGCAAAAAATTTAGGTTTGATTCTACATTGTTATTATCTAAATCTCTTCCAAGGAAATCCCAATGAGATCACTTTATTTATTTTTGTTTGCTCAAATAAAAGTCTTTTTTCTTGCACTTCTAAATTTGTTGAATATAACCATAGGATTATGAAAAGTCAAAGTGATTATTTATCATTTAGAATGAGACTTCTTTCTCCAAGAAGTAATAGATAAAAGTGTTTCTTCTCAAAGAGCTGAAAGGTTATATCAATAAAATGAAGAAATTTGAGAAACGAAAGTGCTTTCACTACATTCAAATCGAGCATTGGAAATGGAACTTTAGAAGTTCCTAGTTTCCAAAGACATACTTTTAGAAAGAATGTCACTAAATATAAATGTTCAAGAAATAAACCTAAATGGAGTTCGGTACATACTAACGTGTGCGGGCCCATGGGCTTTGGAATCTCAATATGTTTTTCAAACTTCACAACCCTTATATTAAATCGGGATTAGTGTATGTATTAAGTTTGGAAGACCAAGATATTTTTCAAACTTCACAAGCCTTACTTTAAATTGGGGCTGGTGTATCTATTAATATACAAATTTGAATACTTGATTCAAATTAGTAATAGAAAAACAAATGGAAAGGTATTAAGACTCTGCAACTAGATCGAGGAGGCAAAATACATATCCATCCAGGATCCTTTCGGGATCACCATATAGTTTAATGTAGGTTCCTCCTGATAAATCATAATTTAATTAGATATCACAAAGGAGAATTTCGAACCCCATTAGATATTGTCAAATCAATTGTGAGTCACGTGGGTTCACCTATTTTGGGAAATTACTCTCTTTAACTGCGTATTTACTAAATAATATTCCTACTATTTCTGTTCCAAAGACACTGTATGAGATATGGTGTGCGCAAAAGTCGAGTCTCAAAACCGTTTAACTTTTAGTATGAGCCTCCATAATAGCCGCCTATCCTATATAAATTTGGCCAATATAGTGGCCACCCCTCTCTCTCAGTTTCTCTCAATCTTTCGTGTTTGTGAGATTCAATTTCATTTTTTGCCACACTGATTTGAATCCTACTATCTCCTAGATTCAAATCAGAGTTGTCTTAGAGCCTTGGGATTAGATTTGATCTTAGAAATTTCAGGAACACGATTCTCTATGAGGTTCTCTGTGTGGAATTTGTTAGAGCCTGGACACTTATGCCACTATTCGAAATTGCTATTCGCAGGAAGATCTACTGATACCACTCTTGGAAGAGCTTTCTCAAATCATGTCTTGTGAACTACTGGTTATGTGGCTGAAGCACAGGAAGAGGTATAAAGTTTAAATACAAGTTAATCTTTATGTTCTATTTATTGTTTTGTATTATTGCAGACTAATCGAGCTTAGAAAATTATTTGTGAAATTCATTAATTAAAAAAATTGTATTATGTAGCATTTACATAGACATAATTTCCTCCATACTGACCTATAAGTTTGTGTTTCTCTTACATAGACGAACTTACAAATCTGTCCAAATGCATTTAGTTCAGAGTTACAGGTCCATACGATTGCGTTTTCAAGGGGTTCAAGGTTGGAAAAAACTAAAAAAACAACAACTTCAAAAGTTACTGTTAAGTTTTTTAGTTGTTCAATACTCGTTAAATCTTTGAATTTCAGACAAAATTTGTTCAAAATTGTGACAAAAAAGTGGTTGGTAGGGTTTATGTTGGAGAAGGAGGTTGAAGGTTAAATGGCTTGTTTTGGAGGAGGAGGAAAAAAATGAGTTCAGAAAATAGAGGTCTAAGCTACAACTCACAAATGCCCAATTCACTCTTACTTAGACTAATTACATTTAGGTTTAAGGTACAACTCACAAATACGAAAAATAATTTATGTTTATTATTAGAGGAGCTTCCACTACTTTAATTTAAAATTAAACTAAATTAATGTCCTAATAGGCTAGTGATAGAAATTATATGAGATACGAATCAAAATTTTAGCAATTAAAGCATAGATACTTTTTTAATCAAATTTTTAGAAGAAAAAAATTGTTTAAAAAGATTTTCAAGATATTCAGCAATAACAATGAATTTTCTATTAGAAATATGATAAGGTATAAAATATAGACATAAATCAAGTAAAGCACAGTAATTTGAGCAAGTATTTAAAAATGATCTCACCGAAATTTCCACAAGAAAAGATGTAGGTAAATTCAAACCCGATTTTTGCAAAGATAGCTCTTTCTTCAATCAAAAATATTTCACAGACTTTTCTTCAAAAATATTTCAGAAAAATATAATCTCTCTCTTTAATAAAATCTGAAATCTTTTAAATTCTTGATTTATTTCAAATAAAAATTCGTAGGTTTATATATAGGGAATTTAAACAATGTCTATAAAAAATGACACATATAGACTATATATATATATATAAAAGACTTAAATAAGATATGTTTGACCAAGAATACTTGTAAGACCCAACTTTGGCACGTATATATTTTAAGTGCATTAAAAAATATTTGGGATGTAGTGTGCTATTTTAAATTTTATTTTAAAATTTTAGGGGTCATTATGATATTTAAAAATTTAGTATTAAAAATTTTCAGGTTACTTGGATATTTAAATTTTAGTTTTAAATAATTTGGGGGGGAGGGGGATAAATGTTAATTTTAATTTGACTTTTAAAAAGTTTAGGGTTATTATATTATTTGAAATATAATTTTAATTGTTTTTAGGATATAATTAACATTTTTTTTTTTATGTTTAGAGGTGTTTTGTGTAAATGTATAAAATAAAAATAAAGAGAAAGGTTTGTGTGGTGTCTGAAGACAACACACAAGGAAAAAAATAATATAAATAAATTATGAAAGAGGAAGAAATTGAGGTGAAAGGCGGTGGTGGATTTAGATGAGAAAAAACTCTTTATTTATATATATATAATTGTGTTGCCTTGAAATTAATTAGTTAATTTCTAATAATTTTATGTAAATTCAACAAAATTATTTTGGGTTGGAAAATAATGCATTTAGTTAATTGTTCTATATTTTATTTCATATTTATTTATTTAGATAAATTATTAGTTTAGGCCCTATCGTTATTAAGTTCACAGGCGCCGCCGCCTATGTTGATATTATGACGGTAGCATAATAACGGTACAAATATTGAGGTGAGTGTACTGCCTTCTATGTAAATTATTAAATTATATTTCGTACTAAATTGTAAAAAATAAAATATTTATTAAAAATGAAGATTTTATAATGTTACGTGGATCGAGTAAATTTTTTAATCATGAAAAATAATTTTTATTATTATTCGACTATGTCATGTGTGATTTTGACAAGAGGGCATATCTTGCGGAATGTTGTTGGTCCTGACAAGAGATCATGTCCTGTAGGACGTTTGTGTTGTGACCTGACAAAAGGGCAAGTCTTGCAGGTGGTTGTGGTTGTTGTTGTTGTTGACGATGATGATGATTATCAATATGAGATGGTAGTTTTTACCATGCGTTGTTAACTATTAACATGGTGAAGTCGAATATGGTATTGATTATCAATATGGTGGAGTTGAATACGGTATTGACAATATAATGTGGTGGAGTTGAATATGTTGATGATATGGTGATTTATACCACGTGTTGGCTCCTACCATTAAAGATATTGAATGACCTTGACACTTATGACAACCTTAGATTACACAGTTGTACAGATTACGGTACTGTTATAACTCCTGATCGTGAGGTGAAACGATCATATGGCTAGTAGGAAAGTATGTGTTTTGGGTATTTTATTATATAAAAATGATTTGATTGATTGATTTATATTCAGTTGCTATATCTTGACGATATTTGTGGCTTCGATACTGTTTTGGAAAGTATTACTGTATTTTATTATATATCAAAGTAATTTGACTAGTTGACTTAAATTCAATTATTTTATCATAATGATATTTATGGAATTTTGTTACTATTCAATATGTGGTTATATTTATATTCTGTTTGAAAAATGATATTTGATAAATGTACTTGATCCATAAAATATTTTTATATTACACCGATAAAATATTTTGTCTTAAGTACTCCAAGTAGAGACGAATCGACTACTAGAGTTAGATAGGGTCAGATGGTGGGTCTGCTTTTGAGGCAGTTGGGGCAGTTATTGATAATCAGTAGTTTAAACTTTGTAGTGTTACAAAAAAGTTAAATAGATATAGTTGAATTTTGAGTTAGTAAATTATAAAATTTATGTCAGTTGACAGTTAATTTATATTCATCATTGGTTGGGTAATAGCGAGTTGACATCACGCCTATTATTATTTTATTTATCATAGTGGCGCAACGAAAGCGTGGTGGTAGAGTGATTTATCTTTTGCCTTTATTTCTCCGTAAAAATAAAAGGGAGAAGCCGAGTGGTGGCTTTGGAAAACCAAGTCATTACAATACTACTTTTAAAATTCTCAATTTAGTCCCAAAAATAATTTGATTTAAAACGAACGAAGATAAAAAAAAATTTATCTAGTATAAATCACAAATTAGGAAATATATAGACTAAATCACAAGATCTACAAAATATATGATATAACTTTGAAAACTAGTCAAAATCCATTAAAATATAATATTCTAACGTTGAAAAAATTAAAAAATAGGTGGAAGATCTTTAAAAAACATTTAGGTCTAAATTGAAATAAGAACTTATCGGTCGACCGGTTAGGCTCTAACGGCTAGTTTTATAGTCATTGCAAGATAGGTCGATCGACCAGTTAGTCAACCATTTGAGGCCCTGAATTAATCATTCAACATATTGGTTGACTGTTTAGCCTAAAATCCCCTTTTTTGGTATCCTGAATCTGGTGATCGACTGGTTGCTTGGTCAGTTGACCATTCAGGCTTTTTTTCTCAAATTTTTATATTTTTCAAATGATTTCTTGATCAAGAACTTATCAAAACCTGTTTTCACATAAATTCATCAATTACGACAACTTTTAAAAAATATTTCAAGTTAACTTTAAGTGTGGCGTCTAGTCCTAATTGGATTGCATTAAGAATGTAAGAAGAATTGAGTTGTTTATCTACTAATGCAAAAAAATATTATTTAAAAAAATCTTCAATGTTCTTCTTTGCAACCATCTCGATCTTTATCATTCCTCTTCATAAAATCAATATTTTTCTCATTTAAGCACCAGAATTAAAATATGAAATACTCAATAAGCTTACTAATTCTTTAAAACATCAAGGTTCATTGGTTCATCAAAACAACTAGGGTCAACAAATTTCTTGCTTAATTGCTTTTTCTATATCTTCGCCCCCCCTCCTTCTCCCTCTACAACCCGAAGGTCTACATTCCCCTGTCGACAATGGCGCTGTCGCGGTACCCACCCACCATTAGATTTTACTCTATCTCTCTCTTACTTCTCTCATCTTCTATCTCTATCTCACACATATATGTATGTATGTATGTATAATATTGATCCAACTGATCCATGTTCAAATCTTTCTATCCGAGCAAGGATCAAAACTTTTCAAAGAGAAGAAAATGGTGCGACTGCGGCATGGTTGGTTGGTGGTGGGTAGCATGGTCAGTGGTGGCCAACATGGTGTTCGTTGTGAAAAAGAAGGAGAAGGTGAAGGTGAAGATGGGGACAAAAAATACACTGTTGACTCCATAATTTTATGTTAGTGTTAAATTGCAATTCAATGGGGGCAAAGTGTAATTACTGCAAAAAAGAAGTTAAAAAAAAAAAGAAGTAAAAATAAAAGGATAATTTTGTCAAATTAAAAAAAATTGGATGAAAATTTTAATTCCGTCTATTTTTAAATACATTCCGTTAGTTTAATAGTTTAAACGGAATATACTTTTTTCTCATTTTGCCGAAAGTGGAATGGGATAAAAGTGAAGGAGGTAAATTGATATTAAGGCAAAATAAAAGGGGTAAAAGGCGATTTACCTTTTTTTTTCTTTTTAATTATTAAAAAGTAACGAATGGAGAAACATTGAAATATATAGAATAGAATTCCCTAAAATTTCCTCTCCACCTCTCCCCTCGGCGTGATGGATAACAATTCATTCGGAGTAATGTTGAACGGGTATGTCTGTCTTCCTCTCTATGTCCACTCAAGTTTGGAAGCGAAAAGTGACGAAAATGGGAACTATGTCTCTCCATTATGATCATTACATCAACTAATGTATGTATGAGAGTAGATTTTGTTCTTTAACAGCTGTTTATTATTATTATTATTATTATTATTTTCTTTTTTCTTTTTGTAAATTAAGTCTTTTCTGTGATCTATATAGTCAATTTTCTAAAATAAGATTGTCCAATGAATATTTTATATATCCCCAGTTGGTAGGATTTATGCTTTTAGTTGAAATAGAACATTTTTACTGGAATTTATAATCTATATATTAGAATTCGGCGGATTTTCTATTGGAATTAGGGTTTTTTTGGACTTTGATTTTGTTTTATTTGATTTTATTTTTGAACTTAATTTAGTGAGTTTTTGATGATTTTTAGACGTTTGTACAGTTTTTTCTAGTGAAATAAATTAAAAAAGTAAATAGGCATTTAGGAATTCAAATGATTTTCAGCCTTCTCCGAGTATTCACGTTTCTTTAACGTTCATTGAAACTGAGTCAACTATACATGGATGACTGCTCAAGCTCAAGCTTGTTTAATAATATGTTATGGCATCCATTTTTGTTGTACGAGAAGCTTTGTGTGCTCGGCTCAGGCTTGCGGTCGCATATAATCCCAGACTATCCATAAGCTAATGATTATGATAAGTAAAGACTATGTTAAATGGTATCGAATTATTTGGAAGAAGATAGAAGCATTAGATCTGAAGTCTGAACCCAATAATCTGTTTTACCATGGAGAAAGCATATCATAAAGGTAAGTATGTTTCTTATGTTTCTCAATGTTTTAAAAACCGGATCAGACCTGCGGTTCAACTGGTTGAACCGCTACCTGAACTTGTTTTCGATCCGGTTAATTGTTCATACTTAGTTTAAACCAAAAATTATTGAACCGATCGATTTGAACCAGTTTAGCTGATAAACCGATGAACTGGAGCAATGTTCCCAAATTTGCAGATGGTTTGAACTGTTCCAAAAAGAAAAAAAACACCCCTAGGTTTAGGGTTGACAATTTAATCCGAACCAAACTAAACCGAACGGTTCGGTTTGAAACCGATTAAATGGTTTTGGTTTTGGGATAGTAACCGTGAAACTGAACTACATAATTAATATTTTAGATATATTTTTATATATATGTTGCCCTCACTTTTTTATTTATGTATTTATATTTTGACCCCTAGTGCGTGTGTGTGTATGTGATAAGATTAATTGGGTTAATTTTAAGGTTTTCATAATTTCTTCCGGTATTTTACTTTTGTTTTTGTTTATATGTAAAAGACAACTGTTTGCGGTTTTACGATTTCGGTTTTGATTTTGCATAAAATTAAATGGTTACGTTTTAAAATCGTTTTCGAAAAAAATGGCGATTTTGGTTTTGGTTTTAGATTTAGCATATACCTGATGATTTTGGTTTTGATTTCTAGTAAAACCGGCCCAAAACCGAGCCATCCCTACCTAGATTCCTAAATTCCCCTGTTGTCCCGTCGCTCTCTACCTCTCATTCCGATTGTCTACCAGCTTCTTGTCTCTCTTCTCTCTATCTTTAGTCCCGATCTCTCTCTCTCTCTCTCTCATTCTCAGTTCATATCTGGTCCGGTGATGCTCCAAATTCAACGGCGACACTCCAAATCCAACGACAACCTCCTTCCTGCCACAGCCTCCAATGGCGTTCTCTCCTAGAAGCAGCCTCCAACGGCGACTTCCTCCTCCCCACCTGAGCAACCTCTGGCATTCCTCCCCAGCTGCTACCTTCAACGTTCCTCCATAGCCCACAGGCAGTAAGTAATGTCATCTGCATTTCCGCAACATCATCTGTATATTTTTTTTCTTTTTATTTTAATTTCACTACTTTTAATTTTGTTTGTGTTTTATTCAAGTTCTGTCATTTTTTTTATTATTTCTTTAATAACCTGTTTAATTGTGGTTGTTTGTTCTTGATTTAATTTGTTTAATAATCTATTTAGGTTTTGTATGATAATCTGTTCATGTTAATTGTTTGATTTTTATTTATAAAATTGTCAAAAATAATCTATTTAATAATTTGGTCATGTAAAAACTGAAAATAGTTTATTTTTGTTAACAAGATTGAGATCATTTTATGAAATGTGTTTGTTTGGCAAAATTCAACCACTCAATTTAGTGCACAATCTACGCTGAAAAATTAGATGTTGCATGAAATGTATAAATTGTTTGAATTTTATTTTTTATTTTTAAAAAATATTTAATTTTTTCATGATGTAATTATGATGTCACGATTCAACTGCGGTTCGTATACCGGTTGAATCGGAGCCCGGTGACTTTTTCGGTTCAATGTCCAGTCCGGTTTTTATTTCCAAAGCACTTGATGATGGTAAAATAATGTTTTCTATTTCTCACGCACAAAAATAAAATAATTGAATAGCAAGGATGGTGTGGAAGATTACAAAGAATAAAATGCTCTGCCAAATTTGGAAAATAGTAATGATTCTGATGTATCGTAATCACGTTGAGTTTTTGTAGCCTGTCTTCTCTCTTTTTCCCTGCTCTTGTCTAGGCAAATCCATTGATCAAATGTGAGAGATTAAGTTCTATTCCATCAATTGTATGTCTCTATACACCTATTATTGCATGCCCACTTTCATCCATATCGTTTACTCTCTGCATAACTGCCATAAATACACATGTTTATATATTGAATGCATTTGGAAATTACAAATGGCATGTACGGCCAAAAAAGAAGAAAAGATGCAGGACATCTCAGTTTCTGCCGAAGTCTTGGCTCTGAATTCTGATGTTATTGTACATAAAAATGAGCAGCTTTCTTCGTTTTCCACTTTATAGTTCTAACTTTTGATTTTATATTTTAAATTTCTCTAATTATGATCAGTTTTATCATTTACTGAACCTTCCCATGTTACTTGTCATTTCCTGTTTCTAAGTTACCTCATTTTAAAAAGGTATTGTTATTCATTTACTCCCACATTCTTCTCCAAGCAGTGCAGGGATGCTGGTTAACTCGTCTCGTTCTCCCTTGTTCATCCTTGATTCTGCAACACAATTTTCCCTTTCTCTTGTAAGTGTCATTATCTTCATTGTTAAGGGGGGCTCTCCATCCATTAACACTGATGCTACAATTCAACTATTCTTTTCTTCTGGCATTTTATTGTGTACTTGATGCAGATAGACTCATTTGAAACATATGTTTAAACATCTCAAGGCCAACTTCTCCATAGTTTGACTTAGTACGAAGGGTCAAAATCACCGCAACCTCGTCTCAAAAATAAATCTATATGCTAAAGAATTTTATCCATTTAATGATAAGACTCACCACTCAAGAGGGTGTGGGTGTGGGTGTGGGGAATGTGTAGATTGGCAACTGTCCTTGAAATTAGGGTAAAGCCAGAGGGTAATCTATGTGGAACTTTTTTAATGATGTAAATGTATGACAAGACTGTTAGTTTTGTTGTTTGAGTAAGAATACTTTTTGTTGAAGTAAAGAGGAGAATACAAAAATAATGAGATGGCTTGACCTTAGCAGCCAATCCTGCCCTCTATTTATAATTGAATATAGGCATTAAGCGGTAGATGGGTCGTAAATGGAAGGCCTAATATAGAGATAAAGAGTAAAGCGTCTCTAACACTCCCTCTCAAGTTGGAGCATATATCGTATATTCCCAATCTGTTACAAATATATTTTATCTGAGAATTTCGAGCAGTTTAGTAAATAAATCTTCTAACTGATCAAGAGACTTAAAATGTTGAGCATGAATCAACTTCTAAAGTGAAAATCAACCTCAATATACTTCGTTCGCTCATGAAAATATGAATTTGATGCTCTATGAACTGTTGCTTGATTATCTCATACTAAACTCATGGGAGGCGAATGCTCGAACTCAAGTTCTTTTCTAGCATGTGTTTCGATCAAATCAGCTCACGTGGTATGAGCCATGGCTTGATATTTTGATTCGGCACTTGATTGGGCTACCATATTCTGTTTCTTACCCTTCTAGCTTCGGTCCATTGGAAACCTTTGTTTTGCAAACAATAAGCTTAAGTTTATTATCTGAAAGATCACCATGGATACAAAGCTACCTCCAGAATTGGTGTCCTTGGCCTCAAACATGAGCTCGTTGATCAATGTAAAGTTGGATACATCAAACTATATGATGTGGCAGTCGAATGTCCGAAATGCTCTTGAAACAAGCAATTTGTTTGATTATGCATCTATTAAACTACCTTGTGTCTAGAACCTTTTGTCAAAGAGGCAACTACTAAATCTGAGACTAATCCATGATATATCGAATGGACTACAGTCAGACTAATCCATAGTATATCGATCACCATGAGTACATTACAGGTAAGGACCTATATCATGTCAACAATCTCAGGTTATGTTCTTCCTTTAGTTCTTAAACTCACTCAAATCTCAAAAACATGGTTAACACTTGAGAAAAGATTAAATTCTCTATCTAGAATTCATATTCATCAACTCACCTCAAAACTCCACTCAGTTCGTAAAGAAATGCAACAATGATTTCACGAATATAGCAGATATTATTCAAGTGTAAAAGTTTCAGCCCTTGATGATAGAGACCTCATCTGCTATACTTTGAATGGTCTAAAGGAGTATGACTCTACGAAACCCATATAAGATCCAGGAAAAAGCCTCTCACAATTGAGCAAGTAAATGCAATGCTTCTTGTTAGAATAATTGAGAGGCAAAATATTGAGAGAGAATATGAGACAAGTATTGATATGTGTGAAGCCTATAGAATACTGAGATGTACAAAAGTGTCTAATATATTGGCAAAGATTAGGGGTTTGGAGTATTGGGCTCCATGTAACCTAATGGGCTGAGGTCCATATACGCATATATTAACATTCCCCCGCAAACTCAAGGTGGTAAAGTCGATGTCAACTTGAGGATTGAAAGTAAAGTGTAAAAGCATCAGGGAAGATGGGCCTTGCTGAAAATATTTGCAGTCTGATTGACAGAGCTAATTGAATGAATGCGAACAATATTTTGGAGAATGTGATGATGGATGAAATGACAATCAATCTTGATGTGTTTTGGTGTGCTTGTGGAAAACGTCATTGTGGGCAATTTGGACGACATTTTGTTTGTCACAATAAATAGTGGTCGAGTCGAGAGAGGGTACTCCCATGTCATTAAGTAATTATCAGAGCCAAAGGAATTATTGAGTGCCAGCAACAAGAGCACGATACTCTGTTTTTGTGCTAGATCGAGTGACAACCATTTGCTTTTTGCTGCGCCACGAAATGAGAGAGTTTCTAAGGAAAAAACAATATCCTGTAGTAGAGTGCCGATCGGTTGGATCTCTGGCCCAAGTAGCATCTGTGTAGGCATGTAAAATGGAATAGGGTTGTGAAAAGAAGTGAACACCATGGAAGAGTGTCCCTTTGATGTATTGCTAAATATGCAAACTACTAAGTAATGAACAGGCTGTGGTGCATATAAGAATTGGCTGATCTGATGAACTGCATGAGCAATGTCTGGCGCGTCACTGTAAGGTATACCGGGCTACCAAGCAAGATATAAAATAGTATTAGGAGTATGAGTCCCCTCTAATGGAGTGAGTCAAGTGTTTGGCTTGATAGGAGTGTTAACAATTTTCGGATAAGTGATACCAACTTTTGACATAGATCGGAGGCATACTTTGCTTGAGAAAGAAAGTAATCAACTGTGCTATGCGAGATCTTTAGACTAAGAAAATAAGTCAAAGGGCTGAAATCTTCCATCTCAAATTGAATGCTGAGGAATTTCTTGAGATATGAGGTGCCTTGAAGATCATCGCCAGTAATTATCATATCACTAATATTGAGTAGCATGAGGATTATCCTTTTCTTGGTTTGGTGGATGAAGATTTCAAAGTCATGGGAGCTGGAAGTGTAGCCAAACTAATGTATTGCTGCACTGAATTTGGTAAACCATGCACGAGGGGCTTGTTTAAGCCCATACAATGTGCAGAGGAGACTTTGTTTGATGGATGATTTAGTCCAAGGGGAGGTTTCATAAATACCTCATCGAGATGATCACCATTGAAAAAGACGTTTTTGACATCCATTTGAAAGAAATTCCACTTGCTAATGACGACGACAAGAAGTAAAGTGCAAATAGAGGTAAGTCTAGATACTTGGGCAAAATCTCATCATAATCATTGCCGTACTCCTGAGTGAATCCTCTTGCAACCAACCGCGCCTTAAGTGCTCAATCGATCCATTTGATTGTGTTTTGATTTTGAAGACCCACTTGCATCCCATAGCACGCTTTCCTGGTGGAAGCTCCACTGTCTCTTGTATGTTGTTTTCTAAAGCCTGTAATTCATCTGTCATTGCTTATTGCCAAAGAGGGTTAGAATTGGACTCGTGATAAGATTGAGGCTAAAGATGAGAGAGAATAGTGAAAAACTAATGGAAATCACGAAAATATGAGGGAGGTTGTGTTACCCTGCTAGAAAGACACGAATTCTCTGACTTGATGATGACGTGGTGACTGATATGGCGACAGACGTGGCAGTGACGATGAGCTCTTAGTACTGTCGTGGTGATGGCGTGGCGGAAAGTGATGATAGCGTGGCAAATAGGATGGTGACGTGGCGATAAAATTGCTAATAGGTGGTATTTTGTCTAATGTGATGAAGTTGGCTTGGCTATGAGGTGATTTGGCAGACATGTGGTGTATGACATGGCTGTTGCTGGTGTGAGGAGAAGGTGTGGCGGCAATGCAGCAGGTCTTGGAGGCGCGTGCGGGCGCGGGGGAGGTCTCATGGCAATGGTTTTGGTGGCATTGTCTTTGTCTTGTTAAGACGGTTCAAATGATATGGTGCGTGCGGATGTAGGAGCAACGATGAATTATGTAGGGTGAACGAAGTTGATTGTGGCGATGGGACTTCTCGAGGCGCGTGAGGGTGTGTAAGTATGCCATTTGGCTTCGTCCATGGTGTTGGACTCATCCTTTTGAGTGGATTCTGGTGGTGGTTGTGGATTTTGTTTTGGCTTGATAACGGTGATACTGATGGTAACGGCAACAGTGGCTGCGTAAAAAACATGTGATTTAGAATTGCGCAATTTTAGTAGAAATAGGGTCAGAAAAGATTGGCTCAGGTACCCTGTTAGAATAATTGAGAGGTTGAATTTTGGGCTCCAAGTAGCCTGTTGTGAGGTAGGTACATAATCACTATTCACGCGTCGGTTACTGTTCATGTGAGTAGTAACTTGTACTGCCTAGGATCAAATATTGGAGTAAAAATATGATTACGAGAAAATTAAATAATGATGGCGCGCACACAAATAACGGGAGACAAGAATTTAACGTGGTTTAGCGGGATGCTTACTCCACAGGCAAAGGCGGATCAAGGGTATTCACTATAAGAAAATATGAATACAAGTGGTAGCAGTTCAATACTCAAAATCCAAATCCCAAATACATCTAATAATCCTCACAAATAATATACAAAATTGGGTATATAAAATATCTCTCAATTTGAAATATCTCTGAAATTCTCACTTGAGAATTCTCCACTTCTTCGCTTATAAGCTGAACATAATTTCCCCTTATTTATAGGGGAGGATCGTCTAAGCAGAATACAAAATCAAAATGGTTTTGGCCATTAATAATGTTTGAAATAGAGGGATGAAAAAAAGAGAACGATGACACTTGATCAACCGAGAAGACATCTTGTCTCCTTCACATGGGTGGGCCGAGAGGGCCAATATTTTTGACAAAAAATATTGGTGGGCCCCATACCTTTTGAGAAAGGTTAACAAATCTTCCCCTTCAGTAGATATAGGGACAACGAGCTGTAAGATAATTTTTATTTAAGGGAAAACTGCATAAACATTGATCCAATCTTCTCCACCAAAGAACCCCAAAAGGATTCACTACGTGTTTTGAACACTAACCAAGTTCAAGCAATGCCGGAACTTGAGAGTGGGAATAGGTTGTCATCATATCTGTTGTACCAACCTTTTGAACGCTGATCAATCCTTCAGATACAAAATCCCGAATGAAGTGATACTTGATGTCAATATGTTTGGTTTTTTTGTGTTACATCTGATTTTTAGTCAAATGTGTTGCACTTTGACTGTCACAATAAACAACAGTTAAATTCTATTATAAGCCGAAATTTGTAACCAAACCTCTTAGCCCAATAGCTTGCTTCGCTGTACCAGTCAATGCCATATATTCCGCCTTTGTAGTGGAAAGAGCAACTGTTGGTTGTAAAGTTGTTTTCCAACTAAATGCACGTCGTGAGAGAGTGAATACAAAACCTGTGTAAGATCTCCTTCTGTCTAAATCCCCTGCATAATTGGAATCCGCAAAGCCAATGACACTTCCACAAGTGTCTCTACTTCTCTCATATACCAAACCGACATCTGCAGTGCCTTTCAGATAACGAATAATCAATTTTATTGCTTGTCAATGTTCTTTTCTTGGGTTTTCCATATGTTTGCTAACCACACTAAAATCATGTGAAATATCAGGATGAATATATACCATAGCATACATATGACTGCCAACATAACTAGCATTGAACACATGACATGTGTTTCTTCTCTTCATCTATCCGTAGGGACATCTTGGCAGATAGGTGAAAGTTAGTAGCAAGTGGTGTACAAACAGATTTGGAATTTTGCATGCCAAAATGTTCAAGTACTTTCTCAATATAATTTTTTATAGACAAAGTTTGCCAGCTTGACGATCCCTGCAAATTTTCGTTCCCAAAATCCTCTGAGCTGTACATAAATATTTAATCTCAAACTCGACACTGAGTTGAGATTTTGATTTCTTGATATCTGTTATGTTTTTATAGCATCAATGACCATGTCATCAACGTATAATAACAAATACAGAAAAGAATCATCATGAAATACACATAACTATCATAATTACGTCTACAATAGCCATTGTTAATTATAAATGAATTAAACCGTTTATATCACTGCCTCGAAGATTGCTTTAAACCATATAATGATTTATTCAACAAGTAAACATGATCTTTTTTTCCGTGAACAATGAATCCCTTGGGCTGATGCATATGGATATGTTCTTCAAGTTCTTCAATTTCCATTAAATGGAAATTATCTTATAGCTCTTTGTCTCCATATCTACTGGAGAGGGAGATCTGTTAACCTTTTTGAAAAGGTGTGGGGCCCACCAATTTTTTTTGTCAAAATATTGGCCCATTGGCCCCACCCATGTGAAGGAGACAAGATGTCTTCTTTGGTTGATCAAGCACCTCCATTCTTTTTTGTCTTCCCTTAATTTACGACATTATTGATAGCCAAAACTATTTTGGTTTTGTGTTCTGCTCAGACGATCTTCCCCTGTAAATAAGGGGAAATTATGTTCAGTTTGTGAGCGAAGAAGTGAGAATTCTTAGTGAGAATTGTAGAGAGATTCCAAATTGAGAGAGATTTTGCATACCTAATTTTGTATATTATTTGTGAGGATTATTGAGTGTATTTGGGATTTGGTATATATTATCTGTGAGGATTTTGGTTTTGAGTGTTGAGCTACTACCATTTGTATTAATATTTTCTTACAGTGAATACCCTTGATCCGTGTTTGCTTGTAGAGTAGGCATCCTGCTAAACCACGTTATATTTTTGTCTCCTTTTATTTATAGGCATCCTGCTGAACCACGTTATATTCTTGTCTTCTTTTATTTGTGTGCGCCGTCTATATTTAATTTTTTCATTATCATATTTTAACTTCATTTTATATCCTGGGCAGTACGAGTTACTATTCACGTGAACAGTAACCGCGCATGAATGGTGATTCCATACCTACCTCACTACATAACCTAACGGGTCAAGACCCATTTATACCTATATTAACACTATGACAGATGAAGATTGAAGAGAAGAGGGGTATGAACCAAATCTTGTTCATGGATTCTTATTCAATGATCTAAGTGTTTACACTGAAAGCTATTTATAGGCAAACAAGAATCCATACAAATTGATTGAGGAAAGTTCTAGACGAACTTTGTTACAAAACTAAGAGAATCTGTTCAAGTAGTAGTTAGGTACTTATGCTGAACTGGCATGATTTGAACTTGAGCTCTTGTGATCAGTACGTTTTCTTAAAATATTTTAAGGTTTAGTGAAAAATGTAATCATGTCTGTAAAATTGTGCAAGAAATTCAATTTTATATGTTTCTGATATATAGTTTGATTTTATATTTATTTGATATTATTATCATTTCAGCCAGAACTCAGAAAAGATGGACGAAGAATTTTATTCGAAAACGTGAATTTTCCATCTCGGAAATGGGAGTTACATTCTGCAGCACAGCCCGAGAGTGTAGTCTTGAGCAATAAAGACGAGGAGGATACGTGGGATGCTTGTAAACAAGCCTTGTCTGCCTTTGAATTTAGTGTCGAGGAAGAACAAAAAATACTGGGAAAAGCATTTGGCTTTGTCCACTCGCCTTACTGGGGTGAAGAGCGGAAAAAGGAAGTGCCAAAGTTGGAGGCTGTAAACGACATATTGAACTATCTGAGGAGTCTAAGCCTTTCCGACGAAGATCTAACCAAGCTGCTCCTGAAATTCCCGGAAGTTCTTGGATGCAGTCTAGAAGATGAGCTGAAGGTTAATGTGAAGGTATTGGAAAATGAATGGGGAATTAACGGGAAGTCTCTTCGAAATCTTCTTCTTCGGAATCCAAAAGTGTTGGGATATAATGTAGATTGTAAGGGAGATTGTATGGCAAAATGCACTCGGTGTTGGGTTCGCTTCTAGTGTGTGTATATATATTTGTTAAATACTACGTCAAAATAATCAATCTCTACATAATTATTTTTTACTTTTACTTAAAATTATGTTAGCCCTTTTTTTTTTTTTTTAATTATTATTTAATTGTTTTATTGTAAAATAAAAAGAGAATCGGTGGGAGGTTCTCCATTTAAGTTTTAATTGGTCAAAAGTCTTAAATACGGTAATTTTTTTTGATTTAGTCCCATCTATTTTAAAAATGAGAAAATCTTGCTCACGTGATAGCCACACGTCAGTTACATGTAATTACTTTGTGTGTAATATTACTAAATTAGTTATAAGTAATTAATTTTTTTTTTTTTTTAATATGTAATTTTTGAATTACATATTCTGATATGTAACTAAAAAATTTGATATTTTTCAGTTACATATTTTAATAATATGTAACTTTTTAGTTACATGTCTCTAATATGTAATTAAAAAGTTTGATATTTTTTCAGTTATGTCACAAAATATTATACGTCATTGTAACATATAATTAATATTATATAAATACATATAACTAAAAATATTCAAATATGTGAGAAAAAATAACAATTATAAAATTGTAACTAACATTAGTTATATATAATAGAATTCACAATAAAAACCAAATGTACTTACTAAAAAATTTCCTACAATCCCTGCAATATTTTTACAATTCCTGCAATACGGGGTTAAAATATAAGTGAAATTTAACTTGAAAGATTAAATCAAAATTTAATAACACAAAAGGATTTTTCACCAATTACAATTAAAAAAGTTATTTTCACCGATTTTCCCAAGCTATTTTCAGAATTAGGTTTTTTTTTTTTTGAAAAGTTACTTGACAAAAATATTGGGAAAATGTTACCACACGATGTCTAGAGTATGAATTTGTAAGGACTTTATTTAATAGAATACTCAATGTAGTGGTTTACATGCACCTGATACTACATTCTGTTACCTAAATCTAAATTGCTTGAATGGAAAATTAGTGTTTGTAGCAAAGACATTGTGTGCGCAAAATTTTAAAATATAAACAGTTGCTTTGTGATAGGGGTACTATAAATAGTTAAATACTTTACTTCTTATTGCAATAAAAATAAAAATAAAGTAAGATAAAATAAAAATAATAATAATAAAAAAAATAGTAATAAAAATATCTGTCTATCATTTCTCCTTTTACACATGATACAAGACGATAAAATTTTCTTTAGCAAAGAGGTTGTTTAATGTCGTTACTCTTACGTTTATGTCTCTATTTATAAAAAATTGAAAATAAAAACAAATATATGGGAACAAAAATAAATTGTTTTTGTTCTGCTCTTAGATTTTTTTAATAATTTTTTGGGGAACAAAACAAAATTATTTTCATATTATGTTTCTATTTTATATTTTTGCCATTAAATAAAATCTGGAAACAAAAGCACAAAACACACTCACCGAACTAAATAAGAGGATCAATCGGAATACAGATAATGATGTTTACTTTGCCCCTGGATTTTGAGATACATGATGCTTTCTATTTGTATACTTGGTCATAATTGTCAAATATGAATGAGGTTTTTTCGAGCTACAGGTGGAAGAACATCTTGAAAATTTAATTGTTAATGTTACTAACGTGAATTTTCTTAGTACAAATTATCTCTGCCGCATCATGAATCTTCCCAAAAGATGGTTGCGTCTCCAAGACATATGCACATTTTGAAAAGGAAATCGATTTTGATGAATCAGATCCCATATGAATATGTAATGAAAATAACTCAGGGTAAACCACCGCCTCTCAAGTCTCCCAACTAAGAACTTATCAACACTGTCACCATCATGTTTAGGGTCTTACTAATCACCCACGACAGAGGAGGAAGCACAACTAAAATGTTTTGACCTTATATGAGGATTCAAGAATTACCAAATATAAAGAGGACTCAATGGCTCTCATACTTTTAGGTGGCGTTTGGTAAACGGGATTCAGGATGGGATTGGAATGACCATTGGAATGGTCATTCCATTCCTATGTTTGGTTGGTGGAATTGATTTTCATTCCCATTCCTAAGTAATGACTAATCCCACAATTATTGGGATTAGTCAATTCCAAGTGAAATGAGGTATTAGATAAGAAGAATTATCTATACTTGTATTTTCGTATTTTTCACAATAAAAAATAAAATTATGGGAACAAAAACAAAAATATGGTGGTATTACTTTTATATTTTTGTTCCCAGAAAACATGGAACGAAAACAAAAAAATGGGAACAAAATCTAGGAACAAAAACAAAAATAGAAATCTGGGAACAAAACAAAAACAGAAATATGGGAATAAAAACAAAAACAGAAATCTGGGAACAAAAACAGAAATCGAAATATGGGAACAAAATCTGGGAACAAAAACAAAAACAGAAATTTGGGAACAAAACAAAAACAGAAATATGGGAACAAAAACAGAAAACTGGGAACAAAAGAAAAATAGAAATATGGGAACAAAAATAGAAATATGGGAACAAAACAAAAACAAAAAACAGAAATCGAGAAGAAAAATTGAAATATGAGAACAAAAATAAAAATCTAAGAACAAAACAAAAACAAAAATCTGGGAACAAAAACAGAAATATGTTCCTAGATTTTGGTTTTTGTTTTTGTTCCCAGATTTCTATTTTTGTTCCCAGATTTTTGTTTTTGTTCTCATATTTTCGTTTTTCTTTCCGATTTCTGTTTTTGTTCCCAAATTTCTGTTTTTGTTTTTGTTCTCATATTTCTGTTTTTGTTTTTGTTCCTAGATTTTGTTCCCATTTTTTTGTTTTCGTTCCATGTTTCTGTTTTTGTTTTTGTTCCTAGATTTCTGTTTTTGTTTTTATTCCCAGATTTTGTTCCCATATTTATGTTTTTATCGGTCATTCTAATATCATGTTATTAATGTATTTTGTAACTAAACGTAGGAATGGTAATGCCCATTCCAATACCATGTTTAATCCCGTTTATCACCAAACATAGGAATGACAATGGTCATTCCATTCCAATACCACACTCATTCCATTCCAGCGTACCAAACGTAGCGTTAGTGGTTCCAATTTTATTTTATTTTATTTTTATATTAAAAAGATATCCGATAATATTTATGTCATTCTCTCTTCTTAAAACCTAAATGATGTTTCATAAAACCTCTTCATCAATGGTAATATTATATCTTCAATTCTCTCTCCATCATTTCTCTTTCTCTCCCTCTCTTTGGATTCTATCTTTCTATTGAGAATATATATATCAAAATGTCTCATTAATTTTCTCTTTACCTATCTAACATCTCTATATTTTATCACCCAAATGCATATTACACTATTTACGTTCATATTTACATATCAACTAAATTCCTCTAATTGTTTATTACTCTAGTTAAGATCTCTTTCTTTTTAAGATCACTAGGAAAAGGCACATGCGTTGCACATACCCGTTAGAAAAAATAATTTATTCAAATAATTATACAGATATTTATATTTTGTAGATAGTTTATAACAATTCTATCAATTGATAATTTAAAAAATGTAAATCAAAATACGAATACAAAATGATGATGTTATGCTTTTTTATGGCCGCTTTGATTTGACAACCACAATGTCTCCAAATAGTTTTCCTACGTAGCAAAAATCTTTGTTATTGCCCAACCCCGACGGCAAAATTTGCCTCCCCATCAATAACCAGCGCTTCGCGATCATATGTCACTGTAATTGAAACGCCTCTCTCACATTAGAAACTTTCAAACACTGCAATCAACAAAAAGGCAAATCTCTAATATATCTCTACTACCCATAATCAAGAATTTCAATCAATCAGTCATAAACAACTGTTAGAAGATTGCAACAAGCTCACAACCACAAATATGTATGAATTCGCCTGTCTTACATCAATATTGAAAGGTGGTTGTGATTGTTTGAAATTGCAGATTTTACCTTTGCAATTATTAGGGCAACGCTGACGAGGCTTATAATCTATAGACATTGCCTTTACCTCCGTGTTTGGTAGAGCTAGAACTACATATAAATAAGTGAGAGACCACACGCTCAAGGTTCATACATGAACTCCCCACATATATGGGTGAGGTTGATGTTTCATGAAATGAAACATAATCTTATTTTACGAGAAAATTCAATAACACTGTAAGTTGTTATGAGAAATGAAGAAAAACGTACTTGCATAGTAGAGTTGGAGGAGGAAATGAAGATAACAAACCCATATAACAAGATAAAGTGGTCAGTGGAAGAAGACGTGTCAAATAATAGGCAAAGAGATGGAGATGTGGCACAATTTGGTGTATCAGGTAAGCCGTTGGATGCAACGTGGAAGAAAAAGAGAGTTGTGACGTGAAAAAAGAGGCAAGGGTATACATGACATTTTCTAAATGAGTAGTAAAATAAATATCTTAGTAGCAGCACTGAGGTTAGTGTCGAAGATGATGTCGTCCAAGAGCCGGAGGGGAGTCATTGCCGCTGCAACAGTCGTCATCTCATTGTTCTCTCTTTTGGCTTCCGGTGGAAGGATAGGGGAGGTGACTGCTGATTAGGAGGGTAAAGCATTAAAATGATGAAATGAAGATCTTAGGCATTAGGGCATAAATGTAGTTAACTTTAGTAGGTGAAATTACGGATGAGGACTTCCACTTGCGCTAATAAATGACGCATGAGGACAAGGATTAAGAATAATTACAAAAATGCCATCAAATATAGGAAATTACACTAATACGTAGCATTGGGGTATTAGTGTTTGAGTCGTGGAAACAACTTTTTACAAAAAATAAGGTAAGACTGTGTAAAATAGACTTAAGTGGTCCGACCTTTTCCCGGACCCTGCGCATAGTGTAAGCTTTACTACTAAATGAAAATGCCTAATCAAAATGAACGAAATCACTCTCAATTTTACGAAATTGCCACTCAATTAAGTTGGTCAAGCTCCTCGCTTTTTTTTTTTTTTTTTAATATTAACTATAGATATCTCTATATTCTCTTCATGTCAGGTGAAATTTCTCATTACTTATTGGTATTTTAATTGAAAAAAATAAACAGCTGATTAAAAAACAATATGTATTGGTATTTTAATTGAAAAAAGTAGAGAGCTCATTAGAAAACATTATGTAAACAAGTCATGTTAATCCTTTTATTTTATTATATTATTAGTTAATTAGTTAAAATACTCCGTTTCTATTAATTTTGATCTTATTGAATATATAGTGTGATTAATTATGTTATAGTGTAATGAAACTCGTAAAATAATGTTTGCTGATGGTTGAAATTGGATGGTCAAATATGGAATACATTTGATCTAGAATATGAACTTTTTAAGCTTAAGTTCTTGTAAAAGAATGCACACATGGGTGAGTCGGTTGGCATTGCACCTTTGGTGTGAGTATTAATAGAGTTTTAAATTTGGTAAAATTTGGCATAGTTTTCCTAATGCAATAGTGGGTCACTTATCTGGCAGCCCCCATCGTATTTATAAGTGGGAGAAGACTTGTTTGGAAAGTTTTCAGTAAGATCTCGGTCAATCCCCATTAATCCGCACAAGATTCACGGGATTGAGGGGTTTATGCATTGAATCAACCATTCGATCCCATTTCCTTATATAATAGGATTTGATAACTATCCTCGAGTAGTGGGTCAAAGCACAAGTTGGAGGTATGCATGCTCAGTCTTCGGTAATACCTAAATTGAGTAACCTCGTATAGGGACAGTCTGAATTCTCTGCAATTCTCTAAATCATCTATGTTCTTGGTCTTTACTTGTACCCCAATGGTCACAGATTGAATACTCGGGTCCTGATGAGTTGTGCTCGGGATATTGTGTTTTGTTTGTAAGTTTAAGCTGCATGTGGCTTTAATCGGGACTTCCTAAAATACCCGTCATCAAATGCCTTATTCTTGATGCTGAGCATCTAGGGATATATTTTATCTTGCATACTTGTACATTCACATATATGTCCCACTATACTTAATGAATACTTTTGACCTCTCTTGATTAGAGAACAACATTTAGTATTATCAAATTTTAGCAACCCCATCACAAGTACAATCTCACCTAAGATATCCCATTTTTATATTGAGCAAAGCTACCATGTAGGATATCAAGGATGATCACGTTCGGTCTTTTACTACATTAGTAAGTTTCCTTATGGTTGTTCTAATAGTTCATACTAATGGTTTGAGACTTACAAATGGTTTGAGACTTACCATTTTCGAAGAAAAAACAATAGAACAAGGTAGCCTTGATTGTTGAAAATCATTTTCAATAATCCAATAGCGACTAGGAACAAAATTTCGAATATCAAGTTATCAAATATATTCAGTCGCCTTTTCTTAATCATATAAAATAACAAAGACATTTTAACTTAATATTCACTGTCTACAACGATATTGATATAACGAAAGAATGAAATAAAAAATACCTTTTACTAACACTTGACGTTGAAATATTTTGCAGATGTAAGTCGTCAATGTAAGATTACAAGATTGACTATAGAGCTTACATCCAACAAGTATGGCGCGAATCAAGGTGCTCGTTGGGGTTAGTTGTACCATGACATGCATCAATCTAAGATGGAAACTTGAAATTGGTCGGGATTCTATCTGTCACGACCCGTCCCGGACACCCGTCATCCCAGGGCCGGCGTGACGACAACATGACATTACCTATTTTATTTTATTTTATTTCTAATAAATTGCAAAATGCATACATTACTATACAATTCATTATACAAGATATACATAATCTCTCTCTTTTATATGGTTCACCTCTGACAGCTCAACTCAAAACTCCCAGATGACTCCACCTAGTGCCAGCAAGGGACCGTCTCCTAAACAATTCACCTGCGAGTGTACTGCCTTCTTAGTAAACACATTTTATAATAATAGTAATTTATTCTACAACATCTAAATGGATCAAACGTAAATATACAAACGTCACATAGCTAGTGAAAATTAAACAACAAGTATAAATTTCCATTCAAACCTATCTAGTATATAATAATACCAATCGCCATATAAAATAAAACACCAAATATAAATAAGACACCACATCTCAAAACACCACACCATCACACCACTCACTGGCCAGCCATAGTGATCGTTTAACTTCACGATCGGGAGTTGCAACGGTACCGTAACTATTCGTAGGATATGCCTTCCTAGTGGACCTAACTGCGCAAATTACCGCCTACCAGACATCTCCGGAGGCCATAATATCAATCACCATAATAAATATCCATCTGTCGGACCACCCTCCGGACAAACCATAATATGAATCACCACCTGCCGAACTATACCTCTAGATAGGTCATAAACTATGGCATAGTCCAATCAATATCCATTTGCCGGATCACCCTCCGGACAGACCATAATATAAATCACCACCTCATCAATATCGTCAAAATCACCAACGTCCACCTCTTTTTTGCAAAACTAACTTTTAAATCCGAAAATCATATTTTTCACTTTTGATTGAAAACCGTCTAATTTTAACAGAATCATTTTTTCCCTTTATATTTTTATGAAAACCAAATATTTTCTATCTTCTTTTAAAACCACCAAATTCAATAAAACTCATTTTTCAACTTTCTTTTAAAACCACCATATTTTAACGAAAATCCATTTCCGCCAACTCACCCAAAATCTAACGAAAATTATTAAATATCCTTCTTTTCAGAAACCAACACAATTTTCCAAAAATTCGTTTTACCAACTCACTCCAAAAATCTGCTTGATCCATTGAAATCATCTAATTTAAATACATTCATTTTCCATCATATATATATATATATATATATATAGAATAATTTGGTAAGAAGACAGTACACTCACTTGATAATCCGCACTCACAAGCTCCCCAGACTCTCCGCTACTGATTCTCCGATGCCCGCGAACCTATTAGTGACAAGGTCTAAATTAATATTTGATGTAAAAATACCCTATTTGAACCATGTAGGTCCTAATTTTTCATAATTTCCTATTCCCCATCTTTGACTATAAAATATGGCTATTTAACTAATATTACTCCGTTACAGTTTACTTTATCGAATTTATTCATGCGAACGATCTCACTATTTCTTATCGCTATTTCGACGTTTTTCATGTAAACACATAACGCTAAATTCAACAATAATAATAACATGTATTTTACATTGAGACAATTTAATGTATATATTAAAGAAGTGCATAATTCTACCTTCCCCGAATTTTTCACCGGCCGCGAGATTGGATTTATGTTTTTCGTGGGGTGGTTTGTATAATTTCCTCTTCTTTTTCCTTTCATTCTGATTTCCCGCTTCTTCTTCCGCTCCTGTTTGCTATTTCAGTTCTGTTTTCAACCACTGCCGCGGCGAATGTCACCTATCTCTGCTCCCAGAAGTTTTACCGTCGCGGCGACGGAATTTCTGCCGCGGCAAACGCCTCCTTGCTCGCTTCTATGACCCAAATTCCATATCTATTAAAATTATCTCATAATATTAAAATAGGATTATTCGATAAACATGTAACGTTTGAAAACTATCCCATATTTATAATTTTTAAAATATTTATCAATTAAAAAAATTAAAATTAAATATGAATAATTATCAAATTTAAATATTTAATAATAAACATTATCTATATTATATAATAACAATTTAAAATAATTAGTTGAATATTTAATTTACAAAATTTTAAATAATATACCAAATCTAATTTGATAGATTTTCTAAAATAAATTTTAAAAGATTTCAAATTTGATAGAGGCAACATTTGAATTTCAAATTAAAATGGTCAGTCAATGTTTGACTTTTCTTTCTAAATATCTGAAAGACCAAATCTTATAGAATTCAAAAAATCGCAGATAAATTCAAATTCTGCTAGAACGAAAAACGAAACATCGCGGTAAGGAACCACCGCATCGCTGTGGTGGGCACTACCCGACAGCGCCTACTACCGCATCAAAAAGCGACAATGGTTGCACGCTGCCATGTTGGCAGTGCCCCACGGTAAGACGTGACCGCGGACGACCGCGCAAGGCGGATGTGCTGCTGCCATTGCCGTTCAGAGCCCTAGGCTCCCACTGCCGTCATGGTTTTAATCAAGACGCCATTCTCTCTAATTTCTCAAATTTTGATTTTTTTTTTTTTTGGATTTACACGAAATCAAAAACATCAATATTCCTATGATCCAACAGTCATAAAACATAACCATAAGTTATTTTAAGTTAATTACAGAGGTGGATCTAGTACTACTTGAAGGGGATAAAATAGTAAAACTATCAGATCTACGCAAAAACATATAAAAAGTAAATCTAATCATAATATTCAATTCCCTTGGATAGATCTAATCGTATTAACATTAAAAAAATAAAGGCAGGTAATATTAAAACTCTTTTAAATGTATACTTCTTTTGGTATTCTCGAGGCGTTATTTGAGTAGGATCTTCCAAGAGCGTCTGAACATGAACAATCATGTACATGCAACTACAGGAGGTTAATTCTCTTAGAAGTGACACATGTGTCTCACCTCTAATAGTATCCACACAAAAAACCTCTAAAAAGAATAGTGTTCTTAAGATTTCTAAGATCTAATCTAATCTCAAGAATCTAAGACAACTTCAATTTTGAATGTAGGAGATAGCCGGATTCAAAATCAGTAGTGCAGATTAGGTAACAGATCTCACAAATAAAGAGATTGAGAAAACAAAGAGGAAAAGGAGGTAGCCACTAGCATGGTCGAATATGTATGGGATGGGCGGTCAATTGGCCTTACTCTCCTTATTAATACAGTCCAAGATTCAAAATCTTGTACCTAATCTTTCTCTATTTGTACTTTGACTCCTAAATTTCTTAAGTTCAGTATTATTACCTATTTGTTTTTTCATAAACTTTTCTAGCCTTAATTTCCTATTTGTGTGTGACCCACAAGGTTAATATCAAAAGTTGGATGGTGATTATGATTAGTAAATTAATTAATTTACTAAATAATTAACCAATAAAAATGGGAACAATTCAATTTTGCCCTTTCGGAAGAAAACTATTTTTCCCCTTAAGGCTTTTCTTCAACTGCGATTGACAGTGTACCCAGGTCGCAACCATATCCAGTTGGTAATGATGTAACCAAGAGAACTCCCTCAAGTGTGATATGTGCATTCCATATGTATTTGATTGATAATATAATTCCTTGTGATACTGGATTGGAATTTCATCCCAATCATCACAAAGCTCTAGCTAAAGGCTTATGCGAAATATATTAAACCAAATCACATGGGTCACGTTTCCTTTTGCTAAGAGTGATAGATCTCTTCTTGCATACTCGTGTATTCCTATGTATGTCCTACTACTCCCAATGAATACTTTTGAAGTTTCATGGTTAGAGAACAACACTTACAACTTATTTGGTTGGATGGAATGGAATCATGGTAGAATGGAATAGAAGAAAGAATAAAATGGATTTACCAATGGAATCACTATTCAATTATCTTGTTGGGTGGTAACTATACGCTTAAAAGAATGGAAAGAAATAATGATCTTTTACATATCATTTTTGAGATCAAATTCATTCATAATATATACCTAATAATAATTTACCTAAAAAATGAATACAAAATAGGAGTAATATCCCACGTGAAAAATAATCAAAATCCACCAACTAAAATTGCTTTGTTCTTAATTTTTTTTTTCTCGCTTTGGGAGCATAGATATATTGTTTTCTCAAATATTTATTTTTGTTTAGAAATAGAAACATGCTTTTTGTTCTCAGATTTCAGCTTCCATGTCCTACATAGTTTTTTTTTAGTTCTCAAATTTCTATTTATGATTCAGGAAACCAAATAGATTATTTGTTCCCACATTTTTTTTCGTTTCTGTAACAATTAAAAAAAAAAAAAATTTAAATTTATGTTTTTATTTCGGGAACATGAACTTATTTTTTCACTTTTAAATTTTTATTTTTGTTCGTAATATAAACAAAACAATTTTTTTTTTTTAGGATACATAAACAGAAATTTGGAAACAAAAAACATGTTTCTAATCCAAAACAAACAAAAAAAAAAAAAATCGAGAATGAAAAAAAATTCTGTTTCTATTCCCAAAACAAAAACAGAATATTAGAAAAAAAATGTATTTTCTTTTCCAAAATCAAAATATAAAATTGAGAACAAAATATTTTGTTTTTGTCATTTAATGAATGATATTTTTTTTAGTTTTTATTGTTTATTCAAATTAATATAGGACTTAATTGATAATTTTTTAGTTTTTATTTTTATTCAAATTAATATAGGACTTAGTTGATAAAATTAATTTATAGAAAATATTTAAGTCATTATCAAATTGAGAAGGTCAAAATGAGGTGAGGTATTTTATATATAACCCAAAAAATCCTACCATGAATTAGGAAATTCAATTCTGTCCCATGAAGTATGGAATCTAATTCCATCCATTTTAATTCCAATGAAATCAAACTTTCGATTTCATTGGATAACTGAACAAAGGAATGAAAATCGAAGGTGAAATTGTGATTCCATTTCACCCCCATTTCGTCTAACCAAACGCACCGTTAGTACTATCAAAGTATAATAGCTCATACATGTAACATATAGTGTTTTAAGTACAAAAGTTCACAAAAATACATCACACCTCAAATATCATATTTTGACTCGAGCAAAACTACCATGTTGGATATCAAGGATGATCGTGTTCGGTTTCTTATAACCACTTAGTAAGTTCCCTTGCAGATATTCTAGTATCTCATACTGATGGATTAAGACTTAGCATTCTCAAAGAGATAACATCGAATCAAGCTAGTTTAGATTGTTAAGGACCCTTTTCAACAATCCAATCCGGCTAGGAATATTTAGAATATAAAGATACCAAATGTCTTTGGTCTTCTCTTGTTTAATCACATTAAATAGCCAGACATTCTACTCAACATTTAAGGTCTACAACAATAAATATATATCTGCAAGAATAATATCATTAAATAACTTTTATTAATATTTTATATTGAAATGTGTTACAGACCACAACCTTAAATGTAAGATTACAAGATTGACTATAGGGTTTAAATCCAACACATGATACATTTCAGGGGGGAGAAAGAGGCATATAAAATAGGATCAATACAATGAAAAGAAAAATGAGGCTAAGCATGCAAGCCCTTGAAAAATCATAAAATAATTAGTTACAACACTGATAGGAATTAAAAGACAAATCTACAAAATTACAACCAATCCACAAACCAATCACATAACTCAAGCGATTTTAGTCCATGATCATCCTCTAAGTTAATATATATAATAAATCGCATGTAAAATATACAAGAACTCATTAATCCTATTATAAAATCATATTCGATCGATAAAAATTGATGTTTCCTAATTATATTAGGAAAATGTTCTCACCATATGAGAATATTAATTAAAATAAAATCAAATTTTATGTCTATTAAAAATTATCGCATAATAATTAATATAGAATTCTATTTAAATTTTGAGTTATCCAAATTCATGTCTATTAAAATTATTGCATGATGTTAAAACGGAATTATTCGATAAACGTGTAAACATTTAAAAATTATTCATCGTTCCTAATCTAATTAGTAATATATTCTTGTCTCATAAGAATCATTTTGTAGGACCCCGACTTAGCAAGTACGTCATTAATAATTTCATTCTAGAGCCTGGGAAAACTCGGGGTGGAATTGGATTAATTAAAATTCAAATCAAACCTTTAGGGGTCAAATTGACAAATTTAAAAAAAAAAAAAAAAAAACAATAAATTTAAACTTGAGAATCAAGTTAATAAGTAAAAATAAAAAATTTGAAAATATTAAGGATGAAATTGTGATTTCAGAAACTTTTAAAAGTTGAATGGATTAAAATAAGGATTGGAAGAAGTTAGGGGGGGGAGGAAAGTGCAATTTAACTAAAATTTATTTTAATATATATATATATATATATATATACACACACACACACACACGGGGCCGTGAGTGTGTGCACGGTGCCGGAGACGGAGCAGAGTGAGACGAGGGATGTGGCAATCAAACGATTGAGCTTTAACCCACTAATTCCATGCATATATATATAACGCATAGATTAACGATCGAAATTCCCGAAGAAATGTCGAGAACTAAAAAGAGACAGAAAATCTAGAGAGAGAGAGGGTTCGGCCGGTGCTCCGATCGTCGCCGGAGGGGGTGTCGCCGTTCGGGCCGGTGGTGTGTGTTGCTACTGTAGTGGGTATGTGAGAATTCTTTAGTGTATATATGATCGGACGGGTGTGTGTGTGTGTCTCATGTGGGTGTGCTATTCTGTTCGGTCGGCGATCGCATTCCTGTGTGTATGTCCCTGCTCGTCTGGTGGCGTGGGGGTGTTGCCGGTGTATGTGGGTTGTTGATCGTCAGTATTTTCGGAGGTGTGAGAGTCCCGACAGTAAACCCAGAACCAGGAGCAGAGGAGAGAGAGAGAGAGGTCTGCGTGGAGGGGCGTTCGTCGATTTTGTTCGGTCGATGGATGTGTGGGTGGACGGCCGTCGGTCGTCGGCCATCTGTGACAGTGTGCGTAGGTGGGTACTGCCTTGCCGACGTGTGGTGCGTGGCTGGCCGGTGGACACCCAAAACAGCAAACAGAAACGGGAAGCAGAAATAGGAAACGGGGAACAAGAGAAAAAAAAGAAAAAAAAGAAAGGGGAATTTGCAGAAACCACTCCAGGGAAATCTAAAACCGATCACGTGATCGCCAAACGACTTAGAAACAGGTGAAATTTCAATCGATGAATAATTTTCATGAAATTAAATTTTCTCTAGCGTTATAAATCCTAGAATTTTAATAATTTCGTAACGATTAATTACTTTTAATTAAGTGGTGCATAAAATAGTAACGATTCGAAATATAGAGTCTGCATTTCACGATTAGGATATTTTAGGGAAGATATTAATTTAGGCTCTGTTACTATTAGGTTCGCAGGCACCAGTGTCCCAATAGAGTATGGTCAGGGAAGGTTTGGGAAAGCGGATAACGAGGTGAGTGTATTGTCTTCTTACCAAATTATTTTCTATATATATAAGATGACATTTGTGATTACCTAAACTGTATGAATCTATAAATGATATGGATCAAGCAGGATTTGAGTGAGTTGGTAAACTGAATTTTCGAAAGATTTCGATAGTTTTCGAAAAGAAGTTGAGAATGAATTTTTATTGGATTTGGTGAAATTAGACGGTGTTTTTAAAACAAAATAGAAAATATCTATTTTTCTAAAATGCCGGGTTTTCTAAAAATAAGGGGTGGAAAAGTGATTTTGATAGAATCAGACGTTTTCTTTTAAAGGAAATGTGAAATATGATTTTTGGATTTAAAAGTTGGTTTTGAAATTTATTAAGTTCCAACAATCCCCCACTTGAATTTTTAAAAACAATTTTTTTCTTCGAGTAGTATAATACAATATATGATTGTGCATAAGTAAAGGTGTCTATCGACTTGAACCTTTACATAGTGAAGATGATTTAGATTATACTAGAGTAACTCGTAATTTTGAACTCTATCTCTAACAACATCACACACACAACCCTATCAGGGTGTAGTCCAAAAGCCCGTACTTTACGACCATACATGTGTATCCTAGTATAGCGAACGCTTTAGAGAATTTGCCCAAAAATTCCATAGAAAACGGCCACACTTCTACATTCACATAGGTGAGTCTATCAGGAGTACTCCTGTAGCTAGGTACTCCACTCCAAATAGAGTATAGATCTCATTAAGAGTTAATAACAACTCAACCTTCTATCGCTTTAGGATATCATGCTTCAAACAACACATTTATGAAATAGAACTCAGAATTATTATTATAGCATGATTTTTCTCATATCACTTCATGAGTTGTTATTACCCTTTGAACCTATTTCTTGGGATCTCCAGTCTATAGGTTGGGTTTCCCTCACTAGTGACTCGTCAATCTATGGGCTTGAGTCCCATTCCTTTCGAGATTTTGTAAACCTTTTCTCGAGCTAATCCTTTCGTCAAAGGATTTGCTAGGTTATCATCAGACCATACATGATCCATTCTTACAGCCCCTGTCGAGATATATTCTCTAATAGTGCTGTGTTTGCGACGTATTTGTCGCTTTTTTCCGTTATAATAACGGTTCTGAATCTTTGCAATAGCTGCGGTACTATCACAATGGATCAAGACAGCTGAAATTGGTCTTTTCTATAAAGGGGTATCAGAAAGTAGGCTTCTTAACCACCCTGCTTCCTTGCTAGCTCAAGCTAGTGCAATTATCTCAGACTCCATAGTTGATTGAGCCAAAATGGTTTATTTCTTAAATTTCCAAGAAATAACACCTCCAGCTATGCTAAATATATAGCCGCTAGTTGCCTTGGAGTCATTTGAAAGGGTGTTCCAGTCAGTATCGCTATATCCTTACAGAACAGTGGGAAACTTCTGATAATGTAATCCAAGGTTCATAGTTCTTTTTAGGTATCTCATAATCCTATCAATAGCATGCCAATGCTCAATACTAGGTTTGCTTGTAAACTTGCATAGTACTCCCACATCATACGCTATGTCGGGTCTAGTGTAATCAGTGGCATATCGAAGACTGCTTATGATGCTCGCATACTCAGATTGTCTAGCACCTTCACCGGTGTTCTTGAACAACTTCACATTAGGATTATAAGGAGTACATGCTGGTTTACAATCAAAATAATTGTATTTCTTTAGATTTTTCTCAATATAATGAGATTGATCCAAAGAAATTCCTTATTTAGACCTAGTTATTTTAATACCAAGGATTACACTTGTTTCACCAAAATCTTTCATGTCAAAATTAGTACATAAGATGGAATTCACTTTATTCACAACATAAATATTGAAACCAAAAATCAGCAAGTCATCCACATAAAGACATATAATAGTGCAAACATCATTTTCAGATTTATAATAAATGTATTTGTCACTTTCATTTACTTTAAAACCATGTGAAATAACTAGATTATCAAATTTCTCATACCATTGTTTACGTGCTAGTTTTTAACCATAAAGAGATTTATCTAATTTGCACACTTTGTTTTCTAGACCAGAAATTACAAATCCTTCAGACTGATCCATATAAATCTTTTCTTCTAATTCACCATTCAAAAAAACAGTTTTAATATCCATTTGGTGCATAACAAGATCATGAATTGTAGCAAGAGTTAAAAGTACACGAATAGATGTAATTCTAGAGACAGGTGAGAAAGTATCAAAGAAATCTATATTCTCTTTTTGTCTAAACCCTTTGGTTACAAGACAAGCTTTATATTTTTCAATGGTTCCATCGGGTTTCAATTTCTTCTTAAGAATCCATTTACATCCTATTGTTTTACAACCAGGAGGTAAATCTACTAAATGTCAAGTTCTATTTGACTCGAGAGAGTCCAATTCATCATTTATAGCCTCTTGCCAAAAATTGGCATCTACAGAAGATAATGCTTCTTGGAGGTTGAGCGGATCCTCCTCTAAGGTATATGCAAAGAAATCCGAACCAAAGTCTTTAGCAATACGAGGCCGTTTACACCTTCTAGGTTCAATATCTAATTCATTATCAGATTCATTAATCCTAATGACAGGTTCATTACTAGATGTCGAGCCCCCACTATTCTTTAATTTGAAAGGAAATTTATATTCATAAAAATTAGCATCATTTGATTCAATGATAACTCAATCTTTCAAATCATAAAATCTATAAGCTTTTCTATTCACCGCATAACCAATTAAAACACATTCATAAGCTCTACTGGCAAGTTTTTTTCTTTTTGGATCAGGAATTCGAACATATGCCAAACAACCCCAAGTTTTAAAATAAGATAAATTTAGTTTCTTATTTTTGAAAACTTCATAAGGTGAAATTTTACTTTTCGATTTGGGAACTCTATTAAGCACATAACAAATCGTCAATAAAATTTTACCCCACCAGTGAGAAGTTGCACCGGAGTTAAGTAAAATAGCAACTACAGATTCAACAAAAGTTTTATTTTTCCTTTCAGCCTTACCATTCATTTGAGGGGAATACGGTGCAGTTTTTTCATGAATAATCTCATGAGAATTATAAAAATCAATGAAAATATCATAATCATATTCGGTTCCTCTATCACTACGTAACCTCTTAATTTTCTTATTGCATTGATTTTCAATCTCAATTACAAATAATTTGAACATATCAAACGCTTCACTTTTATTTTTCATGAGATAAACAAAAGTGTAATCAGAGCAATCATCTATAAAAGTAATAAAATAATGTTTACCATTCCTAGTCATGACACCATCAAATTCACAAATATCAGAATGTATCAAACCAAGAGGTTCAGATTCTCTAATTACTGATTTATGAGGAGTTTTAGTAATCTTGGCTTGACTGCAAAATTCACACTTTTCAAAATCATTCAAAGATAGTTTATGAATTAGTTCTAAGTTGCTTAAGTTTTTAATAATGCGTTTGTTAACATGACAAAATCTAGCATGCCATATATTAAAAGAACACAACATGTAAGCAGAATAAGAAATTTTATTAATTTCAACATTCAGTTTGAACATTCCATTAGTTGTATAACCCTTCCCAACAAAAATATTATTTTTGGTTAAGGTGTACAAATCAGCCCCAATAGTTTGAGTGAACCCCGCTTTGTTAAGAAGATAGCCCGAAACCAAATTCTTTCTCATCTCTGGAGTATGCAGAACATCTTTAAGGATGACTGTCTTTCTAGAAGTAAACTTTAATTCCACTTTACCAGAACCGGCAACAATAGTGGAGTGGGAATTAACTAGCAACACTTTCTTGTCTTCATTTTCAGAATAAGATTTGAACATAGTATGATCATAGCAGACATGGCGTGAAGCACCAGTGTCTACCCACCACCCTTCGGATCCACCAACTATATTGATTTCAGAAATCATAGCTATAAGTTGGTCCTTGGTAAGATTCGCCTGTGGAGCAGGACGACGTCTTTGTCGACAGTTCCGGGCTAAATGGCCCGCCTCCCACAGTTATAACAAGTAAACTGTTCAAAATTATTTCTTGAAGGGGGTTTGTTTCTATTATGATTTTGATGCACATTTCTGTTCTGGTTGTTGTGGTTGCAATTTTGATTTTGATTTTTTATATTTTTCCCTTTAGGTTTCAGAACAGCATAAGATGATTTTTTGTGAGCGTTGTTAGAAACAACGAGCACTTCATCTTTCTGATCTTGTTTTTAGGTTTCCTCATCAATCCGAAGATGAGTGATCAAACTTTCTAAAGAAAACTCTTTAGTTTTGTGCCTCAGAGTATTCTTAAAATCTTTCCAAGAAAGGGGTAATTTGTCAATTAAAACAGTAATTTGAAATTGTTCATCAAGGGACATACCTTCAGCAATTATTTCATGAGCAATTTTTTGAAGTTCATGAGACTGAACTTCCACAGATTTGTCGTCGGTCATTTGGTATTTCAGATACTGACTAACAACATATTTTTTACTTTCAGCCTCCTCAATGTCGTATTTCTTTGAAAGAGCATCCCAAACTTCCTTTGCCATTTTGTTAGAGCAGCAATAATCATACAGATCATCAGACATACTATTAAGAATGAAATTCTTACAACGAAAATCATTTTCCTCCCAAGACTTAACTTCTTGAATCTGAGCGTCAGTAGGAACTTGAGGTAATTGAAATTTTTCGGTTGTACAGACATATGCTACTTTTTCGATAGTTAGAAAAAATAACATTTTATGTCTCCATCTTTCAAAATGAAATCCTTCGAATCGAAAGGGTTTGTTGAGATCAACTGTGACTTGTTTAAATTCGTTACCAGTAAATATCTTAGTAGATAATCGGCAGAATAGATCGTCTTAAAATTGTTAAAGAAGAAAATAAATAATGAACGAGTTTATCGAAATTTCTTGGGTTGAGTCGCGGACTTGGTCGCTCTCTTTAAGACGTTTCGCGACTCTGCCCAAGAATGTGCAAGCAGTGTAAAAATCCTGTCGTCCCCAGGATAAAACAACTCAAAATCACCTCTGTCTAGGACCTTCTATACACTGCAGAAGACCTGAATACTAAACACCTACTCTTCGTTTGAATGAACAAACAAACTGCTCGGAAATCGAAGTAAAAAGAAAACTGTTTTCGGATTTGAAAAGGAAAACACTATTTCGGTATTGAAGAACAGAAACTGTTTTGTTGTGTTTTAGAAGAAGAAACACATGTAGATGCAAAACTCACTGTCTCAAAACAGATGAAGAAAACAATATTTATAGGCTAAAAAAAACAGATCAGAACGTTTGAAATGTTTTAAAACCGAATCAGTAATTTATTGGCAGAAACTAAAACATTTTTGACAACATTCAAATTATATAATGAAACGTTTATAACGTTTGCGTTTGGTTTGAAAACTATTGTAACAGTTTAGACGTTTTTGAAACATTTCAAAACTGATGCGTTTTGATCATTCATACTGCAGAATTTATTTTTGAAGGAAAAAAAACTGATCTGATTAATATTTATTAAATAATTTTTATCCAAAAAATAAATAAGTGTCACCTCATCACACGCACCCTCGACTCGACTCGACACGGCCGGACGAATGGCGGCGTGCACGTGTGATAAACAAATAGGGATGTAACTCCTCTCCCCTCCACAAAATGTGGGTACCCCTTGGGGCACACCCCAAGTATCCCACATGCCTTTAATTATACATCTCATCAATTCTTCTCCCAACTAATGTGGGATAAAGGAAATGGAGGGAAACCTTATAACACTTTTTTTTTTAAAAAAAAAAACAATTTAAAATCCATTAAGTTCCAACAAATATGGAGTAAAATATTGTTAGTTTTTTAATATGTACATGAATGTCTCCCTTAATTAATTGTGAACATTTACGCTATTGTGTACTGTTGTGAATGTTCACACTATTTTGAAACAATAACTCATAAACAAGCATCCAACGGAGGTTGGATGCTTGTTTATGTTCTTCAACTCCATTTTTCGCCATTTTCGTATTCTTCTGCTTGTCTCTCATTTTCTTTGATTGTACGCAAGATTTACATGAGAGAAAGAGAGAGGTTGTAAAACCCTAGGCGTTGAGAAGAGAGAGAGAGAGAGTAGTTAATGCCACAAATTGGATACATTGATCGAAGTTTCCATTGTGGTTGTCCATGATTTATTGGAGTAGTAATGTTAGTTCCATGCATTTTATCTAACGTCAAAGACTAATTTCTACGCATTGTTTCTGAATGTTTTTTCTACAAATAAAACTCTTTGTTTGGTTAATTCCGTATAATAACTCTTAATATAGGGTAAACTTCTAAACTTTTATAGCTTGTTTTAACAATAAGAACGTGGATATCATTAAATAGGAAAATGCACCTATTTTCTTGATCATAATTGACGAATCATAGTTGGGCAACTATTTTCTCGGATGTTGAATTCCACACACAAACATGAATCAATAATCATATATGAGTCAAAAAAACTTAAGAAGTTTGAACAAGTTTCTATGCCATTATTTCAATAATTCATTTTGTTAATTATTTGAGTATTGTTGAATTCAACACACGTAAAATTAAATAAAAAATAATTAATTTCAATATCATTCTGGGCCTTATGGTGTCATGACCACTAATTTCTGTTTATGAAATACGATACTTCAATAATTTATTACAACTTGTTTAAGTATTAAAATGTGAATACATGTAAATTGTTTCCTTGTTTGCAGTTAAATTGTACCCTAATTTTGCAGGATGACAAATTATTTTAGTATTTTTTTTTTAATTTCTTAGCAAAGTAAAATAAGTGTAATCTTAAGAAAACAAATTATTTTGACTTGAAACATGACACGTAAGGAAACGGATAGGAAAAGATATGATCATGTTATGACCCAAACTCAAAATGATAACTAAAATATTACATGACACAAATCAATTACTACCGATTAGAGGTAAGGATGACAATTGAACCTAAACTGGCGAGTAATCGAAACAAATTGAACTAAATAGTTTGTGTTTGAAACCGGTCAACTGGTTTCAATTTTGATTTTTGAATTGAAAACTTGAACGGTTTTGATTTCGATTTTAATTCTGAGACGATAACCGTAAAACCGAGCCATGTGATTTTTATTTAAGATCTATTTTTTATATATATAACCTTTAATTTTTAATTTATTTACAATTTTACCTATAGTATTAGTACATATAAATATATCATATGCATTATCGTTTTGGTTGTAATGTAAAATTATGTTTGGAATGTTTATTATAATAATTAATGATTTGGTAGTTTGGGTTTGATTTTGTTTGGAATATAAATTTTATATTTTAGCTATAACTTTGTTCTCAATTTTAGAAACTTGCATGACAACCAAATAATAATTGCAAAAGAAAAAATTAATAAATATTTTAAAAAATAATAATGAGTTAACAATTTTGCGGATTTGATTTGATTTTACAAAAAATTAAACGGTTTGTTTTAAAAAACAAATAATTTTTTTAAAAAAACGACGGTTTATGGCTCAATTTTAAAAAGGATAACCACATTAAAGAGGTACACCATTTCAACCAATTTGAGTATTGATCTCAATATCGGAAGCAAACTTGAAGCATATGTCGCTGCTTTTGGCACATTCTTCATCAACTACAAAATCATGTGCCCATGAAATTGCATAATTTGTTGCCTATTTCCCAGAGATGACAATTCAATCTGAAATGACGGATAACCGAATCCAACCGAACTGAATGGTTCAGTTTTAGAACTGATTAAATGACTTTAGCTTTGATATAGTAACTATGAAATTGAACTGCGTAACCGTAACCGAACCACGTGATCGTCATTTTAGATATATGTTTTTTATATATATCTTATCTTCACTTTTTTTTATTTATTTACATTTTGATCTCTAGTGTGTGTGCATATATATATTATAAGGTTAATTGGGCTAATTTTAGATTTTCTTATTTTTTTCCCTATATTTTAATTATATTTTTGTTTATATATAAAAAATAACGGCTTACCCTATATTTTAATTATATTTTTGTTTATATATAAAAAATAACGGCTTATGGTTTCGCGGAGGTTTTGCTTTTTATTTTATATAAAATTAAAAAATCTTAAACGGTTTTGCAATTTCACGATTTTGGTTTTACATTAATTAAACGGTTCGGTTTTAAAACCGTTTTTCAAAAAACCTACAGTTTTGGTTTTGATTTGAATTTGGTATATGCCTAACAATTTTCGTTTTGGTTTCTAGTGAAACTGGCCCAAACCCGAACTGTTACCATCCCTACTAGTACTACATTGAGTTCGCATGCATTGACAAAAACCATAACCACCCAAAGCCAATGACGGGAAAGCATAATTATCAAAGGAAAATGACCATGTTCCAAATGAGATCAGGCCTTGGCAGTGGATGCTCTCACAAAATTGAGGAAGGTTCTGTATAGTGTATGAATCACTTTCCATAAACATATAAATTCAAAATGAAAAGAAAAATAACTCTTCAAACCTTTTGAATTACCCTAAGTTTAGCACTCCTACTCCGGCAGTTCACTTTCTCTTCCTCTTCAGACGGTGTTATAGGTCTCTTCGTGAGAATTATTCCTTTCCAACCATGTACAGTCTGTCTAATCCACGCCTCTTTTTCACCATTGTCGGCGCTGATTTTTCTCAAATCTCTTCCCAGTCTATCTTCAGCAACTTGGTTATTATCCCCATCACCTCCATTGCTGTCGATGATTTTGAGAAACGTTTGCTTCACAATTCTGTCCTCCAAGCTATGAAATGATATAACAGCAAGCCTTCCTCCTGGAGCAAGGCAATCAAAACAAGCGTAAAGAGAATCCTCTAATGTCCAAAGTTCATCATTAACAGCAATCCTTAGAGCTTGGAAAACTCGTGTTGCTGTCTTTATCCACCCTTGCCTCCCTCCTGTTGCAAGGAAACACAGTTTGTTCATCAAATATTAATACGATTTGCACCAAGTGAGAACAATTACAAGGCTCAGCTATCGTCCATCTTATGGATGATATTAAAAATTAAAAGAATCTATCAGGCAGACATCCCAATTTGAGAAGGGAGATCAGAGGGTTAGGAAAGAGTAAACCCACCCTTTGTCCCAGAAGTTGAACCGCGTATAAGATCTACTAGTTGACCAGTGGACTGCAACCCACCCCTCAAACGGGCATTAACAATTTTGTTCTGAAGAGAGCGCCAATTGCTTTCTTCCCCATAATCCCGCAGGACTCGCCCCACTTCAGCATCTGGCCATGTATTTAAAATGTCTTCGGCTTTCAGACTTGCCTGTATTAGCCCTGTTCCGATCAGTTACATGGACGCAAATATATGAACATTCTGCTGCAAACAAATGGAGGAATTTCAATAATGGAGATTTTCCTCAGTGTAAAAATAGAATATCTAAAGTTGTGATTGTGCATATGGTCTTTAGACCTGAGATACTGTTTTTCTATGTATTCGCATACTTTGATATTCCTACTCAGGGATCTTAAAGGATACTCAATGGGTATAGTGAATAATGTCTATAAGCATAAGCATTTGAATATGCAATAGAGGATCTATCACCCCAAAAAGGAATATTGTCCTACAGATTAGATATGATTTAATTAAACTAAGACCATTATGTATATGTGTTCCTATGCTTTATATATATGTATTCTTATACTTTGATATTGTTAATTCCTACCCACGGATCTTACAGAGTACTCAATAGTTAAGAGCATGCAATAAAGGATCTATTACCCTAAGCAAAAAGGGATGTCCCATATGATTAGATATGATTAAATTTAGCAGAGTCCTTTCTCTACATGTGTTCCTATACTTTACTTCATCTGCGTGTCCCTATACTTGATGTATACGTGTTCTTATACTTTAATAGTGCCAAATTCCTACCCACAAATCTTAAAAGGTAGTCAATGGGTATAATGAATCATGTATATACATTTGAGTAAGCAATATATCACCCTTAGCAAAAAGGGATATGTCGTATATGATTAGATATGATTTAATTCAGTTAAGTCTTTGCCCAAACCAGTGTGATAATTATAATTACATTCTAATTGGTATCTACCACAAGTGAATTATATCATTAATTAGACACACACGATTGAAATAGGGATTGTAACTTTATCCACACCCTATTAGTTCTTTCGAGAACATAAAGATAACAAGATCAAATTGCATGAAAATTACAATTGAGGTTTTTTTTTTTTATTTATTTAATTCTCATAAACTAGATACAATAATGACATGTTGGTAGACGTTAATCATAGTTACTGGGAATGCTGTATATGCTTCAACCATATCAATTTCACATGTAGTACTGTGTCCTAGGATTCATCACTCAATCGACCAACCACTATACGTTTCACGGTCTTCCAAGAAACCAAATTTCCTCCAACAAACAAACTTGATCAACATGTATATTGTAATCCTCAATTAGAGTATGAATGACATTCAAATAGAGTAAACCACAGACAAATTGCATCCGAAATATCTCAAAAATGCACACAATAGCATCCTAGCAGTTGGTTCATACTTCTCGGAGCTCCAAAAACTTGACTAATGACACCCAATATAAAGGAGAATTCGATTCGATCAAAATCAGATGGTTTGACTTGCCAACTACGGCCCCGCTTGGTAACCGTTTCCATTCCCAGATTTTTGGGAATTCTGTTTGGAAATAGCGTTTGGTAATTTTTGTTTTCGTTTCCATTTCATTCCCATTTGAGAACTGTGCCCATTTTTTTCTTAAGAAATGAGAAACAAAAAAAAGTTGTTTCCCATAATTCCCATTCCAATTCCCAAAACCAATTTTAACCAATTTTACTATTCATCCGCCGGCCGACCACCGTCTGCCGCCGGCGGCGGCCACCTAACAACTTCCGGTGCCGCCTGCCGCCGGCCGTCCGCCACCGTCACCCACCCGCCAATCGCCGTCGCCATCGCCGCTCGGCCAAAAAAAAAAAAATCTCAAAAAAAAAAAATTTTGATTTTAGGATAAAATCGTTAGTCGTTACCAAACACGATTCTTTTTCCAAAACAAAAAAAAAAAATTATAATTACCAAACGCGATTTTATTCCCAAGAAGGAAACAAAATTCTCATCCCGTTCCTATCTCATTGCTGGAATGGAAACAGAAACGGTTACCAAATGCTACCTACACTAATGCCAATATTTGTTCCAAGCACTTAACAACTCACCTTGATCAACCACTAATTTTGAGCTAGGATCCATAGATGTATCAATCAGTTTTAAACCTAGCATACTTGTTTCGATTAGCAAGGAGAGCATACGTCTTTTGAGAGAGGTGAATGCCTTGTGCACTATTATGCCCAATAAATACTTCATCTGTTTAAAAAAATGTGTGAAATACTGAAATTTTCTATCCATAACAATTTCACTGCTTGGATTATCATCACTTGGGATCATAATGTCATTGGCATACCGAATCAACAAAATTTGCCATGCGGCAGTATGTCTCTAAAACATCAAATGGTCCACACAACACTCTGAAGGCTGAACTTAATAACCATGTCACTGAATCTTCCAAAATTACGTTCAAGGAAACTGGTCAAGGCTTATATAGTGACCGCTTCAACAAATGAACAATACATAAATCTTGACTCCATATACACCTTACAAGCATGCTCGCAGTTCTGCAGTCAGAAATCATCCCAAACTGAAAATTCTTTGAAGACTTGTGGACTGACTATGATGGTATGATGGAATCAGTCTGACCAAGAGAGGGAAGCAGTAGCATCTACATTGCAACAGCATCCCGGGATTCCCGGCCAAGCAGATCTGGCACAACCTACTGAAGACGGCATCACTTATTGACTTCCAACAGAACTCTATATCTTCCTGAAACAACATATTTCCTCTCTCAAATGAATTAACTCTGCTCCTTCCTCTATCTTACCCTCATGTATCTTCGGTTCCCAATTCCCCATCCCAATCAATCCACGAAACCAATCCCTTGCAGATTCCCTCGCAATTCCGTAATTCGCTAAACCAAGCACAAAACGAAAGCCAATAGAGAATCACATTATGGCCTAATCAGACATAAAGGACAGTGCAGTAATTACATGTTATTTAGCTAATTTCTGACATTCTATGCAAGTTTTTGTTATGACAGAATCTGAATTTTACGAGTGACACTGACATCTATATATGAGTACTGTGATTATCCAATTTTATAATGTACAAAATAAAGTTCCTTCATCTAACAGGAGTTTAAAAGAATGCAAAGTGATTTTTGAAGTACTGATACATGAGTAGCAGCTCCTACCTGAGGATTCATTCGCATGTCTAGTGGTCCATTACTAAGCACACCAAAACCTCTTTCAGCATCATTCACCTGCAAATAAAGAAAAGTGGGTTTAGAAGAGTACTTTGACATATAAGGCTAAAAGTAATGTTCAAATGTTCAATCTGGAGATTGAATATTTAAGGAATTTTTCTTTCAAACGAAGAAAACGAGTAGACCACTGGAGTCAGCATAGGGAGTCAGCATAGGGGGAAATAAGTGGCCTATAAATCCCCTTCACCCATCCCAAGTGTGAGCACCTCCCACAAAACAACAACTTGTGCACAATGTGTAAGAGATATATTAATTTTTTGGACAAATGAAGAAACCTTCGTAAGCAAACCTGCATAGACGACATCCCTAAATCCATCAAGATCCCATCAACTTTAGAAACTAACAGTTTCTCATCCACATTATGAATAACAGACTTGATATCCTTAAAATTCTTTACAAGGGTATGAGCTTCTAAGCCAGCAGCTGAACCATAACCATGCTCACGCACGACTGCATTGACACGAGGTTGTGCCTTCTCGTGCGCAACAGGATCAACATCCAATCCCACAAATAACTGCATTTCAGGATGGGCTTGAATTATCTGTTATTTGCAGAAACTTAAAAAGTTAGACATGCACATTTATCAACAGAAAACAGCTCGTGTAAGAGAACTATGTTTTATTTAGGAGAGGCAACTTCATTAGACTGAATCTATTTGTGAGAAGGGATAGTAACATATCTCGACCAACCAAAAAACAGACGAAGAAAATCAACCATGGCAGAGAATAGCACAAAGATAGTTGGAGTGGATTTCAATTATTAAAAATAAAACACTGCCTCACATGAGCCAATATATAAAATAAACCCGTTTGGTAACCACTCCCATCCCAACTACTCCTATCCCATTCCCACTTTTTTGGGATTAAGTTTTGAGCATAGCGTTTGGTAATCCATCCCACTTTTTTGCTTCCGTTCCCATTCCATTCCTATCCCAGAATTGTGCCCACTTTTTTATATTGACTTGAGAAACAAAAAAAAATTGTGCCCAAGATTTCCCTCTCATTCCCAACCCAAAAAAACAGCCGAACAAAAAAAAAAAAAAAAAAAAAAAAGAGATCAACCGTGTTCATCATCTCCAACCGTGTTCATCACCTTCACCTTTGATCGTTGTCCTCCATGGTCAATCTCCAGCACGTTCGTCGTCGTCGTCGTCTTCTCTGGTTCGTTGTCGTCATTTGCGTCACCTTCGTCGTCGTCCTCCTTTGGTTCGAAATTGAACCTCTGTCCGTCGTCCTCCTCGTCCGGCCTCCTTCGTCGTCGTCTTCGTCTGGTGCTTATAGGGTTTCAATTTCGAAATCTAAATCGAACAAACTATTTCGAAATTGGATTTCGATTTCCAGTTCAAAATTGATTTCGATTTCCATTTCCATTTCGAAATCGATTTCCATTTCCATTTTGAAACCCAAATCGGATTTCAATTGTTGAAATGGTTTTGATTTCAATTGGATTTTAGGATTTCGATTTCAATTGGGGTTTCCGGTTTGATTGCATGATGATTTCTTGATTGTGGTTATTCGTTCTTGATTTCTTATATAAAATTTGTTACCAAACGCGATTCTGTTCCCGGATTCAAAAAAAAATTATCGTTACCAAACACAATTCTGTTCTCAAGAAGGAAACAAAATTCTCATCCCATCCCACTGCATGGAATGGGCACGAAACGGTTACCAAACGCCACCTAATTTGACTCCTAATAAATCGAGATTTTAGCAAAAAGTCAATTGATCAACAATTATAGTACAAAAACTGAAATCTTTAGAAACAAAAACATAAAATAACAATAAAACAGGAATAAAAATGAAAAAAAATAAGGGATGAAAAAGAAGCAATAAAAAGGGAAAAAAAAAAAAAATACAAAAGAGAAGAAGAAGCAGGGCACAAAGCAAAAGCAAAAACAGAGGAAGCAGAGAAGCAGAAAATCCTGAAGCGCACCTGGAGCCTTGTGCGTCAGGCCCAAAGGTGGGTGCCTCATGCAAGGCGCAAAAGTGGCACTTGTGTGCGCCTTGCACCAGGCACGCACCCAAGCACGCCATTAACAACTATAAGCCTGAGAACAACGTAACACCTCCTAGGTTAGCTCCCGATTTATCTGCGTCAACACCTTCATCTCTTGGAGCATTTGGGCCAACAGGACAGTAGTTTCACCAGAGCCCCCTAGCTGTTGTGATGCGGGCTAAAGAGTGATCCGCTGTAGATGAACTTGGTTATTATTATTGTTGTTGGTATTGTTATCTATTGTCATCCTCGTTGATCACATGACTACCATGATGCTGATCAGATCCAACAGCAAACGGTTGAACGGGATCACCAAGAACTTGCAAAACAAAGCTAATACCAAGGGGTTTGTTCCCGATGAAAGTCATCTGGCTTGAGAACGAGTTAGTTGCTCAAGGGAGAATTTAATAACTTCAGGGAATTTTAGAGAGTTTAGGCTAGTAAAACTTAGCTATCACTATCGATTGATGTTTGGTGTTTATATAGGCATGTCTATTTAGATATTAAAATCCATGTATCCCCCATATTTCAGATGACTCAGGCTTATCCTCCCCATATTTCAGAAGAGTAGGAATATCCGCCTTATTTTTTATGTCTGGTATAGGCGGTCAATCGGATATCAGGAATTGTCCAACCGACTTAGACAGCATGCCAAGATGGAACTACATCGGGCTAATCTCGCCGAACTGGGAATATAGTGATGACCTTGCTGACCTACCTTGCTTCGAGTCCAGCTCAGCTAGGCTTATAAGGGTCGGTCTATCCTTTACATGTGCTTCGAACGCAAGTCAGCTTATCAACACGATCATCGAGCACACTTTGCTTTTATCCATCCCGAATTTTCCCGCATCAATTATTAATAGAAAGATATATACAAAAGTGAGAAATCTTGTTGGGTGTTACTGGAAAATGAACATGGTAAGCAAATGCATGATAATTAAATGGCTTCGACGGGAAGATGATGACATGCAGAATCACTGAGACACAATAAACATTATAGCAAAAACACAAAAGACCAATCATACAAAACATATACAAGATTTATGTGGCTCACTCAATTTGAATACATCAACAGAGCATATGCTCCATCAAAATAGTTCAAAATATCTCGCTTCCATAATATGTGGAAATAACAAAACCTTGTTAAATGTCTTCCTTAGAAGGATACGGACTGTGATACCCGCAAAACTTATAGCGAAGTTGGATTCAAATGCTGTGGACCTAGGTACATGAAGAAGGCCACATATACTAGAAAGAGAAGGGGAGTAATCATGTAAGAAGTGAGGTAAACATCCACGATTAATACCAATAGTTGAAGACTATGGAGGGTTCAAGGATTTTAGCGAGGAGGTAATGGGGTGCAGTGAAGGGAATCATTCCATTAAAGCTCGATAACCATGAAATTGTTTTCCTTGAAATGTTAGGGGTTCTTAATGATCTTGATACAGTGTGGTGGCGAAGACCTTGGTAGTAGAATCATTATACAATCGTCACACACCCTTGTGATAATCGCCATTTTGCACTTTATTAATACTAAAATCATTCCTATCATATTAGAACTTCTCTCCACAACGCTTATATCATAAGTAAACCTCCAAATAACTTTCATTCACACGTTTTAGCCATAAAATATTATTCAATATATGACTTCATTAAACCAAATTAACCTCTCAGATAATCTATTTAAAATCAAATCCCTCTGCACTAATCAAATAACATCATACATTTTTCGACAAAAATTAAACGTTTAGTAAAAGTTCAAGCTCCCGCTTTGTGCTTTTAAGGAAAAGTGCATAGTGTGTTGAGTGGCGTGCTTGCAAGGATCCAAAATTGTAATATTCGACTCAATCTTGAAAAGTATTTGGTGGAATAATGGTTGAATTGTTAGCTCTTGGAGCAAAGGGCAAGGTTGGGTTATTTTGATAATGTGACCTTCTGAGAAACAAGAGAGATTCAGAAAGTTCAGATGAGACTTGAGAGAGACGAAGTAAAATTACTGACCGCGGTAGAATGTCCAGCGGCACCAAGGGTACAATCGACGAAGGACCGAAGTGGAATAGAAGCAAAAACCTCCAAGACTTCACCCAGCATCACAGGAATATGAGTGGCGCTGTCTCCGTATCGCAAAACACTGTCCTCGTCAAACTCCTTATATGAACGAGTCCTTCTCTTCACTAGCGATTCCACCGCCGCAGATACCTGACTACTCCGCGGCTTTTGCTTCGCCTTTTTTGTCTTGCTATTCCGACCGTTTGTCCGGTAATTAGAACTGGTTGTGGTAAAATTGCTGACGGTGGTACGAGAGAAAGAGACCAGGTGGTGGTGGTGGTGGTGGTGGTGGTGGCGACGGCGAATGAGGCAGAATTTAGGTGGTGGACGTGGTGCAAAACGAAATAAGGTCCCCTCAAGGAGTGCCCTCGTCGTTGATATGGCCATGGAAATGGACGGGAAATGGGGCGAGCGTCTTTGTGAAGCTGTTTCGGAAGTAAATATCAGTTTTTTTTCCCTTTATCTTTTCTTTAGAATAATAAACTAGAAGATTTTATTATTTAAACCTAATTTATGAATTAAAAAAAAATGACAATCAAACAGTTAAGTTGGCATAAAGACTTTCTGTACAAATTGCTGAGAAAATAGTTATCGCCGGTTAATAAAATTAATTGAACTAACAATATTACATTAGAATAAATTATGGACAATTATAATAAAAAGTATACGCCTTAAATGTATCTCTCCTCTAGTCTCCTCCTCAACTTCCCACCACGACAACAACTCTTTCTCCTAATTGCTCTCTTCGCCGTCGTATCTGATGAGGAGGGAACCGACGACATGGGGATCTACTGCTCAATGACGACAGAGCGAATCTACTACTTGCGTCGGATCTATTCCTTGCCAACGATACGGCGGATCTACTGCTCGCGGAGGAGCTTGAACAGTGACAAACCTCGATGCCCCTAACAGACGACGTGCCTCGATGCCCCTAACCGACGATGGATCTATTCCTAAAATCAAACAGCGAGTACTGGATCTACTGTTCATGATGGTGGATCTACTCTAACCGCGAGGAGATTGGTGGATTTAGTGTCGCGTGTTTCCTTATAAACATTACTTCTATTACTTGTTTAATAAAGGATGGTTATTTAATTGTTTATGAAAATAATACTTGTGGTATTTATTTCAATTTAGAATTGATTGGTGTGGCTTATATTTTAGCAATCTCTATTATTTAAAAACTTGTAGTGAAATAAATAACATATCAAATAAAAGTATAACAAAGTAAAGATTAAGAAATAAAAATTCAATCTACTTTTGGCATCTTGTACTTGTCATGTTAATGAGAAGATGGTAAAAGATGGACTTTTGGGCCCATTAGGCTTGGAATTATTATCAACTTGTGAATCGTATCTCATGGGTAAGTTAACTAAGTTACCTCTATTTGAACATTGGGGAAAGACTACAGACATATTAAGCCCGTTACATACTAACGTGTGTAGGCCCATGAGCTCTGTAGCTCGAAGTGGACTTTCATACTTTATTACGGATCAATATAGGTTTGGGTTTCTTTATCTTATAAAACACAATCAGTAAACACCAATCTAATTCCTTTGAAATGTTTAAAGAATTCAAAAGTGAAGTAGAGAAACAAACAGGGAAAAATATTAATGCACTTTTATCAAATCGGAGCAGGAATACTCATCCATGGAGTTTCTGGACTATCTCAAATAACATGGTATACTTTCTAAGTGGACTCCTCCTATTACACCACAATTAAATGGTGTATTCGAAAAGAGAAGCTTGACCCTATTAGATATCGTTAGATCGATGATGAGTCACACTTATTTCCCTATTTTATTTTTAAGGTACTCCTTAATGACAATAACTCATTTAATAAGATTCCAGCCAAATTATTGTCAGTTACACTACATAGGATGTGGCATGGATAAAAATTGAGTCTTACGTAAGTTAAGATTTAGGGTTTTCGGGCTCATCTCAAAAGATTTGAAGTAGGCAAGTTAGAATGTAAGACTCACATTTGTAAGGTTGTGGGGGTATGCTAAGGAAATATTAGGATACTACTTCTATCATCCAGAGGAACAAAAGGTGTTTACGGCTAAACATGCAGTTCTTATAGGAACTATTCCTAAAGTAATTCAGTACTATAAAAAATATAAATTTGGCAGAGGTGTTGGATATCGATCAAGTCAAATAAACTAACAATGTGGAATTGACAATAGTAAATTTTTTCAGTATGCAAGCTCCTTTTAAATCGAGTCGTACCTTTGTTCCTCTCGATAGATATATGGGATATCTTGGATAGAGGTATAGTGTCACACCCCACCCCGGACACCCGTTCCTATGGGGCCGACGTGACGTCGACACAACCTCATCTGAGATTCAATTACTAAAGACGACAACATACACGCAAAAATATATATACATTATATATACATTGTCTATTCGGGGACACTCTTGTCCCTACAAAATAGTTTTATCTAATATCCAAAAATACAAAGCCCAAAAATCCTTTCATTTGATGTGCCTCAATTAAATTCCCCAAGAAACTCCTTCTTTATCACACCTCCAGATCCGACCTATTGCCAATAGGGGACAAACTCCTATCTACAGCACCTGCAAGTGTACTGTCTTCTTAATAAATATATTTTATAAATGGATCAAGTATAAAATATATATATATATATATATATAAACACATTTCGAACAATTTGATAAAATCACATACCACAAGAAAAACCCATTTTCCTATCATCACCGAATCAAACCCATATATATATATATATATATATATATATATATATATATATATATATATATATATATATATATATATATATATATATATACACCCATTTAGTTGTAAAACTTTTATATTTAAATATAAATCCACCCAGTTCACCCTATATAACAAAACACTACACATTCACCGACTAGCCATAGTGATCGTTTTAACCTCACGATCGGGAGTTGCAACGGTATCGTAACTATCTGTAGGATATGTCTTCCTAGCGGACCTAACTACGCAGATAATCACCTACCGGACGTCTCCGGTGGACATAATATCAATCATCACCTGCCAGACCACCCTCTGGACAGAACATAAAATAAATCACCACCTGCCGGACTACCCTCCGAACAGGACATAAACTATGGCATAGCCCAATAAACAACATCATCAAACACAAACATTATCCAAAATCCGCTTGATCCATACAAGTAATAAATTCGTCCCGTTTTAAAGAAACACATTCCATAATATAATTGAAAATAAATTTACTAAAAGACAATACACTCACCTGATGATCCGCTCCTAAATGCTTTACCGACTCTACGCTACCAATCCTCCGGTAATTGCGAACCTATTTATGACAGGGTCTAAATTAATAGGATAGAGAAAATTAACCCAATCGTGCGATGCAAGCCCTACATTAATTAATTTCCCATTCCCCACGTTTTGTTATGTAAAAATATGATTTAACGAGTTTTAGTGCCGTTAAAGTTTTATATAAACAGTCTCATTATTTATTTTCTTCACTTTGACATTTTAAGGTTAGAAAACTAATTTAGTAAATCATAAAAGCTAATGAGAGATGTTACCCGCTCTGAAACGGTTGTCGATCCTCTTAGAAATTTCTTAATATATGATCCTGCTCCCCATTGCTTAAGCGAAAACCAACCGCCTAGGCGAACAAGTGCCTTCACTGTTCAGAATTACACACTGACGGTCACTGCTTAGGTGAACAATTTTTCACCTAGGTGAACTTACACCTTCTTTTTCTTCTGTCCTGCACACTGTTTTCTACCGCCTCGCTGAACTTACCACCGCTTAGGCGAACCAGTTCTTCTTTTTCTCAATTTACACACTGACGGATCTCCGCCTAGGCGAGAAATTTTTCGCCTAGGCGAACACACAATTTTCCTTGCCCACTGATATTTTACCCCCTCAGCGAATTTCCACCACCTGGGCAAAATGTCCTTCGTCCTTAACCTTCTTCCTCCTGACAGAACAACCTTTCATTTTCCTCATTTTTTGTCACCAGCTCCGACCACCAAATTCACCACTCTACTTCCACAAACAACCACCCCAAATTAACAACCAACTCTACCAACCTCACCCCCCTTTAACCCAACCAAAACACACACACCAAACAACACTCCATACACCCCTGTTGCAACCCAAAACAGCAAAACAAAGCACACACCACCACACAGACACTCCCAAGCTTTCAAACGAACTCAAAGGATGACACACTTACCTATTTCACCCAAAAAAACGACCAACAACCCTTAGAACACCCCTTTCACGCTGAAAACCAGCGATCATCCTCTCCGACGGCTTCTCTTCCTCCGTTTTTTCTCTCTCTCTCTTTCGGTTTTTCTTTAGAATATTTGCGATTTCCCATGCTTACCTATATATATATTTATCTATGAATTTATGGAGATCAAATTGCCACGTTGCTTTTCTCTCTCTCTCTCCTCCAGCTGATCGCACGTTCAACCCATACCCATGCATTATCACACACACACACACACACACACATATAGAAAATATCTTTGTTCAAATACTATATTCTCTCCTTAATTCTCTTTGAAACTTCATTTTAGTCCAAATTAACCTTTAAAAGTTTCTAAAATTTACAATTTGCACCCTTAACATTCAATTTTTGTAAATTAGGTGACAATTTGCATTTCAAGTTTAAAATAAATGTTTCTAAACTTGCAATTTGACCCATAAACTTTTAATTCGAATTTTAATTGGCCCAATTTTACCCCGTACTCCCAATTACTCTAAAATACAACTAGAATGACGTACATGTTACGATTGGGGTCTTATATATAGTGAGGAACAACTGTTAGTAGGAGGAAGTGACCCCGCTAACTATGAAGAGTTGATGTTAGACATTGATAAACAAAAGTGGCAAATAGTAATGAAATTTAAAATGGACTCCATGTACACTAATCGAGTCCTGACAATTGTAGATCTACCGGAGGGAATCGTTACCATTGGGTGCAAATGGATCTTCAAGAAAAAACTAGACTCGGATAATAAAGTGGATATGCTCATGGCAAGACTAGTGGCAAAAAGATATACTCAGCGTTAAGGGATTGACTATGATGAGACCTTTTTGTCAGTCCCCATGTTAAAGTTTGTTAGGATTCTATTGGACATTTCTATGTACCATGATTATAAAATTTGGCAGATGGATGTGAAGATGGATTTTCTCAATAGAAGCATAGAGGAAGAGATTTGTACACATTAACTAGAGGATTTGATAGCCAAAGGCAAAAGTCAGAAGGTATGCAAATTGCAAAGGTCTATTTATGGACGTAATAAAACTTCTGGAAGTTGGAATATCCATTGGACAATACATATACCTTTTGGATAGCTCCAACATATGTATGATCCATACGTGTACAAGAAAAATAGATGGAAAAGTAGTAAGTTTCCTAGTGTCGTACGTTGATGGCATTCCACTAATTATAAATGATATAGGGATGATATCATCAACTAAAGTGTGGGTTTATCAAACTTTATCCATGAAAGATGTGGGAGAAGTGTCCCATATATAGGGTATAAAGGTCTATAGAGATAAATCTAAAAAGATGATTGTATTATCCAAATTCAGGTACATAGATAAGATGTTGAAGCATTCAACGTGATGAATTTAAAGGACTTTCTATTAGTCCAACATGGAATTCATCTATCTTAGAGAATGGTCCAATGCTCCTAAGTATAAGAATACAATGAAGAGGATTTCTTATGCCTCAACAATTGGAAGTATCATGTATGTAATGCTATATACAAGGCTCAATATTAATTATGCTATGGGATTGACCAACAGATTCCTGCAGATCAAGTTTGAAACACCAAAAAACCATGAAGTCCGCCTCAAGTACTTTAGAAGAACTAAGGATAGATTTTTGTTTTATGGATGAGGAGAACCGAGGTTTGATGGTTACACTAATTTGTATTTCCAATCCAATATAGACGAGTAAAAGTTAACATTGGGATATGTAATTATTATAAATGATGGAAATGTTAGCTGGAGAAGTTGTAATCAAACTACAACTCTAGATTCCACTACTAAGGTCGAGTACATTACCATGTCCGATGCAGCTAGAAAGAGTGTTTGGATTAAGAAGTTTATCAGTGAACTTGGTGTCATCGATACCTTTATATTGTGACAACAATTGAGCTATAGCCCAAGCAAGGGATCCTAGATATCATTAAAAATCCAAATACATAGAGTAACACTTTCATTTAATTCAAGATAAAAAGAGAAGAAATAATATTGATAAGAAAGTAGAGACAATGGATAATGTATCATATCTACTCACTAAGGCGATAAATATATAGTAATTATATCGGCATCCCAAAAAGATGGGTATTAGATACTATACCAAGTGGATTTAATTCTAGTGGGAGATTATTGGATATAAGCACTATAATCAATCATGTTTTATATAATTTAGTGACTTTTTCTACAAATTTATAGTCTCAAGTATTATTTAATAGAAGATATCTTTTATTTTATTCTTTATTATATTATGTTGTTGTATAACCTTGGATATTAAGTTCAAAATGTCTTAACTCTTAATTGTTGATTAAAAGGAATGAGATCATACACATTTTGGGAATTTATTCTTAAATGTTCCTAGTTAGGTTGAATTATTAAAATGGGCCCTTAACAATTAGAACTAGCTTGTGGGGTATTTCCTCTTTGATAATAGTAAGTCGCACAACTATTAGTGTGATACACTAGAACAACCACGAGGAGACTTACTAGTGTGTAGTAAGGGTCTTGAACGTGATCATTATAGATATTTCACATGGCAGTTTTACTCAATGTCCAAATTGAATATCAAAGTTATAATGACGCTTGTGATCTTCAAACTTAAGGTACTTCATAATCATATACGTTTGTTCCTATATTTTACTAATACTAAATGTTGTCTTCTAGAGGTGAAGCTTGAAATGTGTTTATTGGGTGTCGTGAAATACGTATGTGAATATTTGAGTATGCAAGAAATCATCTATCTTTTCCAGCAAAGAGAGTCGTATCCTATATGACTAGATTTAATATAATTCAATAAAGATTCTAGTTAGGGTAATGTCAAAATTGCGATAAGATTCATATTGGTGTCACAAGGGAATTATATTACTAATTAATATAATATCATTGAACTAGGTTTTTTGACTTTATCCATACCCTATTGGTTCTTTCAGGTACACAAGATAGAAAGATCGTATATCGTGTAAATTATAATTGAAGAGATTCTTTTGGTCAAAATCCTATCAACTGGATATAACTATTATATGTGTTGGTCCAAATATACCAAAGAGGGGATGAATTGGGTATTGCAAATAACTTAACCGATTTTTACTCTCTTTTAATTTTGTTCTCAACTCAACACTTGACAAGTATACAATGCAATCAAAGTGTTAATCAAGTTCAACGGAACATTAAATCAAGTATAGACGAGCACACAAACAAGAGATAGAGTAAGAGACAATAGAGACACAATGATTTATAGTAGTTCGGTAAGGCCCCTCCTTACCTACGTCTACTCCCTGAGCTCCTTCGGGGATTTCTAATCCACTACAAAACATATCTTCTTACCCAATAATGACCAAATTGTTACACTCTCACATAACAACTTTGTTTATGCTTTGCTACAACTCTCACAAGGCAAGTTACATGTATGCCTTTCTACTCACTCACTAGGTAAGGTACGTTTATACCTTGCTACAACTCTCTCACAAGATAAACTCGTCTAAGTGTTGCTACTCTCTCACTAGACAAACTTGTTTATACCTAGTACAATTCTCTCACTTAGACCAACACCATAGTCTAAGTTACAATTCACACCCTCATAGTCTAAAATTTTATCTTGTTAGATTTATACAAGTCTAACCCTCAGAGTTTCTATCAACTACCTACCATCTCAATACACCCTCTATTGACTCTTGCAAGGTGCTAGTAGAAGTGTATGTACAATAATACAATCATTAGGCACGTACACAAGTAATCACGTAAAGATAGATGTATATTATGAAGATCACATGATATATGTAAGAATCAAATAACTTAATAAGGTACAAGTAGTACGGAATGATTCTTTTTTAGGTATAAGCTAAGATAATTTTCAATAAAACACAATTCTTTAAGAAAGCTCAGTGAAAATGTCAGATTTTCAACCTATTATTGTAATGGTACGCGGGGGATTTAAGATCTTGGTGAGTAATTTTATCTCGTCGGTGGTGCGAATTCTTCCTGTGTTCAGTATACCGATTCCAATAAATTTCATGATTAAATAGAAAATCTTTTCAGATTAATCTTAGAAAACTCTTTTCGATTTTCTCAAAACATTGGATTTCACACATTTGATTAACTCTCAGAAAGCAAAAGTAAGAATATCCAATTCATTTATTAAAATTTTAAGCAATAAACTCAAGAAGCAAAAATACAAGGCAAAACAATTGTAAATATATGCAAATTTAACACATAAGAGCAAATAATAGAAATTTAAATAAATACAGCTTAGAAAGAACTCACCGGTGTGATTGGAGATATAATTGATGAAGGACTACTGCTATGAAGTCGTACTTAAGCTCAATTCCTCGAGAAGTTTACCAATTAAAAGAATATTTATCTCTTATACGGCCAACTAGGTGAATTTCACGCACACACTTTTGAATATGTAGTGTTAATTGCAACTCTATATCACTCAATTATGCACAAAAAATATTATTCACACTATATTAGGCCTCTAAGAATACACAAAGTGTGAAGGAGTAGACGAATTTTGTGTATATCCCTCTTGTGTTTCTTCTTTTAAAATAGAAGAATGTAATGCCTCTTAGTGTATCATTTTGATAAATTTGGTTGTAATTTAATGTTGCGAATGTTAGACAGAATCAATCAGATGATATACAAGTACTAAAACATTCAAATTAATCCTAATTTGACCATCTAGCCGTTGGGAGACAAGTAGCAATGAAAAATGCTACAATTGAGGGCTAAAAATGGTAATTGTAATATATCTCCAATTTAGCCCCTTGATCTTGTCTTGTAATCCAATTTAATCGATTCAAATTAAAGATAAAATGTTTAATTTAAGTTCCAAACATATTTGAATCAATATAATGTTCAATTCAAGCTCAAAATTTTAAGTGTTTGCTTAATGTATCAAAATAGTCTCTCAAATTGGTTGACTGATTGAGGGAATCGGTTAACTGATATTCATGTTCTAGCGTTCTGGACAACCTTCTGGTTTAATTGGTCGATTGGTTCTATGGTTAGGTTGACCGATTATTTTGAGCATAATAGTTTTGGACCTACTTGTGTAATCGGTTGATCGGTCTATGCATATCGGTTAACCAATTAAACACATCCCTCAAAATTCTAGCCTACTACGGAATCGGTTGACTAGATCTTGGGTTCAGTGACTGGTTAAGGATTTCTATTCTCATATTAGGCTATTGGTAGGATCGATCGACCTGCTATATGGTGTGGTCGATGTCCTACTGTATGGTTCGGTCGATCAGCTCTAATTTATTTTCGATTTTAAGCTTAATTTTCAACTTTTTTCAAATACTTTTTGCATTTTATGAACCAATTAACATTGTTATTTTTAGGAACTAATGCATTTCTTGAGTATTTTAGATTTTAGTTTCGATGATCTAATGAAAAAAATAATGGTTTTTATGAAGAAGAATGAAAAATATAGATATGGTATTGAAGACTTTTTGAGAGTAAAAAGTTTTTTTTTTTTGTATTTCTAAGTGAACAACTCAATTATTCTAAAGCTCTTAACGCAACCCGATTAGGATCACGCACAATACTTGAAATTAACTTGAAACATTTTAATATGGTCATAAGTGATGAATTTTTAAGAGAAAAATAATTTTTCTCAGTACTTGATCAAGAAATGTTTAAAAAACCTAAAAAACAAAGTTTTTGGCCTATACGGTTGATCACCCTGTAGACCGGTTGACCTATTGATTCAAGATGGTGATTTTTGACTGGTCGACCAACAGGGTGAACGGTTATTTCAGCGCCTAAAACGGTCGACTGCCCTGTCGGCTGACTTGTTACACTAAAATTCTAGACGTTGGAGGTCAACTGATCGATTGCTTGATGCGTCGGTTGACTGACTGGGTATTTTTCAGCTTTTGACTTGTGAAAACTTCAGATTTAACTCTAGTTGTTATTCTATACATATTTTTCAAGAGAATTTCGATGAGATCACTCTCTATATTTTTGTTTGCTCAAATTGATTATGCTATACTTGATTCATATATATCTTGATAATTTGAGCTTATTATTCTTGTGATCGAAATTCATTTTTATTAAAATATATCGAATTTTTTTAAAAATTATTTTTCCTAAAAATCTGATTTATAAAGTCTCTGTGCTTTAATTGTTAAAAAATCATATTTATTATATCACACATTTCTATCACTAGCCCCTCGGGACATTAATTGAGTTTAATTTTGAATTGAGTTTGTAGAAGTTCATGTAGGATTTTTTTTTTTTTTTTGTATTTGTGAGTTGCAGCTTAAGCCTCAACGTAGTTGGTTTAAGTGAAAGTGAATTTGGCATAAAGATATGTTACCTAATCAAGGTTAATCTTGAATCTGGGAAAAAGATAGGGTTATTCTTGAGCCTGAAAAAAAGATAGGTTTAATTCTAAACCTGAAAAAAGAATTAGATTAATCATGCGCCTATAAAAAAATATTGTAAATGTTTGTTTCCTACCTGGGAAAGAGATGAGGAGTTAGTGATTTAAAAATTCCCTGCGAGAGCTCAGGAGAGAGGATGTGAGCAAGAGTAGCATGTTGAACCTCTATAAATCTCGGTGTCAATTTTTTTGTCTTTATATGTGTGGTTGTGCGCTTAGTTAAATCACGTTTTCGCTAAATATCAAGATAACAACCGGTTTGGGAAATTGAAGTGGTTTGATTTGATTATTTATTTCTTTAAATTTTTAACTACCTAATTCGCCCCCTCTCTTGGGTAAATCTTTGGGCCAACATCATGTTTTAGGACTTTACACCCTTGGGGTCAATAATCTCTCCATTTTTTGTGATGACAAGATATTTGATGGTTTTCTCAATTTTATAACATCGAGACTCCCCCTTACTATGAGACTCCCCCCTTACTATGAGAATAGTGTTTTATTAGCAATTAAGTGTGAAATGGGAAATACACATGATCAAGCATAATTTAAGTAAAACAACAATAATAAGACAATAAGAGCAAGTACTTAATCAAGAATGAATTCATGAGTAAAAATGCATCAAATCGCTAATCACTCCCCCTTTGTCATCTCAAAAACTAGGGGTGATTGATGTGGGGAACGTTGGATAAACAAAATTGAAGTCAATGATCAATCTATATGAGAGAAATAATCATAGTCTCGGTAATCTATTATTATAAACCTCAAGATCAAAGTGTTTCAACCTCGAAAAACACTTTGAGAGTATTTTAAGCATAAAAAGAATTTTACTTGTTTTACTTCCCCAAATACGTAAACATACACGCACACATGCTGTAAAGTTTAAAAGCATTTAAATAGGGTAAATATCTAATTTCCTAGCCATTCCCAAACCTCGCAAAATTTTAAAAAATTACTCTTATGCTAGAGATTTAGTGAATATATCAACAAATTGATTATGTGTGTCTATGAACTCTATAGAGATGTCGCCCTTAAAATGTGATCTTTAATGAAGTGATGGAAAATATCAATGTGCTTGGTGCGAGAGTATTTATAAGATTCTTACTAAGACAGATAACACTCGTATTATCACATAAAATAGGTGCATTTTCCACACTTACGCCAAAATCTAGTAATTGTTGCCTCATGCATAAGATTTGATCACAAAAATTACCAGTGGCCATATGCTCAGCCTCAGTGATGGATAATATAATTTTTTTTCTTGCTTGACTAAGAAAATAGTGCATGTCCCAAAAAGTGGCACATGCCACTTGTGCTTTTGTGCTCAATCTTGCAACCGGTAAAATCGGAGTCGAAATAACTAATCATATGCATCTCACTGTTTTTAGGACACCATAGACCTAGATTATAAGACCCAATTAAATACCTAAATATCATCTTAACAATCGTTAAATGTGACTCCTTAGGACATGATTGGAAATATGCACATATGCAAAAACTAAAATGATATTTGGCCTACTACAAGTTAATTAGAGAAGGCTACATATCATACCTCGATATAAATTTTAACCTACACTTTTGACTTTCTCATCCTTATCCAGCTTTGTAGAATCGCATATGCTTTCCCGTTTTCGATGATGTACTTTTTCAAAAACTCCTTTACATACTTGGCCTAGTTGATGAAAATCCCATCCTTGGTTTGCTTGAGTTGAAGTTCAAGAAAAAATATGCTCATCTTGAACTCATTCTACATATTCTTGGCAAACTCTTGAAAAATATCCTCATTACTAGCACCAAAGATGATATCATCAACATAGATGTATACAAGAAATATATTAGAATCAGATTGTTCAATAAATAATGTAATGTCACTAACCCTTTTGTTAAACCCTTTATCTATTAAAAACCCACTAAGCCTCTCATACCGGGCTCCAGGGTCTTGTTTGAGACCATAAAGTGCTTTAGATAGTTTAAATACATGGTCAGAAAATTGATCATTTTCAAAGATAAGGGTTGTTCTACATATATTTCTTCCATAATATAGTCATTAAGGAATGCACTTTTAACATCCATTAGAAAAGGTCTAAAATTACGCGCACATGTAAATGCTAAGAACATCCAAATGGCTTCTAATCTTGCTACAAAGGCATAAGTCTCTTCATAGTCAATTATCTCTTCTTGATTATAATCCTGAGCAACTAATCTAGATTTATTTCTAGTAACAATTTCGGATTTATCTTTCTTATTTCTAATTATCTACTTAGTATTGATTATAGGATGATCGTTTGGCCTGGGTACTAATGTGCACACATAGTTACGCTCAAACTGGTTAAACTCCTCTTGCATTTCTAAAACCTAAGATTCATAATCTATATGTTTTTTTTTTTTTACATTTAAGGCTCTATTAGGAAATAAATGCAACAATTACTGTATTATGTAAAGAAGAGCGAATACTTATCCTGCAGTGGATGTTATTGATGATAAGTTCCAGAGGATGCCCGGTTACCATATTCATGGTTTTGGGCATTTCTGTATTTTTCTTTATGGGATACACCTGTAGTGAACCTTTTAGCTCATTATTCGTATCAACATTTTGTTCTGGAGAAAGCTCTAATTCACTTGCATCATCTTCATCCTAACACTGTCTATATTAACGATGCTAATGACCTTGCCTTTGGTATTGTATCCGAACATCTCATGACCCCCATCCTTAGGTGTTACGGAAGAAAATTTATTTTTGTCACCCATCATGTGCCATGAGCACCTGCTATCCAAGAACAACTTGTCCTTGCACAAAACATTCTTTATTATAACCAGCAAAGTGCACCTCAAATGATTCTCACATGGTACCCATACTAATAGGTTTGGGATGATTAGCATGTGAAATTAAGGCCCCTATGGGTACCCAAATTTGTCTAATAAATTTATCTTTGTTTAAGCATGCTTTAGTAGAGTGCCTAATTTGGTATAGTGAAAATATTTTATCATTTTCTTTATTTTGGAAAAGAATTTTCGGAAGCATTTTTGTTTTGAAACCATTTAACCGACAAATGTTCTTTATAACTAGTTCCAAGCTTTTCCCTTGGTCAATATTAATTATTTTATCATCATCTTCATGATCTTCATCACAGAGCTCTTTGAGTGCTAGCGCCTTCCATTTGTCGATTGATATTTCCTCTTGGATTTGATTAAAGGCTCGTGTGTAGTGAGGTTACCGATCAATTCCTCATTGGTGTAAGTAATCAGGTCTTTGGCCTCTAGAATTGAAGTAATCTTCGGTTCCCACGCATTGGGAAGTGTGCAAAGTATTTTCTTTACTCGTTTGGCCAATGTATATGGATTTTCGAGTATATTCAACCCATTATAGATCTTTTTGAACCTTGTATATATTAGTTGAATGCTTTTATGACTCTCCATTCTGAACAACTCGTATTGATGGACTATGACGTTGATTTGTTATTCATTCTCTTAATTTGTGCCCTAATGTGTCACCCCGAGCATGTCCCATGTCTCCTTAGCTGATTTGCATCTAGATATTTTTCTATACTCGTTAAGATCTAATACATAAGAAATGAGATTCGTAGCTTAGGCATTTAAAGATAATAATTTTATATCCACCTCATATTCAATCTTATCGACCTTGCATGAATCTATGGTCTTCCTATGTATATAGGGACCATTCTTAAGTATGCACTATGCCTCAAAATTGGTGGCTTAGAAGAATATAATCATTCTGGCCTTTCAAAATAAATAATTATTACATGAGAACAATTATGGCATGTGCATCGATTGACTTTCAGGTAAGGTGAATCAGGAGTCATTTTCCATGGATCAATTTTGGTATGGATTACCAATTGTTGATCCAAGTATACCCCAGAGAAGGGATAAATTGGGTATTGCCATTAACTTAATCGATTTTTAGCCTATTTCAGTTTTGTTCTTAACTCAACAATTAACTAGTATACAATGTAATCAAACTGTTAATAAAGAGTATAAGAGTATTAAATCAAGTATAAACAAGCACACAAAAAAGAGATAGAGTAAGAGACAATAGAGACATAACAATTTATAGTAGCTTAGTAAGGACACTCTTTACCTACGTCTACTCCTCCGAGCTCCTTCAAGGATTTCTATTCTGCTAAAATTCGGATCTTCTTAACTGGTGAAGGCCAAACTGTTACACTCTCATAGAACAAGTTTGTTTATACTTTGTTACAACTCTCACAAAGTAGTCTATGTTTATGGCTTGCTACTCTCTCACATAGTAAGTTGCGTTTATACGTTACTACAGCTCTCTCACACAACAAGCTCATTCATGTCTTGCTACTCTCTCACTACACAAGTTCGTTTATGCCTAGTTACAATTCTTTCACTTATACCAACACTCTGATCTAAGTTATAATTCACACCATCGTAGTATGAAAATTTATCTGGTTACCTTTATATGAGTCTAACCTTTGGAGCTTCTATCAATCACCTACAAAATCAATACACCATACATTTACTCTTGCAAGGGGCTAGTATAAATACATGTATGATGATATGACAATTAGGCACATATACAAGTAATCACATAAAGATAAATGTATATAATGAAGATACATGACATATGAAGAAACAAATAACTCACTAAGGCACAAGTAGTAAGGTATGATTCTTTTTTAGGTATAAGCTAAGACAATCTTTAATAAAATTTAATTCTTTAAGAAAGCTCAGTGAAAATGTTCGATTAGCTGACTCTTATTAGAATGGTACGCAGGTAATTTAAGATCTTGATAAGTAACTTAATCTCGATGGCGGTGCAATTTCTTCTCGTGTCCAATATACCAATTCCAATGGAATATGTGATTAAGTAGAAAAAAAGTTTAGATTAATATTAGAAATCTTTTTTCGATTTTCTCAAAATATTGGATTTCACAAGTAATAGATTTAACTCTTAGAAAGCACAACTATGAATTCATTTATCACACTATTAAGCAATATAATCTAGAAACAAGATATACAAGTCCAAACAATTCTAGATATATACAAATTAAACACAAGGGCAAATAGTAGCAATTCAAAAAAAAAAAAAAAACTTTAGAAAAAACTAACTGATGTAATCAGAGATATAAACGATGGAGGATTGCTGCGACAAAGTCATTCATATGCCCAAATTCATTGAGAAGTTCACCAATTGAAAGAATCTTTATCTCGTATAAGGACTCACTATGTGAATTTTTACACAAACTCGCTCTTTTGAATTTGCTGTGTTAATTGCAACAAGACTCTTAGAATATACAAAGTGTGGAGTAAAGAAACTTCGTGTATGTTTCTCTTGTGTTTCTTGTTTTAAAATAGAGGAGTCCAATGCCTCTTATATAATGCATCAATTTGAGCAATTTGGTATAAATGTGTTGACATTTAATGTTGTGAACAATAGACACAATCAATTAGATTATATACAAGTATTACAATGTTCCAATTCATCTTAATTTGAGTATATAGCCCTTGGAAGACAAGTAGCGATGAAAAATGCTACAATTTATGGCTAGAAAATGACATCTATTAGGTCTTCGATTTTATGTCTTAATCTTGTCTCATAATCCATTTTAATTGATTTTAAACAAAGATAAATTGTTTAATTTAAGTTCTAAACATGATTGAATCAATATAATATTCAATTCAAGCTTAGAAAACTTTAGCGTGTAACAGTAAGCTGTTAACCCAAGAAACACAAATACTTTTCTTAGGTTAGTTTGAATATATTGATATACGTACTAAACAAGACACCTCCACGGATACTAAGTAGACACGTGTTTTCTACGTATTCTATAAATTTTAAACAATTGGTGTTTCAAAGACATATCCAATGTATTAGACAAATAAAGTTCATATGAGATACATTGAAACTAGTAATTTTTATGTTTTTTAAACTTAAGATGTTTTGTATTTTTACTTGTCTTTCGGTAGTCCCCCCCCTTTTTTTTTAATCTTTAATTTTAAAAATGTCTCATATGAAATTGCAACTTGTGTTTACTTTCGTGTATTAAAAAAAATATGGAAGACCCAATATACGCGCATGCACTCGCAGTTGCATATATCTAATTTGTGTGTAAAATATTTGTTAAATATGATAAATATTATACAAGTACATATAACTAACATTGCATAATGCGTGAGCACATGCAAGACAAATACATAACTAAAAACTAATTTAAGAGACGAAATTAAAATTTATATTTTTATTGTGACTAATAATAGATTACACTCGTTATTCGGGACCAATAGGCAATTATCCCTTTTATATATTTATTAAAAATGTGGCTTGTACGGGTAATCCTCTTCTTTTCAAACTGGCTATTCCGTTTAGGGCTGACAAAACAAGTATTTACACGATGACACGATACGAGACCGACACGAAATTATCAGGTCTAGATTTTGCTTATCAGGTATCGGGTCGTTATCGTGTTAGACCCGATAACCCGATAAGAAATAGTGCAGATTATCAAGTTGACCTGATAACCCAATAGGTTACACGATAAAACACGATAAGAATTTCGTGTATTTAGGTTACACGATAACCTGAGATCTAATAGGTTACCCGTTAATTTAATAAATTATTTTTACACTCCCAAATTATCAAATATTATAATTTAGTATCTAATATATATTCATATTTCCCTAACCCTACTTATTTAGTCAACTTAACAGGTTAACAGGTCATTAACGTGTAATGAATAAGTTAATGTGTAATGGAAACCATTCAAGTCTTATCGTGTCCTGTTTACCAGATAAGTTTTGTATCGTGTCGTGTTGACACGATAATTTTTGTGTCGTGTTCGTGTTTAGGTAGTCTGACACGATATGTTTATTATGTCGTGTTCATATTTAAATTTTATCGTATTTCATGTTATCGTGTAATGATATGTTACACTATCTGTTTTGCCAACCTTTTCCCGTGAGCTACCATCGAAGACACGCTATCCGCTATCCGTATCCCAGCCGTGCTATCTGTAGACACAAGGAGCAATTGGAAGTCCAATACGGCGATTCGATCAAAATAACGGATAGGATAAACTCAGCAGAGACCACTTAACCGAGTTTAGCGCACAGAGCTCTTACAGTCTCAAGAGTCCAGACCCGCCATGGCGACCCTGTCCCTGTGTTCTTTACTCCCAACTACACTTTCATCCCACAAACAAATCGCAAAAGTTCCATTTATTTCTCTCTCCAAAACCCACCTCAACTTTCTTTCTTCTGTTCCGCATCTCTCCTCCCCCGGATTATCTACTCCGAAACCACTCACATTGCCTTTCGTCTCTGCGGCGGAAGTGTCTTTGGCTGATTCTGAACAAAAGACCACCGAATCCGAGGCCACCGAGGTTGTTGAAACCCCAATTGAAGAGCCCAAACGAGAAGAAATCTTTGCTGTTGTTATGGTGAGTTATTACAACCATTATTCTGTATTTTTAAGAATTTTATGTATAGTTAGTTTGTAATCAATTATCCATGAACTCCATGGTGTGTGTGTATATTAATGTTGCAAAAATCTGGAGTTGCTTGATTTAACTTGCAAAACTTAGAAAGAGTGCTTGGGATATTTATCGGTCAAATATCCTTTATCCTCATGTGTGAGAACAAGTTAATCGAGTTATGAAAAAAACATCCCCCTTTAAATGACTCTGATATTTATACCCGGGATATTATTTGATATTTACTCCTTGATTTTAGGTAAATTTTGACTTATTCTCTTGATCACAATCTTTGATTTGGCCTTAATATTTTGATTATGTTGATAAGATCTGATGTCTTCTTACGAGCTTATGGGATTGGATATGTTCCCTAAATAATCTATTGAAAGGATGGGAATTACACCCTCGTTATTTTCCCCTTGTATATTAGTTTGTTTGAAAAAGTGATTAGCCAAATTTCGCGGGTTTATGTAATTAAGCAATGCTTTTTGTTTTTCGTTGTTTGACTCTGCTTTTTTGTTGAAGTTTTTCTTTAGTTTAGGATTCTTCCTTAATTGCCCCGAGTCTTGAGACGTGAGTCGATCAATGATGCCATCTGAATAAAACTTTGACTGTGTACATCTATTTACATCCAACTACGATTTTGCCAGGCGGAAAGTGAGACGTGGTCCCAAGTACCATTTTGATGTAAGATTAGTATTTCCTCTTCCATTGTAGTCGTTCAACCGGTGAGAGAGAGCCTTTGAAATAGAGTAAGGGAGAGTAGGTGTGCATATGAGACAAAATTAGAAATGGGATGGTCAATGTGTGTGCGCTTACCCTTTCAGACGACAATGAGCATGTCTAAATCAGAAGTGGATGGATGAACTGGAGAAGAATTTGAGGAGACAGAGACGATGTGCGCAACGGCCGAAGCTACCGTTTGGCGACGAGAGTATACCTGCAAAAGAGGTAGAGAACAACTAGGCGGAACAGGTTCTGGAGCGGAAGAAGATGGAGTACAGGTTGGAAAACTCAGGAAATGAAGTGTGACATCCAAATAACCTTGAGAGTAGAGCTTAGAAAAGTAAGGGGGTGGACTCAAAGAAGGTTACATCTGCACACATAAATGAGCGACATAAAAATAGACTATAACAACTATAACCTTTTTATGTGCGAGAATAACCAAGGAAGACATTTAGTGCGTAGGGATATAACTTATGCTTACCACGAGTCAACTGACGAACAAAATAGACATATCCAAAGATACGAGGTTGTAAACCAAAAAAGGGGAGCGAGGAAAAAGAATGGAATGGGGAACCTTGCCATTTGGGGTAGAAGAAGGCATCCTATTGATCAAGAAGCAAGTTGTAACAATCGCATCACCCCAAACGTGTTTGGGAACATTTATCTCAAAAAGTAGAGTACGAGCCACTTCTAGGAGATGTCAATTCTTACGCTCAGCTACTCCATTTTGCTGCGGTGTGTGAGGACAAGATGATTGAAGTAGGATACCAGAGTTTGACATAAAGGAAGTAAAGTGTTGAGAAAAATATTCTCGAGCATTTTATCACTTGGAAGTATATGCAGGGACACGTTAAATTGAGTTTTACTTTTAGCACAAAAGGCACAAAAAATGAAGAGTAATTCAAAATGATCTTTTATTTAATAAAATCATGTAACTCTTGAAAAATCATCTAGACGGGTGACAAAATAATGAAAACTTAATGTAGAAGTAACAGAAGAAGAATCCCAAACATTTGAATGAACTAAGCTAAAAGGACTCGATACTCGAACATGAGCCGGGGAAGCAAAGCAACTACGATAATGCTTACCCAACTAACAAGGCTCACAATCTAAGGAAGACAAATAATGTAAACTAAGAACAAAGAGCTTGAGATTTTAGGGTTTAGAAGGACCCCAAACATTTGAATGAACTAAGTTAGAAGGACTCGATGCCCTAACATGAGTCAGGGAAGCAAATCAACTACGATGATGCTTATCCAACTGACAAGCTCACAATCTAAAGAAGACAAATAACGTAAACTAGGAACAAGGAGCTTGAGATTTGCAAGGCATGGATGTACTAGGCGACACTGAATTTGGTGGGCATTACGCAACAACAGGACGTGATTGAAGGCAATGACGGCAGCTAGGGCTGGGATCCGTGGCAGAAGCAGCTAGGGCTGGCTAGCTGAGATCTGTGACGGGCGGCGGTATCTAGGGTTGTGTCCTTTTTTTTTCTTTTTTTATTTAACAAAAGGACGTGTAGGAAAAAAGAAAAAGAAAAAGAAGAGAACGTAACTTGTGAGTTTAATTCGCCATTAGTAGCTACTCTTGATACCATGATAAAGTAAACGGAGAATCGTAAAGAGTTAGACGACTTGACTATTGTGTTAGTTTCTCCCTCTTTATAATAGAAATAAAGGAAAAATACAAAAACCCTAAATAATACCGACATTGCAGAAATACCCTTTAATAGTCATATTTAAGCTGCATTTTTCATTCCCATTAGATAGGTGTGTGCATATTGAAATATTATTCTGTTTGTAATTTTTGATCTCCTGTTTATGGGCTATATGTATGATTCTCATACAGCGATATTGATTACTAGTAGTGCTTGTGCACGCTATTGCAGGTTATTTTCAGCTGCCTGATATATTAGTTTGTGGTTTATGATCTGTATTTTCCTTTTTTCCACTTTCCCTGGCTTTTGTTTAGATTGGATCTCGTCAATATATCGTTTTTCCTGGAAGGTTTATATACACTCAGCGACTTAAAGGTGCAAATGTGAACGATAAGGTACATGTTTCATGGTTATTTTTGTCTATTATTGATCTATAACACTAAATTCACTATCTTTAAATTTAGGCAAAATTCACTATCTTTAAATTTAGGCACCGTTTAGTAACGTTTTTTCAAGTACTTTTCAGAAGAAAAAAAGTTAATTGAACAAAAAAATGCTTTTGCTTTAAAAAAGAGTTAAAAATCGAAAGTGTGTTTGATAATTTAGAGATTATATCCTAGTACTATCCCTCTAAATGATCTCTTAATCTGGAAAAAAATCGAAGATGATTGAAAAAAAAAATCGGTAGAGAGATCCCAATCCACTGATCTCCATCGATCTCTTAAAATATAAGAATAAAAATAAAACAGAAAGCGACTATATTTTTTTTTTTTGTTGAAAAAAGTACTTGAAAACCATTTTTTTTTTTTTAGATTTTTAAAAGTATTTCTCTGAAGTGCAAGACAAACCATGCTTTTAAAATTAGTACTTTTTTGCTTAAAAGCAAAAATGTACTTAAAAAGTGTTATACCAAGATGGTTTTTTCTCTCTCATTCATTGAGCACAGGCATGTCCTTATTTTAACGCGTCTGCAGGTTGTTCTCAACAAGGTCTTACTGATTGGAACTAAAACAAGCGCTTATCTTGGAACACCCGTGGTGCCTAATGCAGCTGTACACGCCGTTGTTGAAGAGCAGGGCCTTGATAAGAAAGTCGTCGTTTTCAAGTACAAGAAGAAAAAGAATTACCGAAGAAACATTGGCCACCGACAGGTATCTCATTGTTCTTCATTATCCAATGAAAATCACATTAATTGCAAAAACACTTGAAAACGAAAAAAAAAAAAAAGAACAGAAACAAGAAAGAGTTTTTCAGTATGGATCCCTAGACCCATACTGTATGTTAAGATATCTTCACCTCCATTTTTTTTTACGAAAATCTCATTTAATAAATGGATGATATTTTCAGTTAAAATTGCCCTCAATTTTTTTGTTCGCCACAATAAATATTCGCTATTGCCGACCACAACCATTGCTGACCACTGCCATCGACCACAACAACCCTCACATAAAAAATTAATGGGAAAATAAATATGCTACAAACAAATAACAAAATGCAGCAAATATAAAAAAAATGAACAAACTGAACAAAACTTGCGAGATCTACAGCAAATTTTCTGAAAATGCAGCAAAAAGAGGTAACAAAATCAATAAAAGAATCTAAAAATATAGTAAATTTCGGAAACAAATCAAAATGACACAACAAAGATGAAAATCAGACAATAAACAAACATGGACAAAAAATCTACATCAATCAATTCCAGAAAGGCACAACAAATTTCAGAATCAAAATGAAAGCCAAGCAAAAATTAACACAAAATCAAACAAACACAACACGTTTTCTGCAAATGGAGCAAAAAAGGTCCCCCCCCCAAAAAAAAAAAATCCAAAACCGCAATAAATTTCGCAAACAAATCATAATCACACACAAACAAATTGAAAATCAAACAGCATGCAAACATCAAGAACAAATCTTCATCAAACAATTGCAAAAAAATAAAGCAAAATATAGAATGAAAATCAACAAAAGATAAATCTGTAGCAAACAATCACCCAATTGGATGGTGAATTGCAGATCTGGAATATATTACATAAACACAAATCTGTAAAATTGAAAAAAATAAAATAAAATTCAGATCTCGATTTTTTTCCAGATCCAAAGAGAGAGAGGGGGAGAGGGCGACGGCGAGGGATGGTGGTAGTGTCATCGCGGTGGCTTCGTGTGGTGGTGGTCATCGTTGCAGTGAACGACAGGGGTTTGCAGTGAACTACGGGGATGGTGGCAGTTTGTTTGGTGGTGGTGTCATTGCAGTGGTGGCCAGTTTGGTTGTGCCGGCAAGGGGGTGGAGTAGAGGGTGTGATTTTTAACTTTTTTATAAGATGTGCTTTTAACAAAGTTTTTTTTTGGGCCATGTAGCCCATTCATATCAATTAGTTGAAAGCGGCGTTAGCTCAAATTAATATTTAAAAAAAAACAGAAAACGAAAACAAAACAAAACATGAGCTTGTCCTTATTCAGTGGTATACTTGCAATCAAGAAGTTACATTCGAACTTCTCCCTTAATGATGTGATATGATTAATGCATTCTTAAAAGCTGAAAACCACAAATTGTGCGTACGTGTCTTCCCGTTGGTTGGTGTTATGTAGCTACTGAATAGTAGTCATTGTAGAGAATTAGTCACATTGAGTTTAAAATTATTCACATCAACTTTCTTCGCTTTATCGAGATTATTGTTATATTTTTTTTGTACTTGCATAATAAAAAGATTTCCAAATATAAAGTTGTAATTGTATCATCTACTCCAGCTTTCCAGCGAGTTATTGTATTAAGCTACTACTAGGCCTTAAAGTCGGTACTTTTGAAACCGGTTTCTCATTGAAGTCATGATCGCTTGTACTGAAGTTCCGAAGGGGGCTGTACTTTGGGATACAAGAATTAAAATCCTACCTGCATATATATTCTAGAAACGCTTCTGCTATTCGTTTATAATTTCTCAAATTTGTGCATGAAAGTACAAGCAACATGTGAATTTACAGATGTATATGCCTTGCAAATCTGAATATCATGTGTTTAATGTATCCAATTTGCTTGGATTGCTTGAACTGTTCCTGAAGAAGGTTGATGTTGTGAATTGACAGCCAAATACGCGGTTAAGGATATTGGGCATCACGGGTTATGAAAATGCTCCAGCTATCACAGCTCCATAGTTACTCCTGGAAGTTCCTTTTTTTTTTTTTTGGCTTCTACCTGTTTTGTCATTGTTGTTGAAGATAAAGCAGTATTTTATATACTTCGCATGTTCTACAAACATTGCTCCAACATTACTGTGATTGGGTTGTTGCTACATAGAGAAATTACCACAATCGAGTTCTCTATCTTTAGAACACAGATATATCAATTATTCTATGTATATATGTATGTATGTATATATATTTAACAGCACTTAATAAACATATTTTAACTTTTAATATCTTGAATTTATTATAAATCACTGGCAAAAAATTAAAAAGAGAACAATTAAAGAAAAAAAGAAAACAAAAACATAAGTCAATCTAAGATAAAAGTGTATTTCATTATAAAAATATCTTGTATTTTGTCTAAATTTAAAAAAAAAAAAAAAATTACACACACATAGACACATATATTATGTTATATTTTCCCTTTTTCATTTTTTTTTTTCTGGTTTTCTTTTCTCCTCTCCCATATTCACCCACACCTTCCTTCCTCGTCTTAACCCTAAGGCCATTGCCATTCCAATCAAGCCAATGTTGTCGTCACTCCAATCAAGCCAATGTCGTCATTGCTCTAGCTCCGATCCTCCTACTCGTTAATCTTATTCTTCTTCTCTCTGTATTCCTAGATATGAGCAAGTCCACCCCAAATCTGAATTGTGTTTCTCACTCCATATAAAATATGGAGGAAAACAAATCTTAAAATTTTGGCCTGCGATTTTTTATATTTTACAATTTTTGATTTCTTCCTAGATTTTTTTTTTCATGCAATTGTTCTACAATTTGGTTTGGTTTTGGCTTCTTTTTGTCTGAGTTCAATTTATGATTTTGATTTGGTTCGTGAATTTGTTTTTTGATTTGATTAGTAGATTTTTCCTGATTGGATTTCCTATTTTGGTTCAATTTTCTATTTTGTTTAGATATTAGTTTTTGTTTTAAAGGTTTGCAGTAGTGGTGGTGGTGACTTATTATAATGGCGGTGCCAGGTGGTGATTTAGAAGTTTAAAGATGAAGAACAATATCAAAATAAAAGAAAAAGAAAAATACTAGCGGAAAAGAATAAGCAGATTTAAGATATGGTAATGACATTTTGGAACAAAAAATTAATTATTTTGACAAAACATAGCGTAGAAGCCATATTTTTTTCTTCCAATCGTAACCAATAACATTCCTTTTCCAAATACAAATTTCAAAATTTTCATTTTCCAGTGGCCCTGAAGGGCAAAATTATACTTTTCAAAAAAAAATATTAAGAAATATTTTTTCAATGGAATAGCGTGAGTTATAATATTTTAAAAATCAGGAGAAATTGACGGCCAATTGGCAACCTGGAAGGATTTAGGTGGTGTTTGGTAACCGTTTCTATTTCCATTTCAGCAGTAGAATGGAAATGGGATGGGAATTTTGTTTCCTTCTTGGGAGTAGAATCGCGTTTGATAACGATAATTTTTTTTAGAAAGAGAATCGTGTTTGGTAACGATTTTATTCTAATTTTTTTTTTTTTTTTTGGCCGAACGGCGGAGGCGGCCACGGCGACTGGCGGGTGGGTGACGGTGGCGGACGACCGGCGGCAGGCGGCGCCGAAAGTTGTCAGGTGGCCGGTGGCGGCGGACGGTGATCGGCCAGCGGATGAACAGTAAAATTAGTTTTGGGAATGAAAAGAGAATTATGAGAAACATTTTTTTTTTGTTTCTCATTTTTTTAAAAAAATTGACACAATTTTCAAATGGGAATAGAATGGAAATGAAAACAAAAATTACTAAATACTATTTCCAAACAGAATTTTCAAAAATCTGAGAATGAAAAGAAAAATTTTGGAGTAAAAACGGTTACCAGACGGGTTAAGGGCTAATCTGAAAAGTCAACATCAATTTTGGGAATTGTGATTTAAAAGTTTAATTTTTTGAAAAGACATCAAAATTATAGTGTCCAATCATAAAATGGAAAACTTTGTCTATCAATTTTGATCAAATCAAACATTAATTTGAAATTTATAAACGATTTGAAATCAATTATTTCAATGAAATAATTTCAAGGAACTCAATCAAATATAGGGAATTTAATCAAGGGATGAAATGACAATTATAATTACATCATTTACGATGTTATCATGTGACATCATCTCGTCCAATCAAATTGGGACACTTAGCATTAGTTAATGAAAAAATATTACTAAGGGATGCTTTTCAAGGAAAGAATTTAAGAATGTTTTACCTGGATAATGTTTGGGTAAGAAATTTATAGGAGGAATTTAATTTAGTTAAGAGATTTTAAATTTTTTTTTTTAATAAATTTTTTATTTGGGGAGTAAAAAGATTTTAGGAAAGATGATTTGTCAAATTTTTTTGGGGTGAAATGAAGGATTTCGAAATCTTTTTGGGAGAGGTTGAATTTGCCAAATTTTTTTATCATTGTCTTCTGTTTCGTTCTTCGTTCTTCTACTTTTGCTTCTTCTTCATTCATCGTCTTTTGCTTCTGCTTTGTTCTTCTGCTTTTGCTTTTACTTCTACTTCTACTTCGTTCTTTTGCTTCTGCTTCGATCTTCTCTTTCTTCTTCGTTCTTCTTCTTCGATTTCGTCGTCGTCTTCTTCGTCGATTTCATTCTTCTGCTTCGTTCTTCTTTTTCATTCTTAGTCGTGGATTTCGTCTTCTTCTTCGTTCTTCTTCGCCGATCTTCGAGTAATTTCGATTTCGATTCGTTTTCAAAATCAAAATCGAATAACCCTTTGGATTTCAAAAACAAAATCGATTTCGATTTCGAAATCAAAATCAAAATAGGGTTTGAAATCGAAATAGGGTTCGAAATCGAACGACGAATTGAAATCGAAATCGACGAAATCTTCGTTTGTTCATCAATGAAATCGTTGTTTGTCCATCATTTCATCTTTGTTTCTGTTTTTTTCTTTTCTTTTCTTTTTTTCTCAGAAATGGGATAAAAAATAGGGGATTTTATTATTTAGTCCTCTATAAATAAGCCATAGAGAAATCAAACCTCCTGATACCATGAATTAAATTTTCAGACCCAAGATTCTTTTAAGAAAAAATCTCTGCATTTTGACCACTCTGTTCACAAATATTTACAAATATGTCATTTTGTCATATGCAAAAAGATAAAAATGGACAAAAAGGTGTTAACGTTAACGTAAAACATTTCAAACATAGCCCTTGCCTATATTACAAACTTGCATTTTTTGAATTTACGTTAACATTGTTTGCATTTATTTTTTATTTTTTATTTTGCCCTTCCTCATTTGTTTCAAGTGTGTGTGTTAACGTTTACTCATTTTTAACAATACATATTTATTTATTTATTTATTTGCGTTAATTCATTTTTGTGTGCGTTAACGTCAACTCATTTTTGTGTGTGTTAACTCATTTTTTGTGTGGGTTAATGTTAACTTTTTTTTTTGTGTGCATTAACTCATTTTTAGAGATTTTTCTGAGTTAACATTAACATACCATATAACGTTAACGCATTTTTACCGTCGTTAGCGTTATTGCATTTCTTGTTTTTTTTTGTTGTTGTCCCGTTAACGTTAATATACACATGTCCTTGCATTTGACGTTATTTTTTGTGTGTTGACGTTCTTTTCATCCATGTTTTTTCTTTTCTTCACGTTAACATAACACATATCACGTTATCATATCTCATTAGTTTTGCGTGGGTTTGCATTAACGTTAATACACATTTTTTGTTTCTCTCTATGTAAACGTTAAAACATTTAATATTGTCCAGAGAAACATATGTGAGAAAATCACGCATAAATACTAACGTTAACGTAAAAATAAATACCCCCCTCCACCTCCACCACCAATTATATCCCCACCATAAACAGATTCCAAAAGAACAGATCTTAAACACACTGACGTTAACGTTAATGCGCATTTTTTTTGGGTATCGTCTGTGTTAACGTTAATACATTCATGTTGTCCTAAAAATCATGTGTGGCATTTTGATTTGCGTTAATGTTGATACACATTTTTTTCTGAGTCTCCTAAATTAACGTTAACGTATTCATGTTGTCTAGGTTTGCATTGACGTTAATGCACTTTTTTTTTTGTCTTTCTCTATGTTAGCGTTAATGCATTTAATATTGTCCAAACAAACAGATGAGAAAAAAATCACGCAAAACACACTAACGTTAACGTAACATTACACACTCTCCATCATCACTACCATTCATTATGAAAATTTCAGAAAAAAATCTATAAACATCAATAACTTACAAAAAAAATGTACTAAAATTGTTGCAAAAATCAAATTAAATGTGAAAATCCCATATCTGAGTTTCAAAGATCATAAAAATTCAAATCGAGTATTTCCAGATCTGAGTGTGAGAGAGAATGTGAATGTTAATTTGTAAAAGAAATTAAAAAATCAAAGCTAAAACTAAAATATGGGGATGAAAATGTAATATGAGATTGAAGCTCATCTTTAAACTCTTAAAATCTAAGATAAAACAGATTAAATCGACAAAAGAGCAAAAAAAAAAAAAAAAGGTCAAATGAAGCAAGAATCAACACACAACCCAACATCAATACCTCCAATCTCAAAAAAATACTTTACGTTCAAACTTTCACCACTATCCTCAACTGTAATGCACCAGCTGGAACTCTGTTTGTCTCCCAAACAGCTCTCCCACCATTCCTGCCCATGAAGCTCCAATTTGATGAACTCACCTTCATTTAATTAAACCCCAACACAAATTAATCATAACCCAAAAAATAACAGCAAGTTTCCCATTTGATTTTGCTGGAAAAACATGAATATTGACGTACCTGAGCTACGTCGACGGCTAGATCTGTGCCGCCATATCTAAAAAGCCACCATTGGATTTGTAGGAAAAGTTTGACGAACTTCGACAGAAGGACTGCATTATGCTACGTAAGTTGTCATGATTATTCTTCGCCGTCACAAAGCCACAAGGCCGTCGCAAGCTCTTCACCATTTCGTCTTCGCCGTCACAAGTCCACAAGCACTGCCTCTTCACCAGCGTCGTTCTGACTAAGAGATAAGAGAAAGGGAAGCTAGAGAGAGAGAGAGAGACCCACACATTGTGGGTGTGGGTAAGAGGGTTTACACAAAGAGAGAAAAGTGAAGATTGTAGATATAAAAGGAGGTGTTAATGTAAAATGAGAGGGAGAGGGGTATATATGTCTTTTTACATTATTTTTTGTCTGCCAAAGGACTAAAAACTTAATTGATTGTACTGTAAGATCTAAAGACTAGGTGAATTGTTTAAAAGGTCTTTTTTCTACATGGTCTATGGGAAGAGGACTAAATAATAAAAACCTCTAAAAAATACAACTATTTTTTTTTTTTTATCTAAATGCTTCAATTCAAATAATTATCTAAATAACGGATTTGTGAAATGAATGGATTTTGAAATTTCTTAAATTTATCAAATTGTTTACCCAGGGCAACTTTAGTGTTTTTTAACTATTAATGATGATAAATCAACAATTAAGCTAAAGATGAGCACTCGTCGAGTCTCAAAGGTGGTCCAAAATCCTCTTCAATGATAGCCTGACATGTAGGTACCGCGGTCGCACCTCTTGATGCGCCTCCTGCCTAAGGTGGTCTGAAATACTACTATTATGCCCAATTTCTGCCCCAAAAGACAAACCACAAAAATCTTTAACAAATCCAAGGTGTAAAGATCAAACGAAGGGATTCCAAAGAAGATGCATACAAGTTCTCTATTTTTGGACTCTCCTCTTCCACCCCAAGATCCTTTATAGGGACATTCTCTATTTTTCATCCATTTGATCTAAAAAGGTATAAAATTTCATTATGGGTGAGTTGTACTTATCCAATGGACCGTGATGATGGTATTGGTAAGCAAAACATTCAGAAAGTGTATGAAGTTTTGTACACCTTTAAGATCAATATGACTAAGTGATTCAAGTTATGATAAGATAGGAGGGTTATGCCTTAAATCATTCCTCATTTGGGTTAAAAGAGACAATCATTATAAATTTCTTGTCAATACTAAAAGATTCAAACTTGAGGTTAGAGACCAACGTCATAACTCCATTTCAAATCTCATGTTACAATTGAGGATAGTTCTTTACTATGCCAAACTTTTCATAAGATTTTATGATGTGCAAGAAAAAATGGTCAGCACCATACCCGAATTTTCATACCCTTGGAGCACCGGATGAAATTTTATTTACATGTATTTATTATGCTTATATACATATTGCAAACTATCCAATTTATTTTGTTATTATGCACATTTACTTAAAGCAAACTCTCATTTTAAACCGTTATTATGTCTTTTTTTTTTTTTTTTACTTAAAAAAAGTGCAATAAACTTTCTTAGTATTTTTACTAAAAGTTTGATTTCAATTATTTTGGTTGAATTATTTGAAAAATATTAGTTAAGAGAGTGATTTATTCCATGCCATTTCGGTTTTCTCCAGTGAGATAAAACATTAAGATGGAGAGATTAGAAAATTGTTTCCCTAGGATTAGCATTTGGATGAGTTCAGACAACATCGTACAAATCAAATTCATATTCAAATCAATTTCCCTAAAAAATTGGATTAGGCAGTCATGAAATAACATCTTGAAACTTGCACTTTCATGGCATTCTATGTGGAATCAAATGTTGCATGAAATCCAATATGGCATGATCTCTAAAGTTGCATCCAATTTAATCTGATTGAAATTTTCTAAATGTAAATTTACATGAAATATCATGTTAAAAACTTGTGTGAAATCAAATGTTACAAAAATAACATGTTTAGGCCCAAACATTTTGTATGTTTGAATCTTTCAAAAAGCGATATTGTTTTGCATGACATATTTAACATGATTAGATTTGGAATGAGCATTTGAGTACTGAATGACTTTGAACCTAATCTAAAACTTTCATGGTTTATATTTTTTTATTTTGAATAATTTAAATAGTTTTTTAACACATTTTAGATGCAACGTTTTTAAGTTTTACATGTTCCCATTTTAAACTCAAGTTTTTGCCATCAATTGCCTCAAGTGATTTTCGTGCTAGACATTCTTTTATTATTCTCTGAATCACTTTTTTTTTTTTTTGTTTGTTGATATTTTTCATATGGATTTATCTACACACTATTTTAGACCATTTTTAGCAATATAAAGCAGAAAGTTTAGATTAATTATCGTTTTTCACAACTTAAGTTCCATTACATATTTACATTGCAGTTTTGGTCAAGAATAATTTTTAATTGTTTTAATAAATTGAAAATAAAGTTAATGATAATTGTTATATATTCAACCTCAAATAGATTTGATGAGAATTTTTATGCTTTGACCTCAATCTATACCAAATTTTGCATATCTTCTATGCTTCCAATTCATGTTATATACATGTCTTTTGTGTCCTCTATATGTTTCATTTAAATTACCATGGTATATGCCTGATTAATAGAAAAACTGGATTCAAATAGGCTCTTTCAATTATTTACATTTTAGCCCCCAAAGTTCATCAAAGTTTACAAGCTTATCCTAAACATTCCCAATTAACTTCATGTACATGATTATCTTCCATATGAATACTTAATTATAATTATAATGTCAAATACAGGATCAATTGAGAAAAAAAATTAGCTTCAAATAAGCTCTTCCTACTTTTTACAATTTTAGCCCCTTAATATTGTCAAAATTTCTAAACAAGTTCAATTCTTTCAATTCATGTCATATACACGTCTATATGTTTTATACACGTTCCAATTACAATTATCATGTCATACACATAGTTTAATTGAGAAAAAATTTGCTTACTTGAGCTCTTTCAAACATTTGCATTTTAACACCTTCTATTAATCAAAGTTTGCAAAAGTGTTCAAATGCCCTTAGTTAATATAATATGCATGATTTATATGCCAAATGTATGTTTAGTTTAAATTCACATGTTCAATTTGTTTTGAAATAACCTCAAACAAATTCTTGACAAACATTTCAATTTTGCTCATTAAACTTTGCTCAAATTTTCTAAAGTGTCTAAATATTCTCAATTTCTGCCATATACACGTCTACTTTTATTTAAAACCATATGAAACCCATTTCAAAATTCTCATGCTCATTCAAAATATTAATGTCACACAAGTGTTAGATTCCTTTAGTTCATATATATGTCAATTTTCAAACATTTCAATTTTGCTCATTAAACTTTGCTCAAATTTTCTAAAGTGTCTAAATATTCTCAATTTCTGCCTTATACGTCTACTTTTATTTAAAATCATATGAAACCCATTTCAAAATTCTCATGCAAAGAACGTCATATCCTTTAGCTCATATACATGTCATCTACTTGTAAAAAATTCCAAAGTTCTTTTACATGACGTATGATGCCACTATGAATTTTACATATATGTTTTATGTCCATGCCATATGCATGTAGACATCCTTTAATTTTAACTCACGTGTCATAAACATGTAAAATTTCATCAATTCTCTTCACACGGCAAATTCATGTTAACATTTCATGAAGTTTCTTCACATGTTATACGTATTTTTTACAGTACATGCATATGTCATATACATGTTAACACTTGTTCAATTTAATTACATGTCAATATAGATACTAAAATTTTATTAGGTTTATTTACATGTCATATACATGCTAAATTTTGTTATATTATTGAACTTCTACATGGCATGCACGTGCTTCAAGTTTATCAAGTCTCTTCACATGTTCATTAATATATCATACACATAATAAAATACAAATTCATCTCCCCACACATCTTGTCTTTCTTGTAAAAAATACACATGTCAAATATATATTTAATTTCCATACATGTCACCCATATTTTTCAAAATCACAAGGCCCTTTGCATAGTATATATTTGTATTTATATTTTGAATGTATTCAAGTCATATACATGTTGATTTTAAATAAATATTTATGTTCGCATGTCATAATTATGTAGAATCAAATTATGCGACATTTAGCCACCATTTAAGTAGGGAATATTTTCAAGAATTTGTTTTCATCCAAACACCTAAAGTTAAAATGAATTAGATTGAAATTAATATTGTACCATCTTTTGATGGGCATCTTGTGATATCTAACACCTTCCCTGAGTGTAATCCATCTCCGAGCCCTTAAAGAATCATTTGGTTAGACCTTTCAAAAGTAAAGAGTAGTTTTAAAAAATGATCGCTTTCTAAAATTATTTTTCTTTTAATTTTATTTTTATTTACTCGGACTTGACACACCAATTAAACTCAATGTCACATGCAAACTCCAAATCTCTTTCAAAATTTGACCAAGAGTGTTTTTTTAAATTCGGCTTGTTCAAGCTCTTTTTAAGAACTAAAGAGTTTTGTTAATTATTTCAAATAAACATTTGTGTGGATTTTCCCAAACTTCTAATAACAACATGTGCAGGAAAGAAACGCACACAAAAATTAGAGGTGCGTCAGCTGCAACTCCACTAGGATTTTTTTAAAAGATAGGGTCAATCCTTAAATGTCAAATTTAATCCAAATCTTTTTAATTCTAACTGCTTCATTTATTATTCTTTTACTTATATTGCTTATTCATTTCTTGAGAATGTTTGTAATGAGTGTGTGTGTGTTTATATTTTTATACCTGTTTTTCCCTTGCTTTTACTTTGCTTTTATTTCTACTTTTATTTCATTATATTTAACGATTGTGACCACCTGAACAATGTATTCATTTGTTTTGAAATAATGAAATCTTGTAGGACTAGATAGAGTGAGCTTGTAGGTATGTCAACCCTAGTTATTGCAATGGAAGTTGTTAAAGATATTTTTAAGATATTTTTTTTTTTTTTTTTTGTATTACTAGGTAAAATAACTTAACTTTTCTATAAACTTTTAAAACTATTTAATAAGTTTATATATATATTCATGATAATGGTCAGAAGTGAAAAATTATGATTTCAAAATAGTTTTCTAAGTAATTGAACAACCAATTTTTGAAAAGGAGTCAAAAAAATTTAGAAAGGGTTGTTTCGATCGACTGACCAATGAATTGGTCGACTGGTAGACACAGGTTTCCAAAAAATATATTGTTGAGCATTCAGTCGATTGATATATTGAAGGATAGATACACAACCAAAATCAGTCGATTGAAAAGGCTAACCGATCGACCGAAACACCTTAAAAAGCTGCAAAAATTTGAACGTTGCAATGAAACGGTTGACTAACTAGGATTTCGGTTAACCGATCAGCTTTGAATTTTTTAAATATTCTGTACGTTTTTCAAAGATCTTCCAGTCTTGTTTTTAGCATTTGAACATTACAAATATATATCTTATTGGTCAAAAGATTTTTAAGATTGAGAATATATTTTAAATAATTTTATTAAAATATATTATTTAGTCCCTTATTTTCAAACTTTATGATCTTTTTCGGTACATTTTTTTTCAATTGTTTGGGTTAAGATCTGAACATTTTTGGGGACTTATTTGAGTATTTTGAAAGGTTGTATAATAGTCAAACAAGTCTTTATAAGCCAGATTTTTTTAAGGGGGTTAAAAGAGTATTTTGTAGCCATCTTTTGTAAAATAACCGTTATAGGCTATCTTTAAAATATTTGTATATAGACATGCGTTTTTGAATATTTTAATATCAAGAAATATCATATTTAAAGTGAGAAAAGATATATTTTTCTGAGAAGTATTTTTGAGGCAAAATCGTTTGAAGTTCTTATGGAAAAATGCTATTTTGAAAAATCAAGTATACTGTCGTCTTGTTCTAATCAGTTTTGAAGAAATCTCTGGTGAGATCCTTCTAAACTATTTTTTACTATCTTGTGTGCTCAAAATATTTGTACTTAAATTGTGATTAATTATCTTTTGATTTTTTAGCCTGCAAAACTTGTGAGAAATCTTTTTGAAAAATACTGAATATACTTTAAAACGATTTTCTAAATCTAGTTTTAATTGTTTCTGTGCTTATCTTGAAAGATCAAGATTGATTGAATTCTCACGCATTTCATAAACACTTCTATCACTAGTTCAAGATATTAATTGAGTTTATTTTGAACTAAGTTGGTAAACGCTATTGTTAGAACAAACAAATCATATTTTGCACTTGTGATATTATAACTCAGGCCTAAGTGTAATTGGTCTAGACGAGAGGGTTGATTAGATAGATTACCTAATATAGATTTGTAAAAGAGGAGATGACGACAACGACTCTGCAACGGAGAAGTGGATAAAAATCAGAGAAAAAAAAAAAAGACAGATGGGTGACTTCAATGGCGGCGGAATCAGCAGAGGTGTTAGCAGTGACAAAGAGATCATAGCATAAGAAATAGAAGAGAAGATACCTGCTTCGGTGGCGATGCGATGGAGGATTGATGGAGAAGATGCCAAATCTAGTCATTTTCTAAGTAGATATAGCCAGATCTACTTAAGAAGAAGCGACGAACAAACGGCGAGGCGGTAGTGACGAAAAACGAAGAAGAAGGCGGCGAAGGAAGATGAAGAGAAAGATGGCGATGGTGAATGAAGTGGACAAGGAGACGATGATGACAGTGGTGACTGTTAAGATAATTGGAAGAGAATATTGGGAGAAAAATATGAAGTGATATATTGATATTCAAGAAAAGTATATTACAGAGATTTACAATAAAGATATTTATAGGAGATTAGGGAAACCCTAGGGTTAGGGTTGTAACCTAATGGATCTAATTGGCCAAGCCCATATACATGTATTAACATTCTCCCTCAAACTCAAGGTGGTAAATGAGACGTGAACTTGAGTTTGAAAACTTTTTTTTGGACCGATTCAGGTCTTTTTTTATCCATTTTCTACAAAGTTGAATTGGTTCCTGAGGTTTTTTGACGTTTTGATTCTATTTCTAGACTCTGTTTTGTGATTTGAGACTCACAAAGTATTATTCTCATTGTATTCGTGTGGTTTCTACACTGGTTCAACCCTTCTTTGCCCCTATGACAAACTCAGACTCATCACGGGTTATCCCTATCGTTCTGGATGAATCAAATTATGTATTATGGGCTCAAAAGATGTCTAATTTCCTACGTGGATGAAAATTGTGGCATCTCGTGATTGGAGAAATTACTGAACCCAAGAAGAACGACGACGAAGATGTTGCAGGATATACCGATCGTCTAGAGGAATGGGATAGCAAAAATCATCAGATTCTCATATGGTTCTGTTCCACTATCATCCCATCTATCAAAATCCAATTCGATAGACTCCAGACAGCTAAAGAAGCTTGGAATCTTTTCCAGCACTACTACACCAAGGCAGACGTATTACAGCGGTATCAACTCATTTCCACCTTCCATAGCATGCGCCAAGATCCTGGGCAAACCATCAATAGTTTTCTATCTCAAATGATGGCTTTGTAGGATCGGTTGGTTATCACTGAGCCAATCTAGGAATTCACAAAGGACGCCACCCTTCACACAAGCTACCAAAATGAGACGCACATCATACAATTCCTGATGGCCATGAGAGAAGAATTTGAGCCTATACGAGTTTTAATCTTACACCAAGGCAAGATATCTTCCCTAAACGATGTCATTTTCGATCTACTCAGTGAGGAAATACTCCTTGTGATATTACATGGATCAAATACAGATGTTGCTCTTGTCACACCAGCTACTAAGCCAAACTCATCCCAAAAGCCCTTATATTGCAGGTATTGTCATTTACAAGGGCACGAATTGCTCAAATGTCCTTCTTGTTTGTGTAAGGTATGTAGAGAACCAGACCACTATCTTGCAGATTGCCTTAAACTTCTAACATCATTGGAAACCAATCAAACAGGAATCAGTCTCGCTCTCGAGGCTCTCGCAATCGATTTTACCTCAAGTTAAAGAGCGCAACCACTGCAACCACTAATGTTGCCCCGACTTCATCAAACTCTCCACCTGATTGGAGTGGATTTTATATCGTGCTTACCGAGGCTCTATCTAAAACTGGTAAAAATATAGTCATGTCAACTACACTAGGTACATGTTGACGGTATTTTGATTTTGCCTACTGCAATCGCATGACATTTGATACTTCTTTCTTTTCCTCTAAAACCCACGATGAGCATTCACCTACTATTCACACTGCTAATGGATCAAATATATCAGTTAGCTATACTGAACATGTTGACAATTCTCATTTATCTCTCACTGATGCATATTTGGTCCCTAATCTTGTGCTTAATCTTATATCTGTTGGACAACTATGTGATCTTGGATTTTATTTGTATTTTTCTTCTATTGATTGTAATGTGTAGGACCTTCAGATAGGAAAACTCCTTGGGACCGACTGTAAACTTGGGCTCCTCTTTGAGCTTACTCACCTCCAAGTCCTATCTTCATCATCACCAAATCAATCAACCGCATCCATCCCAGTACTCTCACCCGTGAAATTATGGCACTCTTGGTTAGGTCATACTTCATCCAGTCGTCTTCGATCTCTTATTTCTAATGGTCAGTTAGGTTCAATTCAACATAACTCTTTTCATTGAATTCATTGTCAACTTGCAAAATAATCAATTTTACCTTTTAATGAAAGTTAGTTTGTTTCTCTTCCACCTTTTGATTTAGTGCATTATGACGTTTGGGGATTTTCTCCTAATGTAACAATGGGTGTTTCTTGCCATTTTGTTATATTTGTGGATGACTACTCTTGGTATACATGGTTGTTTCTTCTGAAAAATAAATATGAACTATTTCAAATATATTTTGATTTTTCTTCTATGGTTCAAACTCAATTATCTTTGAATATCAAAGTCTTTCGCTCAGATAATGCAACAAAATACAAAAATCGTGTTTTTCTCAACCTGCTTCCCAAAAATGGCACGCTCCCCCACCACTTGTGTCTTAGAACCTCACAACAAAATAGACAAGTAGAACGCAAACATAGACACATTCTTGACACAGTTCATGCCCTACTCATTTCTTCATCCTATCCTGGGCGTTTTTGAGGTGATGCTACCTTAACCGTAGTATACACAATAAACTGTGTCCTTTCCACTACAATCCAGCATCAGTCTCCATTTGAGCGTCTTTTCGGTAAACCTTACACTTACTCTAAACTCAAAATATTTGGTTGCGTTTGTTTTATTTTTCTCAAACCACATGAACACAACAAACTAGAACCAAGGTCTCACTTGTGTTGTTTTCTTGGATATGGCATTGAATATAAAGGGTATCGGTACTCGGATCCATTTTTAAAACTCTTCGTATATCTCATCATGTCATTTTTTAGGAACATCAAATGTTTTCTTCCTTATGGTCATTTGGTATGTCAACCATCACTAACTCTGGATTCTTTATTGATCCATCTATTAAGTTATTTCTTGAGGATACAATTTCAGGCACTGTTGAGCGCACCTCAAAACCACCAGCTAATCTCACCCCTCCAGCTCCAACTCCAAAACCACCAGTTGATCTCACCTCTTCAACTTAATACGTCGTGCCCGAGGATATTCCTATGTCTGATGAATCTGCACCGACTCCCTTTGAGAGCCATCCTCCAAATCACCCGCTCTACCAGGGTAATTCATTATTCTCCTTATCTCACTGATTATCATTGTTTTTCTATTATACTTAATCTACATGAGCTTCAATCCTATAAGGAGGCTAGTACTAATCCTCTTTGGCAGAAAGTAATAGACGAAGAATTTTAGGCCCTATCTAAAACTCACACTTGGGATCTTGTTGATATTTCCCCTGACAAAAATCCTATTGGATGCAATTGAGTGTTTAAGATCAAAACACAATTTGATGGTTTTTTTGAACGATATAAAACCCGACTTATTGCCTAGGGATTTGCTCAGGAATATGGCATTAACTATGAAGAGACATTTGCTCCAGTAGCGAGGTTCACATCTGTCTGTACTCTTCTTACCGTCGCTCCCATCGAAAAATGAATTCTCTTTCTGATAGATGTCAAAAATGCATTTATCAATGACGATCTTCTTGAGGAAGTTTACATGCATGCCCCTCCTGGCCTAGTTGCCCCTCAACATAAAGTTTGTTGCTTTTATCGTGCCTTATACAGTTTGAAACAATCTCTGCGTGCCTGGGTTGCAAAATTCAACACTACCATTCATCAGTTTGGGTTCACATCCAGTGCTAATGATTCGGCCTTGCTTTTTTTTCCATATTGATAATGGTATTATCCTTCTTTTATTGTACGTGGATGACATGATTATTACTGGGGATGATTTAAGCGATATCTTTGAACTCAAAAAGTTTCTCAGTGGACAATTCAAGATTAAAGATCTTGGAATGGTCACCTATTTTCTTGGCCTCAAAGTCTCATCCGGATCATATGGATATTTTTCCTCTCAGGCCAAATATGTCTCGGATCTCCGTTCCAAGACTGGCATTACTGACTCCACCATTGCCACTACTCATCTCGAGACAAATATCAGACTCACTTCACTGGAAGGTTTATCTCTTTAAGATGCCACTCTATATTGACAGCTAGTTAGAAGTTTAGTATACTTTACTGTTACTCGCCCAGATATCGCCTATGTCGTTCATCAAGTCAGTCAGTTCTTATCCGTTCCTCGGATCACTCATTACTCTGTTGTTCTTTGCATACTCCGGTATGTCAAAGATACCTTATTTCACGGACTTCATTTCTCAGCCCAGTCTGCTCCTACTTTACAGGCTTATTCAGATGCCAATTGGGCTATAGATCCTACCGACAGACGCTCAACCACCAGTTATTGTTTCTTCTTGGGAAACTCTCTTATTTCTTAATGTAGTAAGAAACAAACTGTGGTTACTTATTCCAGCACTGAAGCTGAATATTGTGTCATCGCTGATGCAACGCAAGAACTACTTTAGCTTCGGTGGCTCCTCGCTAACATGAGAATTTTTTTCTCTTATTGCCACTGTTTACATTGTGACAATAGGAGTGCTATTTAGATTGTTCATAATGATGTCTTCCACAAGCGTACAAAGTATATTGAGACTGATTGTCACTTCATTAGTCATCACATTCTCTAGAATACTGTCTGTCTACAATCAGTTAGTTCAGCCGATCAGACACCAGATACTTTTGCCACCTCAATGAACCATAATGTGGTAGTAGGGATTGACATTGTGATAATGTGGAAAGGTCAACGGATGACGTGGCACGATTAACAACTGATGTGGCAAATGGTTAACGCTGACGTGGCGTCAACATGTCAGATGACGTGGCGGTGATTGTGGTTGAAGCGGCAGAGCAATCAATGGTTGCTGGATGATGAAGTGGCACCCAGTTGGCACTGATGTGGCAAAGAGATGAGTGGTGACATTGTATGGTGGCGTGTGGATTTGATGCGCCAAAACCATTATCTTTGTTTCTCGCGCATGAGAGCATATGAGATATCATATAGGGTTCATCTTTCTTACTTTGGAATCGTCTCGTCAAGACAGTTCTGATGGTATAACTGATGATGGTTTTAAAGCTTCGGTTGTTGCGGTGGAGCTCAAAAATAGTAACGACTGGTAGAGGTATTACTGTTACAGTTTGACGGAGCGTGTAAGCACGTTAAAGCCTCGCTGGTGGTGGTGTTGATGGTGTTGTGCTTGTCTCTTCGAGACGAAGGTGTTGATGTGGTGGGATATGATTTTGGAGCGATAGTGGGATCGTAGCAGTCAATTGATGTAACGACGCGATGAAAGGCTTAGGGTTAGGATTTTGAAAATTTTAACAGGAATAGGGCTATGAAACATTGGCTCTGATACCATGTTAAGATAAATGGAAGACGAAATATTGGGAGAAAAGTATGAAGTAATATATTGATATTCAGGGAAAGTATATTATAGAGATTTAAGATAGAGATATTTATAGGAGATTAGGGAAACCCTTGGCTTAGGGTTGTGACCTAATAGACCTAATGGGCCAAGCACATATGCACATATTAACACGATAACAACAACAAAAACGACAATTGCAAAGAGAAATAAGATGACGACGGGGATGAATGGATTATATGAGAGAGAGAGAAAAAAAAATGGAAATTTAGGGTTTTGAGTTTTAAGGGTAATTTTATCATTAAATGTTTTTAAAAGGAATCGGTACTAATTTGTTTTTAAAATTTTGTACTTGTGGGCAATGTTTTATTTGATTGGTTCTTAAAAAGTAATTTGATTTTAAAATAGGACTTATGAACGAAAATTTATAATATAATTATGGTTTGGTTTTGGTTTAAAATTTTTAGAACACACATTGAACTAAATTGAACCAATGTCTTTAATTGTATAACCAAAGATTATCAAGACCTAACTTCTCATTTGCACCCAGTAGGACTGGTCATAGACCGGACTGGGTAGGGCTCTACCTAGCGTATTACATAAAAAGGCTTTTTTTATATGGCGCTAATGCCCAATATTAATTTCATAAAATCCCCATTATTCATTTTGATTTAGGAAAAAATCCATCTTCTACTAATATTTGTTGCACAACAATATTTTGTTGCACAGTTGTATTTTGAACCATGTTGCAAAATGTCTACACCGAGTTTCAAAATATTTGCTGCATTACAATATTTGTAAAAGTAAATCACATTGAAGTAATTACTACTATGAAGCAACTTTTATATCACCTATCGCTGGTGTGGTAATTTTTATATCACATATCGATACTCGTATTAAGAATAAAAATTGAGCAACAAATGTTTAGTCATATCCATAAAAAATTATTGCACAACAAATATTTACAATTCAGGTGCCGTTGTCGTAAAATATCATATGGATTGTCTTAGCGGACACCCTTGCCGTTGGAAAAACTTTTCGTAAAAAAAAATCTTACTACTAAAAAACACTTGCTGCCGTAACATTTAACATCCACCAAATCGAAGTGCCCACTTGATAATGGAGTATTTTGTAACTTAGGGCAATATGAATAAAAAGAAAAAATTGAAACAACCAAAATCCTTCAATTTCTGACACTTGATTCATACTATTTGAGCAAATGATTTCATTTTTAAGCTGTATTATTGCTTCCATTTTGGTCTTGCATGATATGTTTTTCGTCATCACCCAAGCATGTGTGTGTGTTTTGCAAAAATGGATTTTTATTAAATAATAAATAAATCAATGGGTTTAAGATGGTATAGGCTTTGTCCTTTGGGGCCCATTTTAATATGTTGGTTAATATTGGATATTAACCTAAAAAATCCTATAAAAAATTAGTAGACCTGAGTCTAAGTCCGACCCTATCATCGGGCCTTATTATCTTGCCAAGCTCACAAGCTGTGAATTTTTTTTTAACCCAAGCCCGACCATAGAACTGACTCGGCCTTATAATTTTTTTTATATGATTTAAAAATTATCACAGAAATAACAAATAAAAATTATAAAATACATTCATCCATAGTAATTAGTATTTACCAATATTAAGTTTCATAAACAAAAAATAAAAATAAAAAAACATTCATCCACATTCCACACTAAAATAAAATACATTCATTCATACCAAAATAAAATATATACATCTATAATAAATGGTCAAACCGACTGTAAACAAAAATAGTCATACCCAAGCCCAGTGCTAAAAATAAATGGACCTAAATTTTTGGGCCATAGTCCTCCCCATTGACTCAAAAATCAAGCTCAAATCCTAAAATAGAAGTAATGAGTTAGGCGGGTTCTGGGCCCATGACCACCCCTAACACCCACAAGGCCACAATGCAATCAGATCACATACCATGGCTCGAACTCGACATGGATCAAACAACTTAAAAAACATGTGACCATTAAATTGAGAGCTTCGGTGTCATGATGTACAGTAATTTTTTGCAAAATATCGAAACAAAGAAAAAAATAAATTTGTTGTAGGAAGGCCAAATAAGATTCTCAAACCATCAACAAAAAAAAGTTGACAAAATTTAAATTGAACCCACAAACAAATTAAAGATAGTTTCTCGCAAATATCTTTATTTTATAAGGATTTATTTAAGGAAACCATAATATTTGTATATTCAGTTCAACAATATAAAGCCAACTACTTCTCTTCATCACAAACTTTTGCGTTGTCAAGCTGCTATTTCTCTCTCATTTCCATGTTGTCGAGGATCTTACTCCTCTCATCGAGTTTCCTTATCTTGCAATCAACAAGACAGGATAAATCTTTGAGATCATCCACTATGAGATTATCTGGCAATTTATTAGTGACATACATTTCTCGTAAGATTACTTTTGTTTTCTCGAGACGTTCGTTCTCCATTGATGTAGCTCCCGTAAATATAATATGCAAATTAGGACTATGCAAGTGTTGGTGGTATTATCATGAGATGTAATGTTTTTTGTAATGCTATTTATAAATAACTAACCAACGTTTTCATAGGGAGAGTTTATATATGTACATTATGGTAACTAGATTCACTTTCTATAATTATGTATTACGGATATCTGATTTACATAAAAAAAATCATACTAAAATTAGTTTTTTTCTCCTTAAAAAGGCAATTCAAAAGAGATTTACGAGATTTTTATATGTGGACGTTAGTGAACTTTTTTTTTTCCGAAAATTTTTAGAAACATTGTTTTGATTGCTCAAAATATTGGATGGCCTAAAGGACCCAATTACGTACTTACTAATCTAACGACTTTGGAATTTAGAATTTTCTTATTGCATCTTTTTCCTACGTGTTTTTTCCTTATTTTTTCAGAACACCTAAAACTCAAAAAAACACATTTTTAAGTACCACAAAAATTGGACTTAAATTACAACAACAATTTTCATTCCAAAATTATCCCTCTTTTATATACATAAATCTCACTTAATTTTTCAAATTCCACTGAAAATTTATTTTTTAGTAAAAAATTCACTTAATTTTATTTTACTTAAAATTATGCAATTTCTTTTAAAATATCATAAATATCCTTATGTACGTTTCACTTAATTTTATTTTGTAATATCTATTGAAATTTTTATAATTCAACAGAATTTTAATTTTCAATAACAATTTTACTGAATTTTATTTTTTATTGACTATATATATATATATATATTCAAAATACCCTTACATGCATTCCATTGAATTTTATTTTTATTTTTTTTGTAACATTCCAGTGAACATTTTAAAATATAAAATAGTATTAAATTTTAAAAATATTAAAATTATTTAATGAAAAAATTATATTTATAAACAAACTAATTACCAAAATTAATAAATGTTGTTCCACATAAAGCACAACCCTCCCAACTGCATCTTTGGAGTGTCTGCCAAGAAGTTCCTTGGGTATATGGTCTCCCAGGGCCGAATCGATGCCAACCCTAACCAGATCACCGCTATACTCGGCATGTCCCCACCCCACTCGAAGAAGAAAGTCTAAATGTTGATCGACAGACTTGCTGCCCTAAACCAGATCATCTCTAAGTCTTCAGAGCAATGGCTGCCCTTTTTCAAGGTGCTCCATGGGAACAAAGACTTTACCTGAACGAGTTAGTGTGAAGCTGCCTTCTGTGATCTAAAGTACTACCTCTCCCTGGTTCACTTACTCATCACCCCGAAAGAGGGAGAGGAGATGTATTTATACATTTATGCTTCCTCAACTATAGTAAGTGCAACCCTAGTGAGGGAAGAGAATGGTGTTCAGAGTCCAGTGTACTATTCTAGCAGAGTCCTCCTGGATGCTGAGACAAGATACTCAAGGTTCAAGAAGTTGGCTTATGCCTTGTTGATCGCATCCAAGAAACTTCATCAGTATTTTTAGGCACACACCATTGTGGTTTTGACCAATCAACCCCTGAAACAGATCTTGCACTCTCCTGACGTCTCAAGAAGACTAATAAAGTACATCTTTGAGTTGGGACAGTTCTATATAGAATATCGACCGAGAACGGCCGTTAAAGGCCAAGTCCTCGTCGATTTCATTGTAGAATTCACCTTCCCAGACGAACAGGATCCAAAAGCAAATCACCAGGAAACTCTATTCCTGGGGAGAGAGGGGGGGATCTCCTCTGACCTCGTCAATTTTGGCCTGACAGCATGGCAGCTCAACATAGATGGATCATCCAATATGAGCAGTTGTGGGGCAGGGATGATTCTGGTGGCCCCGGATAGAGAAGTTGTTGAATACAATCTTCAGCTCGGATTCAAGGCTACGAATAACGTGGATGAATATAAAGCCTTGCTCACTGGTCTCTGCCTAGCGAAGGAATTCAATGTACAAGCCCTCCTGGTCTTTTGTGATTCACAACTTGTGGTCAACCAAGTGAACGACAATTACATGGCCAAGGACCCGAGCATGTCGGCATACTTAGAGAGGATGAGGGCACTTATGGAAAATTATGAAAATATCCAAGCGTCCCAAATCCCCCAAAAGAGAATAGGCACGATCACGCACTGGAAAATCTTGCCTCAGCAGTGGAATGGACTCTAAAAAGAAGTATTATTGTAGAATACCTTGACGCTCTAAGCATTGCAGCCTCAGACCCATTGGCTACCATCTGTGAACTCACTGATTAGCTGACCTGGATGGACCAAATCAAGCAATACCTAGAATACAACACCTTGCTAGGAAACCGTGCGTATTCTAGTCAAACAAGTCGCTACCAGTCAACGAGGTACACCCTCATTGACGAAGTTTTGTACCGGAGATTATTCTCGGGCCCATATTACAATGTATCCATCTAGAAGAGGCTAAATATGTCTTGAACAAGACTCATGAAGGGTTGTTCAACAACCACTCGGGGGGGCAGGTCCCTCGCCAGCAAGCCATTCCGTTAGGGATATTTTTTACCCAAAATGCGTGAAGACGCCATGGAATTTGTCAAGAAATGTGACAAGTGTCAAAGATTTGCATCGCACCCTCACGCCCCTCCTACCGTGTTAGCTCCGATGACCAACCCGTAACCTTTTGCCTAGTGGGGCACTGACCTGCTCGGACCTTTCCCTCAAGGGGACCGGGCAGAGAAAGATCCTGGGTATCACCATTGACTATTTTACAAAGTGGGTCAAGGGCTAAACCGCTTGCCCGAATCACCAAGGAAAAAATTTATGACTTTGCATGGAAGAGCATAATTTACCATTTCGAGGTCCCAAGAGCAATTGTGTCCTATATCGGCACTTAGTTCGACAACTTCTTGTTCATCACCTTCTATGTAGAGTTGGGAATTAGAACAAACTTCGCCTTCCTTGGATATCCTCAGTCAAATGGCTAGGTGGAAGTCACAAAGAGAACGATCCTACATGGATTAAAGACAAGACTTGATAAGTAAAAGGGTTAGTGGGTGGAAGTTGTCCACCTTATTCATTGGGCATATAACACAACTCCGAGGACCCCTACCGGGAAGACGCCATTCGCAATAGCCTTCGGCTCTGACGCCGTCATCCCCGCAAAATCCAACGTGCAGACACTCAGAATTGTTAGGACCTTTGATCAAGCCAAAAATGATACGGCATTGTTATTCAACTTTGATCTCCTCGAAGAACGAAGGGAACAAGCCTGTGTTTGGCAAGCTTCCTACCAGCAGAGGGCAGCCAGATACTATGATCGAAGAGTTTGCCCCCGTTCCTTTGACATCAACAATCTTACTCTTAAAAAGGTCACTCTGGCCACCAAAGAACAAGGCCCTGGAAAGCTAGCCCCCATTTGGGAAGGATCGTAAGAGTCACCAGGATTACATATTTGAGCACCTACAATCTTAAAACAGAAGAAGGTGTACCGCTCAGGCACCCATGGAACGCTGATCATCTGAAGCGCTACTTCTGTAGGGAAAATCCTCTGTTGTAAACAACTTCTAGTTTGTACAAGTGTAGCAGTTTTGCTTATCAAAATAAAGAAGGTTTTATGTGCAATGTGACTTCTGCTGACTCTCCAATAAGCGACGTCCCGACCTTCGGGGTCACGATTGACTCTCCAAAATGGCATCCCGACCCTTAAGGTCACAAATAATTCTCTATAAGTCTCATCCCGACGCTCAGCATTGAGGGTGACAACTAGACCCTCTTCAGAAGTCAATATTCCATAATCAGATAAAGACCAAGGTTATCCACCAAGGGCGGGGCATTGATCGGGTTTGAGGACCTGTAGCTAAGTACCTCTCCCCACCAGTCGACTATAAGTCTGATGTTCTAAAGGGGAATGTGATCCTGCATGGACCAAATAAAAATAACCTGAAAAGGTTCAGGAATGAACTTGACTATAGTGAACTCACCAACGATCGTCCACGGGGGACCAACCGTCGTGTTGTGCCCCTACAGACCAAGAGGGTCGGGAACCTTGGGAAACCCTTCTCCTAAGTCCGTGACATGATTTCTTTACAATCAACTCGTGTCTCGGATTGGGGGGTTAGTGGTCCATAGTCTTGGGCAAAGATGAGAAATTTTTGCAAAATTTTACAACTCTAAAAACAATACCAAGCAAAAAGTGACTTAGCAAATACATTGGAGAGGAGGAATGTATCGCTCAAAAGCTTACACACTCAAGCACAAGAAAATAGAAATACACAAAAAATTACTTGTATTGATATGTTCAGGAGATGTACAAGAGGGGGTCATCAACCCGGTACAAGTCGACAAAAAGAGGGGGTCATCCACTCATTACAAAAAAAAGGAAGGTCGTCCACCCATTACAAGTCAACAAAAAGAATAAATGGAAAAGAGGCTACAGAATCCTAAGTACTGAAGAAGTAATGTCCCAGAACTCAATCCTCCTGGACCTCAGCCTGGGAGGTATCCGGGCAAGGAAAATGAGCATCAATCTTGCCCTTCTCGGGACCTCCCTCGTAGTACTGTTCTCCCTAGAATCTCCCTACCCAACGACTTCGTGCTCGGCATCATCTTTCGGGTCTAACAACTCCATATCCATAGGGCCAGTAGGAAATTTGAGGTGCAGACGGCAAATAACTTTCATTGTGGCCTAGTTCCCTGCCTCCAAAAAGTCATTGGCTATTTCCTCCTAGAGTGCCAGGTATCCGGAACCTTTCTTCCATTACTCCACCACCTCTTATCTACCATTCTCCCTGGCCCGGTTAATGGTGTCCTGCCACTCTTGCTCCAGGTTCTTCAATCGCTGCGTGTAGGTGGAAAACTTAGCATCAAGCGTGTCGACCTTAGACAAGAGGTCCTGGTGATCAGTGCAGAGTTTGAGATTCCTGGTTCACAAAACAGACAGTTTGACGTAGAGGCTAGCTTCCACCTTGGTACTTTTCTTAAGGGCAGCCCGGTGGGAATCTAGCTCGACGAGGAGCCCGCCTTCCAAAAAAAATTAGTTCGCCAACCCATAAAACCGAAGGATGGCCTGTTAATGAAAACATGTTGAGGAAAGAATATGGGGATTCATGAAATTAAAAAAGACTCTCAAATAATCTAAGTACTGGAAAAGAGTGAAACACTTACCCCCATCATGTCCATGTAAATGTCCCCGAGGAGCCGCTCCGGGGCAGTACCGCTAATCTTCTTCCTGTCAGTCGGTGGCGTCACTCGACCCAGGAACTCCGGCATCAGCATCAAGTTATTCAGCAGACAGGAACTAATCTCTACACAGGTATTTCTGACTCCGAAGAATTCAGGACTAGGTTCTAAAGAGACCAGAGTAGCATTTGTTGACTTGGAGGGACGATTGCTCTTCTGTTTGACTTGCTGAGTTGGCTCCCCAACAAGTCTCTTTCTCCTCTCTTGCAGGATTGCCCGATTGGTATCCAGATCCTGGGTGCGGTGACAGGACTCTCTGGTCGTCATTTCTATGTGGGAAAAAGACTAGGAAGGTAGAACACCGCCCTGGGAAGTCTGTCCTTGTTCAATAATCGAACTCTCAGTGGACCCCGCCTTCTTCTTAGAAGCTACTATCTTAAGCAGAGAAACATCATCCATGTCTGCCAGGAGATCACAATTAAGAATGTCAAACCCAAGCTAGGAAAAAATGATGATTAGAAAAAACTGACTTACTGTTCTTTGGTCTCGACGGAAGCTCTGCGAGGGGGCAGGGATAGGGCTCGGAAGAAGTGAATGTCGTATAAATTAGTAGCTCGTTCACTTGGTTAGAAGGTATCCTCGAGACCTTTTCTTTCAGCACAACAATTTCAGGATGGAGCTCTGGCACCTTGCGCGATGACTTCTTTACCTGTTTCTCACTCTTTGCAAAAATAGTACAGGAACCTAGTAAGTGAAAATGGTTGATGGGTAATTCTCAACCACCCTCAAGATCTCCTTACCAATTCGTCCCCAAAATCGTTGGACAGGAATCAAGTGGTCCTCCTCGTTAAGTCCAAACTCCCAATCTTCGCCACCAAGGTAAAAGTACCTGCACTTCCACTTGGTCAACTTGACATCCGTGTCAGTCAGAAATTCTGACCTAAAGGAATTAAAGCACTACCTAGCCCTGGATGGCAGGGACTTAGCAAAGAACAGGGCGCGAAAAAACTCCATGCTCGGCTCAATCCTCTCCGCCATAAAGATAATGTAAACTGTTATCACTATTTTCATGCTACTCGAAGACAATTATAACAGACACAGACCAAACTCCTTACAGACAGCCCGAACCCAGGGGTGAATGGGAAATTTGAGTTCAGTGACTAACTAATGATAAAACACCGTAATAAAACCCGGGGGTGGATGATGTGCCCTCTGCTCGGCAGTAGGGACATTTGTCACAACGGAACCCGAAAAGGTAAATAAGCTACGAGTTGTCATCAAATCCTTCACCGTAATGTTGGACTAAATATCCTAGAGAAGGCTCTGGACCAGAACAGTAGAGTACAAAATGTCAAGCCCTGGACCACTGATAGGCCACTTGAGATATAAATTATATGTCACATGTTCCTCCTCCTCCATAATGGCCGTAGAAACAGGCTCCCACAAAGAGCCTTCCCCTCTATGTCCGCTAGAGTGGCCGACCACGGACACTAACTCAGCCAGGGAAGGTCCCCCCAGGTGATTGTGTACAGACCGCCGAAGAAGTAGAAAGTGGTCCATGGGCGCCAATGCGTCATTTAGCATCTCAAGAAGAATGAGAGGCTCGCTCCAAGATTGAGCTGCTCCCAGAAGAAGATGAAGAAGATTCAGATGTAGAGATGCGAGAAAACATTTAGAAGTAAAGAAAAAGTACCATATAGAGAAATCTCTCAGAAAGAACGCCTTGAAAACTTGAAAAAGTTTGAATGAGGCTCTTCAACTCTCTATTTATAAGAAAAATGGGGCACATAAGGTGAGACAAGGTCTCGGTATGCGCGAGGGACTCATGGCTCGACGAAAGGCCCAAAAAAACACAAACACGGCCACGCGGCGCCATGTACACTGGCCAGCGAGCGCTGGTTAGCGTAGCCCACTGGCCAATGCCTTTGATGGTTAGACGCGCCGGCCCATTAGCTAGCGTGCCCACTGTCATCCATGCACCCAACACCCCTGAAGGTTGTACCTGCCCATCAGCCATGCGTAGCTTCCTAGAATTCGCTTGTCTCATTCTCAGCAATAAAGGCCAGCCTGTGCCTGGGATATGTTTAACAGTTCAAGAAGTGTCGTCCAAAAAATTGAGAAAATTACGACCTCTCTATCGTGCTATCTTTGCCTGGTGCCTGGTGCCTGGCCGCATAGGGACCTATCCCAAATTGGTCCCCCCTCTCCCCAGAAAGTGCTAATGGTTCGAAAAGAGCTATTCAAAAAATTGAGAAAATTTACGACCTCTCAGTTGGGCTATCTCTGTCCGATACCCCGCCACCTGAGGGCCTATCCCAAATTGGGCCCCCCCAGAAGACATTACTGGTTCGAAAAAAGCCGTCCAAAAAATTGAGAAAATTTAAGGCCTCTCTATCATGCTATCTCTGCCTGGTACCCTACTACCTAGGTGCCCATCCCAAATTGGTCCCCCTAGAATACACTAACGGTTCAAAAAGAGCCGTTTAGAAAATTGAAAAAATTTACGGCCTCCTTACCGTGCTATCATTGGTCGATGCTCAACCACATGGAGGCCTATCCCAAACTGGTCTCCCTAGAAAACGCTAACGGTTCGAAAAAAGTCATTTATAAAAATGAGAAATTTTACAGTCACCCTACTGTGTTATCTCTATATAATGAACGACCACATGGGGGCCTATCCCAAATTGCCCCCCAAAATATGTCAACGGTTCGAGAATTGCCACTCAGAATCCTATTCGTCAGCTAGGTCACCAAGAAGATGTGCCTGCCTCCTAGGAGTTCCGCAGGCTTAGAGAACAACACTGCAGAGTTCAAGGATTTCCGACTAGGAGGACTAGCCTCTGGTCGGCAGAATGTTCCAGAGAACCGTCCAGGGATGTTTCTCGTGCTTCGAAGCCTTCGAGATGCCCGTTCCAGCCAGAAGTTGATATCTCTGACCGTCTTGCTTTGCTCGCTGCCCAAGGCTAGGGAAAAATTGATGAGGGTATTTTAAGGTATCACCGATTCAACACTAGAGCCCCAGCCACGTGTCCACCCTCACCGTGACGTGGCCACATTTAAGAATCCAAAGTGTCACGCAAGAGCATACGCCGACCAAGGCTCCTTCTTCGGAATATACTTTTTACCCAAGAAGGAGTAATGTATCCCATAGGGACGCTGCCGCCCAAAACTTTGTGCAGCGTGATAGGTGTAAATTACCTATATATTTTCAACCCGAATTTGTTAGTTTTCAAGTACGTTTATAGTTATTTTTATATGTTTTAATATGTTTTTATTCTTTTTGTATTAAAACAGGTGCGTGAGGTGAAAAGGTATGAAATCGAAGCATAAACGATCAATTCGTATCGAGAACGGTTGGAGAACAGTAAAAAAATGAGCAAGACGACAAGATTCTGAAAAGAGGCCCACCGCCTAGGCGGTGAAGAAGCAGAAAAAACAAAAATAAGCTACTGACAGCCCACCGCCTAGGCGGCGAATCCCACTGCCTAGGCAGAAATCCAGCAGATTGTTTTCCTACTCAACCGCCTAGGTGAACCTTAACCGATATACTTCACCTCCGCGGCGGTGAATCTTACTGTCGCGACGGTCAACCTCTACGCAGTATTAGATATTTTGTCTATTTATACCCCTTTTATCCCTTCTCCTTCACACCCTCCGGCCATTACAGCCCTTAAGGTTTAGGTTAGGATATAGAGAGAGCATGGGGAGTGCTCAAGCATATCGGAAGGAGAAGATCAACACGTGGAGAAGGAGAATCGTTCGGTAGACGATTTTAGCGGCTAATCTTCAAATATCGGCTAAGTTCATCCATTTTTCCTTTTATTTCTTATCTTCTATGTATATTTGACCATTTTTAGCCTAGTTTCAATTGTATAAATGGCTATGGCCATAGGTTAAACGTGGATTATGTATGAGATTAATATCGTTTATAAACACATAGTTTTGGTTTGGTTGTGTTTCTTTGATGATTGTTCTTCAATGTTTGAGTATGTTTATCATATTATTTGTTTATCATGCTTAGAATGATATATTGAGAATACAGGATTTGACAAATCCCGAATTTGGATTAGAATAAACAAACGTCACGATCCGATAACCCGGTCGGGGTTAGGATTGTGGACAATTAATGACGTTGGGGTAAGACTCACGTGACCTATGGTCATTAAGATATTGAGGGGGACTTCTTCGTTGACTTGAAGTCATGTATTCTCCCGTCTTACACTCGGGAGAGGTGGCGGTGGAGTTTTAGAACTGAGATTGTCGATATGGTAACCACAACGCATAAAATCAATGACGTTAGGGGGAGACTCACATGACCTAGAGTCGTTAAGACGTTAAGGGGGACTTCTTTACTGACACGAAGTCACGTTATATCACTCGTCTTACACTCGGGAGAGGTGGCGAGGGAGTTTACTAATTGAGATTTTATGTGCAATCAATGAGGTTGGGGCAAGACTCACACAACCTAGGGTCGTTAAGACGTTGAGAGAGACTTCTTCGTTGACACGAAGTTGTGTTATATCCCCCGTCTTACACTCGGAAGAGGTGGTGGATGAGTTTTAGATACCGAGATTGGCAAATAAGTCGAGCACCATTATTGTAAATTAAACGAAATCAAATGTGTTTAAGTAAATAAAGTTAATCCCTAGATAATTTATCCCATAACTATCTCGTATTAGTATTAGTATAGTTAAATTAGTATTTTAGTATTAGTATTAATTAATTATATTCCATTTTTATTACCTAGATAAAATTAGGTTATGATAATCGCGGTACTCGATAATAACGACACCAATCCCTGTGGATACGATACCCGACCGAAAGATCCACTAAACTAAAACTTGATCCGTACGCTTGCGGTGAAAGTGACAGTGCATTAATTTGTGGCCACTTTCACTGCAAGCGTACGGATCAAGTTTTAGTTTAGTGGACCTTTCGATCGGGTATCATATCCACAGGGATTGGTTAAGATTACTATCGAGTACCACGATTGTCATAACCCGACTTTATCTAGATGACAAAAATGGAATATAATTTAATACTAATACTAAAATACTACTCTAACTATACTAATTACTAATACGAGATAGTTATGGGATGGATTATCTAGGGATTAACTCTATTTATTTAAACGCGTTTGATTTCGTTTAGTTTACAATAATGGTATTCGTCCTATTTTACAATCTCGGTATCTAAAACTACTCAGCCACCTCTCCCGAGTGTAAGACGGGGGATATAACACAACTTCGTGTCAACGAAGAAATCCCCTTCAACGTTTTAACGACCCTAGGTTGCGTGAGTCTTTCCCCAACCTCATTAATTGCACACAAAATCTCAGTTCGTAAACTCCTTCATCACCTCTCCCGAGTGTAAGACGAGAGATATAACGTGACTTCGCATCAACGAAGAAGTCTCTCTTAACGTCTTAACAACCCTAGGTCACGTGAGTCTCGCATCAACGTCATTGATTTCATGCGTTGCATTTACCATATTGACAATCTCAGTTCTAAAACTCTCTCGCCACCTCTCCCGAGTGTAAGATGATGGAATATGCGACTTTGAATCAACGAAGAAGTCCCCCTCAACGTGAGTAAATCGAAATCGAACACGTATTTGTAAACACGTTAATCCCTAGGCAATTGTTCACCCTAAAACATATTAGTATATTAGTGTAGTTAATTTAGGTTATATTAATATTAGTTTAATTAATTAAATACATTTGTTTTTAGCCTAGATAAAGTTAGGTCATGACAAACACGGTATTCGATAGTAACGACACCAATCCCTGTGGATACGATAACCCGATCTTAACGATCACACTATACTAAAACTTTGGCCTCGTACACTTGCGAGTAGTCATATACGCGAGGGTGTAAATCCTCGACGTACAAGTTTTTGGCGCCGTTGCCAGGGATTGGTCGTTAGGCGAATTCAGTTTTCGGCAATCGTCACCAAGGTTTTGGTAACGATTGTCGGGGATTGTCTTGTTGATTTCTATTGATATTGAGAGTAAATAACTTGATTTTAATCTTGGCATTTTTAGTGTATATAATTTTTCTTTGTAGTTTTGTTTTTGTTTTCCTATAGGATGCTTGAAGATGTTAGATCGACAAGTACTCTTGTGTTCCTTTCATTGCAAAATCTTGCCAGTCTTGAGGGCAAGTGTCGGGCCGAGGACATTAAACCAAGCGCTTCTTGGGAGGCAACCCAGGGTAAAAAATAAGTTAGATATATCTCCATCGATTTGATTCGGAGGCGAGATTCTCTCGCCTCCCAGGTACGTGTTCTAAACCCCTATCTTTAATATCATGTTATATTCTGTCTATTGGGATCGCTGACGGCTCATTTTGGACATCACCTGTTTTAAGTTGGTGGTAATATGTAATATGTTTTAGTATGTGTTTATGTTTTTAGTTAAGTTTTACTATTTTTATAGTGTGCATGCTTGTTTAGGATTAGTTTGTTTAATTTAGTTGTTCTTTTGTGCTAAGTTTTGACGTCATCTGGGCCTTTACCCGATGATGACTCTGTCCCCTAGTTGTTTTGAGGTCGAGCATAACGCTCATTCATGTGTCTTCTGTGTGCTTAACGTATCGTCTTAGTAAAAGTTATTGTAGATCCTAAATGCACGAGCACGTAAACTCAATATAACACTATCTAATTGATTTGAAACCGATTATCCTTCAATCAATTTCATGACAATAAGGATTCTAGAACTTGATTTGAGGGAAATTCGAGGCGAAATCCTAGGCGAGGTTGTTTAGGAGATATGATTTAGGCAGTCATTTTATCGCTTGAGCCTTTTGAAGCCTACCATGCAATATCATTATCCCTCGTTACCCTGTAGAAGCCTAAACGTCGATTCAATTTCTAAATACTTAACAAATACCATAGCCGATTGATCTTTTTCCAAACCTACATCGCTAAACTGAAGGCACAAATTTGAGAGAATCAAGTTAGCAGTTGCAAATGCTACATGAAGTGAGTGTTTGGATTTAGGGCAAACTTTATATTGGTTCGGTATTTGAGTACTCACTTGTCGTTTTTGTTCATTTTTCACACACCCCTTAAATATTACAAATCAAATGAGTTTGGGGGGGTGTTGTGTAGTTGAAAAAAAATAAAAATAAAAAAAATCGTTTCTTTTTTACATGACAAGTAAGTACAACGTTCTTAAACGTTTGTTCAGGGTTGTTTCTAAATAAACTATGGGGTTTCGAGTGTGAGAGTGTCAAGCGATATGCCTCGGGTAACGTTAAGTTAACGTTGTTAACCCATTTTCCAATTCCAAAGTACCCTTGGCCATTATTCCAAAATCGATCCAAGCTCTATTGATCTTTATGAACCTCCGAGTCTACATTAGTAGAGAATATATCCCGGGTCAAGCATATGGATTCCCTATACCTAAAAGGTTTAAGTCATAAATTATATTGAGGGATAATTCCATCTAATCAATGGATAGTTGTATATTTGAGTTTAATCACACACACTTAAACAAGATCTAGAATGATGCTTACTATTTTTGAACGTTGAAATTCTAGAATACCACATGGTGTGATTTATGCTTGAACTTGATAGGATTAGGGGCCGATGAGGGAAAAATCTTTCGGCTGGTAAATGATACTCAAAACTTACACATTTTTGTTTTTAGTGTTTTTTCATTTTTACTTTTCAATTTCGTAATTAGTTTTTATATTTTCTCGTATTGTGTGGGTGTTTTTCTCGTGGACTAGCAAAATTTCGAGTTTGGGAGTATTTGATAGGTGTAAATTACCTATATATTTCCAACCCGAATTTATTAGTTTTCGAGTACGTTTATAGTTATTTTTATATGTTTTAATATATTTTTATTCTTTTTGTATTAAAACAGGTGCGTAGAGTGAAAAAGTATAAAATCGGAGCATAAACAATCAATTCGTATCGAGAACATTCAGAGAACGGTGGAAAAATGAGCAAGACAGCAAGATTCTGAAAAGAGGCCCACCGCCTAGGCGGTGAAGAAGCAGAGAAAACAAAAATAGGCTACTGACAGCCCACCGCCTAAGCGGAAATTCAACAGATTGTTTTCCTACTCCACCGCCTAGGTGAACCTTAACCAACATATTTCACCGCCATGGCGGTCAGCCTCTATGCAATGTTAGATATTTATTTTAGATATTTTATCTATTTATACCCCTTTTCTCCCTTCTCCTTCACACCCTTCGGCCATTACAACCCTTAAGACTTAGGTTAGGATATAGAGAGAGTATGAGGAGTGCTCAAAGATATCGAAAGGAGAAGATCAACACACAGAGAAGGAGAACTGTTCGGTGGACAGTTTTAGCAGCTAATCTTCGGATATCAGCTAAGTTCATCCGTTTTTCCTTTTATTTCTTATCTTCTATGTATGTTTGAGCATGTTTAGCCTAGTTTCAATTGTATAAGTGTCTTATGTATATGATTAATATCATTTATAAAAATATAGTTTTGGTTTAGTTGTGTTTCTTTGATGATTGTTCTTCAATGTTTGTGTGTGTTTATCATATTGTTTGTTTATCCTGCTTAGAATGATATATTGAGAATACAGGATTTGATAAATCCCGAATTCGGATTAGAATAAACAAACGCCACGATCCGATAACCCGGTCGGAGTTAGGATTGTGGACAATCAACGACGTTGGGGCAAGACTCACGTGACCTAGGGTCGTTAAGATGTTGAGTGGGACTTCTTCGTTGACTCGAAATCGTGTATTCTTCCGTCTTACACTCGGGAGAGGTGGCGGTGGATTTTTAGAAATGAGACTGTCGATAGGGTAAACACAACGCATGAAATCAATGACGTTAGGGCGAGACTCACGTGACCTAGAGTCGTTAAGACGTTGAGGAAGACTTCTTCATTGACACGAAGTCACGTTATATCCCTCGTCTTACACTCGGGAGAGGTGGCGAAGGAGTTTACGAACTGAGATTTTGTGTTCAATCAATGAAGTTGGGGCAAGACTCACGCAACCTAGGGTCGTTAAAACGTTGAGAGAGACTTCTTCGTTGATACAAAGTTGCGTTATATCCCCTGTCTTATACTCGGGAGAGGTGACGGAAGAGTTTTAGATACCGAGATTGACAAATAGGTCGACCACCATTATTGTAAACTAAACGAAATCAAATGTGTTTAAGTAAATGAAGTTAATCCCTAGATAATTCATCCCATAACTATCTCGTATTAGTATTAGTATAGTTAAATTAGTATTTTAGTATTAGTATTAATTAATTATATTCTATTTTTATTGCCTAAATAAAATTAGGTTATGATAATCGTGGTACTCGATAGTAACGACACCAATCCCTGTGGATACGATACCCGACCGAAAGGTCCATTATACTAAAACTTGATTCGTACGCTTTGCGGTGAAAGTGGGAGCGCATTAATTGCGGCCACCACAGGGCCTCTAGACGGCCAACTTCCAAGACTTAGCCATTTATCTCGACTAGCTCACCATTTCAATCCCTTCTTCCTCTAAAACTCCACGAATCTCCGATCTCCTCCTCCTGGACTCCTCCACAAGCCTAACCGAGGCCTACGGACTTCTCCAAATAGGCCCAAAAGCTCAAGCCCAGTGATTATCTCCTAAACGCTCTAGATTATCGGCTAAACATGTGATTTCGCCTAATTAACCGTATTTAGGCCCGATTAGGTAAAACTAATCATCTCCAACGCCTATAAATATCAGGGGCTATGCAAGCTCGAGGTAAGACTTAATCGCTATTTACATACCTGATGCGTTTTTGTGCATTTTCTCTCTCAGTTCTTACTCTCACGCCGGAAGGAGCTTCGCAGGGACAAATCCCCACTCAGCTTGGTGCAGGTACAACTATCTGAGGAGCAAGGACTCTGAACTTTAGCAATTCAACCCTCCAATACGATCGTTACAGCTCACTTAAAGAATTTTCAACTCCAACTCCAGCTAAACAACTTCACCTCATCAGAAGAACTCACATGTCATCTGACTTGATCATACTCGAGGTGTTTACCACTTTAAGACACCAACAATTAAAACAACAAATAAAAATTATAAAATACATTCATCCATAGTAATTTGTACTTACCAATATTAATTTTCATCAACAAAAAATTAAAAAAGTATTCATTTACATTCCACACTAAAATAAAATACATACATACATACATAACAAATGGTCAAACTGGCCCTAAACAAAAATGACTATGCCAAACCCAATGCTAAAAATAAATTTGCCTAAATTTTGGGGTCATAACCCTGCCCATAAGCTCAAAAATAAAGCTCAATCCATTAAAATAAATAAACAAATAAATAAATAAATAAATAGGTAATAGGTTGAGCGAATTGGGCAGCCTCTAGGCCCACGACTACCCCTAACACCCACAAGGCCACAATGCTATCAGAATCAGATACCATGGCCACAATGTACATTAAACTTTTGCAAAGGATCAAAACAAATAAAAAAAATTAAATTAGTTTATAATACTCTAAATACCCTTACATGCATTCCATTGAATTTTATTTTATTTTTTATAACATTCTACTGAACATTTTAAAATATAAAATAATAAAAATTTTAAAAAATATTTAAATTATTTAATGAAAAAATTATATTTATAAACAAATTATTTACAAAAATTTATAAATGTTGTTCAACTGAATTTCTATAATTCCACTAAATATAGAAAAAATGAACAATTCCACTACAATTACAAACAAAACAAAACAAAAAAAAAAAAAAAAATTGAAGTTAAAGTGAAATAAATCTAAATAAATCCTCTACATACATAAATCTAAAATTCAAAAATAAAATATTCATAAAACAAATTGAAGTTAAAGTGAAATATACTACATAATCACTTTTAAATTTTAAATTCTATTTTCAGTTATATTCCACTGAAGAAAATATAAGTATCAAAATTAACAGTCTAACAACATTTTATTAAAACTCAATCATTTAAAATCCACTAAAAATACTTTCAAATTGTAAAGAATAATCTAGTAGAAGTCTACTAACAGTAATCTAAGTGAAAATCTACTAAATATAATTAAATGGATATCCACTGGAAAAAAAATGAACACCAAACCAATCAAAAATTCTAAATCCATAGTGGCAAATATGTTTGTAGAAACAGAAAATAAAATAAATAAATAAAAAGTCAAGAACATAATTGAATGAAAATCAATCAGTTCTTCGATGGTGGTGGGACGAGAGAAGCGAGCTTGGTGATGATTAGAAAATGAAGAAATCTCCATTCAAGAACAAGCTTTGGTCAGTTGGAACCATTTAAATCACTTGACAAGAATACTATACTTGTAGTTGAAATATAATTAAAAAATGTATAGAAATCCACTCAATTCCAGTTGAAAATAACTGAAAGTAATTTAAGTGAAAATATACTAAATATAATTAAGTGGATATCCACTAAAAATAATTAAACTAAAAATGAACACCAAACCAATCAAAAATTCTAAATCTACAAAGGCTGATGTGCATGCATAAATTGAAAAAAAAAAAAAAAAAAAAAAAAAAAAAACAAGAACAGAATTGAATGAAAATCAATCAGTTCTTCTATGGTGGGGGTGAGGCATGGGAAACGAGCTTGGTGATGATTAGAAAATGAAGAAATATCCATTCAAGAATAAGGTTTCCTCACATGAAACCGCTTAAAACACTTGATAAAATCACAAGCAAAGGCTAGAGGCAGTAAAGGAAATTGTCTTATTAGATAAATCTAGCTTAGATCTAAGCAAATCTAGGCTAGATCTATCGGCGTTCAAGGATGGAGACACGGTTCACAGAGACTATAAAAGTAATGGCAACGATGGATGAAGACAATGAAAGCAGAATTGCTGGCGACCAAGGAAGTAGAGGTGTTGGTACAGCACCAAGTAGTGGCGGTGTGGTGGCGATTTGTAGATCTGGTGGTAGTCTAGAAATGGTTGATAAAGAGGAAAAAGATGGAGATGAAAAATATACATTTCAATGGCAAAGATTGGACAATGAGATGATGATGAAGATCATATGAGAAGGCCACGAGAAAGATCGAACGAGGTAGGGACGACAAAGATCGGACAAAGAGGTGAAGACGACGACGACTGTGTGATAGAGAGGTGGATGAAAATCATAGAGATGAAAAAGAACAAAAAGACGAATGAGGTGACTTTAATGGCGGTGGGATTGGCGAACGTGTTAGTAGTGACAAAAAAAGAATAGCATGAGAAAGATAAGAGAAGATAACTGCTTCGTTGGCGATGCGATGGACGATATCGATGGAGAAAACGCCAAATCTAATCATTTTATAAGTAGATATGGCCAGATCTACGTAGAACGAACCGATGAAAAATCCGTAAGGCATGGCATCCAAAAACGAATATGGTGGCGGAGAAGGAAGATGAAGAACCAGGAAGGAAAATGAAGAGGAAGATGGCAACAGTTGAGGAAGTGGACAAGGAAACAACAACGACAGTGGCAACGATAACAACAACGACAGCTACAACTACAAGGAGAAACAAGGTGACGACGGGATGAATGAGACGGCGAAAGGAATCATTTATATGAGATAGAGGGACGATGAATGAGGCGGCGAAGGGGATGAAAGGATTATACAAGAGAGATAGAGAGGTAATTTTGTTATTAAATGTTTTTAATAACATTTTTTTTAAATTTTGTACTTATGGACAATGTTTTATTTGGTTGATTCTTAAAAAGTTGTTTGAGGAAAACTCCTAATATAATTATGGTTTGGTTTTGGTTTAAAATTTTTAGAAAACATATTAAACTGAATAGAACCAATGTCTTTAATTTTATAACCAAATATTGTCATGGCCTAACTTCTCATTTGCACCCACTAGGGTCAGTCATGGATCGGACTGGACCGGGCTCTACGTAGGGTATTACAAAAAATTAGTAGGCTCGAGCCTGAGCCTGGCCCTATTATCCTGCCCAAACCCACCCGATGTGAAATTTTTCAAACCCAAGCCTTACCCTAGGGCTAGCTCGGCCCTATAAATTTTTTTTTTTATAATTTAAAAATAATTATTAAAATAACAGATAAAAATTATAAAATATATTCATCCGTAGTAATTAGTAGTTACCAATATTCATCCATAATGCACACTAAAATAAAACACATACATCTATAATAAATGTTCAGACCAACCCCAAACAAAAATAACCATGCCCAAACCCGATGCTAAAAATAAACGGGCCTAAATTAAACGAACCTAAATTTTGGGGTCTTAGCCTTGCCCATGGGCTCAAAAATCAAGTCCAAGTCCAAGCCCAAAAAAAAATAATGGGTTGAGCGAATTGGGCGGACTCTGGGCCCCTGACCAACCCTAACACCCACAAGGACATAATGCTATCAGAATCAGATACCATGACTCGAACTCGAGATGGATCAAACAACTTAAATAATGTGTGACCATTAAATTGAGAGTTTTGGAGTCGTAATGTACATTAAACTTTTTCGAAGGATCAAAACAAAGAAAAAAATAATTGATGTAGAAAGGCCATATCAGATTCTCAAACCATCAAATAAAAGAGTTGACAAAATTTAAATTGAACCCACAAACAAATTAAAGATAGTTTCTTGCAAATATCTTTACTTTATGAAGATTTATTGAAGGAAACCATCATATTTGTATTTGTAGTTCAACAATATAAAGCCAACTACTTCTTTTCATCACAAACATTTGCGTCGTCAAGCTTATTCTTCTCTTTCATTTCCATGTTGTCGAGGATCTTATTCCTCTCATCAAGTTTTTTTATCTTGCACTCAACAAGACAAGATAAATCTGTGAGATCACCCACTGTGAGATTATCTGGCAATTTATTAGTGACATACATTTTTCGTAAGATTGCTTCCGATTTCTCAAGACGATCGTTCCTCTCCATTGATGTAGCTCCCGTAAATATAATATGCAAATTTTGATTATGCAAGTGTTAGTAAAGCATGAGATGTAATGTTTCTTGTAATGGTATTTATAACCAATATTTTCATAGGGAGCGTTTCAATAGGTACAGTATGGTAATTAGATTCACTTTCTATAACTATGTATTGCGGATATTTGATTTACATAATTTTTTTCATACTAAAATTAGTTTTTCTCTCTTAAAAAGGCAATTCAAAAAAGATTTCGTAATCTACTTTACGTGATTTTTATATGTGGACGTTTAATGAACTTATTTAAAAAAAAAAAATTGAAAACTTTTAGATTCATTGTTTTGATTGCTCAAAATATCGGATGCCCTAAACAACCCAATTACTTATTACAAGATGTGCTTACTAATCTAATTTACAGTTTTTTTACAGTTCAAGCATGGGATTTTTTTGTATCATTACGTAAACAAAGGATTTTAATCACTAGTATCGATTGGCTACTTGCATCTTATCTAGGGATAAGTAAAAAAGGCGGAAAAAAAAAACAGAACAAAAATTCTTGTTGCCTTTTTTATTTTCATTTGTCAAACTTAATTTAGATTGATTTTAAAATGAATGATTTATGGTTTAGTTTTGGTTTATTTTTTATTTTTTTTAAAACATAATGAACCAAACTAAACCAATATCTATAATTTTGATGAGGGTGATTTACCCACGATTTAATGGGCTTGAACTAAATGAGCCCATAATAATATGAAGAATATAAGATAATGGGCTTGAATGAGCAGGCTCACGTCTAAAAATAAAGAAAACTGAACATGGGCCTGATATAAATAAGCTCACGGGAGATATGAAGATTTGTTAATACGGCCCGAGAGCATAATTCATATATCGATTTGTATGTCAAATATCTAGAAGATTTAAGAGACGTTGATCATTTAAGATTTAGCGAGAATAAAAGGTTTTAGGTAAATTTTATTCTATAAATATAAGTGATTTACAAGTTTCAATATACAATTCTCATATAATTACTCAATTTCTAATTAACTTATTTTTACGTTGGAAGGTATTTAACCGATACCACAAGGACATCTCAATTGTTTTTCTTTACTTTTGTAGGTGTTGAACTGTGAGTTAATAGTTGAAAGCAGTGTCGAATTTCCAACATTATCAAATTCGATGACCAAATATTGCCAAGGCCTAATTTCTCATTTGCACCCACAAAGCCGCAAAGCTATTGGAATCATATCCATGGCGATAATATAATTATGGTCTGGTTTTTATTTAAGTTTTTTGCAAATGTATTGAACTAAATTGAACCAATGTCTTTAATTTTATAACCAAATATTGTCATGGCCTAACTCCTCATTTGCACTCACGAGGGTACAATGCTATCAGAATCAGATCTATGGCTATATAATATATTATGGTTTGGTTTTGGTTTAAATTTTTCAAAAAGCCTATTGAATGTAATTCTATAACTAAAAATTGTCATGGCCTAACTTTTTATAATGCCAATCTCGATGCTATTGATTAAGGTATTTCTATGGCATTTTTTAACCAAAATTTTATCTAATAAATAAACGATAGTTTTTTATAAAATTGCCCTCAATTTATTTATGTTGCAACAAATATTCATCATCAAAATAAATACTCACCACCACCAAAATCATCGCCGCCGCCACTGCACCTCAGCAAAATCACCACCACCACTGCCACTGAAAACATTCATCACCACCAGAATTATTGTTGACCACGACAGTAAACAGTCACCATCACCACTAAACATTACCAACACAACAAAAATACTATCATTGTCTAATACCATCACTGTCACAACAAATATTCAGGCCCACTTAAATATATTCGTCTACAATCCGTCAGTTCAATCGATCAGATATCATACAGTTTCACTAAGACTCATCCACCCGGACGCTTTCACTTTCTAGTTTCCAAATTCAAGTTCACCTCTCACTTACCGCCTTGAGTTTGAGGGGGGATGTTAGTGTATATATGGGTTTAGCCCACGTGGCCCATTAGGGCAAAACCCTAGCCCTCACTTCCCCTATAAATATATGTATATCGTTGTATTATATTTGTATCACTTTTCATAATATCAATTCATGATTCTTCTTTCACTTCTCAATTATCTTAACAGAACTAAATCATCGTCATCGTCGTAAGAACTGTTGACTGTTATCGGTCTCACCATCACTCCGATATCAACAACAATCACACCATCACCTTCATCTTGACAATATGATTCCAACGCCACCAAAATCATCACCATTGGAGCTCCAACATGCCTCCATGTACCACCAACAGTCTCGCCGCCACCATCAAATTTGTTGATTGTTACAGGTCTCACCGTCACTTTGATATCAACAACAATTACACCATCACCTTCCTCTTGAGGAGACGATTCCAATGCCATCGAAATCACCTCCTAAGAGTTCAAACACGCCTCCACAAGCCACTAATAGTCCTGCCACTACCATCACCTCCGTTGACTGTTACAAGTCTCACCGTCACTCCGATATCAACACTCATTATACCAATAGCTTCGTCTTGAAGAGACAATTCCACCGCCACCAAAATCACCGCCATTAGAGCTTCAACGCGCCACAACAGTCCTGCCACAATCGTCACATTCATTGACTGCTACAGGATTCACCGTCTATCTTATATCAACACCTACCACATTATCACCTTTCTCTTGAAAAAACAATTCTAACGCCACCAAAATCACCGAAATCGAATACTATACAAGCCCCTATGCGCGTTCCAAAAAATCACCAGTTCTGAAGGTTTTTCACACGTAACGCCATGTCACCCCTACATGTGGCACCGCATCATCCTCCAAGTCAAAAGCAATGTTACCCCTATGGTTGACCAATATCTACCATGTCAACGTCACATCAGCGAAGTCAACCTCCACTACTGCGTCATGTTAGTGCCATGTAGGGGTTGGCAATAGGCCAGGCTTGCCCGGCCCAAAAAACCTGAAGCCCAACTGGGCTCGAGCCCAACGGGCTTTGACTGGTCAACGAACAGTACTGGGTCAGGTCGGGCATGAATTGAAGAAATCTGAGCCCGTCCAATAGGCCCACACATTTCGGATCTACGGGCTGCGAGCTCGGGCTTGAAGCCCGAATTTCTGGGTTTTTTTTTTTCCTTTTAATTTTAGATTTCAATTTTCAAAATGGTTAAAATAATTTTTTTTATACAAATAGTTGAAGAGGACGAAGATTTGAACACTAGACCTATCACTAGAAAGACAATATTAGTAACCACTATGTTACAAATCTTGGTTATGAATAAATATCTAATGGAAAGAGCTAATAGTACTATTCAATTGTCAAAATAAGTAAGTTTTAAAACATTTGTTAACATTTTTCATAGATATTTATCTTTAATTAAATTTATTTTAAAATTTAAAGTTATATTTTTTAACCTTATTTAATTTTTTGACTTTATTAAAATTTATTTATAATTTAAAAAATAAAATAGGTGTTTTATTCAAAATTTCAAACTTAACAATAAAGAAATTAAGAATTGAATAGTGTTATTTTTATTAATAGTAAAACAATTATATCACTATATTAAATAGTAAATGTTGGAAAGTAAATTTTTATTAATAGTAAAACAATTACATCACTATATTGAATAGTAAATATTAGTAAGCAATGCATCACTACAAAATGTATACATTTCAACTAGGTTGGAACCTATACACTTGACAATCATTTGCACTGCTATCAACTTAAAATAAAATACATTAAAATTAAAATAGTCAACGATCTTCAATCACCGTCTTCATCTAAAGAATTATCTTCCATAAATGATGATTTTGATAATTTTAAATTCAGTAAGTCTTCATTAAGTGCATTTATTCTGTCTTGTTCTTGTTACCTCTGCTCCGCAAGTTTTCAATCTTTTAGACATATCAAAGCTTGCACAGTTTCTGGATTAAGACTACTACGAGTTATTGATACAGTTCTACCACTTGTACTAAAAGTTGCTTCTGATGCAACAGTCGAAACTGAAACCATTAGTATGCCACAGGCCATAGTGGAAAGAATTGGAATTTTTTGTTCTTAAGATTTCCATCAGGCCAATATATCAAAATTTTCGTCATAACTATCAATAAGTTGTGCATCAAGGTAGCGTTGCAATTCAGTTGAGTTACTGCTACCACACATGTCAGATTGTGATTTTTTGTATTTCCATATTGCTAGGGCTCCTCCTATTATATTATTTGATGATGGAATAGGAGTAGAGCCTGAGGCATGTACTGAAGTTGCATTAGTACCAACAATTCTTTTATAATGTTTGTATAAGTTGAAAAGTGAACTTCTAACAATAGACAAATATCGTGTGGGAAAATCAAGAATATGTTTAAAAATTGTTTCTAACCAACTTCCTAGGCTTCAAATTTATATCTAGGGTCTAAAACTATAGCCATTATGTAAATTTCGGGTAATTTTTCTCCTCAATATTTATAAAAAATTCTCTCATACTAAATAAAACATCAGTAAATAAATCAAGATGCTCATATGCTTAAAAAAAAATAGTGGAATCTTCAAAGACAAGCAAAAAATCATGTACAATTTCAACTACAGTCCAATCAGTCTCATTAGGATGTACCATCAACGATTGACGAGAGGTTTGTACTAATTCAGTACAAAATAAATCTATAGCCTTTTTATATTTTATTGGAGTTTTTAGAAGCTCATATGTAGAATTCCACCTATAAGATACATCACTAAATATGTTTTTTCTCTTCATATTCACCGTTTGAGTGCATTTTCTATACAATTCATAACGTGCTTGTGAAGAATTAATATGACGAACAATAGCCTTAATTTTTTCAATAGAATTATTTAAAATTAATAATCCGTCTTGTACAAATATATTTAAAATATGAGCACAACACCAAACGTGAAATAAACTACCCTTAAGTGGCAAATCCAAATAATTTTTAAGATATCTCTGAGAAACATCATTGTTAAAAGCGTTGTCAAAAGAAATTGAAAATATTTTGTCTTTAACACCCCAAGAATTCAATTCCCCAAATATTTCATTGGCTATTATATAACATGTGTGAGGAGTTTCAATCATTTTAAAAGAAATAATTTTTTTATTCAAATTCCAATCATAATCTATGTAATGAGCAGTTAATGACATATAATCAATATGTTGTAGAGATGTCCAAAGATCACAAGTCAAATAAATCTGACCATTATAATTTTGAAAAAAAAATCAAATTTTATTTTTGCAAATTATATTTTTTTCATTATATCTCTTTTAGCCGTTGTGACTGAAAGTCCTTTAAATTGTGAAACAAAATATCTTTGTATCATTCTTGAAAAATCACGTTTTTCTACAAATATAAATGATTGCTCAGCTCTAACAATGTAATCAGTAATTTCTTCACGGGCTACTTGTTTATTGTAAGAAAATGTTGATAAATTACCACTACTACCAATAACCAAGTTAGAGTGACTTTTAGTATTGTTCTCTTGTTTTTGAACTTATTTTTTATGTGCAAGTAAATGCCTTCTTAAATGAGTAGTGCCTTTAGATGAGTCACCACATAATAAATTATTACAAACTGTGCATTTAGTTTTTGTTTCTACAACCCCATTATTATTAACTACTATAATTTCAAAATGTTCCCAAACATCAGATTTTTTTTCTTCCATGAACGGATGATGAAGTTACAGTATGTGACGCACATGTAGTATTAGGGGTATTAGTTGCATTAGTTTCAATTGAATCTAATTGAACTGACAATGAGGATCCAACTTCAAATTCATGAAGTTCTTGATCCTTATCTATAGATGAAACGAAATTAAAATTCATGTTAGTCATTAGTAAATATGAATAAATAAATAATCAACAATATAATAGTAAGAAATTAAATTAATGTTACCAAAAATGGAACAAATAGTTGAAGATGGTGAAGGATGTTTGACAATATCTTGCACTTCCGAAAGCCTTGAATTGAACACTTAACAATTGTGAAAAAAATAAAATGTTGAAGTATGTAAATAGCGAGAGTTTGAGAGTTGATGTGGAAGAAATAAAATTAGATGGAGTTATTTATATTGTTTTTAAGAGGGATGACAAATGTAAATAAAGGGGGGTATAATGTAATTTTAATATCAAATTTCTACACACAAAATCACAAACGGTCAATTCTTTAACCAATAAACGGTCAATTCTTTTATTAGCTAAATGACTAATGACTTTAACAAAAAAAAAAAAAATCTTACACTTACTAGATTAGGGAGCAATGTAAGAAATTTTCGTACACATTTCACATTTGTCATGTCATGACCTTTTATTAGTAAATAATTAATGACTTTAAAATAAATTCTTACACTTACTAGATTAGGGGGGGCAATGTAAAAAACTTTCTTACGCATTTGTCATGTCATGACAAATGTGTGTACTTTTTTTATTTATATAATTATATATATGTGTATTTTTAATTTATAGTTATATTATTATTATATTTTTTATTTATATATATGTGTATGTGTGTGTGTTAATTGTTATATTATATTATAGGAAAAAGTACAATTTAGACCCTCTAACTATTGATACACTTATAAGTAGTTCTTCTAAGTTTCGGCGTTTCATTTCAAACCCTCTACGTATCGAAACAGCTTTAATTGGTCTTTTCGCTAGAGATTCTGTTAAAGCTAACAGAATCTCAGGGGTAAATGCGTCATATTATGTTTTTTTATTTTTTAATCATTTTTAATTATTTTTTTTCTTTTTTTGATATTTCTCTTTCTTCCTTCTCTTCCTTTCTCTCCCTCCTTCCCTCTCTCTCACCCCTGTAAGAGAAGGTGTTTTCACCCCTGTAACAGGGGGTGGAACTCACCCCCGTAGCAGGGGTGGCACCCCCTATTAGGGGGTGATCCGCACCCTGTCACAGGGGGTGGTTTCACCCCCTATAATGGGGGTGAGTTCCACCCCCTACAACAGGGGGTGAAATCACCCCCTGTTACGAGGGTGATCCACCCTCTGTTGTAGGGGGTGAACTCACCCTCGTAACAGGGGGTGATCCACCCCCTGTTGCAGGGGGTGAACCCACCCCTATTACAGGAGGTGAAAACACCCCTTGTTGCGGGGGTGAAAATGAGGGAGGTTGCAAGGGGTGAGTTCACCTCCTGCTTGATGGCGAGGAAAGGAATGAGAGAGAGAGGAAATAAAAAAAAAAATTAAAAACTATAAAAAGACCATTTTGCCCCAAGATTCTGTTAGCTTTAACAGAATCTCTAACGGAATGACCAATTAAAACCATTTCGATACGTAGAGGGTTTGAAATGAAACGCCGAAACTTAGAGGGATCACTTAGAAATATGTCAATAGGTAGAGGGTTTAAATTGTACTTTTTCCTATATTATATTATATATTTTTTATATTAGGTGAATAATATATATATATATATATATATATATATTTAAAGTTCAAAAAATTAAGTCTTATATTAATAAAGTCAAAAAAATATTTTTAACAATTCAACATTACTCTTTAACTCTTTCCACTAGATATTTATGCATAACCAAGATTTGTAGCCAAATGGTTACTTGATTAGTAAGATTGATTTTCTAATGAGAGGTCTAGTGTTCAATTCTTTTTCCCTTCAACCATTTGTAAAAAAAAAAAAATTAACTATTTTGAAATCCAATATATATATATATATATATATATACGGGCCTTGGGTAGCCCGATTTTCGGGCTTCGGATCGGGCTTCTATAAAATATTCAAAGCCCAAGTCCAACCGGGCGGCCCTACTTCGGGCTCGGGCCAAGCCAAGCCCCGTGGGATTCGGGTAGCCACGGGCTTCGGGCTTTTTGGAGAGGCCTAGTGCCATGTCATCCAATTCTGGATCTTTTCTTTCCACGTCAGCACCCATACCACATCAGCCCTAATTAATGGCTCCTATTGACTAGTTCAGAGATTGAATTTTATTTAGCGAGTTCACTCGTTTTTTTTATCGGTTCTTGGAGATCTAATACCGGCTCTTGGCTAATTTTGGCATTCTGAATCCATATGTGACCTTTGTTTACTCAAATTTGGATCGTATAGTATAGTTATGTTTATATTATTCATTTGGTTCATCACGGTGGTTTGACTGGTTGAAGGGTTCATCAAACGCTTCTTCACGATTACAGACCGATTCCTGGATAATTTCAGTGTTCTGAATCCATTCGTGACATTAGTTTCTCCAAATTCATATTATATGGTATACTTTGTTGTGTATTGTTCATACAATTCAACGACGATATCTAAGGTTTTTCCTCATTGACCACCTCAAACCCCACCATCCACCAGTTCCAGTTCAAATCCTGCGCTCATGATTCTTGCTTATTTATTCGTCAAACTGAGAATGGCATTATCCTCCTTCTACTCCAAACTGAGAATGGCATTATCTTCCTTCTACTATATGTGAACGACATGATCATTACAGGAGACGATCTACACGGAATCTCTGAACTCAAAAAATTTCTCAGTGGTCAATTCAAGATGAAATACATTGGTGTGCTCACTTATTTTCTCGGTCTCGAAGTTTCAACTGGTTCAGATGGATATTTTTCTCCCAATCCAAATATGCATCTAACCTTCTTTCCAAGACAGGCATAATTAACTCCACCACTACCAACACTCATCTAGAGTCGAATATCAGACTTGTTTCACTAGATGGCTCTCTTATCCTGGACGTCACTTTCTATCACCAACTTATTAGAAGTTTGGTATATCTCACAATTACTCGCTCGGACATTACCTATTTTGTCCATAAAGCAAGTCAGTTCTTGTCCACTCCTTGGACCACTCATTACTCAGTATGTTAATGGCACCTTATTTCATGAACTTCATTTATCGGCCCAGTCTGTTCCTTCCTTACAAACTTATTCTGATGCTGACTGGACCGAAGATCCTACTGACAAACGTTCAACCACTGGTTACTGTTTCTTCTTGGGCAACTCTCTATTGATTTTTCATATTGGAGATGCAAGCTTATAGGCCCGCTCGCGTGTGAATTATTCTATAGGAACATAAACTTAAGAATGTCATATTCTAGATTGGAGGTGTTCCGTAAATGACAATCCAAATTCAGTCATCATTAGACTGACACCGTCTATGGGAATAATTTATTGTTTCTCACTTTTTGAGAAATTTAATGGTCACCCTTTGATCTCGACTCATAACTAGTGATCAACAAACCGAACGACAACAGATTCATAGCGTGGATCCGAGCGCAGGTCTATCTTGCAATTCCTAGGCAGTACTGTTGGAGATTAAGAGAGATATCTAGATATCTCAAGGATGAATTTGCAAAGCATACAATAGTTGATTGTACATACTCAATTGGCACCACAACCCTCATTGCATGCTGGTTATATGCCTCCATACATCAAGGCACAAGCCATCATAGACAAATAATGGATAGCCTGATAGGAGTAGTGTCGAGAGGACGAATTGATAAGAGTATGACAAAACCTAAGGTGTGAGGTATAACGACTTTGAAAGAAACAATTGGAAAAGCTCTTTCACGAAGATCTTGTGTACCGAGATGAACAAAGGGCCCCCCAAGCCCAAGAAAACACGCATTGTTCATTCTAGGTTCTGCCCACATGTACAATAATCTCGGTCTCAAAAGACGATAAATCGCGTACTAAACAATGTTGTAGCCCTTATGAATGCTTGACAAACAAGTCGAGCAGGAAACATATATACCAATGACTTTGGTAGCTCATTAGAGACTTCATTGGGTTCCCAGTCAAGATCACATAGATTGGTGAGGGACCGACAAGAAAAACAATTGATATGACCAAGTCACTGCAATACACGAGAAGTTATAGAAGATCAAGAAGTATGAGCCTAATGTCAAGACATCTTGAAGAGGAGTACACCACCCTTCAATGACTGGGTGTGCTCAAGGATAGTGTAAGATCCCAATCTTTGACATACGTATAATTTTAGTTGCGTTTTAAAATATTTCGGAAATAATGAGGTTGATGCTGTTAATTATTATTTAATTTTAAATTTGAGGAGTTAATTCGTAAAAAAAAAAAAAAATTAACATTAAAAATTAGCAATTGGTTTAATTAATATCTAAAGAAAAAAAAAACAAAAGTCAGGGGGTGTAAGTATAAATTGAGCCAAAGCTTGTCCAAGAAGCTATCCAAAAAAAATAAAAAAATAAATAAGGAGATGAAGGGAGCCGGCCACTTGGGCTTCCTTTGTTCAGCCTATATATATATATATATATATCCACACCCACACACACGGGAGAAAATGAGAGGAAGAATCGAGAAGAGGATGAAGAAGCAAATCAGAAACAGGAAACGGAGGAGAAAGAGAGGTGTGGCGTCGTCTTTGTCGGTGTGGGATCGGTCCGCAGTGTGAGCTGCTCGTCGCCGTCCATTCGTCCAGTAAGTGTGTGTATGTGTGTTGTCTATGCTTTGTGTGTGTATTTGGTCGCCGGCGGTGTGGGTTTTTGTTGATTTCATGAGTGTGTGTGAGAGTCGACGGGGTATGTTGGTTGTCTCTCCAACTGTTCATGCCTGCGATCGTGTGTGTGTTGTGTATTTTCCAGTCTATCCGACGATGGCGATCGACAGTGTATATGTGGGTGTCGTTCGTGGGTTTTTGTTCAACAATGAGTGTGTGTTGTTCGGTTGTTCGTTCCAACGTTAAAGTATGTGTGTGTCTCGGTGTAAGCGTGTGAGCCGTCGAAGTGGGTTGACGACCACCGTCATTTGGTGAGTAGGTGGTCGGTTGTGGGTTGTCGGTCATCCGTGACAAAGTGGATTTGAGTGTTTTCAGTGGGGGTGGTTGCCGGTATTGGAGAGGGAGAGAGAGAGAGAGAGAGAGAGAGACGGCAAACGGAAAAGAAACAAAATAAAATAAATAAATAAACAGTGGGTATACAGGTGTCCTCGTCTAAACGCTCAAAGATTCAGATCGAGAATGGAAAACCTTATCTTAGCGTTTTTCATCGAGTCATCAGACAATAAAAAAAATAAAACTTGCAGGAATTTAAATTGCGAAGAGAATAAAATAAACTGAAAAAAAATTAGAAAACATACATGTTCTAGGCCAAGAATCCCGATACTCAGGCTTTTCTCTCGCGTAGACAGCTTCCCGAAAAGATTTACGATGAGAATCACTCTCTAAGAATTTTTTCTCTCAATTTCTGAATGTCTCTGAAAGGTTTCTCTCTTAATTTTTTTATGTCTAAACTATGGGAAGAGGGTCCTATTTATAATAAGGATGGGGAGTGAAAAATCTTAAAAACCTTAGGAAACCCTAATCCCAATTCGACGAGAAAAAGGAAACAAAACTTAAAAGGCAAGAGAAAATGAAACTTAATCCCATCTTGACAAAAAAATATTTTATTTTCTATTTTTTTTTTCAATTTTTTTTTTCTTGTTTTCTTTTATCTTTCTTTTCTTTTTTCATTTTTTATTTTCTTTTTTCTCTATTTTTTTTTATTTATTTTTTATTTTTTTCAAAATAAAAATAAAATAAAGTATAAAAATTTTGCGGGACGGTCAAAATGACGTATCTACAAAAAGGATACACTTAGCGTCAAAGAGTAGATTATAAGAAGACCTTTTTATCAATCGTCATGTTAAAATCTATCAGGATTTTATTGGGTATAGTTGCATACCATGACTATGAAATCTGGCAGATAAATATAAAAATGGCTTTCCTCAATGGAAACATAGAGGAACATATATACATGTATCAACTAGAGGGCTTCGTACCCGTAGGCGAAATTTAGAAGGTATACAAATTGCAGAAGTCCATTTATGAACTTAAGCAAGCTTCTATGAGTTGGAACATATGTTTTGATGAGGTAGTCAAATAGTTTGGATACCATGAAAACATGGATGATCTATGCTTGTACAATAAAATAGATGGAAAGACAGTATGTTTCCTAGTGTTGTACGTCTATGACATTCTACTGATTGGAAATGATGTAGGAATGTTATCAACTACAAAAGTATGACTTTCTAAAAATTGCTCCATAAAAGATTTAGGAGAAACATCCTATATATATAGATATAAATCTAAAATGATGCTTAGTTTATCCAATTACATAGATAAAGTGCTAGAACGATTTGGAATTCATCTCTCTAAGTAGATGAGTCCTCAATATTCTAAATAGAAGATTGCAATGAATGGATTTCCATATGCTTCGGCAATTGGAAGTATTATGTACGCAACACAATGTAATAGGCCCGATATTAGTCATGTTGTTGGATTGACCAACAAGTATTAGGCAGATTCAGGTTTGAAAAACTGGAAGGATGTGAAATATATCCTCAAGTACTTGAGAATATCAAAGGATAAATCTAGTCTTTGAAATAAGGGAACTAGGAGTTGAAGGCTATACTGATTCAAATTTTCAATCCTATGTGGATGACCAGAAATTAACTTTGGGATATATGTTTATCCTAAATAATGGCGCCATTAGGTGAAGGAGTTGTAAGCAATCTACAACTACAGATTCCACTACTAAGGCTGAATACATTGCCACTTTTGTTGAAACTGGTAGGGAAATATTACGTCGCTACTTTCACCGCAAGTGTACGGGTTAAGTTTTAGTAGAGTGGAAAGAGTAGGGGTTGTCGTATCCATAGGGATTAGATTAGATGGTCGTTGAATACCGCGATTGTCATAACTTAACTTTATCTAGGCGACTCAATTTATAGTTTTTGTTAATATAATATACTAAACTAAGTTAATTAAACTAATATACTAATATTGACGTTTAAGGGAGTAAATTGTCTAGGGATTAATTTCGTTCATTTAAATGCGTTTAATTCAATCTAGTTTACATTAACAGCATTCACACTATCCGACAATCTAGATATCGAAATCTCACTCACTACCTCTCTCGAGTGTAAAGTGAATGAATATGTGCTTTTGTGTCAACGCCGAAATCCCCCTCAAACGTCTATACGACACTTAGTCATATGAGTCTCACCCCAACCTCACGAATTGCATATTTGCTAACACCTTCCCGAGTCATTAGATCATCACGTTGTGTTTAAACCCTAGTCTAAATCTGAGGTTACCTCTCTCGAGTGTCAAAGCCCGCATTCTCAAACCAACTACAATACCAATACAAGCATACTATAAAAGTAACAAAACGGTAAACACAATCAGATAAACATGAACAATTATTAACGAAATATTGATTTATTCAAACAATGTTTTCATACACAAATCACTCTCCAGACAATATATGTTTAGTTTCTCATGGCCATGACCACATATACAACAATATATAAGCTAAACATATACAAAACTATCAACCAAAACTAAGAAATAAAGAGATAAACAAGGAGACTATCCATTATCCGAAGAACCGACGCTAAAATCACTTCGAGAACGTTTCTTCTTCTTGGCTTTGTGATCTTATCTTGGTTGATAGGGTTTGGAGCTCCAAAAACACTCCCAAAAACATTATTTTTTAGGTGTAGGAGAGCAAAGGGGTATAAGACAAGGATCAAAATATCTAAAAAAATATCTTAAAACAGCTGGCCTTTGACCGCTGCAGCAGTAGATTTCACTGCTGCAGCGGTGGGCAACCAGTTGGCCTTCTACCGTTTCACTGTTGTAGCGGTGAAGATGTTGCAATCAACTTTGATCCTCTTGATTGTTTTTTACCCAATTTCCTACCGATTTGCTTGATTATTGATCATTTACGTCCCTACACCTGATTTACATCGAAACGAACATAAACGCAATTAAATATTACTAAAACACTCGAATACTATCAAATTCGGCTTGGGAATATATAGACAAATTCCACCTATCAAAAGTTAAAGAAGGTGTATAGATTAAGAAGTTCATTTCTAAACTTCAGGTAGATCCCACCATGAGTTATTGATACCTCTGTATTGTGACAACAATGATGATATAGCTCAAGCAAGAAAACCAAGATCTCATCAGGAATCTAAACATATAGAGCGGCACTTCCATTTGATTCATGAAATCATCGAAAAAAATGATGTCAACATTATCAGAGTACACACAATAGATAATGTAGCCGATCCACTCACTAAGGCTATAACGATAACGTAGCCGATCCACTCACTAAGGCTACGACTTCGCAATAATTATATCATCATCTTCTAAAGATAGGTATTCGACACTTTCTCGATTGAATATAGTGCTAATGGGAGATTGCTGGATGTAAGCCCTATAATCAATCTTGTAATCTTGCATTTAAGGCTTGCATCTGTAAAAAGATTTAATCTCAAGTATTAATAAAACATATTTATTGATATTTAATCTCAAGTATTAATCCCAAGTATCAATCTTGTAATCTTGCATTTAAGGCTTGCATTTGTAAAAAAAAAAATTATCAATGTAGATCTAGAATCTTGAGTAGAACATCTGGCTATGTAATGTCATTAAATAAGAGGAGACCAAATACATTTGGTATCTCGATATTGTAAATATTCTTAGTCGGCATTGGATTGTTGAAAAGTGTCTTCAACAGTCTAGACTAGCTTGATCTGACATTATCTCTTTGAGAATGGTAAGTCTCAATCCATCAGTATGAGATACTAAAACATCTACAAGAAGACTTACTAAGTGCTAGTAAGAGACCAAATGTAATCATCCTATATATCCTACATGCTAGTTTTACTCGAGTAAAAATAAGATATCTGAGGTGTGATGTACTATATGAACTTTTGACCTTGAGTTATTGTATGTTACACGTATGGGTTAATATACTTTTGATAATACTAAGTGTTTTTATCTAACCATGGAATTTCAAAGGTATTTATTAGGTATGGTGGGATAAGCATGGTAATATACGAGTAGCAAGAAGGGATATATCACTCTTAGAAAAATGAAGCATGGACCATGTGATTCAATTTAATATAATTCACTCAAACCTCTTGTTAGAGCAGTTTGATGATTGGGATGAGATTCCAATAAGGTATTACAAGGAATTATATTATCAATAAAATACATATGGTTGGACTAGGTTTTTAACTTAACCATATCTTGTTGGTCTTTTTGGGTACACAGATAAAGAGATCGCAGAATACACATGTCACATTTGAGATGGGTTCTCTTAGTTAAATTATTACCGACTAGACATGGTTGCGACATGAGAGACTCCATCAAACGCAATCGGAGAAAAACCTTAAGGGGAAAAATAGTTTTCATGCAGAAGGGCAAAAATTTGAATTGTTCTGATTTTTTATTGGTTAATGAATTAGTAACATTAATTAATTCCACCTTCCATATTTTGGCATGAACCTAATTGGTCACACAAAAATAGGAAAATGAGGTTAGAAGATTCTTGAAAAGTAATTAAGCAGTAATGTTGAACTTAAGAAATTCAAAGACCAAAGTACAAATAGGAAAATACAGGGTCTAGGGTTTTGAACCCTAGACTATATTAATGAGGAGAGTAAGGCCAATTGGCCTATCCCACGCATATTTGGCCAAGCTAGTAGTCGCCCTCCTGTTTTCTCTCAGTCTCTTTATTTGTGAGAATTGGTTCCTAATCTGCACTACTAATTTTGAATTCGGCTATCTCCTTAATTCATAATCAAAAATGTCTTAAATTCTTGAGATTAGATTATATTAGATTTTGGAAACCTAAAGAACACTTTTCTTTCTGGAGATTCTATGTATGGATATTGTCAAAGGTGAGACACGTGTGTCACTTCTAAGAGAATCAGCCTATTCTAATTGCTTGTACATGATTGTTCGTGTTTAAACGCTCACGAAAAATCCTACTCAAATTAGCCTTAAAAACTACTGGTTTTGAGACTGAAGCACTAGAAGAGGTATATATTTAAAAGTGTTTTAATAGTATATTTCTTTATTATTTTAATATTACTACGGTTACACCAGCTTAAGGGAAATGGATATTATGTTTAGAAATAATTTTTGGAAATTAGAGAAAACCTCATTTTTACCATTAAAATTAAAATGGGCCATTGCTTGCAAGCTCACACTGAGAAAACACCACCTATATGTTTATTATTTAAGATAAATTCAAATACATATTCTCTCACTACATCATCAACAACATAATAAATGATGGGATACTAATGTTACTACTCAGCAACAATGTTAGTAGCAACATAATGAATGGGGAGATGCAAATGTTTGTACAGTAATAATGTCAACAAAAACATAATGAATGGGGTGATGTAAATGTTACTATATAGCAAATAATAATCATATGCCAATTGGGTTTTTCTCTAAACTTAGATGACTACATTGGTATAAGAATGAATTAATAATGGGCCTTGGGGCCCATTATAAAATACCCTTAATTTTTTATATTCAGTTGTGTAAATCTGATAGTTTATATTAGACCCCCTTTATCCCCTTATTTTTATTATTTTTATTTACATTTATAATTTTGAGAAGATGAAGAGGAGACCCGACGATGATAGAAAAACTGAGAAGCCCATTATGGACAATGAAGTGATGGAGGCCAAGAAGTTGAAAGCCCAAAAATGAGGTCCATTTGATGAGTCAACTTCAGTTTTATTAATTAACTAAAGTAAACCTAAATTTAGTGGAAGTACATTTAGATTCATAAAAGGCTTTTGATCTAAATTAAATGTATAATACTTTTTTGTTCATTTTTGTTTGTTGGTTATACATCTTTTTATAAATATTGATGAATTAAACTACTGTTAAAGTTCTTGAGAAAATTATTTAACTAGACCTAAGTTCTCGGATTAATTGTAACGACCCAGTTTCCTAGGGCCGTCACGCGATTTCTCCCTTTAGAGAATTAATAATAAAACTGAATAATTAATATTTCATTTTATAAAAATATGAGAAATTTAACAAACTACGGTGAACATTGTAATTATCGATTTATCGAGTCAATTTTACAACCGTAAATAATAAATACAATTATTATAAATTTAATAAAAATTCAAATAAAATTTCTTGTGCAGCACCATTTTCATCGGCCCTGCAATAAAACTGTGGGGTTAGGAGTCAGAACTCAGTATAATTTTTAACCTTTTTACTACGTCCATTTAATCAATCCACAAATAAACACATAGACATAGTTTTCACATAATAATCCTAAATATTTCATGAAAACTAACAATTAAAATTTAACAACACTTTTAGCATGAATCACATAATAAAGAAAGGGAGATTAAGTATAAATATTAAAAAAGTTAGAAATTCTACTTGAAATCCGAGCCGAAATTCGAACCGAAATACTCAAAAACATTTAAAATATATATAATCTCGTAACTTATAATTATGCTAATATTTATGCTTAATGTGTATATCCTTATCACTTTTCTTAACATATATATATATATGTACAATTATTATTATTATTATTATTATTATTATTATTATTATTATTATTATTATTATTATTATTATTATTATTATTATACATGTGTTGTGTATATAATACACAACACATTTGTGTGTTGTCTTCATTTTATGAAAACAACACACAAATATAATATAAATTTTATATATAATATCAATATTTACATAAAATATTCTCTTAACATAAAGAACATATTAATTATACTCCAAAATTATTAAAACTATATTTTAAATAACACAATAATCTCAAAACTTTTAAAAGTCAATTTAAAATTAACATTTAACCCCAAAAATTATCAAATATTATTTATACCATAAATTTATAAAACAATCCCAAAAATATTAAACTTATATAAAATAATATTTTCAAAAATATAATTTTTAAGGGAATTACAATTTTCTGGGTATTACATTAATTAATTAAAATTTATTTTAACTTCTGAAAGGTTCTGCTAAGTTATGAATGATCAAGTTGTCTTACGGAACAAATATTGAAGCGAAACATATAACTACTCGATAGTAACAGAAGGATTATAAGCGGGCTCGATGTGATTAGATGACGCCAAGTAATGAGTTATAGATACAATACGAAAGTCTATTGAACTCGTGTATGATAGTGAATGCATGGAATCTCTTTATGGCAAGCGCAATTTCACTGTAAGATATAACACCTAAAAGGGAGTTATTTGGGTTAATGGTTGTAGGATCATTCTCTAAGTTTTTGGTGAACATTGACATAAGCAATTTAGAAGTCAATCTTCCTGTACTTATAGATTTGTTGAAGATAACTATAGGATCTTGAAAAGTCAAAATAATCATTTCTCGTTATGAACGAAACTTCTTCTTCCAATAAGAATTAAGATATAAAAAATTTCTTCTCAAAGAGCCGAAATGAAGAAATTTGAGAAAGGAAAGCGTTTTTACTGCATTCAGATTGAGCATTGAAAAGGGAGATTTGAAAGTTCCTGATTTCCAAAGACATACTTTTAGAAATAATGTCACTAAGTATAAATGATCAATAAATAAACCTAAAGGGTGCTTGGTACGTACCAACATGTGTGGGCCCATGAGCTTTGGAAGCTCAAGATATTTTTCAAAATTCACAACTCTTACTTTAAATTGGGGTTTTTGTATCTATTGAGATACGAATTTTAATACTTCATCCAAATTAAAAGTAGAAAAACAAAAGGAAATGTATTAAAACTCTACGATTAGATCGAGAAGGTAAATACTTATCCGTTTAGGTTCATTTTAATGAACATAATATATTTTCCAATAGATTCCTATTGATAAATAAAAATTTCATGGTATATCATAAAATGAGAACATTGGACCCTATTAGAAATGGTCAGATCAATCATGAGTCACATTGGGAAATTGCTCTCTTTGACTGTAATGTGTTTACTAAATAAAGTTCTTGCTAATTTCGTTCTAGAGACACTATACGAGATATGGTGTGGGCAAAAATCGAGTCTCAAGTTGTTGAGATTTGGTTGGTCAAGCTCGTAACCAACGCGTTGGAATCAATAACTCTTAAATGTTGGTTTAAGATGTACCTATAGAAACTACGAAACACTACTTCTATCATTCAAGAACAAAAGTCGTATGTGGAAATGCTATATTGTAAGAGAAATAGTTTCTCAAAGATTTTAACATTGATAGAAGATAGAAATAGACTAGGTGTTGAACACTATACAAACCAACAAAAGAGTTTCTCGGAAATCGTTTACAATAAATACACCTAGTATACAAATTCTTTATATGGATTGTATAACATCCACGTCATTTGGTTAATGTATTAAATATGTCAATCAAGATGATGGGGAGTTCCTTCCAGTAGGAGGTAACAAATTTACCAATTGCAAAGATGATGATGTTGGACATCATGATGGGAAAATGACTATAAAATCATATATGGATTGTATGAACAACTAACCAAGTTTTGGCATAGATGGTAAGGTAAAAATATGCAAAGAAAGGTTAATGGCAATAAAATGTTACAACATTAAGAAATTGATATTGTATAGAATCTTGGCGTCGATAATCATGCTAAGGACCATCAAGATTTTAATAGCCATTGTTGTGGTCTTTGGATTATGAAATCGAGAAGATAAATGTACGATTGCCTTTTGTTTTCATTCCCATAGACAGCGCTAAATGAGGTAGACAGTAATTCTTTCTAAAAATCTGTCAACCTACAACACCAAAAAAATAAGGATGGTCTCGATGTAGTGTTAGTCAAAAAATCTCTGACGTAAGAATAAGTTAATATGTTTTGAGAGATATGATAATCGTACATGTCTCAACTGTATTAATTTTCCATATACTTATACGTGCTTCCTCATGTTGAGCTTCCTATTTTCAAGTATCACATGAGTAGTGTGTTGGTTGCATTCTCCACGCTTCCCACATCGCCACGTCACCGATTGAATGGCCAAAATGGGTTGTTCGTGGGATAGCGTTCGGTACGGCTAGACCAAGTACTTGACCTGAGCCCAGATATCATTCCAGATGGACCTCAAAGCCCATTTCAAGGAGGGCTTATTGGCCAAACTCCTTTTCTTGGTTATTAAATTCTTATCCCTGTGCCCAATTAGACAAAGCCCAAAGGTTAATTAAACAAGACTTACTTGCGGGAGTTTCACCCCCATCAAAGGATCGAGGATCCAATTTGGAATGCCGCTTTTGCAAAAATGGAGAGAGAAACTTGAATTCGTAGTGATTCATGGGGAACCTCGAATACTTCAAAGCTGGTCGAGAGAAAATAAGTTGTTCTTGCTCAAAATTTTCTTCAACTTCAGGTCATTTCGATATTTTGAGCATATTCCTTATAGAATGCATGTGCTAGAGTTGATTGCTGCTTCCCTTGAAGCTAGTTGACTCTCAGTAAGCTCTCTCTCACCATTACCCAATCTCTCTTTTCTGCTGACATTGGTGATAAAGGAGAGATCATGCATGCTGTCAATGATCATGCTGGTGACATTGTTGATAACTAGCCCTCTTTGGTAACCGTTTCCATTCTAAAAATTTTCATCCCATTTCTAGATTTTTGGGAATTCTATTTGGGAATAGCGTTTGGTAATTTTTGTTTATGTTCCCATTCCATTCCCATTTGAAGATTGTGCCTACTTTTGTCAAAATCATTTGTCACTGTTCATTCGCCGGCCGACCACCGTCCACCGCCTCCGTCCGCCAGCCATCTCTGGCGACCGTCGCCGGTCACCTCCGGCATTACCGTCCGGCCACCGCCGCTGTCCGGCCAAAACAAAAAAAAAAAAATGATTTTAGGATAAAATCGTTACCAAACGCAATTTTGTTCCTAAAATAAAATATATATATATATATATATATTATCATTACAAAACGCGATTCTACTCTCATGAAAGAAACATAATTCTCATCCCATCCCATCCCATTGCTGGGATGAGAACAGAAACGGTTACCAAACGCCGCCACCTAAATGTTTGCTTTTTTTAGCTATATTTTTTTCACATTTTTTATGATGACAAAATGGGAGAAGAATTAGCATTTAATGTTGTATGTTTGTTTTTTAAATACATGTTTGTTGAATTTGATTTTATTTCGGATATTATTATACGTACTTGAACTTTTAGTATTTGTATTACACTCCAAACTAAGGGCTTTTCGAAACAAGTATAATGGAATTATAATGGGTGGACTTGGAACATATGTACATTACTGGGGTATACATATAATCAATTTTTTCATAAGAAATAGAGTTAAAAAAAATACGTTTAAAACTGAATGATTTTATTTGCACTCTAAAAATTATAAAAAATAATAAAGTGAGAAAATTATTAAAAATTGATCCTTCAAATTGAGACATTTGTAAATTTTTATCCCCAATTTTTATTGATTTTTTATTTTTTTAGTTTTTAAATAAATTTTCAATCCTTCAGTTTATATAAACATGATAAAATTTAGGGAAAATCGGTAAAAAGTTCCATTTTTTAGTGTAATTGGTGAAAAATCCTTTTGTGTTATTAAGTTTGGATTTAGTCATTTAAATTAGATTTCACTTATGTTTTACTCCCGCATTGCAAGAATTGTAGGAATATTGCAAAGATTGTAGGGAGCCTTTTAGTGAGTAAATTCAATTTTTATAGTGAATTCTATTACATGTAACTAATGGTAGTTATAATTTCATAATTGTCACTTTTTACACATATTTGGCTACTTTTAGTTACATGTACTTATATAGTATTAGTTACATATTACAATTACATATATATTTATAATATTTTATAACATAACTGAAAAATATCAAACTTTTTAATTACATATTAAAGTAACTAAAAAGTTACATATTATTGAAACCTATAACTGAAAAATTTCAAATTTTTTAGTTACATATCAGAACATGTACATATTATCAGAAAAAAATTAATTACATATAACTAATACAGTAATATTACACATAAAGTAGTTACATATAACTGGCACGTAACTATCATGTCAGTAAGATTTCTTCTTTTTTAAAACAGATGGGACTAAATCAAAAAAAAATTAACGTATGTAGAACTTTTAACCAATTAAAATTTAAATGAAAGACCTTCCATTCATTCTCCCTCGAATTTATATTATAGTCAATGTTAAATATTGACAACAATTAAAGAATAAGTTAATCACAATCGCCCATTGTACTCAAACTCATTTTACTTTATCTCCATGCACTTTAAAAATGAACATCTTACCTCTTGTACTAAAATATAAAAGTTAATATTTCCATTAAATAACTAAAACGCCCATAACACAGACTAAAATCCGTAATTTTGATGATTTGACCACTTCAACAAAATCCATTTTGAACGATCTTAATATACAATAGATTAGTCTCAAAGAGTACTACAGTGTAGAATCAAGAACGATATCTATATTTTTGTCAATTCCATTAAATTTAACGGAAAAAAAAAAAATCAGTTCCGCAAATAATTCAGATCATATTAACAAAAACAAAAAAAAAACCAAAAAAGGTGTCACGACTAGACATTTTAGGTTCTCAAATGTAAAAATAAAGACAACGCTTGGGGTACAAACTCCTTTATCTTGTCCTTTATTCTTCAAATCTTCGTCGATTTTTATGGTTCAAGTTCTAGAACCTCCATGACGGCGAAGAAGTAATGATCGATAAAGGGTAGCAACGTGAAGAAAGCAGATGAGCACTATAATCAGATCATCCAAGAGACCAATAATGCCCAGCAATCCTGAGGAGACAAAGAAAGATACCAGTAAATAATCTTTTTAGAGTAACAATATGCCTTCTCCAAGTTATTACTTTATATACCTTCTGGAATGATGTCTACCGGGCTGAGGACGTAGATGGCACTGACTACCATCTGCAAAAAGAAAAATACATTCAAGTCTACGATTTCCACACTTGCCAGCATATACAACAGGCAAGGCAACGCCAATTAAAACCATGTTGTTGCAGTGCTGGTAGAAGAAGAAATTGCTTCTACAATGAAAAATATGTAAATATATAAATTGCGCCTCATGCCCTTTACAATAACTATATCAATATCGAAAATAATACAAGACAGACATTTAAGACACTAATCACAACAGGATCATGACATGGACACATTGAACATGCGTGCGTGTCTGATATACCAATATTTGTGTTTGAATAATTTTATTGTTAAATCATTTGTCAAACACACGTCTTTGATACGCGACGCACCACTTTCTTTTGTTTGAATTTTATCCGATTAATAAACGGTCGAATTGATACCTCACCATTATATACTCATATCCGCCCAATTGCCACCTTTATAATAGACTAAAAGTAAAACAGTTATAGAATATCAAAACTATTTTTGTTTGAAAAAGAGAAACGCCCTAGATGTATGTCATGACGGCCTGGGTACAAGCTCCACATGCTTGGGGATTACGGTGCCAAAGCATGCAACCCAATGTATTTTTGCTGTGCCTTCACCTCAGATGAATGCCCAAGCGGCCCCAACAGACGCCTACATCACTGCTTATTACCTTATATCCAATACCTGGTACCCTAACCAAACTAGGAAAACTAATTAGACAAGCAAGTAAAATTTACTCCCGAAAAATAATCTCCTCACATAAGAGTCACTCCAAATCAAAATTAAAAAAAATAATAATAATAATTAAAAAGAAATTAAATAAAATATTACACAAACAAATAACAATTCTAGAATCAAAAGTAATCGTTTACCTCCACAGCACGGCTTTCAAGAGGTTGGCCAGCAGGACCATAGTTAACAAATTTTGTGAACCTTCGGTGAAAGTGAAACAAATTTATCCATGATGAAATAATAAGGTGGCGTTGGGTTAACGTTTTTGGTATTCTGTTTCTACTCCCAAAAAAAGGGATGAGAATTATGTTTATGTTCTCAATAAATCAGGGGATAGAAAATGCATTCGATAATGACAATTGTTCTTAAATTATTTAATAATTTATGAGAAGAGAACCAAAAAAAAAAAAAAAGTTTGGTACAACATTAGTTCTCATATTATTATTTTTTTTTTATTTTACTTTAAATGTAAAGGATGGACTTGCATATTTCTTTCAGGCAACTAATTTCCGCAAATTATAGTAACATAAAAACACATTTATAAGATTAATTATAACCAATAAAATAATACAGGAAAGTACTTTATTGTGTTTCTCTTGACCTAAATTGATGTATAAAACGAAAAAAAAAATCTATATTTTAAAAGTCCCTTCATTAAGAATTTCAAAAATACCGACCTTGTTCCTTTAAGTGAGATTGTCCCTTTAAGTGAGAATAAGTTGGGAAAGAATTGAAGAAACATTTTTTTTTTTGTTTCTCAAAATCCAAAGAATTGTGAGATTAATCTCAAATTTTTGGGAATATTTAGAAACAAAAACATGATATTAAATTTCAAAATTCTGGGAATGTATGGCAAGAAGAAATTGACAGGAGAAACACTAAACAAACGGGGCCTAAGTTAACCAATGAAGATTGAGAATGTGCACAACTTCTTGAAGTGGACACCAAAAATTAAAACAAAGATCGAGATTAAAGGAATGGAAAAGTGTGTACCGAGCTTCCCTAGTAGCTATTAAAAGGATAAATAAAGTAAGATAGAGGAAAATGCCTCAATAATTCTTGACAATAGAAAACAAAGTAAAGTACTGCACTAATCATGTCGGCATATTGAGTAACTATAAAACCGAAAAACAAGTTATCTGGTGAAGCGCAATGTGTAAGCAAATTTTCATAAAAGAATCCAGAAAATAAAACCACGGTCTGCTATTTGATGGATGAGAATTACTAGGGACAAAAAAAGCATTGATGCATGCTCACAAGAATGCCAGATGTTACTAAGCATGAATGTCGTAATAAACTTAACTGCCAAATAGACACGAGCTTTCATAACTAGTGGAAGAGATCTGTGAGGGTCCATCATTTCTCGTAACAACCTCCTGAGAAGAAAGGGAAGGTCTTGCAGTCTCTGTACAAAAGAGATTCAAATGTTTAACTCACATTGTTTGCAGAACATTCTCTGAAATAAAATGAACGCTAACTTACAATGTCTGATACTACACTAGCTCGTGACCATAATTCCAAAGGATTAAAAAATGGAAACTACCAAAATGCTCAGCAAGAACCAGATAATGTCATTTTGTCAATTTCATTAATAATTTAATATAATTAACATTCATCACTCAAGCAAAGATTAAAAAATAGGCTTGAAAAGGGTCACGGAAGAGGCTGCAGTAAAAAATGCAATAGGAATTAGTTCTCGCTATATTTTTGTGCTTATTTTCTTAAATTTTTGTTTTCTGTCCAAGAAGTCCCATGTTTCCAATCGATTCATCTTCATGCACTGGATTCGGGAACCCATTATTGTTAGTTATTTATTCTACTAATTTTCTGCAAAGGATGGGACTATTTACTTGCATTCATTGTTTAATTGCTGATAGAACTGTGGAAAAGAAAAAGGAAAACTTTGAATCTTATCTCCACCTGGTTTCGATTCTATCCATCAAAACCCCTCTTTGTTGACCGTGAATGGCTATTGAAGGAGAGGCTAATTAATCATGAATTTCAGAAATCTTAGTTCAAATTTTGTAAAATTACCATCCTTTCATACATTTTAACGACAACCAAACAGCGGTTTCTTCGTCATGGCCATGATTTGGCTGAAACTAAATGGATTTAAATTAATGGTGTTTCTTTTACTCTTATTGAGGATAACCTATTTGCATAAACAAGATCCATGGTGTGGGATGCTCATTGGTATTCTTCTATATGATTCTAATTCAGCTGACAGACATTCCCTCTGTTGGGGAGATAGCAGACGAACAGAATGAAATGGATTAAGCCAAAGATAAGAGCTAGACTAGAAGCCCTGAGAAAAAAAGGACCAGAGGCCCTGCAAACTGTAGGCATAAGCATGTCACCTGACTTGGCAAAAAAAGTCAGAATACCTGGTGCCATGACATGGAGAATGTAACTATCATGTTAAACTTAATAGTTTGGTCTTATTAAACTAAACCCCAAACACTGAACCACAATATACAAATCACGTATCAAGATATACCTTGTCTTGGGACAAAGACTTCGATTAAACCCATTCATCATAATTCCTACATTTTGAATTCTATTAATTTTAATTACAATCTTCACATAATTCCTACACTAGAAAACACATTTTAATTGCACTCGACAATTTGTCTATTTCTCCGAGACTGTTACTGATCATTCATCGGATAATTTTGTGAAACACATCCCCGTACCTCTAGCACTATTCTCCACTAGTTGTCAATCCAAATGCATCGGAGTCTTCTATTTGTTATTGAAACTGGACTAAATTCTTATTTAATTGATATTCGACTGCATTTTATGTTAATTTGATCCTGAATGAGTCCATGTTATCTCATTGGGAAACTATGGAGCCTTGTGTACAATGTGTAGTGCTTGCTTGCTTTATATCTCCTATGCCACACCTTAGATTTAAGCCACTTCAGCCGCAAAGCTTTATTTTTACTCAGCACGCTCCATGACGCAAAGTGTCCTCTAGTAATCATTTTTAGTGCTTTTTTAATGGATGGAAATATTGTTTGGGTGTTCTTCATTGCACTGTAGTTTTGCTTCTTCCTACATTAAGGTCTTCCAAGTACTACCCTACTCATTTATCTTTGAAGTCCCCCTCTTATCAGCCGAGAGAAATGGGAGAGAAAGAAAAGGGCATCCAATAACTATATTTGTTAAAAATTACAAATCAATCTTTCCTTTCTTTTTCTTTTTTCTTTTTTCTTTGTTCTTTTGGCTAAATAATTTGATTTAATTCAATTTTATTGAGGCACAAATGTTGGTTAATTGATTCATTGCTTCCATTACGGATTTGATGATATATTTCCACATAGGGCTCATAGGGAAAAGCCTATAAATACAAGGAGTCTTGTATTTAAAAAGATTATTGTTTGACTATTAAATATTTGGAATTGTTGATTGAATGTTCATATTATTTTCTTTATCTTCTTTATTTAGCTCTTCAGTTTTTAGTTTTCTCACTACTGGCCTGTAACACATATATCCAAGCACTAAGAGAAATTAGCTAGAAGGATAACATTTATTCTGTGGTAATTAGCGAAAATATCCCACTTGATTACTAACTACGAGAAAGTGAAAAACTTTTAAAATAATATACTAGCATTAATATAAAGATAACTACAATTTGAATATAATAAGAAATGATGCAAGGAAGAAGGGAACAAATACATAAGTGGTTGAACAACTTGAAAACATAATAGTTCTCGACATTTTAATGATATTTCAAAAAGAAAAGAATTGCACCATTCTTCAAAATCGTGAAGCACAAAAAGGAAAAGATCAGCATGGCATAAGGTCAAAAATACAAGTAAATTAGACATATCTACTCCCTCAGTCCCAACTTTGGTGCTTGTTTGATTTTAGCATTTGAAAATTTTTATTTGCTATGTCCCTTGTTGGGAAAGGTGTAAAAGCATTTTTAACTTTTCGAATTTTGAATGGGTGGTTTAAAAGAGGGATAATCTGGGAAAGTGATAGAAGCTTTGTTTGCTAAAAAAGAAAGTAGTTTAGGATGGAAGGAGTAACATTTTTCATGTGGACCACAAACATGCATATAGATGTTTTTAGCAATCAAATCTGCCACCAAAAATACTGAACAACAAGAGATAATTCATACTGCTCTGAAACTTCAACCTTCGCCAGTTGTTTGAAGATGAAAAAGTTTACAATCAGAAAACGAATGAGAGATTAGATGAAAAACAGTTTCAGACATTCAATTAGAAAATACATGTTTATAGAGTTAGCAAGAGGTACAACAGATACCTGAATCAGACCCCTTTCTCGTGCACCAAATAAACGGTTATATGCTTCAACCTTTCTCAGAATCTCCGGAGCATCAGAATTATTGCACTGCTGCACTGAAGCTTCACTAGGAATCAGCAAAGTGATTTGGCGACGACATAGAGGGCATTTACATGGCAGAAGAGCTGGTCCATGATCCCAAACTTGTAGGATACAAGTACCTGGAAAAGAACAAGAACAAAAAAGGGCCACCCCATTAATGAACTAACTGTTGCATGGTTAACTTATTCGTCACTTCAAAACAATGGCATATATGTATTGGAGAAGATATAATCTTTCTTTCTACTTCTTTTTTCACTCCCTCTGCCGTCTCTCAAATCGCAAGACCGAACGTTAGAAAAAGTTTCTATATTGGTAATACTTTATTGATCAAGTGCACAAAGGTGTGGAAAACCTCAGTGATAAAAAAGAAACAAATTTACTGTCACCAGCACCTGCTGATGTCAGCCATTTCTAACGACCCTGCCTTGCCTTCAAAGTTGTTTCCTACTGAACTACAAGCCGTATGGGCATTCGATGATGGCCATATTTCAAGTCAATCTCAAACATGCCCTTGCCCAGCTAGCATGTCCAACATGTCTTCCAATCTGGAAATAGGAAGCTTGCATTTGCCAATATCTTGTTAATGGCTCTGTGGTCTACGCACCTGAACAACAACCTTTCTTCGATGTGAGTAAAGTCAAACTCGTGTACAGACTCACCTACTTAAAATTACCCTTCAACTAGCTCGATTAAAATCACTAGCCCCTAGTACCAAATCAGTGTGATGTTGAATTTCCTGCATTGAAATTAGTTCCATAGGAACCTATTCAGTTAAAATTTCTTTTACTTCCATGCCAACTTCGACTGCTTGGGAGTTGGGACTATCAAAATTTTCAGAATAGCTCATCTTCAGTTACCAAAAAAAAAAACCTCCGATTTCCACACTAATTTGTACAATTCAACCCCAACAACTAATTATAATCACTAGCTCTCAAATTCTAGATCTTGGATAGATCTTTAACTATTGAAAGGTTCTAAAATGACAAATATTGTTTTAATCCCTAGATGTGGTGTCAACAGCTTGCCAAGGCCTTTCAACAATCCCATGGCCTAATGCATACCTACTTTGTAACTCAATTTCGCTGTTTGAACATAGTTCAAAACTAAAAGGTGAACAAGGCATAGATTTGTAAAAATGGTTTCTACTCTTTTCTCTATCCCCACATACTCAACCACTAGTCAAATTCCTCTAGCCAATACAAAAATTCTTCATGTGAAAGATGAATATTCGATATGGTAGGGAGATTGATCTTCATGTTGAAACATCGTCCTTCACAACTATGATAACATTGGTTTAAGTGCAAGAACTTGATAACCTAGGTTACTACGGCAATCTTGATAAGATGTTTGTGCGAATTCCTCCTTTTCTTCTCCGATGTAACCCCCAAAGGCCAGCTACACATTCAAAGTCATTGGACTATAAATGACAAAATGTTGAATTGTGTGTTTAAATTGTGTATTCAGGTTAAGAAATGGAAATAATCACCATTTCATGATAACAGGAGTATTAATCGATGTGTTTCAAGAATCAAGTGATTGGTTTGAAATTTTTAAAATCACTAGGAAGAGGAAGATTTCCCTGTAGCTGGTACGAAATATAAAATTTGATTCTAGTGTAAGGCATTGAAAGTTGTAGAGGTAACATTAAGGAAATTTGGAACAAACAAGGAGGACCCAATTTTATCTAAATTGTTAGAATCCCACATCGAATTTGTGAGGATTCCCAAAATAGTTTATATATGAAATGAATTACTCCACTTGACACCATATGGTTTTAAGTTGGAACCTCCAAACATGGTATCAGAGCTAGGTTTGAAAGTCTCGTTTGTTTGTCCCTGATTGTTTGAATGTTTGTCTCGTCTTTTTTGTTGTTTGATCGCATCACTTACAAAGCGAGGTTGCACGTGAGGGTGGGTATTACAATCTCACATTGAATTTGTGAGGCTTCCCAAAATAGTTTATATATGAAACGAGTTACTCCATTTGACACCATATGGTTTTAAGTCGGAACCTCCTAACAGAAGTTAACAAATGAAATTGCCCTAGCACCAGCTCATTGGCAAAAATAGGATTCATGTAATTGCCTACATAACAAAAGAATATGTTTTAGCTACCCACAGGAAACCCAATGATAAGACAGCAATACTCATGTTTTGACTCTCTTAACCTGAAACCATCACATTCTAACCTTTTCTACAATTATACATCAATACTCTACACACAGCAAGTATATTTTAAGAAAGGTGAGATCTTAAATTTAAACACAAACTATATGCAAGAACGTAATATATATAGATTATAGACCATGCTCATATCCGACATTAATGCAGTAGATATAGGGGGGGAAATTCAGACTTACGTGCACTTTGGAAACAATAAAAATAAGAAAATAGAAAAAGGCCTGCATGATGCTCACATATACTCAACATGAAGTATCACCAAGTAACTAAACTTAGTTAACCTAGACTACTGTTTCGTCTTTATTTTGAATGGATGGGGTCCCATTGGATCTAAACAATCTTGTTTTAGAAATACCAGGCGTACTAAAAGAAAAGTAGGGGAAAGTTTAGAATTTATCGTAGAAATGGTTACCTAAACTAACTATTTGCATCAGCTGTTGCAATTTTTCTTTATAGATAAAGCTATCTGACAATAATTAGTCTCCTCGCAAAGAAATTACAGACGAGAGCGAGGGCAACTCGCCTACGTGAGGCAGCCTTTTTCTTTGACAGTAAGATATGGATGATTATCACTACCGTCAGTAGCTTAGGAGTTTATGTCCATCCCTAGTCAGGTGCAGTTTCCTTTCGAAGTCTCCTCTGTAGCTGCTATCCAAATTCACACAAGCTCGTCCACACCCCAAACTGACTTACCGAGCATGAGGTAAACCACTTTCAAAGCACCCACGATGGGACTTTTAGGTCTTATTCCATACAAAGTAACGAGTGTGTTAAATGGTCGTTACTGTAGAAACCAAATGGGCCTAACTCACTCTCAAAAGACGCTTTGTAAGATGAGGATTGCCCTAGGCTTTATATATAGCTCAGAACAGGTAACACACGCGATGTGGGATTAAACACACCCTCTCACGCGCAGGGTGGACTTTTGACAAACCACTGCAAACGGATATCAAGGGAAGGGCTCAACATTGACGTGGGATTCAACACGTCCCCTCACGCGCAGGGTGGACTTTGACAAACCATTGCAAACAGATATCAGGGAGCCCAACATCGATGTGGGATTCAACACGCCCAACATCAGACAAGATTCCTGACTCTGATACCATGTGGAAACCCAATGGGTCTAACTCACTCTCGAAAGACGCTTTGTAAGATGAGGATTGCCCTAGGATTTATATATAGCTCAGGATCAGGGAACACGAGAGATGTGGGATTAAACATGGCCTCTCACGCGCAGATTGGACATTTGACAAACCATTGCGAACGGATATCGGGAGAAAGGCCCAACATTGATATGGGATTCAACAATTACAACTATCCTACCGTTAATAGTTAGTAAAAAGCTAGTGATTGACTCCATCTGGATCCAATGATGCTCAGTTTTTAAATCCATGGGCAGAACGCAGCACATGTTTGACTCTTTTGTAAACAAACCCTTATATTTAATTTGTTGAACTATCATTGGCTTCTCAAGTGTTGCTCTTCAGCTCTGAAACATCTTATGAGTCCCTACTGGAACAACCAATTTAGCTTGGAATCATCCCTCATAAGGGCATAGTCTACAGTACTGAGTAGACCTAGGACAGTTAGTGCCATAATGGAGCTCTTGAGCCAAAAGACTAGAACGCAAAGTTTGATGCCAACCACTACAATGCTATGGTGAAACGGAAGGACTAGCAATTTTTTAAGCAAATGACATGGACTTCTTGAATCCACAAGGAAACTCATATGGGAAAAAATTGAAATGTATTCATGTCATATATTTAATTGTATGCCTTAAAAAGGCTTGCAACCTGTACTTGCAGGTACTAAAACCAAATTTTAGCTTGACATGACAAGTATGAGAGCATGGGTGCTTCTAAAACATAGAAGCACCAGCGTCGGACACACACTCGATACGAGTGATTCGGGGATTCTCCGAGGTACATGTCGAACTCTTCAAAAATGCCTTAAATTAAAAATAAAAAGAAAAATTCACGGATGCATCCATGATTCTTTGGGAATATGTCTGAGTACTCCGGGTTTCATTACGATTTAATTAGGGTTTTATTAGTTCAAGGTATTAACAGTATTTATGTCTTCAAAATATTTTATTCTTTGGTTTTTTAATACAAAAACAAAGAACAATGACCTTCTTTAGAGCAAATATCATTTACCTCTCCTAAGGTTTGACATAATATCAAAAATCACCCTTACTTCTCTGATAATATCACTGGCCACTCTTGTTAGGCATTAGATTACTTTAACGGAAGTTGCAAAGTTATTGTATTGCCCATACATTACCTGCCCCTTTATATATTGGGAAAAAATTATTTACCTCCCATGAGTTTTGTCCATACGAGAGCTAGACCGCTTGTATTTGACAAAACTACTTTACCCCGCTCTCTATTTTGAATTTTCATAACTAACAGCCCCAGTCGTCACAGAATCATGTTCCATTTAAATTTGACCGAAGTCAACACAATATTCCAATTTCACCCTTATTCCTCAAAATTGACCATGTCAATTCGCAAGTTTTCATTCATATCAGGAAAATTCTTTCCACATGATAGGATGGCTGGTCTTGCAAGCCTTGCTCAGATTGACTTCACTATTGCTCATGAAGACCGAGCAGGCAACAAAGTGGTTGACTTTTTGCCAATTTAGGAGGGATTATTCCACACACTCATTTTTCTACCTTTATAGTAACTTTCGCACTTACAAAACTTGCTTTTGAAGATGTCTTTCAAATTGGTAGTTCTAGATTGTAGTGGGGATTTTCGGCCTAGTCCCCCACCCTCCCCTCATTCTTTTTATTTGGATGCAATAAAATCTGTTAAAGGGTAGTTAGGTCTTTTCTGTATTAATTAGGGTTTTCTATACGGTTTAGGTTTTACCGCATTGTTTCCTAATTCTTATTATAAATAGTGGGAAATGCTACCACAATAGTAAGCCTTCTCGTTCTTCTCATATTACCTTTTTACTTTATCATGGTATTCAGAGCAGGTTATGGGAGATTAATTCCATAGATCTGTTCAAACCAAATTTATTTTTATTTTTATTTTACCTTTCCCTGTCTACTGTTCATACGAAAAAAAAAAAAACACTGCTGAAACCCTAGCAGCCCACAAACTCTCGCCGCCGCTCCCCACAATCAAATCCGAGCCTCGCCGCCGTCGCCCAGGCAATTCTGAGCCTCTCCATCACCATCGCAAACCATTCTCGCACTGTACCTTCATTGCGAACCAGATCTCATACTCGTTGTCCACCATCAACGTCGCCAACCTTCGCCGACCCTCGCCGGCCTTCAATTGAGCTTGAGACAACCATTTGCTGGGCAAAACCCTATTTCGTTCGTTGTTACTGTGCAGCGACCATCGTCGGTATTGTGCAACGACCAGGCACATGAGTCAACAACCACATCGTTACTGAGTAACGGTCCCTCCTCGTGAATCAATTGTTGCTTCTTGTTACTGTTCATCGCGAACCAGATCTGCTTCTGGTTACTGTTCATCGCAAACCAGATTTGCTTCTGGTTACTATTCATCACGAACCAAATCTGCTTCTGATTATTGGTCATTGTTCGTAAGACAGCCTTACAAATGTTCATAAGTATTTTTCTGGTTCTCATGTTCTTCGTTTAAGCCCTACAATTATTTGTATTGCTAATTTGTTTCCCTTGTACACGTTGTTTGTTAATTGTTGTATTAGAGGGTACTAATGTCGATGGCTACACCTCAACCATTAACAACCCGTAAATTGAACGGAACCAATTATTTAAATTGGTCTAAGGCTGTGAAAATAGCCCTCACCGGACAAGGAAAATATCGTCACCTCACGGAATCCGCCCCGGCAACAGATGATTAAAAGAATAACGAGTGGATTCAGGCTGATGCGCAGATTGTAGCATTGTTGTGGAATTCGATGGAGCCTCAAGTGGCTTATCTCTGTACTCATCTAGATACGTGCAAAGATATATAGGAGTATCTTCGTGTATTATATTCTAGTAATCTCACCAGGATGTATGATTTATCGGTAAAGTACTTCCAACTTCAGCAAAGCACGCAATCCGTTACAGATTATTTCGCCACATTCAATCGCCTCTATAAGGAGATGAATACTATCCTACCAATGACTATCGATCTAAAAGAAATGCAATAGCAACGTGAGCAGATGGCAGTCATAAAGTTCTTGGTTGGATTACGTCCAGAATTTGAACCAGTCCGATCTCAAATTCTTTCCAGTGCTACTCTCCCCACCATCACTGAAATGTATTCTCGCGTCTCGCGTAGCACTACCAAGGATAATATTTCTGGCTCAAGTTCGTCTACACAATCTGAGCATTCAGCGCTTGTTATACAGATTCCTACACAAAATCGAGGTGATGCACTCAGTGGTGGTCGTGGTGGTTTTTCTCGTGGTGGCCGTGGTAGTGGCCCTCGGGGCGGACGTAGTGGCCGTGGTCGTAGCTCCTTTCGTCAGTACTCATATTGTGGAAAGTAGAATCATACTAGAGAAACATGTTGGGATTTAATTGGTCGTCTACCCAAATTCGCCAATGCAGTGACATCTGATCCAATTAATCCTACTATTCCAGAATCTCAGGCGGCCAAAGACATCTCTGATGATGAATATACTCAAGTCCTTCAATATAGGGCATCTCAGCAGGCATTTCTTCCCATTGCTTCTTAAGCTCAACAAGGTACTTCTTTTGCTTGTCTTTCCATTCGCCCATCCCCTCTCACACCCTGGGTTATAGATTCTGCTGCCACTGATCACATGTCAGGTACATCTTCCTTATTTACGCATATTCAGTCATCGACTTCGTTGTCTCCTGTTACAGTTGCTGATAGTTCCACTGTCCCTATCCGTGGCATTAGTACAGTGGAACCCTCACCCTCCTTATCTCTCTCCTCTGTCTTGTATATCCCTCCGTTTTCTTTTAATTTGATGTCAGTTAGTAAGCTCACCAAATATCTTAATTGTTCTATCTCATTTTTTCTTGATTCTGTCATTCTCCAGGATTTGAGGATGCCGAAGACGATTGGCACAGGGCGTGAGGAAAATGGTCTTTATTACCTTGATCATAACGAGAGTCCTGCTCACCCACCTGCTGATTGTCCTGCTGTTGCATCAGCTCACCAGATCCATTATCGTCTTGATCATCCCTGTCATGGCAACCTCAAGTTACTTGTTCCTAATTTAAGTCATTTGTCTTCATTAGAGTGTGAGTCTTGTCAATTGGATAAGCATCATCGTATTTCATTAGCTTCCCCAACTCATATTCGAGCATCAAGTCCTTTTAGTTTAATTCATTCAGACGTTTGGGGTCCTTCTCGTGTTACTTCTACATTTGGTTTTCATTATTTTGTCACATTTGTGGATGATTTTTCCAGAGTTACTTGGCTTTATTTAATGAAAGATCGTTTAGAATTATTCTCTATTTTTCGTACGGTTTGTGCTGAAATTAAAACTCAGTTTAATGTACCAGTGCGTATTCTTCGTAGTGATAATGCTCGAGAATACTTTTCTCAGTTATTTACTTCTTTTATGTCGCACTCTGGTATCTTGCATCAGTCTTCTTACCCTCACACACCACAGCAAAATGGAGTTGCTGAACGTAAGAATCGACATTTCCTAGAAGTGGCCCGTACTCTTCTTTTTGAGATGAACGTTCCCAAACACTTCTGGGGCGATGCGGTTCTTACAACTTGCTTCTTAATCAACCGAATGCCGTCCTCTACCCTAAAAGGCAAAGTTCCCCATTCCATTCTTTTTCCCCGTTCACCCTTGTTCAGTTTATCTCCTCGAATATTTGGGTGTGTCTGTTTTGTTCATCAGTTAACTCCCGGCAGGGACAAGTTAGATCCACGTGCTTTAAAATGTGTCTTCCTCAGCTATTATTGCACATAGAAGGGTTATCGATATTATAGTCCATCATTACGTCGCTCATTTGTGTGTGCAGATGTTATATTCTTTGAGTCTACCCCTTATTTTTCTGCCCCATACTCTCGAGATGATCTGGATGTTACACTTCATTTGTCAATTGAACCAACCCCTACACTATCTTCCTCATTTCCAGATCCTATCCCCCCTAATCGTTCTTCAGCCCCTTTGCAGGTATACTCTCGTCGCCAGAAGGAAGCCTCCGCTGTTGTGTCCATCGACTCTGTGCCCTCAGATTCTTCTCCAGCAGACCCACCCATGTCTGACTTGGACATGCCCATTGTTATTCGGAAGGGTAAGCGCACATGTACTAACCATCCTATTTCTAACTTTGTCTCATATGCGCACCTATCTCCTTCCTACTCCTCTTTTGTTGTTTCTTTGTCCTCTATTTCTATTCCCAAGTCTGTTTCAGAGGCCTTCACTTACCCTGGTTGGGCAAAAGCAATGGAAGAAGCAATGTTTGCCTTACATCAGAATAGCACTTGGGATCTCGTCTCGCTTCCGCCTGACAAAACTATAATTAGATGTAAATGGGTGTACACTGTCAAAATTCATCCAGACGGCACCATTGATCGCCTTAAGGCTCGCTTAGTTGCTAAAGGCTATACTCAGATCTACGGTCTTGACTACTATGAGACTTTTTCTCCCGTTACCAAGCTCGCTTCTATTCGTTTGTTCATCTCTCTGGCTGCCACTTTTCATTGGCCATTACATCAACTCGATATCAAGAATGCTTTCTTAAATGGCAATCTAACTGAGGAAGTATATATAGCGCAACCTCTTGGGTTTGCTCAGGGAGAGTCTGATTTGATATGTCGTTTGAAGAAATCTATTTATGGCCTCAAGCAATCTCCTAGAGCTTGGTTTGGAAGATTTAGTGAAGTGGTCACTGAATTTGGTCTTCGGCGTTGTGGAGTCGAACATTTTGTCTTCTACAAGTATAGTAAAGTCGCGAGAATATTGTTGATTGTGTATGTGGATGACATCGTGATTACTGGGAATGACCACCGTGGTATTCAAGAAGTAAAAAAGTGTTTGCATAGTAAGTTCCAAACCAAAGATTTGGGGCACCTAAAGTATTTCTTGGGGATTAAAGTTGCTCGATCAAGTCAAGGCATTTACCTATCTCAAAGAAAATATGTCCTTGACCTATTGAGTGAAACAGAAATGCCAGGAGCAAAACCGATTGACTCGCCTATGGATCCAAACACCAAATTATTGCTAGATCAGGGTGTACCACTGACAGATTCAGCTCAATTTAGATGGTTAGTTGGGAAGTTGAACTACCTGACAGTTATCAGACCAAATATCTCCTTTGTTGTTAGTGTTATCAGTCAATTCTTGGATCGTCCAATGGTTTGTCAATGGGATGCAGTGATTCGTATTCTCCGATATCTGAAAGGTGCTCCTGGTTGTGGTTTGCTATATCAAAATCTCGGTCATACTCAAATAAAGGGCTACACAAATGCAGATTGAGCCGAATCACCCTTAGATAGAAAATCTACTACTGGGTATTGTGTGTTTATTGGTACTAACCTTGTCTCTTGGAAGAGTAAAAAGCAGACGGTAGTGGCACGGTCGAGTGCGGAATCGGAATACAGGGCAATGGCGCATACCACTTGTGAGTTAACGTGGTTGAAACATTTGTTGGAAGAACTTGGATTTGAACACACTTCACCGATGGACTTAGTATGTGATAATCAAGCCGCACTTCACATTGCATCCAACCCAGTCTTCCATGAGAGAACAAAGCACATTAAAGTTGACTGTCACTTTATTCGGGAACAATTGTTGCAAAAGCAAATTGAGACTAAACATGTAAACTCAGTTGATCAGTTAACTGATATATTTACTAAACCGTTGGGGGGGTTCAAGGATAAAATACATTTGTAACAAGTTAGGAACATACAATATATATGCTCCAGCTTGAGGGGGAGTGTTAAAGGGTAGTTAGGTCTTTTCTGTATTAATTAGGGTTTTCCATACGATTTAGGTTTTACCGTATTGTTTCCTAATTCTTATTATAAATAGTGGGAGAGGCTAACACAATAGTAAGCCTTCTCGTTCTTCTCATATTACCTTTTTACTTTATCAAAATCTATTCAAAAAAAAAGAAAAAGACGTACTTGTTTAGCACCTTCCAGTATTTCTCTAACTTTCTAGCAACATCAACCAAAAAACAGCATATAGTTCAAAGTCATGTTTAGGTTGTGAAAGGTTCTTTCAGCACTTCTTCTGATAAGAAAAATATGTATATTGCAACTAAAAATATCGGGCGGGGGGGGGGGGGTTGCAACCATGCACAACTCCAAAAAAGGATTAAGGTCCTTCAAAAAGTCTTTGAATAAGTATCAGGAGTATAACACCCAATTGAACAAGAAAAATAGAGCATGCTTAAAATCTCTCTTTACTTCTATAGACTAATCTAAACCTTCAAACATATACAATTCATCCCTTTCTAAATGCACCAAAGAACAGCTTAAGGAATCATGCCAAAGTACCCTTCTAAGACAACCTCCTTTCCAACACACCAACTCTATACCCAATCTTGGCATGCACCATTTTATATTCACAATGAAAAGAGTCGATTCCCATATCTCCCGAGGGAAAAAAATGAAGGCCAATAAACCCCTCTTCATCAAAAACATAGAACATTTGTTTGAAGATTCATTCTCTCAAGATTTAGAATGAATTTCTCCAAGTTTTTGAGTATCTCCAAATTTTACACTACTATAAAAACTCATCAATATAAATGAGGAATAAAATGACTCATGGAGTCAAGTTGTAAGGTAGAATGCCATATACTAGTTAAAATAGTGACCCATCTCCCAAAACGAGTTACAAAGTTTCTCCTAATAGCATGTTCAAGATCTAACATATTCCTGCATGAGCTTCTTATTAGAGTTCTATCCCCAAAACGAGTTACAAAGTTTCTCCTAATAGCATGTTCAAGATCTAACATATTCATGCATGAGCTTCTTCTTAGAGTTCTATCCCCAAAACTGATCCTAGTTGCTTTGTTTTAGGGATTTTACTTGAAGACGATTTCATGTACTCTTATATTTATTCTATTTTTCTTGCTTGCCAAGTAAGAAGTATATTAAAGAGATGCAAGGTGTGTGGGATTAGGGAGGCTCCAACTACTCAAGAAAATCGAGGAAAAAGATACTCCCTAATGGATAACCACCTTAAGACCCCCCCCCCCCCCCCCCCCCCCCCACCCAAAAAAAAAGGCAAATGGAAAAAAGAATGCTTAAGAAAAGGGAAAGATAACAACGAATTATCAAAATGCATCGATCCTCTCAGCTTAGATGTACAAAAAGAGCACTAAGGGGATAATAGGCCAAGTGACAAAGTCTCATAGCTCTCTATCTCTCTCAATGCGTTGGAATTTTTTGTAATTTGTTTTTCTTTTTTTTACAATTTTATCTCTTCTTAGTCTCTCCGATCTTAGGCGACAATGGTGGCATCACTTTGCCTCCCAGTCTCATAGAGCTTTCTAGTGAGTGCTAGCGTTGCTTCTGATTTTTTAATTTTTTTTTCAGACATTCTTTCTTCAAACATTATATTTGTTTTTGTTGATAGTTTTTTTGTGATTAAGATAATCATGTTGGGATAGTAGAGCAAATTTGGTTGGAATTAATATATTTAATGGTCAATCATTTTTCTTCATTGAGTTCTAAATTGAAATATGTTCTCTTTAAGTTGAATTTGAAGTTGACTAATGACCAACTTTAGAATCAAATGTAATACAATAATTAAAGGTTGAAGTTCTTTTCATATATCCTCTTAAGAGATTATGCTTAGTTTCTTTAGCTCCTAATCCTTTATTATTTTTAGGTGTGAACAAATAAAAATGATAGACAATAATAATTTTGGAGGTTGTAATTTTATTATTTTTTTGTTTTTCTAAATGACATTATAATTTATTCGTTGTTTTTTGTAAAATATAATTAAACATGGAATTGAAAGAAACAATGACTCTTGAGTGTTTTATGTGTAATTTCAAATGTTAAAACATCGATTAATAGTGTTGACAGAGAAAAGGACCGTGCATTTTTAATGTTTATGCAATTGAAGTGCGTATTGCATAAGATTGTTGCAATACTACATAATCTACAGTTGCTCAAAGTTTAACAACATAACCAACAAGAAATCTATTCTAAAAGCGATGAACGTCACAGAATTAACTACCAATCCAGTTGGGCTTGATCCCTCCCGTGAAAATCTTCCGATGAAATGCCATTTCGAAGAAAATGTGTGAATAAACTACGTGATTGGTTCAAGAGAATAATTTTTGCATACATAGCCAAAAATGGGTCCAAACATGGGGATGATTCCACTGAAAAAAATTGTTGACACTGAGGATAAATATGTTATGTATTCTTGTGGAATTGCTATAGCAAGAAAGGGATAAATGTTTTTATTCAAATCCTAAACATAGAGTATGGAAAACATGATTTTTACGAGTGCTGACATCGACTATCAAATGTGACTAAGGTTTGCATAAATTTGTAGATCAAATGCCATTTCACCTATGCCCATTGAAAACCAAATGCCATTAGAACAAACAAGTTTTAGTTTCGGATCTAGAATTCAGGGTAAGTTGTTATTATGCTCCATCGATATGGAGCTTCGTATTTTGCCAAACGGATTGTTCTACTTTTAAGTTCTTACTTATGTTGTATATTCTTTTTTTTTTATATAGTACAAAGTTTAACTTTTTGTTCTCTCTTGAATTTAATTATAGAGACTATATAATCACGATCTAATAATATTGTGTGCTGGTTAATTACATCTAATGGTCAATGATAGATTTTACTCAAATTAAATCATTGCTTATTGATAACAATTCACAAATTACATCAAAATCTAGGGAAAAAATTCAATAGCCCGCGCATAGCAAACGGGCCTAACCCTGTTTTCAATTGAATTTAGGGAACTTTATTTGGCTTCCTCTCGGGAATTCGAAACTGAGAGGCACCTTTTAGATGTAACCGAAATTGAAAATTGGTGATTTAAGAATTTTGAAATCGTAGTATTGATAAAACCTAAAAAAATAACAAAAGGGAAACTTACTTAGGGACATATATGCACAAGTGACTATAGACTCGGGCCCTTGCTGGTATGTATAATATATACAGAAAAGGTTGATCTATGTAAAATCTAGCCAATTCAAAACCAGAAAAACAGTGTGTGATAGTTAAAAACTGCAACTAAGACCTAATTTCATTTCTCATTTCAATGAAAAATCAAATCTGAACTTAATAACACAAATATGCGCTTGGACCAAACGATAATGACAGGAAAGAGCTGAGGGATGAACGGACCACAATACCAATGAGAGCAATTAGCTTGGCAAGGAATCTGAAAGTTCCCATGGCATATCGAACAACAATCGTTTTCCGGAGGCCCCTCCATTTTCTTCTTTTCCGGATCTCTGTATGAGACAATTGCCACTCCGTGTGTTCTGTTGGATGTTTTCGTGGACAGAGGATTGGTCTTGTTAATACTCAGCCTAGTTATGCGAGGGATGCGAATTATGTTTTTCTCTGAATAATTTTGTGAATAAATGCATTTTTGGTACAATAAATGCATTGTGTACACTTTATTATTTCTTTGAGAATCAATTTTCAGAGATTATAACAAACTAAAATAATAACATTAAAGGATAATGACATTTTTATTCCCTGATAAATTAAATTGGTATTTAATTGGACCCTCGTATTTGAACTTTGACACTTTAGCTATTTCACATTTAATTTTTGTTTCAATTTAGACCCTCGAGCAGAATTTTGTTAGGTCAACGTTAAGGTAAACATTAAAGTAAGGATATTTTGGTCATTTAATGTTAAACAATAAAGATAATTTAGTCATTTTACTATAACTAATTTATGGGATCTATTTATAAATTATTCTAAATTTAAAGAGTAAAAAATATAATTAATTCTTTTCTCCAATTCCCATCTCCTCCATCTCTGATTCCCTCATCGGCTCATCTCCATCTCTGATTCCCTTCTCGGCTCCATCTCTGATGAGGGTCTTTTTTCTTGGATATGTTTCAAATAGTAAAGCATAGAGAGTTTGTAACAAACAAATTATTGTAGTTGAAAAACCTATACATGCTGTATTTGAGTAAGCTAATCAAGTTTTGTCTAGAAAAAAATTGGATGAGGATGATCAAGTCTTTTGACAAAACAAAAGGGTAAAAAAGTTGGACCTAAGAATCATTTGTTCTTCCTAGAGAGTCACAACCAGTTGAGCAATCAACAACTCCAAGGGCAATGAAACATGTTATGAGAGATCTAGGCCCCGTTTGGTTAGTGTTTCCAACCAAACCCAACTCAACCCAACTCAAAAATTGTGGGTTTGATTTTTGGGAACGCGTTTGGCAAACACAAAACTCACCTCAACCCAACCCAAAAAATAGGAATTGATTCTCAAAATCCTAAAAAAACGAGAAACAAAAAAAAGTTGTTTCTTTTTTTACCCAAAAAACTCAACCCAAAGTTCTTAACTTCCGACTTCATCTGCCGGGCGACCACCACCACCCGTTGCCGCCAGCCGCCGTCTGCCGGCCGCCGCCGTTCGACATCGTCCGGCGACCGACCGTCGTCTCCAGCCACCTCCGCCGTCCATCCGCCACCAAACAAAAAAAAAAATCAAAAAAATAAATAAATTAGTTTTAGGATAAAATCGTTACCAAACACATTCTATTCTCAGCACAAAACAAAAATTGTCGTTACCAAACGTAATTCTGTTCCCAAAATTCTTAACCCAACCCAATTCAACTCAACCCAACCCATTCCAGTTGGGTTCAGAAAAGTGGGAACACTAACCAAACGCCACCCTAGTTGATCAAATCATTGGTAGCATAGAAAGCGGTGTAAAATACCCATTCTTCTCTTAAAGATGTTATTAATCTTGTTTTTCTCTCTCAAATTGTACCTAAAAATATTAATGAAGTTATAACTCACGAATCATAGATTTTAGCAATACAAGAAGAATTGCTACAATTTAAGAGAAACAAAGTATGAACTCTAATTCCTACACCTAATTTTCACCATGTTATTAATACCAAATAGGTTTATCTCGATAAAAAAAAATGAAACACGTATAGCAATTAGAAATAAGGCAACATTAATAACACAAGACTATAATTAGGAAGAAGATATAAATTATGATGAAACCTATGCATATATTGCGAGATTAGAAGTTGTAAAAATGTTATTAACATTTACATGCTCTCGTTAGTTTAAATTACTTCAAATGGACGTTAAAAGTGTTTTCCTAGATGGTTTTATTGCTAAAGAAGTTTACGTCGAGCAACTACTTGGTTTTGAAAATGATAAATTGTCTGATCATATTTTCAAATTACGTAAAGCTCTATATGGTATAATGAAACAAGAACAAAGTACAAGGGGGGTAAAAGACAATAAATCCAAAAATATACATTTTTTCACATAATTAGACCTTAATTTTTTCCACATAATTCCTAATTTATAGATTTTTTCACACTAATCTTCTAATTGACCACGCCAATTGCTAATGACATGATCGAGATGTGATATTGTCATAAAGGCTGTTCTTGTATTCCCAATTGAAGACAGAGATCTTGGTAAATTAGGGACTAAACTTTCCAAATAATTCCTAATTCCAAATTGTAAAATTATCATAAAAATACCCCCTTTAATCCCTACTTGAAGAAGTTAGTATTTATAAATTGACCCATAAAGTTTCCAAATATGTCCTAATTTACGGAGATGTTCCAACTAATATTAAAGCGGTCACATCAATTGTTGAGTTACGCTACCAAATTTTAAAATTATTATGACACATATCATGTAATGTTAAATTAAAGGAAGGTGGTCTTCACAAATTAGCCTCTCATCTTTCGGCGCTAATTCATAACGATATTCATTTAGTCCTAAATTGGACAAATTACTCTTTAAATATTAGACCCTGATTATCTCCACATAATTCCTAATTTATACAAAGATGCTCTAATCTTTCAATTGATTACCTTAATTTCTAGGAAAATTCCTCCAAATGTCTCATCCAACAAAAACATCACTTTATGGGGTCCTATAACAGTAACTTTTTTACACATGAGATGAGACCTAAAAAGTGATTTTTGAAATCTTGAGACCTATCAAAAAGTTTCCCTAATTTCTATGTTACATGACCAAATTGTGATACTATCACAATTTTAATTCATGTATTCCTTAATCTTTATAGATTGAAACCTAAACTTTCCAAATAATTTTTAATTTAGAAGGATTTTTTAACTTGTATTCAAATTGACCATATTATTACATAAGTTACGATAAACGAATTGTGAAATATTTCGGATATGTCCTAATTTGGAGAGATGTTTTGAATAATGTTACAATTAGTCAATGTCAATTTCCAAGTTAAAATTATCGTGGCATGTATAATATTAGATTAAAAAAGTTGACCTTTACAAATCAACTGCGAAAATTGTAAGAAAGTTGTTAAAACCATCCACAAATATACATGGTAATATTAAATTAAAGAAGTTGATCTTTATAAATTACCACCTAGTCTTTTAAGCCATAATTCGTAGTGATATTCCATTTATTATTCCAATTGAATAATTTGGTCTTTACAAATTAGGCCCTTTTTATTTCCACATAAATCCTAAGTTGTAAAGTGTTTTTTTTTTTAATCAATCTTTCAATTAACCATGTCAATTCTTAAATTACATGATCGAGGTAATATTATCAAACGTACATCAGGTATTCCTAATTGAAGAAGTCGATATTTGTAAATAAGACCTAAATATTTCCAAATATATATAGCAATTTAGGGAGACGTTTCAATTAATATACAACTGATCATGTAGGCTCCGTTTGGTAACCGTTTTCATCTCATAAATTGTCATCCCATTCCCAAATTTTTGAAATTTCTATTTGGGAATAGCGTTTGGTAATTTTTGTTCCCGTTCCCATTCCATTCCTATTTGAGAATTGTGCCTACTTTTTCTTAAGAAATGAGAAACAAAAAAAAATTGTTTCTCATTATTCTCATTCCCAAAAATTAAAGAGGGCCACCACCACTGTTCATCTGTCGTCCGCCGTCCGTCGTCACCGCTAGCAACCATCTCCTGCAACCGTCGCCAGTCACCTCCGGCATCGCCGTCTAGCCACCGTCCAGCAACTTCCGGTGCCGCCGTCCAGCTAAAACAAAAAATAAATGTTCTCAAAACAAAAAAAAAAAAAAAATTGATTCTAAGATAAAATCGTTACCAATGCAATTTTATTCCCAAAACAAAAAAAAAAAATTATCGTTGGCACATGCGACTCTACTTACAAGAAAGAAACATAATTCTCATCACATCTCATTCCATTCATATCCCACTGTATGGGATGGGAACAGAAATGGTTACCAAACGCCACCGTAATTTCTCAGTTAAGCAATCAAATTGTAAAATTATCACGACATATATCCTATAATATTAAATTAAAAAAATTAGTCTTTATGAATTAGCTCCTAAGCTTTCAAACAAGACTTAAATAATCTTGCAATTCGCCACATCAATTGCTAAATTACATGACCGAATTGTGATACTACCACAAAGTAGTTCATGTATTCCCAATTAAAGAATTTACTATTTACAAATTAGGGCCTAAACTTTTCAAATAGTTCCTAATCTATAGAGATTTTTAACTAGTATTTTAATTGACCATACCTATTCATAAGCTACATAACGAATTGTGAAATATCACAAAATTGCCTCCTTTAATTCCAATTGAAAAAGTTAATATTTTTTATTTTCTACTCCAACATTAATATGTATAAGATACTAGTTATACCTCGTGCCTAAAGGCACACATATAATTCACTGGTATATAATTTTAACACACGCAATTAACATTGATATGCATAATTAACTACATTTTCTTCTTATATAACGCTCCAATGACTTTACAATTCATCAAATGCATTAAATTGAGGGCTTCAACGCCCAAAAAAATAATTTACAATTATAAAAATAAAAAAAAATGATAGGCTATGGATTCACACATAAAATTAGCAGTATATGCAAAGGATACAATCATTATTCCAATCAAATTTTAAAAAATATCACAAATCAGAACATTACCAATCAATGTCGCCCAACAGTGAAAATAAAACTTCATAACAAATAGCGTTTGAATAGAATTTCAAATTTCAATAACACTGTACTCCAGAAACAAAAAAATTTAAATCTCAAAACAAATTACCTTCAGGTTGTTTTCTTTCTACTTCAAAAGTTGATTCAACACCTTAACGCTGTCCGAGAATTCACAATTGCAATTGGAACTATGACATATGTGGCAACAAACCAACCTTCTCACAAATCCTATGCGATGCATACATATGTGATGCTTCCAATTCCCCCACCTATGGGGACTCCCTGATAGCCTTCAAATTAGACATAAATACTATCAAAAAGTCTCAAATAACTTGTCATGATAATACCTTCATTAAACCTATAATTACTATTTTTTTCTTCCCCACCTCCTCAGTATCCAATTTGCATCTCTAATAGCTTCATCAGCAGCGCAATTGATCTGTGATCTTGAGGAAGTATGCAATATTCAGTATTCTGATCACATCCACAATCTCAAATCAATAGTTTTGACTCTGAATAATGAGTTGAAAATTACTTAAAGATTATAAGTTACAAAATTCCAAAGTGATAAAATCTCTATAGTGATCACATTTCGTAGAATGACAAGAACAGAGTGTTATTTGCACATTAATCAGATGGGAAAATCTCTAATGATAAACAATTTACCTTGGAATTAAGCCACATTCCCCCTTAATCAGTCTCGCCTATGTCTTTTCCACACCACAACCCAGTAGCGTCACCATGGCCAGACTTGCAATCAATGCCATCAACACACAATTTTCAACACCAACCCAATATAATAACACATGGAATTTTTGGATATTTCTTACAAATCAATTAGAAAATTAGATTCCATTTCAAAATAACCCACTTCTAACGTGGGTTTTGCATATGAAATTGAAAAAAAAATCGGAGAAAAAAACAAAACAAAACGAAGAAACAGTTGAAATTGAAATCAAAATCAAACTTGAAATCAAATTTGAGAAACATGGATTGTTTTCAAAGGCTCAATTGATTTATTCATTTTTTTAAGGTGCATGGTGCATGGTAAAAATGGTGAATTGGTGCATGATGAAATAGTTATACAAAATTCGATCAGATCTCTTCACAATTACTAAAAATTAATAAGAAATTTCACTAAAACACGATGTCTTCAAAAATTACTGAAAATTGACCAGAAATTTCACTAAATTTAACCAGATTCTTCACAATTACTAAAAATCCAACAACAACTACACTAAAATCAACCAGAGACCTTTACAACTTTAAAGAGTTAAGCATAAATCAAATCTTATTCACATAAAAGCAATAAATATAGAGAATGGAGTAGGGAACAAACGTGGTAGGTGAACGTCGAGGGAGATAGGAATGATTGTTGAGACCTTATGAGCTTGCAAGACAAAAGCAAAAGGTTTCACAAGGATAGCAACTGCCATGGGAGATGTGCAATGAGAACAAGAGAGTAGACTAAAATAAGACGAAAATAAAAAGAGAAATAGATTTTACCTTCAAAGAAGTGATAAGACTGATTTTGAGAGGAGATAGGTGATCAGGAAATACAATGAACACATAAAATGAAAAGAGAGTGATGAATGATCTTTTCACATAAATTTTAACTCCTAGAAAATAAATTAAATGTTCAACATACCTTAAAACAAATTTGAATGATGAAGTTCAATATACCTGAAATTCCCGAAATCGATTCAAGCATTATACAAAACCCAATAATCGCATGAATCAATTGATTTGAACAAATATAAACAACACATAAAATCTTGAACATAAATCAAGAATCAAAATAAAAAGAAAAGAGAGATGGGCTTACTGTGTACTGAGATGCGTTGGTGGTAGTAACTTGACGGCTGCGATTCATCCATCTAGGGTTGGCATCATGCAAACACATCTTGGAAGAATGCTTATCGTCTATGGGTGGAGAGAGAAGGTGGAGTTGTCGAGGGAGTAATTGGCAATGGCGACAGATTGATGTTGCTCAGACTGTGGTGGCGACGTTGGTTGGGAGATTTGAAAGAGAGGGATGTTAGAGAGAGATTTAGGAAATGAAGGTTAGGGCATGAAATGAGGGATAGGAAATGAAATTTTGGGTTGGATCGTGGGGGAGAAGGTGGTATGATAGGGTGGAAGTGGTGGGTACGGCGATGGATGTGGGATCGTGGGATTGGAAGACAGATCGTGGGAGGGTGGGAGGACTGATCGTTGGCTGTGGGGGTGCTGGCTAGGGCTAATAAACATTAGCCAAACAAAAGGGGGAGATTAGGGGAAAAAAAAGATAGGGACGAGATTTGATACCTAGACCTTTCGGTAATTAAGCACTTAAAAAACCAACCCACCCACAGCCAACTCAACATTGATCTCATCCGTCAAAGGTAATCCTAACCCTTAAAATGTCCTAGTCAGCAAGCATCTTCTTGATTTATTAATATATTTTATTTTATTGATCGATTGGACACGATAATTGTTAAATTACACCACCTAATTGGAAAATTATCACAAAAGAGTAATTTAATTTAATTAACTTGATAAATTATAATTTACATAACTAAATCCTTAAATAATCACCAAATACATCATGTAATCTAAGGAGATGTTATCCAAGGGAAATCCCAAAATTAAAGTTTTTAATAAATACATCTACATGGATGTCATAAAATAATAAACGAGTGCTACTAATTTTTTTTTTTTTTGGTTTTACGACAAAATGTGTCTGGACCAGTTTACGCACATTTCAATTAATTATCTTCTCATATGATATTAAGAGTGCATTTCTTCATATCGATTTAATATATTTATGATTAAATTTAATATTTAATTTTTGAAGTGTTCTCCAAGAAATTAAATTTTGATCGATATGAAAATTGTTACTTTCTCTTGCCAACCAAAGTAGCACCTCTTGGGTCAAGATTATTTATTTTAATCATGCTATTACTTTTGGTTGATCTTGTAGATTTGTTTCATAAATTTTTACATTTTTTTTATTTTATAAAAAATTGTAATTTCTCTCGTGACGACATGAGCGGTAATAAGGTTTTGATGGCTTTGACTGAAACAAAATCCTAACGCATAAAACCCATTAGATAAGAAATTAAACCTGACATTGTTGAACGAGAGAATAATGCTCGCGAATACGGTAGCGGTGGCACCACCACCACGTAGAAATTTTACGTGCGACGGAAATGGCCCACAATTCCGACCACCTCGTTCATCGAGGAACACATTTCTTCATAACCCGCTTAATAGTAGTTGTGGTGGTATGAAATGGAGCACTGAAGTGCCTGCGATGGTTGCTAGAGCTGGTTATACCCGGAGGCCACTGGAAACGGAAGGAGCTTATGAGATTATTGACGACCAGACCGGTGAGAAGTATATTGTTTGGGGAGGAATCGAGAACTCTCCTATCCCTTCAAAGGAAGTCCTTGGTTGGAAACCCTCCGAGAACGACGAGAACGCCGCCACCACCAACAAAGAAAATGTTACTGAAGATAATCCCAGTACAGATGATATCAACAACGGCAACTTCCGCCATCACAGCGACAAAGATCAGCAGCCACCGCCCGTCAGAGGTAGTTAAATTGCTTCTTTTTTTCAACATTTATCGAAATTTACCAGGCCTGTCAGTCTCTCCACTGCTTTATGCAAATGGGTCTGTTTTGGGTGTTTAATTTATGGTGTTAAGATAATTGAGAAGTGGGGAATGAACCATCTATTGATATATTGAGAAAGAAATATAAGGTTACATGTATTAATAATTTGCAGAATAGAAACTATATATGAGTATTTATAGGGGGAGTAGGGTTAGGGTTTTGCCGTATGGGTCAAGTGGACTAAGTTCATTATTACACTAACATCCCCTCAAACTCAAGGTGGTAAGTGGGAGGTGAACTTGAGTTTGGAAACTAAAGAGTGAAAACGTCCGGGTGAATGAGTTTTAGTGAAAATGTCTGTTGTTTGATTGGCTGAACTGACGGATTGTAGACGAACCATATTCTGGAGAATGTGATGACGGATGAAGTGACAATCAGTCTCGATGTATTTTGTACGCTCGTGGAATATATCATTGTGAGCGATTTGAATAACACTCTTATTGTCACAGTGTAGGATAGTGGCTGCAGGAGAAAAAATGCCCATGTTAGCTAGTAGCCAGAGAAGCTATTGAGTTGCATTAGCCATGACACGATATTCAGTTTCAGTACTGGAGCGAGCAATCACAGTTTGTTTCTTACTACGCTAGGAAATAAGAGAATTGCCAAAAAAGAAACAGTAACCAGTGGTTGAACGTCTGTCGGTGGGGTCTTCAGTCGAATCGGTATCAGAATAAGCTTGTAAGACGGGAGCAGATTGAGTTGAGAAATGAAGCCCATGAAATAAGGTACCCTTGACATACCGAAGAATGCGAAGAACAACCGAGTAATGAGTGGTCTGAGGAGCGGACAAGAACCGGCTGACCTGATGAACGACATAGGCAATGTCAGGGTGAATGACAATAAAATATATAATACTTCCAATCAGTTGGCGATATAGAGTGGCATCCTGAAGAGGTGAACCATCGAGTGGGGTAAGTCTGACGTTCGGCTCGAGAGGAGTAGTGGCAGTGGTTGTGTCAGTGATCCCAGCCTTGGAAAGGAGATCCGAGATATATTTGGCCTGAGAGAGAAAATATCCATTGGAACTAGAGGAGACTTCGAGGCCAAGAAAATAGGTGAGCACGCCAAAATTTTTCATCTCGAATTGGCCACTGAGAAACTTTTTGAGTTCAGAAATGCCACATAGATCATCTCCAGTAATAATCGTATCATCCACATACAGTAAAAGAAGAATAATACCGTCGGTAGTATGGTGAATAAACAAAGCCGAATCATGAGAATTAGATGTGAACCCAAAACGATAAATAATAGTGCTGAATTTAGCAAACCAGGCACGTGGAGCTTGTTTCAAACCATATAGGGCATGGCGAAGGCGACAAACTTTATTTTTAGGGGCAACCAGGCCGGGAGGTGTATGTATATAGACTTCCTCAAGAAGACCACCATTGAGAAATGAATTTTTGACATCCATTTGAAAGAGAGTCCATTTTCGAATGGTGGCGAGGGCAAGAAGTGTACGGACAGATGTTAGCCTCGCCACTGGAGCAAATGTCTCTTCATAGTCAATGGACAGATGTTAGCCTCGCCACTGGAGCAAATGTCTCTTCATAGTCAATGTCATATTCCTAAGCGAATCCTTTAGCAACAAGTCGGGCTTTATATCATTCAACAGAGCCATCAGAGAGCGTCTTGATTTTAAACCCCCATTTGCACCCAATATTAGTTTTTCCAGAGGGCAGATCAACAATATCCCAGGTATGAGTTTTAGCGAGGGCCTGAAGCTCTTCGTCTATTGCTTTTTGCCAAAGATGATTAGTAATAGCCTCCTTATAGGATTGAGGGTCATGCAAATGAAGTATAGTGGAAAAACAATGAAAATCAGTAAGGTAATGTGGACGATGAGTTATCGTAGTAGAGCGGCGAGGGTGTTCTGGAGCGTGGGTCTCAGAGGCAGTTGGTACAGAATCATCGGCTACAGGAGAAGTCTCAGGCATGGTCGCTGGAGCTGGAGAGGTGAGATCAGCTGGTGATTCTGGAGTGGGTTCAGCTGGTGGGTTTGGGGTGGACTCAGCATAAGGTGCAGGGCTGGGCGCAACAGGTGGTGCTAGAGTGGACTCAACAGTACCTGGAATTGTATCATCTGGAAATAACTCAATGGATGGATTAGTAAAGAATCTGGAGTTGGTGAGGGTGGACATGTCAAATGATTATAAGGAAGAAAACATTTAGTGTTCCCAAAAAATAACATGTCGCGAGATACGAATGGTTTTAGAAATGGGATCTCAGTACCGATACCCTTTATGTTCGATGCCATATCCAAGAAAACAACACAGACGAGCCCTTTGTTCCAGTTTGTTGTGTTCATGTGGTTTGAGAAGAATAAAACATGTGCAACCAAAGACTCTGAGTTCAGAGTAATCAGGAGTTTTACCAAAAAGGCGTTCAAATGGAGATTGGTTTTGGATTGTAGCGGAAGAGACATGGTTTATTGTGTAGACGGCTGTGAAGGCAGCCTCACCCCAAAAACGCTCAGGACATGATGAAGAAATGAGGAGAGCACGAACTGTGTCAAGAATATGTCTATGTTTGCGTTTGACTCGTCCATTTTGTTGGGATGTACTAGGACAGGAACGATGGGGGAGCGTGCCATTTTTGCGAAGCAGGTTAAGAAAAGCACGATCCTTGTATTCCATTGCATTATTTGAGCGAAAAACTTTGAAATTTCTAGAAAATTGGATTTGAACCATAGAAGAAAACTCAGAATATATTTGGAATAGTTCGGATCGATGTTTCATAAGAAATAACCATGTATATCGAGAGTAGTCGTTCACAAAGATAACAAAGTAACGAAGGCCACCCATCGAGACATGAGGAGAAGGCCTCCAAATATCAGATTGAATTAGATCAAAGGGTGCAAGGGAAATAGACTGACTCTCTTTGAAAGGTAGGGCTGATTGTTTGGCAAGTTGACAATAGATACATTTGAAGGACTCACGTTGAACTGAACCTAACTGACCACTAGAGATAAGCGATTTGAATCGGTTAGATGAAGTGTGACCTAACCGAGCATGCCACATTTGGGATAGTGAGAGATCAACTGGTGGTTGTGGAGATAAGGATGAGGATACCGGTGGTGGTGGTGAGGTTGCACAGGTTGATGAAAGGACTTGGGGTTGAGGTGGTGATGGAGTTGGAGATGGAAGGTGCAAACTGGTAAGTTCAAATAGGCGTCCAACCTTACGATCAGTCCCAAGAGTTTTTCCTGTCCGAGGATCCTGCACACGACAACCACTATTAAAAAATATGACTTCAAATCCTAATTCACAAAGTTGTCCAACAGATTAAAGATTTGAGGTGAGTTTAGGAATCAAATACATGTCAGGAACAGAAAGATGAGAAGTAAAAACCTGACCGGTATGAGTAACATGCATTTGAGAACCATTAACGGTATGAATACTAAGGATATTCATAGCGGAGAGTTTGGTTGAAAAAATATGGGGATTGGATGTCATATGATTGCAACAAACAAAATTAAAGAACCAAGAAGAGTTACCTGTAGTAAGTGAGAGAGTTGGGGAAAGGTTTGTACCATTACCCGTGTTGGAAAAGATATGAAGGAGGAGTGAAACCAAATCTACAATAAATATGGTGACAGTAGTGAAGGTAGGATCCGAACCCTTTTTGGCATTGATAATGAGCGAAGAATCCACAGACATCGCTATTGAGCCTGGAGAAATTATTGTCACGGATGGATTCAGGATGCTGAAATTATCTAGGAACCGATCTATACTTGTGAAGAACCGATTGAGAGCCCTTTGAACAGATCAAATATCCGTGATGAACCGAATCAACAATATAAAGAGAATTATACTGTATGATCCAAATTTGATTTGACGGAGATCACAGATAGATCCGGAATGCTGAAATTGTCCAGGAACCAATATTGAATCTTTAAGGACCGGGTGAAAAACGAGTGAACCGGTGTAGAAACCACACGGATATAACAGAAAGTATATTCTGTGAGCCTCAAACCATAAAACGGAGGATGGAAACAGAATCAGAACGTTAAAAAATCCCAGGAACCAATCCAAGTTTGCATAAAACCGGTCAAAAAAGGCTTGAACCGGTCTAAAGGAAATTACCTAAAAAAAAAACAACTCGGTGACGTGGCAGAGGCTTGATGAGTGGCACTGACGTGGCGGTCAACGGAAGATGTGGCGGTCAAACGCGCTGACGTGGCGTTGACTAGGGCTACGTGGCAAAAGAAGAGAGGCTGAAGACTGGCGTCGTTGTGTTCGTCTCTTCAAGACGAAGATGGTGGTGTGGTGGTTGTTGGTACCGGAGTGGTGATGAGGCTTACAGTATCGATGAGAATCTCGGGAGAATAAGGATGGCGACGGCAGGAGGTTTAGAATTGCGAAAATTTTAGGGAGAACAGGTGCAGGAAAAACTTGCTTTTGATACCATGTTAAGATAACTGAGAAGTGGGGAATGAACCATGTATTGATATATTAAGAAATAAATACAAAATTACATGTATTAAGAATTTGTAGAATAGAAACTATACATGAGTATTTATAGGGGAAGTGGGGTTAGGATTTTGCCCTATGAGCCAAGTGGGTTAAGCCCATTATTACACTAACATATGGGATAATTGGTGATTAGTCACAAATAGCTGGTGTAATATGTTATTAGTCCCATTTAAAACATAAGTTTTGATTTAATCTCTTTGGTTTTTGCTTACATGAATTAGTCCCGCATGTGCTCATGTCTGTATAATATTAGTTATATGTACCTATGTAATATTAGTTACGTGTTACAAATTAGATACACACAAGTTAGATACATACAACAGTGCAGTGTATTGGGTCTTCTATTTTTTTTTTTTTAATGCGTGGAACTAAAACACAAGTTGTAATTGCGAATGAGACTTTTCTAAAATTAAGGATAAAATAAGGACTTACCATAGAAACACCCTTAATTTATCTAGTCTATTTGGCCTATCCATTTATGCTTATCTGAATTGCACTGTTGATACGTTTGCGAGCTTGGAATGGGACTAGTTCAGAATTTTGGGTGTTAATATTTTGGAAAATTTCTGGTCCTAGGGTCTCCATTTCACGCAGTCTGTTAAGGATCAAGAAAGAATAAATTCAGTTGAGAAAGAGTTATGACTATTATTCAAATTCAGCACCTGGCTCATAGGAGCTTTTTATAAGTAGTTTGAGTCTCATCTTAACTTGAGGTTTAATTTGAGTATATTTTTAGAAAGTTCCACAAATTAGTTTCTCTTATGTTTCTCGAGTCAAGAATTGTTGTCAATGTAACACCCCATATGGCTCACTGACCTAATATGTTTTGAGTTAGGTCAACGTAGCCCAAATGCTTAAATCAAGTTATTAGTAGTAATAATGTGGTTCTACGTATCATAGATTATAGTTGTCACTTGTCTGATGTGGGATCTCACAATATGTCTAATTCAAATATGGGAGGCCTTTGTTGCGTTGATTAGTTCGTCCTTTGGTGATGTAGATCGTGACCCATGAGTGGATGGAGGGTACCTATTTCGGTTGAAAGCTAATAGTCAAGTCATAATCCTTTAGAAGCTTCAACCACTTATTCTACCTCATATTCAACTATTTTTGTGTAAACATATATTTTAAGCTCTTGCGATCAGTAAATATCTCATATTGCTCCCCATATAAATGATGTCTCTAAAATTTTAAGGCAAAGATAACCATCGCCAACTCCAAATCATGAGCAGGGTAATTTTGCCTATATAG